>JAJJWW010005298.1:0-600000 GCA_023531295.1 Papaver armeniacum
GGATAGGTTCACCTTAGTCAACATCATCCACGTTTTTCTACATCCATCTTCTTAATCTATCCATGTGATTGGTTGACTCCGGTTTATGATGTCTAGAAACTATCTGAGTAGAGCTCTGTCACTTTATATGAATTTTAGTATGCTTGAGTGCAAACTCGTGTACATCAATTGGAATTTCGCATCAGGGTACTTCCTCCTGTAGTCAATAAGTATGCCAACCAAGGAGATTCTTTAGTGCCTTCCAAGGTTCTACGTAGATAGCTAGGGTCTAGAGTAAAGGTTTTGTGGGTACACCTCTGGTAAACCCTCCGGAGACAACACTCCGCCACTAGGGCCACCTAGGGGTTCAAATGATTTTTATTTTCTAGAATAAATTTGCTCGAGGACTAGCAAATAATAAGTTTGGGGGTATTTGATAGACGCATTTATGTGTCTAGTTTGTCCTCAATGTTTCGTATTGTTAGTACTCGTTTTTGTCCTTATTATGGTGTTTAGTGTGTTTGTATGTATTTTTTGGAAATAAAGATTGTTGATAAATTCGGCTCGAAAAGTTGCTCGGAACACCCCCGGAGGACATTTGCTATTCGGACTCCCACCTTAGATAAGGGGCACCTCAGTTGGGCACCTGCTATTCGCACCCCTGGTCCGGTTAAGGGGCAACCACCTTCTTCGTTTGAAAATGAAGAAAAAGGCGGGAAATGAACTTGGCAGCTGCGGAGAATTCAGGGCGATTTTCAGTGACAGAGTTAGACGTAGTATTTGCCAAGTTTCTCTCGGATTTGACTTGGAATGATGCTGTCACACTAAAACAGGGAATTTACTTGATTCATGCACGTAAATAATGGAAGAAATCATCAACAGGGGATGAAATATATTATCGGATTTTCTGTTTTAATTTCCGAGTTATTTTGGGAAGTTTGTTCGTGGGTACAACGTGTTGGTTCTTGCAGGAGAAGAATAAGGAACGTGTAGGATCATGTTTGCCGGAGAAATCAGCGTGAGGAGGTAGAATAGGGAAGAAAATATTTTTCTTTACTGCCGAATATTTGGAGATCATTGTGAGTTATTACTGAGGATTTTCTTCAACTGTTGTGTATAAATAGCATGTTGGGGGTATTACTGAGGGAGACGGAGAGTTTGGGAGATTTGAGAACACTACAAGAGCCAAAAAAATCGAAGTTGCGGAAACTGCCATTGCTGCTGGTGTGAAGAACACGAAGAACATTAGACCACCAGAGGCAGTCATTCTTCTACAGTGACAACGACACTTAGCTGAGGGTCGCAGATCAATAAAAACAACAGCACTTCATCTCTATCGTTCTTTGTAACAGTGTTTGCAACAATTATAAACGTTGCAAACACCCGATTTTCATCATTTTCTCCATTTCATCTTTGTTAACACCCTTTGAGCAATAATAATGATTTTTGAGCGTGTTTCCAACATGATGAAAGGCTAATTCTCTAACAACCAAGGCAATGAGGAAGCTATTTACGCATGAATAATTGGTAATCACTTATTTTCTCTAATTTTTAATTTTTAATTCACTCAATCACTGCTCTTGCAGAGTTTTTAATTGTTTGCAAAAAATTTCTTCATTAGTTGTGATTCAATTAGATAGGTTATGCTTTGTATTAAGATAATCTATGCTTAGGGGATACAATTAATTTTTGAGAATTTGCCTGATTATTTGTGGATTAAGAAATAAGGACTTAAAAAGATAATTAGAGTTTTGTGTTATTCACCATAAATTATTCATGTGTAATAGTGGAATCAGTGTCTTGGTTATTTTCTCATATATTGAATCAATTTTTTGTTAAGTTTTCATTATTTTTAAGTTTTATAAGTCTAAAATCTTTTGCTTTCACAAGTCTCAACGAACCTTTTTACTACAACATTATTGAGTCTTATTAGGCCTTTTCAAGATTATTGACTCCAAAGTTGGCATATAACTCTGCAGTTAAGCATGCTCAGGCAGAAGTAATCCATGGATGAGCGATCTCCTGCGAAGCTGATGTTAGATGACCGATGCGTTACCTGTTGAAAACCGCACATTTCCGGATGTTAGCATTGGATAAGTGGAGACAATACCGGTGGAGGGTCGATCCTTACAGGAAAACCTAATTAATTACTAAGAAAGCTTATCCAGAGGAAGTATGGGGATAATGTGGAACCTTGGTTACCAAACGATGTTTCTATAACCAATGGTTATGGGCTGTGGAATGGGATTATGAAATATAAGCAATTAATTCAAAAAAAACTCTCACATAATGGTGAATGAAAAATATCCTCTTCTATGAGAGTTATGTGGGTCTAAGGAGGAAACAATAAATCAAGCAATAACATAGGTGCACTTAAATTCAACATGTAATCTTCACTTCAGTTGAAATTTGAGGTTTTCGAAAACATTGGAAGCACTTAACTTGGTAGCGCATATATATAGATAATCCGGTCTTATCATTACACAAGAAGATATTAGAAATTGATTCCCTTCAAATTCAAATAACTTCCTTACGAAGTCTTGTTATTCAAATGGTGACCAAACGGTTTCACGTATCCAAAAGTGATTTGGAATGCTACTATACCTCCCAAGGTCTTCTTTTTTATTTAGTCCACGATTTGGATGCCACGCCAACCTTAAATAACTTAGCACAAATAGGTGTTAGAGTGATGTCTCGTCAATGCGTTTTTTATAGAGCAAGAGATGAAGCAATTCACCATGTTCTACTTCATTATATGTTTTCGTATAAGGTGTGATCGTGTTGTTTTTTTTTGGATACTCTAAAATAGATTTAGTAATGACAGAGATAACTGAAGGCTGCATTAAGTCGTGGAAGAAAATAATTCCAAATGCAATTCATAATTTTATGTGGAACAACCTTCTTTGCGCGATCTGATGGGCGTTATGAATCGAGAGAAACAAAAAGATTTTACACACAATGATCATGAACTAAATGATAGTTTTGTCACTAAAATTGACACAGGGGGAGATTTTTAAAGCACTGCTCTGTCGAACTTGCAAGCGTTGCTATCTCAAGCTTGTTGTCAAGTTTAGTTGCCAAAACTATAAGTCTTGATTTCTAGTCTACTTATAGCTAAGTATCGGATTAGGATAGAAAGTGTAGTTGAGCATTAGACCTAATGGCGTTCATCGATAAGACAGAGAACTACTAAGGGGAGCTTGTGGAACTTCATCAACAAAAGGTATGTGGAGACTTGAACTCATCTATCACTCAAAAGTATATCTATTATATCTTCTATTTGAGACAAAAGTCGTATAGCTATATAGACTTCATTTACGCACATTTGATATTTCGAGCTGAGTTTAACTCGCTTACATATTTCTCGAAATATGTGTTGGTAAGCTTTCGCTTTAACTAAGTTCATCTTATATTCTTAATGAAAGTCAAAAGATGATCATGTGAAAATCGCCTGGTAACATCTTACATGATTTGTGTGAGATAGTCATTTGATGTAGACTCGGAATGATTCGTATTGATCATTCGATCACTTGAAAATTGCTTCGAAGCTAATAGTTTGTGTGAGATAGTTATTTCCGTCTTCCAAGAATGTTTCAATGGTTGAAATGAGAGTTTAGAACAATTGGATTTAAGGATAGTATGCGTACTTGCATATATGTAATCCATGTCCGGGAACCATAGTACGCATACCCGTATGCATAACTGTTGGTTTTGTGAAGTCTGGAAACCTGGTATGCGTACAGGTACGCGTACTGGCGTAAAGTTCAGGTCCGAGAATTTCTGCTGAGTTTGTATGGTATGCGTACCAGTTCGCGTACTGGCGAAACCCAAACTTAGTCCGGATACTTAGGTACACGTACTCGTATGCATACCTAAGTGGATGATGTTCTAAAATCGGTTTGTTCATGAACTAATACATTTATATAATAAGGAATGTAATCTTTTGCAAACCGTGGCTATAATGTTCATGACTTGATTCGAGTGAATCAAAATCGATTTTGCTTCAATTGTGTCTTGTATATTTCTATGAGAATTTAAACATTTGAACAACTCTAGAACTAGTTTCATTTGAGTCATTTGTACTAGTTATGGTCAAGATGAATAAGGTTGATAAGAAAAGTGTACATATGGCTAACTTCTAACTATTGTTGAGTCAACAAGGTGTACACGTTTTGGTACGGTTACTCATATCTAAATGAAGGTACATTTCATTTCTGTGTAACAAGCTAAGTTCGATATAACGGTTTAAAGATATTAGTTTGAGTCTAATCAGATTTTCATCTAACGGTGAATACTGAATGCTTTGTTACCAAGGTAACATTGATTGCAAACCCTGATTTGAAGACTATATAAAGGAGAACTCTAGCAACTGGGAAACCTAATCCCCACACCTTCTGTGTGATACTAGTTGTGACTAGAGGAGATTCTCCTTTAACCTTAGGTTTTTCACGAAACCCTGTAGGTTAACGACTTGAAGACTTCATTGGGATTGTGAAGCCAGGCCCAACAATTTTCTCTGTAGATGAGTGCCAAATATTGCATATTTCTACATCTATTTATTGGCATTTAACTCATCTTCTGTGCTCAGAAATCAGATATTATCCCAGATTCTGTGTTTTCTTTGTTTTCAAGAATAAATATTTGTACTAATTAATTTTGTGTTTTTAGGTAGTAAATAAAGCTCGGAGAAATTGAGGAGCCAAAGAGCAGAAAATTGGAGACAAGCGTATAGAGCGAAAGCCAAAACCCCGCGCGCAATGATTGCAACCCAACAAGGAGCAACCCATCTACAAGACATGGGCTTGAGCAATCCAAGATCCAGCCCATAACCCGAATCCATGCTCCATTCTTCCTGAGCCGTTGAGATTTCTTCCCCTAGATCCGACGCTCGCTCCATCCTTCTCATCGAAACTTGCTGTGCCCGCTCAACACCGAATCAACCCATACCCTTACACCCATCGACCAGCCCCATTTTCTCACTTCATCTTCTCTTTCTCCCCGACAACACCAGAGAGCTCTCCCATACCTCCTTCTCCCGACCATGGCAGTGCAGCGCCACCTTCTGCTTCTCCGACCAGCCACCAACAGCCGCCCTAGTACACCATCGCCTCCTAATCTCCCTCTATCTCTTCCATAGCTTCTTCCCTAGAAGCTAAGTGAGACATATGAAGAGTTAGGGTTAGGGTTTTCAATATTTGGGGAAAATCAAAGTAATGGAGTTTCAGAGCCGAAATAGCAGAGGAGACAGCTGATTCAGCGGCTTTTGGTGAGAGGGTATTCATTTATTTCCCGAGTAGAAGTGAATTAGGGTTTGTCTTTGCATGTATAAATAGAAGAGGTGGTGAGGATGTTAGAACTTATGCCTGGGCTAGCCAGAGCACCAAATTAGCATAATTTGTATTTTGATTGCATTAGTTATGTTTTAATTTAATTTACTGGGGTGTTTGATGAAACCCCTGATTTTCATGACAAACATAGTTAACTTAGATTTGATTCTTGCTGTTCTATAAAATGTTAGGATTAGTAATTAGTTGATGAAACTTATGACCCTGTGATGAGTTGTACTGTAAGAAGACAACTCATACTAGGGGGGAATTAGTAGAATCAGTTGAAGAACATCAACCTTAGACCTTCAAATGAAGGCACAAGAACACAAGCCTAGTTGAGTTGCCTGAGCATGAGATTAGAGGTGGAATCAACCACCCTAGTGTTTTACAATTTATTTCTTTTCCTTAGTTCATTGTCACAACAACTCGGTCGTATCGACAACCAACTCATCGCCCTGTCACTTCTTAGAAATCAGTAGAGTAAAGCTTTAGATCAACATAACACTCCACAAGTCTCTGTGGGATCGACCTGTGCTTGCCCTTGCCTCCAATAGGCCTGTGCACTTGCAGTAGACATAGTCGTAGGCATCTTTATAGACCTACCAAGTTTTTGGCGCCGTTGCCGGGGACTTGGCGTGTGCTGTGTCGATTATTGGCTAGCACTTAACTGATTTTCATTTCTCCCTATATATACTTGCTTTGCATTGTTGCTCTTAGCCTTGTATTAGTGTAACTTAGCTAAAGTTTTTCTATTTTTGCATCCTTTACCTTTTTGCAACTTGTATTGCATCTTGTCACTGCATTGTAGTTAACTTACCTTTGTTTTTAACTTACCTTTGTTTTTAACTTACCTTTGTTATCTAGCATCATCTCAAGCCTGTCATCAGTTAGCTTATCATTATCCTCACCTCCACAGGCATTCTGTTCATTGCATCAGTTAGCTTATCATTATCTCCATCAATCCTGTCATATTATGCATATCATAGTTAGCTTGTATTAATAGCATCATTGACCTGTAGCTTAGTGTTACTTGTAATTTCTAATCCCAGTCAGTCCAAATAACCAATCTTATCACCCTACAATATTCCAGTTCCATCATCTCTACATTGTGCAGATTTTTAAACTAAGCAGTACTTGTGTTCTGTTGTTTCTTCACCTGTACCATTTTGAGGAACTGAGAATTCTTTGTGAGCTAGCAGGTGTCTGTGGTGCAGCTGAGCCAA
Organism: Papaver armeniacum; assembly: GCA_023531295.1. NCBI lineage: Eukaryota > Viridiplantae > Streptophyta > Magnoliopsida > Ranunculales > Papaveraceae > Papaver > Papaver armeniacum. Next base: position 6,530 of record JAJJWW010005298.1, read on the forward strand.
CCCTAGAAAGACAAGGAAAAGCGCAGGACTTGAGGTTAGCCTGTGAATGAGCTATAACTGAACTTTGATATCTGTTGTGATTTTTGAACATTGTATTGCCCTGTGAATGAGTGTGAAGTGTGCAAATGCATCTCAACTGACTAGTGCAGTATTTTGTGAGTCTGTGTGCATAATAATGAGCAACTAGCTCTTGATTCTCATAAGCATGATGCTGTGATGATTGATATTCCTTGTATGCATGATAAGTAGAAACTTGCAAACCCTGAGCCCAGCTCCAGCCCCTGTAGATGTTGAGCTTGTGTTACAACTTGGATAGCCAAGTCTACCACAAACCTTGTTGAGCCATCTGACCTGTGTGATTGTGTGCATATATTTGTGAATCTGTGCTCATTTTCCATCTGCCCTGTGCTCAGCTCCAGCCCCTGAAGCTGTGAGACTGAGCTGCAACTTGGATAACCAAGTTAGCTGCAACCCAAGATGAAATCAACTCAGACTGTTGACATCAACTGAGTGAGTTGATGCCACATGCCCTGTACTCTTATGCATGCTTGACCTTGTGCTAGACCTTGAATCTGTGAACCACTGTGATAAATATGTGCTCAGCTCCAGCCCCTGTAGCTGTTGAGCTTGAGTAGCAGCCTGGTTAAGATTGGTTAGCTGGTAGCCTTGTACTTCAGCAAACCTTACTTTGTCAACCCTGAGCTTACATGTAACCATCAGCCCTGGTCCCTTTGCATGATAAGCTAGATACCTTCTTTGAGTATTGCTCAATCTCTCGGGATTTTTGCTTGATTTTGTGTGACCCTGTGACCTTGTTGAGCTGTGATTCATAGCTTTGTAAAGATTGAGATTTGGGCTGCCAATCTCGCCTTACATTTTTGGGCATAACCCACGTTGACACTTGCATCGAGCAAAGTGTCTTGAGCTTGCTTAAGATTGGTAAATCTGTATCATGTAAATCCCCGAGTTGCATACTTGCATGGTAGTCGATAGCCCAAATTGATTGATGCTCGCCCGATTTGTCACCCTTGTATGCTCCCCGCACTAGTGCTCATTAACCATTCCTATGATCTATGAAATCCAACATAGCTTGATCTTGTATACAATGACCAAAGCACTTCGTGTGCTTGGTTCTGACAGTTAGGATTCATTTTGAGTAGTATTGTGTTGTTCTCTGTTGTTCTGAGCACAAAACTTGTGCTGTGCACTCTCCAAAGCACCCCTGTGTGCTAGAAATTGTGTGTAATTTTTGATTGTGTGACTCACTGGGCTCTGCACAAACTAAAGCTCACAAAAACTGAACTGTGCACACAACCTGGAACCCACAACTACTGGGCTCTCCATAATCACTGGGCTGTGCTCAAGCTGAAGCCCGCATAAACTGAGTTGCTGGGCTGCACCAACTGAACCCATAACAGCTGAAGCCCATAACCACTGGGCTGAACATAATCTGGGCTCTTCTCACATAGCTGGGTTGCACATAACCAAGCTAGAACCCACATAAACCAAAACCCACATAAACCAAAGCCCACATAAACCAAACTGAAGCCCACATAACTGGGCCGTACAACAACAGGGCTTTGCATCACTTGGGCTTAGCTTCCCTGTTTTGAAACATCATTGGTTATACATGCTTGATGTGTGCTAAGTTATGCTTCCTTTTGAGTTCACATTGAGTTGCTAGATCATGTCGGGATTTTGGTCCGCAGGCGGGGATGAAAACAAATCCATTAGAGAGCTTGCTTACGTGCATGCCTCACGGTATGAACTCCCACCGTCCATGATGATTTTAGGGAATATTATGAGCCTTCTCAGGGCCCTGAACTTGAATACACATACCCTAATCATTATGACCACATGTATCATCAACCACCATGGGAGGATGAGCAATTCTATCCTCCAATGAACCTGTATATGCACTCAGTGGAAGAAAACCTCATAGAGCAAAACAATGCTAGGTTTGAATTGAATGCATTGCATGATCATCCATATAGCAACATGTCTGAATTTCCCTTCTCTAGTGAACCTCATGCACAACCATGCAGTGAATATCCATATGAGGCATGCATACCCACTAGTGAAGGCTCTCCTTCAGCTGAACAACTTCACTTGTTCTTAAAGATGAACCTGATTCATTTACAAAGAGAAGAATGAAGGGAAGTTCATGATAGGATGATTGTTGTCCCTAATAAAGAAAATATTGAAAATAGTGTTTCTATTCCTGCTCATGCAACTAACACTGAATATGAACCTAATTTAGAGGTAGATGAGTACACTGGAAATACTACAATTTTGAATAGGGAAATGCATTTTTGTTATGATGATGATGATGATGATGATGAATATGAATATGAAGAGCATGTGTACTTTGAAAATGTAGTGGAATCTTTGGGTTCAGCGACGTTAAGCGTCTCTTCTGTGAACCCTATGATTGATGCTTCTTCTAATATTCATACATGGGATGCTGAATTGGAGTCTGAGCATTTGTTCGCTGAAAATGAGCATGCTACACAACTTGTTTGTGACTTAAGAAAGGATGAATCTTCTGTTGACACTAATACTCTTATGGATCATGATATTATTTTTGTGTATGATTCCCTTCCCATGTCACAATATGTTGCCTCCTCTGATGATTATGACATGGAGATTGATGAATTGTTTTATGCAGGTGAGCATGATTTACCTTTGTCTGACCTTAGGAAAGTGTGTGATGGTGCAAATGATCTTATACATGAAAACAACTTAGATGTACCTAATCTCTCTCCTAAGGCTGTGAAACCCCTCCACCAAACCTAGGTGTAGTTTGTAACAAAATTGCAAAGCCAACTTTTACGAAAATGCCTAATTTAGGCCTAGAGCTTTGTGCTTCCCAAGTCCTCTTGGACTATTTTGCATCAAAGTATAACACTTTACGGAGCCACGGTTGGAATGTGTATATCTGCCTGTTCTTAGCAAAACTCATTTTGAGTTAGACCTTTTGCATGATGTACCTTTAAAATTGCAAGATTATGTGCTCAAGAACACATCTGTTGACAAGTTTAGGTTTGGGGGTAACTTATTCACATATGCAGTCTTACCTGCACTCTCATGTTATATTTGTGTAAGGCTGTTGATGTCCCTGCATATTTTCTTTTGGGTTGATCCTCAACTCTTTAGATTGTTGGTGTATGGTGAATTTTCATTGTATATAATCTAGTAGGACTTGTTAAATTTTCTTTCTTGAATTGGTTGAGTCTTCTTGTGCATTTATTGTGCTAATCCGATATGATCTCCGCTGAGAATGTTGGATTCTAGCCTTGACTAATGAAGCTCTAACCTTGCTCCCGCCAACATCCGGTAATCTCTTCCCTTTTCTCTTATCAGCATAGTTCTCTTGGTATGTGACTTTTTGAATTCTTATTATCTGTTGACACATTGAGGACAATGTTTGATTTAGGTTTGGGGGTGCATTTGCATATAGAGTTTTTGCATATAGAGTTTTTAGTCTTTTATTTCAAAAAAAAAAAAAAAAAAAAAAAAAAAAAAAAACTCTTTGTAAATACTTGCATAAAAACCTCCAACTTTAGAGATTTTAGAGTCACTAGCATGCTTCTAGCTATGTTTACATAGAGAGTCTGACCGAAATAACAGAACTTGGAAGTACTGGAGAACACAATCGGGTTTCTTAGTTGATTAGAGCGTTAAAGTTGGATTTAACCATACCGGAGGGCGAATTAGGTGCTGTTTAGATATTCGGTAGTAGAATTGTGATTGTGATCACCCATAGTGGAGACTACCCATTTTACATCAAGCGAGGTACCGACCTTCACTCTTTGTGACTTTCTAGAAAAGTTGTTAGAGTGTGTGTCACCGTACGTCAATTTCGGGTAGGAATGGTGAGCTACCCAACTTCGCACCACTTTCAGCACTATTTTTGATCTCTTGAGTGCTAATTCCGTCAATCATGAGGGTGACGTTTAAAGATGAAAACTTCTTCTAAATACCGATTTTCAGTTAGCATCACTCTCTCCCTCTCAACAACATCAACAGATTCATAGAAACACATCATCGTCAGCAAGCGGAGCATTATTAGAATATTTGAAGAAAAGTTGAAATAGTCCAAGGTTTACGTGCAACAAAGAAAAGAAAAGAAAAGAAAATAGTATGAGAATTAGTGAAGTTTATGAAGTCAAGACAATACAAGTTGTGAAAATTTGAGTCTTATTGTTTTATTGTTATTTTCATTTCATGTTTTAAGTTAAAAAAAAAAAAAAAAAAATTGTCAAGTTTTTGTGAAGTTCAGAAGTTCATCATCAACAGTTGAAGACCGAAGATTGAAGACGTTTCTATGAATGCTGAGAGAGTGATATTAATTGTCGATCGGGTGAGAAGGTAAGTGAGTACTCACATCCTTGCTAATGGTTGATTTCCTTTCTTAGAGATCATCGAGAAAAGATTCTTTTGTCCACACTTCGTGGAGTCTCCGGAAATTATTTCGGAAGGTTATCCTTCTCATCTTCAACGTGTGCGGGATTTCTCTCTTTATTCCCGCTGCACACATTAGAGACTAAAAAGCGATCTTTTTGAGTGCAATTATCATAAAACCTAATGGTGAGGCGAAGTCGAGGCTTATGATCACAATCGAATCCGAATTCTTTCATATGGTATGGTTACTTCTCGCTCAAAGACTTAAGGATGAGAATGCGTTCTTTGGTAGTTCTAACTTCGTGTTACTAGCATGCGAAACTCGTATACTCATAGCTCCTTGGATGCTTGAGACTCTTTTACACTCTGAAGTTGGAGAAGGTTTTGTGGGTACACCTCTGGTAAACCCTCACGAGACTACAACTCGTCCACTAGGGACACCTAGGGGTTTAAAGGCGTAGTGCATACGCTAAATGCATTCAAGAGACCCGCGACAGTGGTATAGTTAGGATTTCTTAATTTCTGTTTCACTTGAGGACAAGTAAAATTCAGGTTTGGGGGTATTTGATGAGTGCCAAATATTGCATATTTCTACATCTATTTATTGGCATTTAACTCATCTTCGTGCTCGAAATCGAGATATTATCCCGGATTCTGTGTTTTCTTTGTTTTCAAGAATAAATATTTGTACTAATTAATTTTGTGTTTTTAGGTAGTAAATAAAGCTCGGAGAAATTGAGGAGCCAAAGAGCAGAAAATTGGAGACAAGCGTCTATGGAGCAGAAAGCCAAAACCCGCGCGCGCAACAGTTGCAACCCAACAAGGAGCAACCCATCTACAAGACATGGGCTTGAGCAATCCAAGATCCAGCCCATAACCCGAATCCATGCTCCATTCTTCCTGAGCCGTTGAGATTTCTTCCCCTAGATCCGACGCTCGCTCCATCCTTCTCATTGAAACTTGTTGTGCCCGCTCAACACCGAATCAACACATACCCTTACACCCATCGACCAGCCCCATTTTCTCACTTCATCTTCTCTTTCTCCCCGACAACACCAGAGAGCTCTCCCATACCTCCTTCTCCCGACCATGGCAGTGCAGCGCCACCTTCTGCTTCTCCGACCAGCCACCAACAGCCGCCCTAGTACACCATCGCCTCCTAATCTCCCTCTATCGCTTCCATAGCTTCTTCCCTAGAAGCTAAGTGAGAGATATGAATAGTTAGGGTTAGGGTTTTCAATATTTGGGGAAAATCAAAGTAATGGAGTTTCAGAGCCGAAATAGGAGAGGAGACAGTGATTCAATGACTTTTGGTGAGAGGGTATTCATTTATTTCCCGAGTAGAAGTGAATTAGGGTTTGTCTTTGCATGTATAAATAGAAGAGGTGGTGAGGATGTTAGAACTTATGCCTGGGCTAGCCAGAGCACCAAATTAGCATAATTTGTATTTTGATTTCTTTAATTATGTTTTAATTTAATTTACTGGGGTGTTTGATGAAACCCCTGATTTTCATGACAAGCATAGTTAGCTTAGGTTTGATTCTTACATTGTTCTATAAAATGTTAGGATTAGTAATTAGTTGATGAAACTTATGACCTGTGTGATGAGTTGTCTTGTAAGAAGACAACTCATACTATGGGGGAATTAATAGAATCAGTTGAAGAACATCAACCTTAGACCTTCAAATGAAGGCACAAGAACACAAGCCTAGTTGAGTTGCATGAGCATGAGATTAGAGGTGGAATCAACCACCCTAGTGTTTTACAATTTATTTCTTTTCCTTAGTTCATTGTCACAACAACTCGGTCGTATCGACAACCAACTCACGCCTGTCACTTCTTAGAAATCAGTAGAGTAAAGCTTTAGATCAACATAACACTCCACAAGTCTCTGTGGGATCGACCTGTGCTTGCCCTTGCCTCCAATAGGCATGTGCACTTGCAGTAGACATAGTCGTAGGCATCTTTATAGACCTACCATGTACATATGGCTAACTTCTAACTATTGTTGAGTCAACAAGGTGTACACGTTTAGGTACGGTTACTCATATCTAAATGAAGGTACATTTCATTTCTGTGTAACAAGCTAAGTTCGATATAACGGTTTAAAGATATTAGTTTGAGTCTAATCAGATTTTCATCTAACGGTGAATACTGAATGCTTTGTTACCAAGGTAACATTGATTGCAAACCCTGATTTGAAGACTATATAAAGGAGAACTCTAGCAACTGGGAAACCTAATCCCCACACCTTCTGTGTGATACTAGTTGTGACTAGAGGAGATTCTCCTTTAACCTTAGGTTTTTCACGAAACCCTGTAGGTTAACGACTTGAAGACTTCATTGGGATTGTGAAGCCAGGCCCAACAATTTTCTCTGTAGTTGTGTGATCTGATCTTTCATTTTCTATCATATTGAGTACTATCTTCTTTAAGATTGGCTCTAGATTTATTCTCCGATAGGCAAGATAAAAAGTAATCACAAACATCTTCTTCTCATCGTTTGTGATTCCACAATATCTTGTTTCGCTACCATACGATTGAGATTATTGTGAGGTGATTGATATTTCTAGGATGTTCTTCGGGAATATAAGTCTGGTGAATCAATTGGTTCCTGTTCACCTTGATTTATCAAAAGACGGAACAAAACTCATAGGTTTATCTGTGGAAGACAGATTTATCTATACAATAGACTTTTCTGTGTGAGACAGATTTGTTTATCAAATATTCGACTTTGGGTCGTAGCAACTCTTAGTTGTGGGTGAGATCATCTAAGGGAATCAAGTACGTAGAGTCCTGTTGGGATTCAGAGACGTAAGAAGCGCAACTGTACCTTCATCAGTGTTAGATTGGTTAGGGCTCAACTACATTCCAGTCCGAAGTTAAATTGGAGTAGGCTAGTGTCTGTAGCGGCTTAATACAGTATGGTGTTCAAATCTGGACTAGGTCCTGGGGTTTTCTGCATTTGCGGTATCCTCGTTAACAAATTTCTGGTGTCTTTGTTATTTCTTTTCTGCATTATATTTTATAATAGAAATATCACAGGTTGTGCGTAGTTCAATCAATTAGAGAATCCAACCTTTGGTTGTTGATTATATTGATTGACACTTGAACATTGGTCTTTGGTACCGTTCAAGTTGTTACACATAATAATCAGGCTCACGGATTTCTATCTATTTGATTTGCTTATTACATTGTGAAACAGAGATACAACTCTTGGATATATTTCCATTGATTGAGTCTGACTGTCTAGTCGATTCTCTTGGAATTATATTGGAGTTTTTCCATACAGATTGCTAAGAGAAATATTGGGTGTGGTTATTGTACCCCCACTTTTTCAATTGGTATAGAGCAGGCAAACACATTTAAGACATCATAAGTCTGTGTTTGTAGCGATTTGACTATATGGACAGAGGTGCTATCTCTATAAACGTACCACCAGTCTTTGATGGCTCAAATTACTCATGGTGGAAAATTGATATGCGTGCCTTTCTTCAATCGCGTGATTTTCAAACATGGGTTTATGTTGTTAATGGCTATGATCCTCCAATGGTTACAATAGACGGTGAATCTATTGCAAGGGATATTGATATATATGAACCTAACGAGATACTTGCTGCAAAGCAAAATTCTGACGGTTTAAATGCTATCATACATGCCATCACCCCAGATCTTCAGCACCATGTGACTACGTGCACTAAGTCTAAAGATGTGTGAGATATCTTAGAAACTGTATTTGAAGGAAATTCCTCTGAGAAAGAAGCTAGGCTGCAAAACCTATGTTCTGATTGGGAAAACCTTCGTATGGAGGATAAGGATACATTTGATGAGTTTAATCACAAAGTGTCTGAAATTGTTAATGCATATTTTGCATTGGGTAAGACTATTCCTGAAAAGGACATTGTGATGAAAATTCTCAGACGGTTGCCAGCCAAATACGATTCTAAGAAGCATGCCATCGTTGAAGGAAATAACCTTAACACTCTTTTGATAGGTGTAGAATACACCGTATTTACTATCTAGTAGTTACGCTTTCTTTGCTATTTTTCATGTGAATTATGTATCTTACATTCGCTTTTGAGTTTCATAGGTGTTTTGGAGTCATATGAAGCAAAAGAAGGAGAAAATAGCCATTTGGAGCGGAAAAGGCAAAAAGGTCAACTCGCGGACGATATCTGGAGCATGCTAGGTTGCACAAGAGGAGTTAAGCCGGAATATAAGCTGTCAGTCTCCTAAAACTGACAGTTGAACAGAGAATTAGGCTGTCGGTTATCTGAAACCGACAAGCCACACAAATGAGCTGGTTGCCCCTTATCTGGGACTAGGGGTTGGTGGAATACAATTATTACAACCCTAAGATCGACTTTCTTCTTCTCATTCATTTTCACCTGAAACAGAATTTGAGAGATTAACAGCAGCCTCTGCTACTAAAACCGAGAGGAGGAAAATCAAATCGAGAGATGTAAATCGATGCCGATTCTTTGGGTCCGAGAACTTGAGGTGAAGAGAGGCTTGTGTTGAGAGGCAACTCGGGAGAGATCGAGAAAGAGATTGAAGTGGTATGGTTCGAGAGAGGAATGAGATCGAGGGTTTCGAGCATGGCGAGATGGAAGGAATTGATGGGGTCACTGTGGTTGAATGACGATGCAGGTCTGGGCTTTGATTTGATGGTGATTTCTGTTGAAGAGGAAATGTATGGATTGATGCAGGTAGTACAATGTTGTTGGTGGTTCAGGTGGTTGTGCAATGGCAGAATAGAGAAGTGGTCGAGATTCACAGAGATATGAGAAATTGAAGCTACAGATTAGGTCATGAGAGACTGGTTGATGTTGTTGGTCTGATGATGACAAACTAAGGGTTTGAAGCAGAAGGTGGAGTCCTTATTAGGTTCTGCTGTAGATCAGGGTAATGGAGCAGCCAGGATTGCAGGTGGTATGGCAGCTTGGGTGTGAGGCAAAGAGCTGTGCCATGGGTTGCAGGGTGTGAAGTTACAGCTGATGTTGCTCATGGAATTGCTGTTGGAATTGGCTCAGAGTTTGAGCAAGGACCCTGAGAAGAGAATTGGTGTTGCTATGTGGTGTTGCAGCTTTATGGTCAGATGATGTGCAGTGCTGTGAGTTGTGTTGCAAATTGAGCCAGGGGGTTGAACCTGAGTTGCAAGTGTTGGCTGTTTTGGTCTAGTATTGATTGCAGGGTCTTGATAGGCTGAACTGTGAGACTGGTGGTGCACAAGAAGTGGATGGAGCAAGTCCAGGGATGGATATGGCCTGAGATGAGTTGTGAAGGCTTAAGGATAAGCTTGAACTGAACTGTGTTGGCGGTGGTATGAAGCTGTTTGTGATTAAGCCCAGTATGGGGGAATTGGCATAATGGAAGTGCTCTCTGTGTCTTGAGCTATCTTGCCAGAATTGATGATGGGAATGTTTTGGGGCTCAAGGTTAAGCTGGAAATGGCTTTGGCGAGAAGGAAGTGGCGATGCATTTGTGATTGGAATGGGAGCTGGTACTAGACCCGAGATAGAATGAGTTTGAGGTGAAAGCGGTGGTGGTATTGATTGATTGTGACAGGATCAAGCAATCCTGCAGGTTTAGTCTTTGGTGGAGTGCGAGTGAGGATGTCGGGGATTGATTGCGGGGAATGGATGCTTGTAGTCACCGAGCTAATGTTGCGGGTTTGCTTGTGGGAAGTGGCCATTTGGGGTGTGGATGAGGGGTTGAGCTGCTTGCAGTGCTTGTAATTGCAGAGCAATGGGGCTTGTTTAGTCCACAAAGTGAAGGAGAGGATTTGGGGTTGCGATGTCATAAAACTCGGTGCGGGAGTTGTCGGTGGTGGTACTCAATGAGATGAATGCTAGGCAAGGATGGACTGTCATGGTGGAAGAAGAAGGCAAGTCGGAATGATCGTCGATGACAGAGCATTGTAGGTGGTTTTGTGAGTGAGACACTCATCTGCGGCCAGATTGATGAAATTAGGGTTTTAAAGAGGTGCGCAAGCATCACTCTTGACTTAGTGAAACCAAGAAGAAGTGTGGAGCGATTAGATGAGCAATGGACGCGTGATGGCTTGAACCTAATTTTGGCTTTCAAAGCCGCGTGACCATGCTCTTTTGGGCGGATGGTTTGTTGCGAGTCGACCATGTGTTGTGTGCACAGCAGGGGTGATGGAATTGTGAATTTGGCAATCGGGCGGTGTGCTGTAAGAGTTGAGGAAATACAAGGCTGATATGAAATTCACGGGGAAGGATTGTTCTTTGCATGCTAACTGGAGGAATTTCATGTATTCACAAAAGTCAGCTTTATCTTTTACAAGAGACGCATGATTTTTTGGTTACACAAATTTAACCTTAAATGAAAATCACCGAGTTTGTGGTAGAATTTGAAGCGAGTTCTTGGTGCTCGGCTGCAGTGATGGGAGGAGTTATTCCTCTTGGGATATCATTTGCTACTGCCAGTGCTGGTGGTAGAAGTAGCGGCTCCACGAGATATGTTGACCACGGTAGTTCACAGCGGGTACTTGACACCGTGGTTGTTATCCACAACGGCTCCATCGAAATTGATTCTTGATCCAGGACACGAGCTCCACCATCTTGAAATGAATTGTGATTGATTGAATTGGTTCTAAGATCTACCCTTTTTGAAATTGATGAAATTGAATCGGATTTCAAAGAAATTGATTTCTGACAGAGATTAATCTCCTTTGTGGTCGCCAATTGTTGATGGGTGAAAACTACTCTGAGAATTTGGTAATTTGGGGTGTGGATGAGGAATGAATCTAAACCTTGACAAATGCCTTTACGCGGTGAGTGCTTGTAGATTCGAGAGATCAATGCAAGTCCAAGTCAGGCCTAAACCAAGAAATGGCCGTTTCGAGACTTGTTCGGTCTAAAGTGAAGGAGATGGGGTTGATCTTGATCAATGCAAAGTCATTAGGCCTCATTCACGTTTCTCGTAGGAAGTGGAGGTAATGGAATGATGGAGTGGTGGAGTGCTAACGGTCTTGCCCAGGTTCATCTCTAGCAATCCATGACTTCCAACACGTTCTTGTAATAGCGCGTTACCGCATTGATTGACCAATACCCCAGTAAGTATCCCGGTTTGTGACATGGAATGTGCGTGTCATTACGGTGTGTAAAGTGATGTGTAATGACTGCTCACTAACCAAATAACTGCCGGGGGTTGTATTGTCGGACGGATGAGATGATGTTTGAGACACTCATGCGGCAGATTGATGAAATTAGGGTTTTTAAAGGTGCTTAAGCATCACTCTTCGGCTTAAGTCGAAACCAAGCATGGAAGGATTTTTGAGAAGGCAGGCCATACATGCGTGTTGACGGCATGATGGTGTAGGCGCTTTGTATTCCGTTCCCTTCCCAGGCCCTCAATTTGGCCAGGTAAAGAGGAGTGGTCGAGATCGGGGCAAAGGAGTTGGAACCCGGCGTGATTTCCCTAGTTTGGGCACGCGTTTGGGCGACCAACATTGGTTGGTTTTGTCGATCACACTCGTGTAGGTGGTAGGTTGGTGTTCACACCTATACGAGTTGCGTGATCTCATTCAAATCATTAGGGTGAAGTTGGCGGTCGAGATCGATTTAGGATTTGGGAGGTGTAACCGCACAAAGCTGCACAAGTTTTGGCGTGCGTTTTGGGTTGGCGGGGAATGATGAGCCTTGGCCGACCGCGTGAGGAGGTAGATCGGTGGTCATGGTGGCTCAATCTACTCGAGGAGAAGATGGGGCGTGATGAGATGACCAATGCTAGGCAAGGATGGTCACATGGTGATCGCTCCGGCCTTTTGAGTCTACATCTACACCCTCCCGTATGTGGAGTTTTGCGACATATGTAATATACGCAAACCTAATTTAAGTTTAGCCCATAATGCTTAGTATGGACGGTTTCTTCGCCAATGAGCCATGCGGGTGGTGTGTGTATTCCATACCGCCAGGGGTGATGGAAGATGCGTGGTCATTGTAGTTGGTGGTTTTGTAAGGCCGTGTGTATTCCATACTGCTTGGGGGTGATGGAATTGAGTGTCATCAATCATGCTTGCGGAGTTGGATGATGAGAATCATATGTATTCCATACACCTTGGGGGTGATGGAATTGAGTCATCAATCATGCGCTGCGATCGAATCATATGTGTCTGATCTGTCAGGATTGCTAGCAGAGAGGGTCGGGCTAGTATGAGTCGGGCTAGTGAAGTGATACATGATTCATTATAGTGCTTGGAGGTTCGTGTGAATTTGAAGTTGCGGGATTGCGGGCCGAATTTCAGTTTTATTGCTTAGCCATTATGCTTTATCTTTTACAAGGTCGGCGCATGGAAGACAGGATTATGGCCTGGCAAGATGGTAGTAGCCTTGACCACTCAGCCCGTTCAGCTGAGTAAGATGCTAACTCAGGTCTGACTCTGAGTTGAGTCATCTGATTTGACTCAGTGATCTAAACTGATCTGACTCGTTTGACCCGATCTGACTCAGCGTTGACCCGGTCGAGTTGACCCGTTGACCCGGTGACCGGGCGGACTTTGCCGGTCACCGGAGTGTTTTCCGGCGACTTTCGGCCGATTCCGGCCACAATCCCAATTTCCGGCGACCGTTTTGGGGCGTATTTTCTACACGGGTTTCTCCTTATTGTGGGCTTGGTGGACTCTCACCTAATGGACTTTGAAGACTAGACCTAATTTTAGAAGTTGGAGAAAAGCTATAAAAGGGAGGTCTTCTATAACATATGATATATCTTTTTGCTTGGAATTTTTGGAGAGCCACTTTTGTTTACGCTTCTAGGGTTTGGTTTTGTTCTTCTTCTTCTTTGTTTTATTATTGAATATTGATGATGATGAACTCCATAGCTATGAGTAGCTAAACACCTTATTGGTTATGGGATAAAAGTTGATTTCTCAACATGCTTTTGATTCAATGAATTAGTTTTGTCTCAAGTAATTATTGTTTGTGATTCACAATTAATAGTGTTATAAGATTTGAAAACTTGTTAGGTTGAGTCCGGAATCAATCCGATTTGTGTTCATCTCTAGAGCTATATTAGGGTTTTCAATACGAAAACGTTGTTTATCCCTGATTCTAAGTAGCATAATTGTGGTTAGTGCTTGTAGTGATACATCCTATTAGTCACAAGTGAGTCATAACTTTTGTTAAAACGTCTAGTGCTTTTACACATTCGTTTGCATTGATGAGTCTTATTCCATAAAACTTAATGCTCTTAGGGAGTTAAACTTAATTGTGCTTTTACACTTTAGGTTGCTTTACGAAGAATTCACATATGCATCTTTTAATGTGGTTGTGATGAAAACAGGAATTAACGGGTTATACTTGCGATCAAGGTATCCTAGGACTTTTAATAAATACGAGATTAAAATACCAATTCTAATCATTGATGAAAATACATGTTTGTGAATGATACCATCCCTTGACCAATATCTTCTCCTTATTGATTTCTCAAATTATTTACTTTGCTTTCAACTATTTTTATTTCTTATACAACAAACATACCTTGGGTTACTTTAGAAACTGAAAATTACTTAACAACAATTGCCTCTTGTGGATACGAACTCTTCCTTACCTTGTGCTTCATTTAAATTTAGTGCGTAAGAAAGTGAAATTATTTTTGACGGATTGACACACGATCAAATTTTGGCGCCGTTCTTAAGGGAGGCATACGGCTTGTTATTAAGTTTTTAGTTTCTTTTTACAATTTCTGCTTTTATCTTTGCTTTTCGATTCTTGTCTTGTTTCTCACTTGTTTTGCGAGAATTGTTTGCAGGTGCATAATCTCGGCTTCTAAGGATTGGAATTATCCAAGGTGCGGGATAGCTACTAGACGCGGCACAATACTCCAACCAAGTAAAGACACAACGGACGAGCACGAGGAGGAAGTAGGAGAAGAGATTTTCCGACAACGAGAAGAAGAAGAAATGGGTGATGCAAATCGTTCACTCAAGGACTTAGCTTCTCATAGGCTTGATACACAACAGGGGTGTATTCAAACGAACTCTACTTTTGAGATAAAGCCGGGGTTGCTTAGAGAATTACCAAAATTCCATGGCATGGTGAATGAAGATCCTAACAAACATCTTTTGGACTTCCACACCATTGTCACGGCTATGCTTCCAGCAAATGTTGAGGCGGATGGTGCAATGTTGAAGGTTTTCCGTTTCTCTTTAATGGATAGTGCTAAGGATTGGTTGTACTATTTACCTCCGGAAGTGTCACAACATGGAATGGGTTGAAGAAACTCTTTTTGGAGAGATATTTTCCTGCATCCAAGGCTACTCAAATTCGCAAAGAAATTTGTGGGATGAAGCAAAACGTGGGAGAATCATTATATGAATGTTGGGAACGGTACAAGAGATTGGTTGCAAGCTGCCCTCACCACCAATTTAGTGACGCTATGATCATCCAATACTTCTATGAAGGACTCCAATCAAGTGATAGGAATCTTATTGACGCTGCGGGTGGTGGTGCACTAGTTAGCAAGACGGTAGCACAAGCTAGGGAGTTGATTGAAAACATGGCAGCGAACTCACAACAATTTCTGAGTCGTGGTTCGGATGTGATTCTAAGAAGGGTGAGTGAAGTAAGCGAGGTGGAGGAACTTCGTCAACAAATGGGTAACATGACAGCAATGTTGCAACAAGTTGCATCCGCGGTTATACCAACTTCTCCTCAATCTTATGAAGACGAGCAAGCTAATGCGATCTTTCCAAATCAACCAAGACGGTATGATCCCTACTCAAACACTTACAATCCGGGATGGAGAGATCACCCCAATTTTAGCTATGCCAACAAGCAAGGTGCCATTCAACAACCTACTTTCAACCGTCCGAGTGGATTTCAACCACAACCACAACAATTTCAGCAACCTCCAGCACAACAATCAATGCAAACTCAAGGTGCTGATATTGATGCAAAGCTTCAAACTTTTATGCAAGGCATTTCCACCATGTTTAAAGAGAGTCAACAAGAGACTAAGAGTGCTATTAAGGAGTTGCAAACACAAATGGGCTCCATGGCGGTTGATATCAACAATTTGAAGGCACAAAATAGTGGGAGACTTCCTTCTCAACCTATTAACCCAAAAGAGGGTGTCAATGCCATTACGTTGAGAAGCGGTACACAACTTGTGCAACCCGAAGTTGCTGATTCGGGCAAGGTGGACACACCAAAGGAACCTGTTTTGGAGGAGAAAGTCGAGGATTCTCCCCAAACTTCTGAGGTACCTATTCCTAACTCTAAAACTCCGGTTTCTACTTATGTTCCTCCTCTACCTTTTCCTCGCAGATTTGCAAGTTCTAAGAAGGCGGAACTAGAAAAGGAGATTTTAGACGTTCTTAAAAAGATCCATGTGAACATACCACTCATTGATGCTATCAAGCAAGTTCCAAAGTATGCAAAGGTGTTGAAGGACTTGTGTACCAACAAACAAAGGCTCAAAGGTAATGAAGTGCTTAGTGTGGGGGAGAATGCTTCGGCAATCTTACAACACAAACTCCCACTTAAGTGCAAGGATCCGGGTAGTTTTGACATTCCGTCAAAATTGGTAACACAACTTTTAACAAAGCTATGTTGGACTTAGGTGCTTAGTTAATGTTATGCCTGCGTCAATGTATAATTCACTTGATCTTGGTCCTCTTAAAAAGTCTGAAATTGTATTGCAATTAGCCGATCGCTCTAATGTCTACCCAATGGGTATTGTTGAGGATGTTCTTGTGCAGGTTAATCAACTTGTATTTCCAGCGGACTTTTGTGTGTTAGAGATGGATGAAGGTGCACCGGACTCGTCTCTTCCATTGCTTCTTGGGCGTCCTTTCATGAAAACGGCGAAAACCATAATTGATGTGGATAAGGGAACGCTAACTATGGAGTTTGATGGAGAAATAATACGTTTCAACATTTTCGAGACGATGAGATATCCTAGCGATGTCCACTCTTGTTTCTCCATTGATGTGATGGATACATTGGCACAACAAATGTTTGAATTAAACGGTGATGATGCTTTGGAAACCGTGTTAACTACATCCATGGATAATGGTGTAGAGTGTGGTAATGAAGTCAAGGAAGCTCTTGGTGATCTTAATTCACTACAAGAATGCCCAAAAACTCATAATATCTCTTTTATTTCTTTACCATGCAGTGATGAAAAGCTTGTACCTTCAATTGTTAAATCTCCAAAGTTAGAATTGAAACCTCTTCCCGACCACCTTAAGTACTTGTACTTGGGTGATAATGAAGAGTTACCTGTGATTGTTTCTAATGAGCTTAATGATTTACAGGAGCAAAAACTTCTAAGGGTGCTAAGGAAGTACAAGACGGCCATAGGATGGACAATTGCCGATATCAAGGGTATTAGCCCTGCCGTTTGTATGCACAAAATTCGTTTGGAGGATGATGCAAAGCCTACTAGGGAAGCGCAACGTCGTTTGAATCCTCCCATGATGGAAGTTGTGAAAAAGGAGATACTCAAGCTTTTGGAAGTGGGTGTTATCTACCCCATATCCGATAGCAAGTGGGTAAGCCGGTACAAGTAGTACCAAAGAAATCGGGTGTGACGGTGGTGGAGAATGATAAGAATGAACTTGTCCCAACTCGTGTGCAAACCGGTTGGAGGGTTTGTATTGATTATAGAAAATTGAATGCCACCACTAGAAAAGATCACTTTCCTTTACCTTTTATTGATCAAATGCTTGAACGTTTAGCTGGACACTCATACTATTGCTTTCTTGATGGCTATTCAGGTTATAATCAGATTGTGATAGCACCGGAGGACCAAGAGAAAACCACTTTCACTTGTCCTTTTGGTACTTTTGCTTATAGAAGGATGCCTTTTGGCTTATGCAATGCTCCGGCTACTTTTCAAAGGTGTATGGTGAGTATCTTTTCGGAATATGTTGAAAACATAATCGAAGTGTTCATGGATGACTTTAGTGTCTTTGGTGATTCATTTGACCTTTGCTTGAACAATTTGTCTCTAATCCTTGAACGATGTGTTGAAACAAATCTTGTGCTAAATTGGGAGAAGTGCCATTTCATGGTAACTCATGGCATAGTTTTAGGCCATATAATATCTTCTAAAGGCTTGGAAGTTGATAAATCTAAGATAGACCTTATTCGTGCTCTAACCCCTCCCACTACGGTGAGGGAGATACGTTCTTTTCTTGGTCATGCAGGTTTCTATCGTAGATTCATCAAGGATTTTTCCAAGATAGCGTCACCACTATGTAACTTATTGCAAAAAGATGTGGTTTTTAACTTTGATGAGAAATGTATGGCGGCATTCAATCGTTTGAAAGAACTTTTGATTTCAGCCCCTATCATTAAACCACCGGATTGGAGTAAGCCGTTTGAACTCATGTGTGATGCTAGTGATTATGCGGTTGGTGCGGTGCTTGGGCAACGTGTGGGGAAACTTCCTCATGCTATCTATTATGCTTCTAGAACGTTAAATGAGGCTCAACAAAACTACACAACCACTGAAAAGACTTATTAGCCATTGTTTTTGCTTTAGAAAAGTTTCGCTCTTATCTAATTGGTACAAAAGTTGTTGTCTTTTCGATCATGCAGCGCTTAAGTACTTGCTTACAAAGAAAGAGGCGAAACCGAGGCTCATACGGTGGATTTTACTCTTGCAAGAGTTTGATATTGAAATCAAAGACAAGAAAGGGATTGAGAACACCGTTGCGGATCACTTGAGCCGACTTGCTGTGGACAAGGAGACTATCCCGTTGCGTGAAAGTTTCCGGATGAGCAACTTTTCTCGATTGCCTTTGGAGAACCATGGTATGCCGATATTGTGAATTACTTAGTTTCTAAACAAATCCTGAGAACTTGTCTCGTCTTTGAGAGGGACAAACTTAAGAGGTTAGGGAACCAATACATATGGGATGATCCATACTTATGGAAACATGGTAGTGACCAAGTAATACGAAGGTGCGTGCCCGAATCAATTTAACTCTATCTTGTCTTTTTGTCACTCTTATGCTTGCGGAGGACATTTTGGGAGTAAGAGAACCGCGCACAAGGTACTTGAAAGTGGTTTTTATTGGCCAACTTTGTTTAAGGATGCACATATATTTTGTACAACTTGTGATAGGTGTCAAAGAACCGGCAATCTAGGTGTCCGAAATCAAATGCCACAAACTTTTATCAATTTATTGAAGTTTTTGATGTATGGGGTATTGATTTTATGGGGCCTTTTGTCAACTCCCATGGGAATTTTTATATCTTACTTGCGGTTGATTATGTCTCGAAATGGGTGGAAGCTAAAGCCACCCCAACTAATGATTCTAAAGTTGTTTCAGATTTCGTGCAAGCTAATATTTTTGCAAGGTTTGGAATTCCAAGGGCGATAATTAGCGATGGGGGTTCTCACTTCAAAAACAGGTTCTTGCAAAGCTTGTTAAGGAAGTACAATGTGTCGCACAAGATTGCAACACCTTATCATCCACAAACCAATGGACAAGCCGAGGTGTCTAATCGAGAGGTGAAATCAATTCTAGAAAAGACGGTGAACCCAACAAGGAAGGATTGGAGCATGCGACTTAATGATGCTTTGTGGGCGTATAGAACCGCATATAAAACACCTATTGGAATGTCTCCTTTTAGGCTTGTGTATGGTAAACCTTGTCACTTACCCGTGGAAATTGAGCATAAGGCGTTTTGGGCTATTAAACAATGCAACATGGAGATGGATGGGGCTGGAAAGCAAAGGAAGTTACAACTACAAGAGCTAGAGGAGCTTCGCAATGATGCATTTGAGAGTTCACGGATTTACAAAGAAAAGACGAAAGCATTCCATGATAACATGATTTCTAGGAAACAATTTTGCATAGGGCAGAAAGTGCTTTTGTTTAATTCTCGCTTGCATTTATTTAGGGTAAACTAAGGTCACGATGGATCGGACCTTTTATTGTTACTAATGTGTTTTCTCATGGTGCAGTGGAAATTCGTAGCATAGCTACAGGGAAAGAACTTAAAGTTAATGGGCACCGGTTGAAACCATATTATGAGAACTTCACTTCTGAAGTGGTGGAAGGAGTTAACTTTGTGGATGTACTCCCTCTGGAGGAGTCATAGCAAGCAAGGAGATAGTCGGGCTGACGACTTTAAACCAAGCGCTAATTGGGAGGCAACCCAAAGGATGAGTATTTCTTGTCTTGTATTTATTTCTTTTCTTGTTTTTAGTTTTTCTTGTTTTGTTTTTACTTTGTTTTTGCTGATTTCTTATTAGGATTTCCCACCTTGACTTACTTTGGACGATTCAATTTACATTGAGGACAATGTAAGGTTTAAGTGTGGGGGAGTGGTTTATGTTGTAAGTTTTTGCAATTTTTCAACTTTTTTGTGAACTAGTGAATAAGAAACCTCCAACTTGTAGTTAGTTTAGAGTCACATAGTATACATGTCGCTAAGATTACATCGAGAATCTCACAATAGTGACTGAACTTAGAGATGACAGAGAACATGATCGGGTTTCTTAATTGTATGAGAGTTAAAGTTGGATTTAACCATGCCGATGGCAAATAAGGTGCAAGCTGAATTCGGTATTAGAACAGTGATCCCCTATAGTGGAGACTACCCAAGTTACATAATGTGAGGCACCAACCTTCAATTCTTTGTACTGTCTAAATTGTGCTTTTTGAGTGTGTGTCACCGTACGTAAATTCGGGCAGAATGGTGAGCTGTCCAATTTCCCACCATAGAAGCACTATTTTGATCTCTTGAGTGCTATTTTTATCAACCATGTTGGTGACATCGAATTGCTAACTTACATACCACTTGTGATCTTGTTCGTGATTAGCACCATCCACCTTATCTCTCTCTACACCAACAGGTCCATAGAAACACCATCATCATCAACAAGAGGAGCATCACAAATTCGAAGGAAAGTTGAACACGTTCGAGGTTTACAAACAATGGTATAAAATGGGCAGATTTCAGATTTGAGTAAAGCAACAAAACAGGGAGCATAATTTTTATAAGTTGAAGACTAATATACAAGAGCGGAAATTATTAAGGATGAGAATTCGAGAAGTTATGATATCAAGACATATAAGTTGTGAAGATTCAAGCGGTAAAGTACTTACACCATGGCATTGTACTTACATTTTTATTTATTTTTTATTTTATTTGTATTTTACTTTCTCTTGTCTCAAAAAAAAAAAAAAAAAAAAAAAAAAAAAAAAAAAAAAAAAAAAAAAAAAGAAAAAAAGAGACAAGAGAAAAATGTTTTTATTTTGTTTTATTTTTATTTGTTATTCAAAAAAAAAAAAAAAAAAAAAAAAAAAATTGAAGAAAAAAAAAAAAAAAAAAAAAAAAAAAAAAAAAAAAAAAAAAAAAAAAAAAAAAAAAAGAAAAATTTGGATTGTATAGTTTGTTTTTATTTTTGTATTCTTTCAATAAAGCCTATGGAAAGAAGGAATATCTATAATGAAGTTTCAAGCGACAAGAAATTTGAGGAAAGAATCATATTGTCGAGATTCTAAGAAGTTCGAGAGTTATCATCAAGAGTTGAAGACCGAAGACGAAGATGAAGACACCAATAGAAGACCGAAGACGTTTCTATGGATGCTGTGAGAGTGGTGCTAGCTGCACGTTGAACGGATTCACGAGGTAAGTAAGCATATTTCCACCTTCGTTAAATGGTTGATTTCCTTTCGAAGAGATCGTCAGAAAAATGGGTTTTCAAAAATATATAAAAGATGTGGGTTTTCAAAACTTTCGGAGGGTTAAGCCTTCCTACCATTCAACGTGTCTCAGGATTCTCTCTTCATTCCAACCTGGACACATGTGTGACCCATAAAGAGTTGTTTATTATTGAGAGCAATATCATAAAACCCTTTATTGTGAGGCGAGTCGAGACTTTTGATCACTCCGAACCCGAATTTTAGTCGAGAAGGGATGGTTATCTCTCTCTCAACTTTTAAGAATGAGATTGTGTTCATTTATGTGTCTAACTTCTTATGACTAGTGTGCGAGAATCTCTATGTCTTCTTAGCGCGTTGGATACTATCATTACGGAGAACTAGTAAGTTGGATATTTAGGTTTTGTGGGTATATCTCTAGTAAACCCTCACGAGACTATAACTCGTCCACTAGGGACACCTAGGGGTTTAAAGGCTTGTTATTTGTGCTAAAAGTGACCGTAGCCTCGACGACACGGAGTTGTTGTATTTTATTGTTTTGTTTGATTTGCTCGAGGACTAGCAAAGTCTAAGTGTGGGGGAATCTGATAGGTGTAGAATACACCGTATTTACTATCTAGTAGTTACGCTTTCTTTGCTATTTTTCATGTGAATTATGTATCTTACATTCGCTTTTGAGTTTCATAGGTGTTTTGGAGTCATATGAAGCAAAAGAAGGAGAAAATAGCCATTTGGAGCGGAAAAGGCAAAAAGGTCAACTCGCGGACGATATCTGGAGCATGCTAGGTTGCACAAGAGGAGTTAAGCCGGAATATAAGCTGTCAGTCTCCTAAAACTGACAGTTGAACAGAGAATTAGGCTGTCGGTTATCTGAAACCGACAAGCCACACAAATGAGCTGGTTGCCCCTTATCTCGGGACTAGGGGTTGGTGGAATACAATTATTACAACCCTAAGATCGACTTTCTTCTTCTCATTCATTTTCACTGAAAACAGAATTTGAGAGATTAACAATGAGCCTCGCTACTAAAACCGAGAGGAGGAAAATCAAATCGAGAGATGTAAATCGATGCCGTTGCTGGGTCTGAGAACTTGAGATGAAGAGAGGCTGCTTTGTGTTGAGAGGCAACTCAGGAGAGATCGAGAAAGAGATTGAAGTGGTATGGTTCGAGAGAGGAATGAGATCGAGGGTTTCGAGCATGACCGAGATGGAAGGAATTGATGGGGTCACTTTGTGGTTGAATGACGATGCGGAGTCTGGGCTTTGATTTGATGGTGATTTGTTGAAGAGGAAATGTATGGATTGATGCAGGTAGTACAATGTTGTTGGTGGTTCGGTGGTTGTGCAATGGCGAATAGAGAAGTGGTCGAGATTCACGAGAGATGTGAGAAATTGAAGCTACTGATTAGGTCATGAGAGACTGGTTGATGTTGTTGGTCTCGATGATGACAAACTAAGGGTTTGAAGCGAAGGTGGAGTCCTTATTAGGGTCTGTTGTAGATCGGGGTAATGGAGCGCCGAGATTGCGGGTGGTATGGCAGCTTGGGTGTGAGGCAAAAGAGCTATGCCATGGGTTGCGGGGTGTGAAGTTACTGGTGATGTTGCTCATGGAATTCTCTGTTGGAATTGGCTCAGAGTTTGAGCAAGGACCCTGAGAAGAGAATTGGTGTTGCTATGACAGTGTTGCAGCTTTATGGTCAGATGATGTGCAGTGCTGTGAGTTGTGTTGCAAATTGAGCCAGGGGGTTGAACCTGAGTTGCAAGTGTTGGCTGTTTTGGTCTAGTATTGATTGCAGGGTCTTGATAGGCTGAACTGTGAGACTGGTGGTGCACAAGAAGTGGATGGAGCAAGTCCAGGGATGGATATGGCCTGAGATGAGCTGTGAAGGCTTAAGGATAAGCTTGAACTGAACTGTGTTGGCGGTGGTATGAAGCTGCTGTGATTAAGCCCAGTATGGGGGGAATTGGCATAATGGAAGTGCTCTCTGTGTCTTGAGCTATCTTGCCAGAATTGATGATGGGAATGTTTTACAGGGCTCAAGGTTAGGCTGGAAATGGCCTGACTGAGAAGGAAGTGGCAGTGGCAGCTGTGATTGGAATGGGAGCTGGTACTAGACCTGAGATAGAATGAGTTTGAGGTGAGAAAGCAGCTGGTGGTATTGATTGTGACAGGATCAAGCAATCCTGCAGTTTGGTGCTGGTGGAGTGCAGTGAGGGATGTCTGGCAGGATTGATTGCAGGGAATGGATGCTTGTAGTCACTGAGCTAATGTTGCAGGTTTGCTTGTGGGAAGTGGCCTGAGCCGGTTGAGCTGCTGCTGCAATTGCGAGCAATGGGGCAGCTGAGGATTTGGGGTTGCAGTCATAAAACTCGGTGCGGGAGTTGTCGGTGGTGGTACTCAATGAGATGAATGCTAGGCAAGGATGGTGTCGGGGTGGAATCGGAAGGCTGTGGTCGATGACGAGAGCATTGTAGGTGGTTTTGTGAGCTGAAGTGTAGCAGATGAGCAATGGAGCCGAGTCGCGATGTGAATTGGCCAGTGTGAGTCGAATTGAGCTGATATTGCAGTGAATTTGAAGTTGCAGGATTGCAGGCCAGAGTTTTATTGCTTAGCCATTATGGGCTGGAAGACAGGATTATGGCTGGCAAGATGGTAGTAGCCTTGACCACTCGGCCGTTGGTGAGTAAGATGCTAACTTCAGGTCGACTACGAGTTGAGTCATCTGATTTGACTCAGTGATCTAAACTGATCTGACTCGTTTGAACCGATCTGACTCAGCGTTGACCCGACCGATCTGACCCGTTGACCCGGTGACCGGGCGGACTTTGCCGGTCATCGGAGCTGTTTTCCGGCGACTTTCCGGCCGATTTCCGGCCACAATCCCAGATTTCCGGCGACCGTTTTTGGGGCGTATTTTCTACACGGGTTTCTCCTTATTGTGGGCTTGGTGGACTCTCACCTAATGGACTTTGAAGACTAGACCTAATTTTAGAAGTTGGAGAAAAGCTATAAAAGGGAGGTCTTCTATAACATATGATATATCTTTTTTGCTTGGAATTTTTGGAGAGCCAGTTTTGTTTACGCTTCTAGGGTTTGGTTTTGTTCTTCTTCTTCTTTGTTTTATTATTGAATATTGATGATGATGAACTCCATAGCTATGAGTAGCTAAACACCTTATTGGTTATGGGATAAAAGTTGATTTCTCAACATGCTTTTGATTCAATGAATTAGTTTTGTCTCAGTAATTATTGTTTGTGATTCACAATTAATAGTGTTATAAGATTTGAAAACTTGTTAGGTTGAGTCCGGAATCAATCCGATTTGTGTTCATCTCTAGAGCTATATTAGGGTTTTCAATACGAAAACGTTGTTTATCCCTGATTCTAAGTAGCATAATTGTGGTTAGTGCTTGTAGTGATACATCCTATTAGTCACAAGTGAGTCATAACTTTTGTTAAAACGTCTAGTGCTTTTACACATTCGTTTGCATTGATGAGTCTTATTCCATAAAACTTAATGCTCTTAGGGAGTTAAACTTAATTGTGCTTTTACACTTTAGGTTGCTTTCGACGAAGAATTCACATATGCATCTTTTAATGTGGTTGTGATGAAAACAGGGAATTAACGGGTTATACTTGCGATCAAGGTATCCTAGGACTTTTAATAAATACGAGATTAAAATACCAATTCTAATCATTGATGAAAATACATGTTTGTGAATGATACCATCCCTTGACCAATATCTTCTCCTTATTGATTTCTCAAATTATTTACTTTGCTTTCAACTATTTTTATTTCTTATACAACAAACATACCTTGGGTTACTTTAGAAACTGAAAATTACTTAACAACAATTGCCTCTCTGTGGATACGAACTCTTCCTTACCTTGTGCTTCATTTAAATTTAGTGCGTAAGAAAGTGAAATTATTTTTGACGGATTGACACACGATCATCTTTCCAGAAATACCTTGGTTGGTAAGTTAAAGATCTTTGAGCATGAGCATACATCCAAATCTGGATGCGTTCAAGGCACAAAAGAACACTAAATTACTTGATAAAAGTAAGAGTGTTGGCATCTCTGAAGATGATCCTTCTGAGACTGATTCATCAGATAGAGATCTTGACCAGACAGTCTCTTTAATCACAAGACAGTTTACAGATCTTCTTTTGAAGAGAAGTAAACGGTTCACCAGAGACAAACCTAAGTCATCAGTTAAACCTCATAATCGTGTTCCTCTTAAAAACAGGGATACTGATGATACTGATGACGAGGATATGCCACGATGGTTTAAGATCACGGCTGGGTTAAAATGAACTCTCGACCTTCCATCATCCAGAGTCACCTGTGTCTCCTTTATGGTTGGGAAACCCAGCCATTTCTGAGGTTATGACTCTTAATGGATTCATTTATTTTATTTTTTTACTTAGACCAATAAGGTTGAGTTTTTAATAACTAGTTTTTCAAAAAAAAAAAAAAAAAAAAATAGCCGTTAGGTCATTTGACTCTATAAAAGGAGACCCCTTTTATCATCTCTTGCTCACCAAAATTCCAGTTTCAATCTTTTAAATTCATTCTCATCTATTTCTCATCCAAAAAATGAAGAAAAAACACCACGGTGACTGTCTACCCTTATTTTGAAGATTCTGCTATTGCCAGAGCATGGGTCACTGTTAGTGATAGGTGTAGAATACACCGTATTTAATATCTAGTATTTATGCTTTCTTTGCGAATTTTCGTGTGAATTATGTATCTTATGTTTACTTTAGAGCTAATAGGTGCAATGGAGTCATTTGGAGTAAAAGAATTGAGGAAGCACTCTTATGGAGCAAATAGGACAGAGTTGTCATTGCGCAGGCAAGCACTATCTGGAGTGCAGCGGAGGATAGAGGGCTCTCACCGTGGTGGCCTGTATCTATTTTTAAGGTGCCCAGAGTAAACTGAGTGTCCATTATCCTATGCTGGGCACTACCTAGTTTCAGTACTACAGGAAACCTAAAAATCAGAGAAAAATCATTTTCTCTTATCATTGTTTTTTTACACCTGCATCGAAATGATATCGAGAGGAATGAGAGAAGAGAGAAAATGGCTGCTTTCTTTGGAGGAAATCGAGATCGAGAAATCGGTGAGGAATTTTGATGAGTTGAGTCGATGGATTTGAAATGGATTGGTTGTTGCTGCTGTAATGGAGGTGATGTTGATGGCTTCTGTGATGACATGGGTTAGTAGATTGAAGAGAAATTGAACTCAGGGAGGAATCTGTTGTTGTTGAAAGATTTTGAGTAAGACGATGGAGATGCAGAAGTTGGAGATGAAAAAATGAAGATTGGGTTAAACTCAGATCTAGGAATTAACTAGAGAAGAACTGGTGAATGGTTTTGAGAGTTTGAATTGGAAAAGAAATTGTAACTCTGTGTTGAAGATTTGAAGGGAATGGAATTAGGGTTCCTGTGGATGTTCATGGGATTTGAGGAATTGGTATGAGAATCCAGGCAAGAGCTGGTTTGACCTGAGATGTCTAGGATTGCAGATGGTCTTGGTATTGATGGTGGTTGTATGGCTTTGCTGAGTGCTGGTGATGTTGTTTACAAGGTCAAGAAGATGGGAATGAATGAACTGAAATGGGTCGGTGTTATTTGCTAGTATGGTGTTGGTACTTTGGTTTGACAGAGAAGAGAAGAAGTTGTTAGATGATTGTGTAGGCTTACGGGAGTCGGGTGGAATTATGCGGATGCGGTTGAGTGCAGTATTGAACCTGACTTGCAGGTGGTGTTGAGCTGAACGTAAGTAAGAATGGATTGAGCTAGTGAATGTGCAGCTGACTATGGCAGCTGATGGCCAGATGGAAACTGCAAAAGTTCTGGTGCTGCTATTGAGAGCTGGTGATGGTCGCAGGGAGGAAAAGAAAGCCTAAGTGGAGCTAAATGATGTTGTGATTGGTTCATGTGGTGCTGTGTGTGGTATTGCAGTCGCAATAGGCATGAACTGAGGTGTTACAGAAAGCTGGTCGTGTGGTTTGAAAGGTGTTGATTTCCAAGGAGTTAGTGTGATGAGCATTTGGAGCTGGGAATGATGCACTGAAGTGGAGGAACTGGTAACAGGTCTTGGTGGTACAATAAATGGAATTGGCAGAGTGGAAGAGATGGCCTGGGTCTGTGTCTGTGATATAATGCAATTGCAGGTGAGGCTGCAAGAGAAACAGATGGAAATGCTGAGAAAACTGAGGACATTGCAGATGAGCATGAGCTGGTGCAATGCTGAGAGGAACTGAAATATTGCGTCTTGTGCTTTGTGTGGTAATGAATTGTTGCAGGGGAGATAGAGCTGTGCATTGCAGTGATTGAGCTGGTGTTGGCTGAGAAGAAGTGGCAATGGAAATGGAGATTGATGCTGCAATGCAATGATGAGTTGATATGTGTGTCCTGCCATGGTTTTGGTAATGAAGTGAATGGATATTTGGTGGAACTCAAACTGCAGATGAGGCTGATGTTGTTGTTGCTTGTAAGCAGCTGTTGCAGAATGATTGAATTTGAAATGACAGTGATGATGTTATAGATAGCTAGTTAGATGGCCACAAACTGGTGGTTGTATTGAAGCACTGGAGCTAATGGAGAACTTGACCAGATGAAGCTGTTCACTAGCTTGACAGATTGCAGTCAATGAAGTTGAAAGTGCAGAGATTGTGGAATGACTACTGCAGCTGGAGGAGCAAGGTTGCCATGCTACAGGATGTGTGAGTCACAAGACAGGAAAGGCTGTAGTGGGAATGACACTGGGATTGGAAAGAATGGATTTAATGTTCTGTGAGTGGTGCAGTTTGAGTAGCCATAATGGCTGGCCAAGAGTGGTGATGCACAATGATTGGGCTGCACAAGAGCTGGCCTATGCAATAGCCTGGCCTGGTAAAGTCAGCCAGTTAGACCACCAGCACATCTGACTCATGAACCTGACCGAGTTGACCCACCGATCCAACCGAGTTGACCCGATCCGACCCGTTGACCGGTGACCGGGCGGACTTTGCCGGTCACCGGAGCCGTTTTCCGGGCACTTTTCAGGCCGTTTTCCGGGGACGATTTTTGGGTCATATTTTCTACATGGGTCTCTCTTTCTTATGGGCTTGGTGGATTTTCATCTAATGGACTTTGAAGACTAGACCTAATTTTAGAAGTTGGAGAAAAGCTATAAAGGGAAGGTCTTCTACAATTTATGAGATATCTTTTTCTTGGAATTTTGGGAGAGCCACTTTTGTTTACGCTTCTAGGGTTTGCTTTTGTTCTTCTTCTTCATTATTATTTTATTGAATATTGATTTTGATGAACTCCATAGCTATGAGTAGCTAAACATCTTATTGGTTATGGGATAAAAGTTGATTTCTCAACATGCTTTTGATTCAATGAATTAGTTTTGTCTCGGTAATTATTGTTTGTGATTCACAATTAATAGTGTTATAAGATTTGAAAACTTGTTAGGTTGAGTCCGGAATCAATCCGATTTGTGTTCATCTCTAGAGCTATATTAGGGTTTTCAATACGAAAAAGTTGTTTATCCCTGATTCTAAGTAGCATAATTGTGGGTAGTGCTTGTAGTGATATATCCTACTAGTCACAAGTGAATCATAACTTTTGTTAAAACGTTTAGTGCTTTTACACATTCGTTTGCATTGATGAGTCTTATTCCATAAATCTTCATGCTTTTAGGGAGTTAAACTTAATTGTGCTTTTACACTTTAGGTTGCTTTCTACGAAGAATTCACATATGCATCTTTTAATGTGGTTGTGATGAAAACAGGGAATTAACGGGTTATACTTGCGATCAAGGTATCCTAGGACTTTTAATAAATACGAGATTAAAATACCAATTCTAATCATTGATGATAATACATGTTTGTGAATGATACTATCCCGTGACCAATATCTCCTCCTTATTGATTTCACGATTTACTTACTTTGCTTTTAATTACTTTTATTTGCTTAGATATAACAAATATACCTTGGGTTATTTTAGAAACTGAAATTTTATAACATCGAAAGCCTCTCTGTGGATACGAACTCTTTCTTATCGCATACTATATTTATATCTAGTTGATTGAGAAAGTGAAATTATATTTGACGGATTGACAACCGACCAGTTAGACAACATGATGAAGACTTATACATCGACATAGATCAAACCTCCCTATATTTTTGGAACTATATATTCATAGTTTTTGTGGCACTAAACGGAAATCATAACAGAAGAAATTTGGCAATCGTTAAGGAAAGATTCGAGAAACTCTTCTAAGAATGCAAAACTTTCAAAAAATAAATGAAAGCCATAAAGGAATCCAATCCCGCTATGACGGGTGCAATTAGAGTAAGATTTTTAATAAGTTCATTAGAAATAATTTTGATAATACTATCTAACAAAACTGATTTGTTTTTCAGTGGTCGAGGGCTCGAGCAGGATATAAGGCAGTTCATGGGAAAAAGTTTGAGCAAGATGATTGCTAGCGAATCTTGGAAAATACTAACTATAATTTTGCCTTATACGATTAAGCGCTTACTTGAAATGTTATGATCTATTCTATCAGCATTAAGTCGTGTTACATCATATTATACTTGAATGGAAAAAATGAAAACTTAGAGTATTACGGTTAAATAGTCAAACTTTGTTGAAATTCTCAAAAAACTCTTTCGTGATCCAATAGCATTACTCTTGCTCAAATTCTTTGCGACGAATAGCTTGGTATCGGGAAAGAGCCAATGCTTCCTAAAAAATAACACAAGATTAAATTAGTATATTATTCAAAACTTACTTGATGAACAAATTTTGTACATACTCACTCTTTTGAAAAGGGACATTTTGGGACTCTTCGCCTTCATCCGTTCCAATAGGCCCCTTAAAGATTCTATTTCTAGGTAAATCTTCTCGAACCTTTCCTTTATTTGGTTCATTGATCTTCCATTTTGATTACCGTTTATGTCCATAAAGACCATAAATACACGGTTCCATTAAGAATCATTACTTTCGTCCACGTTAATGCCTTGATCTTCATCATGCTTTCTGACCATGAGCGACGCTCTAACGATTGCAACATATTCTTCGGTAGTGTAGCGAGTAACCATGTTTCTTACTTTTTGTTGCACGACTTGAGAGTCTGAAGAAATTTGTGAGTTTTTGCACAATTTCTTTGTTGGAGAAGGATCATTTTATAGCAAGAATGACCCAACGGCTAGTTTTTTTGGAAAAACTAGTTATTTCTCGAAAAACTCAATGCAATCCCATATTTACGATATGTAGAAGAGAACATGTCGTATAATAACGTACGGATGGGACGTGTATGAAATGGCTGGGAAAGTTCATACTTGGTAAGGGTTAAAACTCAGCCGTAAATGCACATACGACCTGGTCTCTTATGTATCATGTTCGTAAATCTGGGATTGCATATGAATTGACTTGGAATATTCAGATTTACGGCTTAGTAAGGGTTAAACCCCAGTTGATTATGATTTTACGGCCTGGTCTCTTCGATGTATCATTGTCGTAAATCTGAGATTGCATTGAGTTTTTTGAGGAACGACTAGTTTTTTCAAAAAAAAAAAAAAAAAAACTAGCAGTTGGGTCATTCTTTGCTATAAAATGACCCTTCTCCAACAAAGAAATTATGCAAAAACTCTCAAATTACTTCTTTCCCTATAATTTGTTCTAACAAAAAATAAGAAACATGGTTACTCGTTATACTACCTAGGAGGATGTTGTAATTGTTAGAGTGTGAATGACGGTAGCAAAACATTACAAAGATGTAAATATTTGCATAGATGAATCCTCCTATTCTTTTTGGGACCGTGTGCGTATTTTTTTTGTGGCGTTAGACGGAAATCATAATGGAAGATCGTTGAAACTCATTCAGAAAAGATTCGAGAAGCTCTTTCCACAGTTGGAAGCTTTCAAAGAGGAAATGAAAGTCGTAAACGAAAACAATCCCATTTTGCCGTGTGCTCAAAGAGTAAGTTTGTCAATAATTCGTCCATCAAAAAAATTTTGAATAAGACTAACTTATAATTGATTTGTTTTTCCAGTGGGATATGGCCGAAGTCAATTATGAGGATATCCATGGCAAGAAGTTTGACCTTCATGGTTCCTATCGTGTCTTGGAAGAAAGTACTTATGCTGATTTCGATCACTATTATCAAGACCGATTTTTGCAATGTAATGATCTTTTCTTTAAATTTTATGATCTTTTCTTTAAATTTTATGCTATGAAATATATATGCCTTTTTGTTTCAATGAAATGCTATGAAATATGTATGCCTTTTCCCCTTCCTCGGTTCCTGAAAATGGCACAATTATATAAGAATAGAAAAACAATTGACTTTCACTCAGATGTTTACGGTTAGGAAACAATATAAAACTTGGCCATAAATAACATTAACGGTTGAAAGGTGCTTTTAAATCCAACCGTCAAAACGTACACGGCTAGAAAAACTACAAGACCTAACCGTTAAAAGCTCATACGGCTGGGACACTACGTTTTGGTGAGTAATTCCTGGTCGAGCACAAGGAAAATTTCTAGTTTTATGCAAATACAGAACAACTAACGGCTAGGAAGTTGGGACTTCACGGATGGGAGTTCTTAGAGTCTCGACTGTAACTGAATTTTCACGGCTAGATCGACAAGAATTCCTAAACGTAATCAACGCAGAAGTAGATTTCCTAAATCCTAAATTCATCTTACCTATTAAACCAATCTAAAGGTAAAATAAATGGTCGATTTTTCGATTCTTAACATTCTGGAAAATTTAATGGTGTTTGGATACAATTTGTAGGTAGGTCTCCCCCTAGCCACTTTTAGGACACAATAATCCTATGGAATCCCCAAAATCCAAATGGGTGCAACCCCAACATTAGGATTCATACTATAAACCTAAAATGATTGGCCCCTCGTGTATTTATCAACATGTGATGCATTAAAGACTTGCCTTCCTCTCAGTCTCTCTCTACCCATGCATGCTTTCGCTTTGATATTTTTGCAAATATCCAAATCGAAGATCCTAGACCACAGATTGGTTCAATAACTCGATGTGCATGAGGCTGGTCTGAAGTAATATGAGATCATAAACTCAAGTCTATTGATCAATTGCAATATTCCAGGGAATTTCTCTGTTTCGAAGACAAAAATGTGTGGATAATTAAAGAAAGAAGCTGCATCGGGCAAACACAAAAATAGATGACTTCTGTGATGAACAATGAAATGAGTACCTGGAAATTTATATTTCTATTTCATTTTATCTTTCTTTTTATCAGCATGAATGCATATCGCAAGTACAATAGATAAATAAGCACTAGACCCGAGGGAGAAGGCCTATTTCCCATCCCTCTATCATGCATATATATCCTGTTCATCATCTTATCCTCTTACTCCCAACTTAATGTGGGGTACTGGGGTACATCTTAATCTCGTGAAATCCTAATCGATCATCAAAGACATGTTAGCTGGTTACCTCTGTCTTGACAGAGATATGGAAGTGTAACGGTGCATCGTACATTTTCGTATCAATAGTGCAGTACGTACAATCCCGTTGCATCACCACAAACGAACTTATAGTAATTTTATTCGTAGTCAAATAGTGATAAGGTACAAAGCGTGAAAGAAAACACAAAAAGAGTCGAATGACGAAAAGAAACATACAGAGAAAACAACAGCTATAGCGCCTCTCATATAATTTTGGTATATTTCTGGTTGGCATTTAGCGGTCGACGATGGCATCTTCCACCACCACCAAAATTTGCATGATATATATACAGATGTAAAAACTTGTTTAAATTAAGAAAACCGCAGTTATTTTTATTTTTTTTTTGTAATTTGCATAATAATCTTTCACTCTCAAATAGATGGTAAGAACGTTATTGTGATTTTCAACATCGTTGTAAAAATAAAAATTGTGATACCAAGAAAGTTCAACAAAGAGCTTTGTCAAAATTGACTCGAAGAATTTGCATATATGTTATTTTGCAATATGCAAAGGGGCGTGTCTGTCGTTCATCTTTATTCATTTCAATCGGTGAACTCCTTAATGAAAACCAAGAAAAAGAGCAAAGGAGTACATTATATGGCAAGTCGCACACATAAGCAATGTGCAACCGATGACTGACATTCTATTTCGGTTTGGAAGATAAATTTTTTGGGGGGTAAAAAATGTTTTCGGTCATAAAATACAGGTAGAGTGAACAATTGTATAAGCTCTCTTAACCCTATTAGGGTGCCAGAGGCATGTATTTATATTAAGCTTAATGGACATATTACATTGGACTCTTTACTGAAAACCGACTTATATGTATGGACTATACATGGACCAAACTATATATACATTGGACTATATTCTTCACCCCCCTCAAGCTGTACACGGTGGTAGACAACGTGAAAGCTTGCCACAGAGAAAACGAAATTTGGCAGTGGACAATCCTTTCGTGAACAAATCAGCAAGTTGATGTGTAGTAGCAATGTAACATAATTGGAGAAGTCCTGAAGATATTCGTTCTCTGACAAAATGATAATGTATGTGAATATGTTTCGATCTTGAATGTTGAATAGGATTGATGTTATCACAATATAGAATCGGTGGTTGCTTCAAATACGAACCAAGATCATGCAGTAAGTATTGAATCCATGTAAGCTCATCAGATGTAGAAGATAAAGCGCGATATTTAGCTTCAGTGCTGCTGGTAAAAACTGTTGGTTGCTTTTTAGAACCCCATGAAATAAGATTCTTACCTAAGAAAATTCAATGACCTGTAGTAGAACGAGAAGGATCGGGATCACCACCCCAATCAGCATCAGAAAAAGTTGTGAGCTGCATAGGATTATTGCGCCAAAAGGAGATGCCATGGCCAAGTGTTCCTTTAAGATACCGTAAAATACGCTTCACAGCCAGAAAGTGAGATTGTGTAGGTCGATGCATAAACTGACTAACCTGATTAATTGCATAAGCGATGTCAGGGCGTGTCATGTTAAGATATTGTAAGCCGCTAACCAGACTTCGATATAATGTGATGTCAGGAAACAAGTTAGCATCATTGGAGGATAGTTTAGAACGAGGCGAAACTGGAGTAGAAACTGGTTTCGAATCAGTAAGATCAATCATTTTTAAAAGATCCAATGTATATGTTTTGAGTTAAAACCAAACCATCCTTTGTGCGTGTAGCTTCCAAACCAAGAAAATAGTGCAAATCTCCCAAATCTGTCATGGAGAATTCGCGTTGAAGCGTAGGCAAAAGATTTTGGAGACCAACAGTATAACTTCCAGTGATAATTATATCATCAACATATAGCAATAAAATGAGAATGCCAGTGCTGGAATGCTTAATAAACATCGAACGATCAGAGTGTGATGATTTGAACCCAATATTCAAGAGAAAAGCTGCAAAGCGATGAAACCATGCACGAGGAGCCTGTTTCAAACCATAGAGGGCTTTGTGCAATAAACAGACATTATTAGGATAACGAGGGTCTACAAATCCTTGAGGTTGTTCCATATACACTTATTGGTCAAGCGAACCATGTAGAAACGCATTCTTAACATCAAGTTGCTTAATTGGCCAAGAAGAAGATACTGCAATGCTGAGAACTAGACGTACCGTTACTGGCTTGAAA
The DNA here is from genome assembly GCA_023531295.1 of Papaver armeniacum. NCBI lineage: Eukaryota > Viridiplantae > Streptophyta > Magnoliopsida > Ranunculales > Papaveraceae > Papaver > Papaver armeniacum. The sequence goes on from JAJJWW010005298.1 coordinate 41,216, forward strand.
ACCGGGCTAAACGTCTCATCATAATCAATGCCATACTGTTGTGAGTAACCCTTAGCAACAAGACGTGCTTTACGTCGATCAAGAGAGCCATCAGATTTTTGATTCACACGATATACCCACTTTGAGCCAATAACATTCATATCAAAACGACGAGGAACAAGTGACCAAGTACGATTGCGCAGAAGAGCATTAAATTCTTTAAGCATGGCTGCCCACCATTCCTTGAATTTGGATGCAGCAGTAAAACAGGTAGGCTCAGAAGGAAGCGAATTAAACTGTGCTGCAAAACATTGCGATACTGGATATCTAGTAGAAATACAACCTTTAAAACTCCTAGGTTGAATGGTATGGTCCTTGAGTCGAGTGACCATGTGGTGAGTATTAGTAGTCGACTGAGGAAGCTCTTGTACAGTAGGCAAGTCCGTTGTTGATGTAGATGGAGAAGGAGAATCAGAAGTGGAAGACGATGTTGAGGGTGCATCAGGGGACAGTGGAGCTAAAGAAGACACTGTAGGAGAAGACGGTGAAGTACAAGAATGTGCTGGTGAACTAGGAGATGAATGAATATTGGTATCAGAAAAAAAGAGTCTTATGGGAGACAAAGATGAAGGAGAATGTGCTTGGGAAGATGAAATGGTGTAGATTTTGTAGAGGAAGAAGGAATTGAGTGCATAGGGGACAAATGAACAGGAGTAACAGGTACGTCAGAAGAAGAGGGAGATGGAGATGAGAGATGTGTTGCGGGAATGTGATTAGGCCAAGCCAAAAGAGTACTAGTAGCAGTATTAGACTTTAAGGTAGGAAACATAGCACCAGAATCATTAGGAAATTGAAAGAGAGACTCATCAAAGATAACATGACGAGAGATATAGATCTTGTTGCTCTTAACTTCAAGACACTTATAGCCCTTATGTCTATCACTATAGCCAATAAAATACAAGGTAGTGTTTTGGGCTGCAATTTATTGTGGCGAAAGTGATTTAGTAGAGGGTAACAACAACAACCAAAGGCTTTTAAAAAGGTATAATCAGGAGAACGATTATGAACTGCAGAATAAGAAGAGTTATTGGATAAAATAGGAGAAGGAAGACGATTTACCAAGTACACAGCGGTTGCATAAAACTCATCCCAAAAACTCTAAGGAAAACCACTTTGAAGCATTAAAGCTCGACCAGTTTCAGTAATATGACGAATCTTCCGTTCAGCCAGGCCATTCTGTTGAGGCGTGCTAGGACAAGAAGATCTACTGAGAATGCCATGCTCAGTTAAAAAAGATTTAATGGTTCAGCGTATCCAGTGCCACCATCAGTTTGCAACACTCGTATGGTTGTTGAAAATTGAGTTTCAATCATAGATTTGAAGTTAAGAAAGCAACGAAACACTTGTGTTTTGTCAGATAAAAAATATATCCAAGAAAAACGAGAACATTCATCAACAAACAAGAGAAAGTATCGAAAACCACAAGTAGATAAAAATGGTGCAAGACCCCATAAATCTGAGTGTATAACAGAACCAACTGTATTAGAATAAGTGCTCCGAGATGAAAAAGGTAGACGATGATGCTTAGCACCAACACAACTAGAACAAATGGAACTAGATAAAGAAGAACGAGAATCTAATGATAAACTGGACTTAAGAGACTGGAAGACTGCATTGTTGGGATGGCCTAAACGCATATGCCACACATTTGGGCTAGCTCGAATGCCAATGGTGGCTGCGGAAAAAGCTGGGACATAGAATGACTTAGATGGAGAGGAAACACTGGAGAAGATAGGGTACATGCCAGCTTCATTCTTGCCCTTGTACAGAAGAGTTCCCGTTAGCCGATCCTGTATACAAAAACCATGACGATCAAAGTGAAAAACACAGTCAGAATCTCGTGTAAGTTGGCCAACGGATACTAAATTTTTAGCAAGAGAAGGAACATAAAGAGTGTTCTTCAGAGTCAACTTTGAGGAAGGTGAGGTAAGAGTTACATCACCAATTCCCGTGATGGGTAATAGTTTACCATCACCAACAAGAACTGTATCATTACCATTGTAGTCAATACGATTGGTCATCTGCGAAGAGTCAGATGTCATATGGGCAGAAGCAGCTATGTCAGCAAACCATTGATTCTCATACGGCATAGGTTGAATCTGCATTGCTGAAAAAGCTTGTGGGAGATCAAAATTCGATGCTGGACTGAGACGATGATAAGTCTGTGTTGTATGGCCTCTCGTATGGCACCACTGACAAGTGATAACTTGATTTTGAGGTGGAGAGCCAAGGATAGATCCAACTTGATTATTACGACCATGAGATGGACGTCCATATGATGGATTTTGATGTCCACCAGAAGGTTGAAAACCATTGTTGTTACCACGACCATTACTATTATTCCATCCAGTAGTCCAGTTTTTGTTATTATTGTTCCAGCCATTATTCCAAGTATGTCGACCCCCAAAACTATTATTACCACCACGATTTTGATTTGAATAAGAACCACGACCATAGCTTCCACCACGGACACGAGGAGAATTGTTATGCAAGCCACGACCACGACCAGAGTTATTGTATGGATTTGAATTTTGATGTTGACCACCACGACCAGTAGAAGCACCAACAAAGAAAGATACCGGACTTTGAATGTCAGCAGCATGTGTTTGTAAATTTTGCAGATATTGAAGATGAGATTCATGATGTAAGAGCAAGGCATGAAGCTCAGTAAAGGTAGGAAGAGTAGTACGGGCTATGACTGCTGTGTAGATGTTAGACCAATCAGCACCCAAGCCACGTAGTGTCGTAGAGACAAGCTCAAGATCAGACAGGTTGAAGAACAGCTGCTAAGGAATCAGATATTTCCTTTATCTTCAAAATATACTCTGAGATTGACGAATTACCTTTTTGAATAGTTGACAAGCTTGCTTTCAGTTGTAGAATACGTGCAGGATTAATTGTTGCATAGGTAGAACGAAGATAGTTCCATACGTCACGAGAATTTCCACGGCGTGCACATTCAGATTTCATAGTTTCAGTAAGAGAACAATTGAGCCATGACATGATTGTTTGATCAATAACTTCCCATTCCTCATAGGCTGGGTTGGGAGTTCTAGCTTGAGTTTCCTCATTAATAAGTTCTTTTGCTGGTATTTCATGAGAGTCATCAAGATATTTATAAAGCCTTTGTGATTTAAGAATAGGAAGAATCTGTGATTCCCATAGAAGATAATTGGTTCTATCTAAGAGAACTATTTTAGTTGAAGAAGGCATAAAGGGTGATTTTTCGAACAGAGAAGGACAAGAGTTAGACATAAGAGAACCTATGCTTTGCGAGATAGATGCAGTGATAGTTGGAGAACCAAAGCTTTGATCAGAAGCCATAGTACTAGAGGTAGAAGAAGCCATAGTACTGGAGGTAGAAGAAGCCATAGTACTTGAGGTAGAATAAGCAGATGAAGCTGATTGAGTTGGTGAAGTCATGATGAAGAGAAGAAAAGGATAGGGTTTTTAAAAAAAAAAAAAAAAAAAAATGAGGCTAGGGTTTTGGAGAGATCGTTCTGGCTCTTGTTACCATGAACAATTGTATAAGCTCTCTTAACCCTATTAGGGTACCAGAGGCATGTATTTATATTAAGCTTAATGGACATATTACATTGGACTCTTTACAGGAAACCGACTTATATGTATGGACTATACATGGACCAAACTATATATATATTGGACTATATTCTTCATAGAGTATTGCTTATTGTACAAAGCAAAATATCACAATCATCCTTACCCTAGTTAGTAAGTTCGTGAATGATTCGCAAATCATTCGCGAATTTTTCCGTATCACGAATTTTACCGTCTTATCCGCGTACGTTTGCAACTCCGAACCCAAGACGCATATTATATGGCATTCCCGGATTATTCGCGAATCGTTCACGAACTTTACGTATCCCGAATAATACGTCCGCTTAATTCGCCATAAATTCTTTAGCTTTTACGTTTTTAAAGGCCCCATTTTTTGGGCTTTACTGCCTCCCGAGCATACACAGCCCAATATTAGATATTGTTGTAACTTTTATGAAACAAAAATGACTGAAGAGATTTGAAGGTGCATCTAAACCACTATATCACGTCCTCTTGGATGACTAATATTGTATATATTATTAATATCATCATATTATGTTTATTTTTTCTTTAAATAACTCTCAAATATGGATAAAAATTAGTCTATCAAGAGTATAAAACACAGTTTGGCTAACTTTGCCTATGTAAGTGGTGGTTCAGATTTGTCCTCACAAGAGATAAATCTAGGGATGTAATCGTTTGTCATAAGCGATGGTTGTGATTTGGATTAGAAATGCATCTAACGGACATAATTTATCATGTCATTAAGGTTCCATAATTATTCATAATAAATACTCTATTAATTTTCCATGATAATGGTTTATTAAATGTCAATTTAAAAATGATAATATATAAATTATTCTACTTCATAATAAATACTTTATTAGTTTTCCATGATAATATTTTATTAAATCTCAAATTAAAAATTATAATATATAAATTATTCTACTAATTATGATAATAAATATATTTTTATTATCTAATACTTAGGATTAGTCTGGTATTGCTGCGAGCTTTATAAAACTACTTTTCAGATGTACGTTACAATGCCGATCTATGTAAAAAAATAATTGAATGGTTGTCGATATACGTTATTGTGCCAAGTTCTGTAACAAAAAGCAATTGAATGGTTGCAAATTATAAGTTAAGGATAAAACTATTTTAAAAAGTGATCAAATTGTGTCTGGCAAAATATCAGGTTCAGCTATAGTTAGTGGGAAAATGATAGAAACAGACATATATCTAAAAATTATTTATTCTATTTTATTATGCATAAAATAAGTAAATTTTATACTGTTAGAGTACATATATGTAATATTTAATTTACTAATTAGTATTATTACTAAAAATTATTATTTTTCATAACCACTTTTTAAAAATCAATAATTTTCTTAATATTTATTATTGATAAATAAAAGTATATTTCAGTGATACGGTATAACATAAAATGTTGTTTGAAAATAAAAATAATTATCTTTAAAGAATAAAATATAATGAATATATTGAATAATTATCTTTAAAGGATAATTTTTGCCAGTTATAAAAAAAGATCGGATAGATATGGAAAATCAAATATGAAATTAGGGTGAAGTATAGTATTGGTTTTTGAAGCTTTTAAAAGCTCCTTCTCCCTCACTTTTAAAATTGATAGATTTTGGAACTGTTTTGCATAAAAAAAACACTTTATGAAATCTTTACCAAACACTAAGATGAAAAATATTGCTATAAATATGTTTTCAGAAAAAACAAAGCTAAACCAAACTTAGTTAGATTGGCTAGCAATATTAGTGGACCATATTGACGGTGGCAAGTATTGGTGCTCACTGAGTAATTTCGCATCGTCATACGCATTTCTTGATTAATGGTTTAATGTTATTTTTATTTAGTGATGATGGATAACAGAGCTTATTGTTATTAGGTTAAGTACTTAACGATTTGACTTATTAACTAATCATGATTTTATTATTTTTATGCAACGAATAACCTCACATTTGGAAGCGTAATGTCCTAGAATGTAATGGCTTGACCCACTATCGATAATTTCCCCACTTAGCCTCTGCGATCATCTAACAGTATGGGGTTTTCAATGGTCACCACTGCGGTCATCCAACAACAGCTTCTCGGGAGGCCACCCATCCCGATTACTCAATACTCGAGCATGCTTAACTATAGAGATTATTCGCCAACTATGAAGCCAATTATGAAGAAAAGATCTCGGTGTTAGGAAAGGATAAACAATTACCTATATTCCATTTGACGAATTCTACCTACCGAGTCGGAGTACTATAATACCACCAAATTAATTTGGAGTCGTCCTTGGCTCCGGAATATGTTCAATCCTAGACTCTGGCATTTTTTCTCACTCATGAGACCCTTTCCCGACACAATCCGTCAAGCATACTCTTTCACCCTCAACAGGTTGGCATTTTTTTTCACTCATGGGATTTCCTTAATGTTTTGGTTCCGCTCGGTTGTTGGAGTATGTGGCGCGATAAACCACATATGTATAGCTAGGGATAGTCCCTCATGAAATAAAGATGAATACATGTGGAGCTTAATAAGCTTGGGCATCTCCATACATATGACCGAGGAATTTTAGTTAAAAACACCACACCTCTTATCCCAAGGTGGTCAAGTGGGGTTCGGGGGTATGTGGTCGGGCCCTGAGTAGCGTCTGATAGTCCGTGAAGATTCTAACAATTGGTATCAGAGCCCATGGTTGGGGCTACTATCCGAACATTAAGGTGGTTGTGGATGTCACCCGGTTTAGCGTACAAGTGGAATCAGACTCAAGGTGGAGCAGGCAAGGCCCAAAGTTGAACTGACGCTCAACGTGGAGTTAGTCTGTCACCTATTAACTTGGGTGGAGAAGGGTTCTAGATCGACAAGGCAATGCTCAAGGTGGAGTTAGTGTCTCACACATTAACTGTGGAGCAGGGTTCTAGGTGGGCAAGGAAATGCTTAAGGTGGAGTTAGTGCTTTCCTTCTCATTAACTCAAGGTGGAGTAGGAATCTAGGGCGCATAATAATAATAATAATGATCGATGGGTAGCTTATACAGACGGTAATCATATGGTGGAGTCTGATTGGACTGGTAAAGTGGTTTAATCTCGCAAAAGTGGAGGTTGTTGGAGTATGTAGCGCGATAAACCACATAAGTATAGCTAGGGATAGTCCCACATATAAGAAAGAGGAGCATTTGTGGAGCTTAATAAGCTTGGTCATCTCTTTACGTAGCACTGAGGCCTTTTAGATTAAAACCGCACACCTCTTATCCCAAGGTGGTCAAGTAGGGACGTCATCGGTGATATGTGGTTGGGCCCATAGTAGGTTACTTTGGTCCATGAATATCCTAACATCGTTCAATAAAAATAATAATTTCGATATAATTTCATTGCTCGCTTGAGGATACAACTCGAAAAATGAGAGGCATAGTATAAGAGGATGTCAAGGCGGAAATGCCAGAAAGGGTTTGTGAAGTGAAGAATAAATTACCTATAAGGTTTTCCTTTACTTTTGTAATGATAAAAAGGGTGAACTTGATATTAAGACATATTATATTTAATATTCATATGTCGGAAAATACATAACTGAATAAAAATTATGCCCGTGCCGTTACGGCACGGGTTAAGGCCTAGTGTTCTTATAAATAATAATTATTTATTATAATAGATACCGAATTTTCAGAGCCGAACTCACATTTATAAATCGAATTATAATGTACGTATGCCGTTCCGAATTACTGACGAATCACGTCCCGTTGACCGAATTTTAGCCCGAATTTGAGTTTTACAAAACCGTATAATACTCGTACATTTGCCGTTCCGTACGTTTACCGAATCCCGAACTGCTAACTAGGATCCTTACCTCACCCTCTTAGCTGCCTATCATGATCATGAATGATTTTTCAACAATTTTAGAGCCCACAATATTAATCACTATCCCATCACGAGTCATCACCTTTATATACCTCATCATCACTTTCACTTTCGTACCACCCTTTGTCCTCTCTCCCTCTCTTTCTCACTCCCACTCCCTCTCCCTCTCCCAACAAACACATCTCTATAGCCTGAAGTTATTCCATCCCAAAAACAAAACAAAAAAATGGCCAAGGGAAGGTTTATCAAAGCATACTTGAACAGGTGGAGGCAACTGGGTGCTACAACATTAGGACTTGCTCCATCTTCATCGTCAACCAGTTATGATCAAGATGGTGACGATTGTTGCTTCTTACAATGTTGGGCAATATTGAGGGCGCCATGTGCTAACGATGCTTTACTCCATGCAGAAGAAGAAGAGGATAGTATCAAGGAGGAGAAAACCATTATGAAACGAACATCCTCCTCCATTGGTATCCCAAAAGATGTACCAAAAGGTCATTTGGTAGTATACGTTGGAGAAGACTATAAGAGGTTTGTTATCAAAATCAGTTTACTTAAACATCCTTTGTTTAAGGCGTTGCTTGATAGAGCAAGAGAAGAATATAATTTCACTCATCCTCATTCCAAACTATGTATCCCTTGTGAAGAGAAAGTTTTCCTTAGTGTTATTCGCTGCGCTAACACGCCAGGGAAGCCGAGTATTTTGTTATGTCGATCTTGAGTATATGGGACTAGATTGTCACAGAACATATTTTTATCACCCATCGACAATCGATCGGCCGCTTCTTCATCTATTTTTCTTATTGAAACCCCGTGTTTAATTAACGATCGATTAAGTCTTAGGCGAAGTCTGAGTAGTAGAGTTGTGTGATGAGATGTTCATGTAACTTGTTGTATGAGAACTGTGGCATATAGTGACTAACTTGTTGTAATTCTAAACTAATTATTGTAATGAATGTTTTGGCTTAACTATTATTATTAATGAATGTACTTATTCTTGTACCTTAACAATTACCCATTATAGATGGTCTTGTTTCAACTAACTACTGTATTCTCTCTTAATAGGTTTGTACAGAGTTTCAAGGCATTCGTGAATGAATGAATGCAAGAGACTTTTTCAGTAGCATATTTATTGTCTGGGAAATCTCACTCTCATCACATCTTCCACCCCTCATAAAAGCCGTAGTTATGGGCTCATGCAAGAGTGATTCAGCTGACAGAGTGAGTGAGAGAGAGAGAGACAGATCAAGGCCATGACCATGATTCATGGATTCGGACCAAATCAGGTTGGTTGGATCCCCCAAGTTCTGAAAATTCATTTACTTCGATTTCATGGAGACTTAAATACGTTCCAGGAATAAATTAAGAATGCCACAGGTTGGATATTCAATTGTTCCAAGCTCAGCTAATTGATTTACTAGCCGGCTGCTGTCTAGATCAGCAGCAGGGGATTATCAGGTCACTTGTCCGGCTGTACTTCATAACACAAACCAAAAATGATGTTAATCGTAATTACTAAAAAATGTTGATTTTCTATGGAGGGGTGACTATTGCTTGTATAGTTTGAAAGGCCTGACACTGCGAATCACAAACGGATACACCACCTGTGTACCCATCCGAAGTCAAAATTGACAAGAAAAGTGCAACAGTTGTGCTTCCTATCTACAGGATTCATCTCTAATATCATTTACAGTCATTTTATATATGTATAACAAGTTCCAGGACTAGATTTGAAATCTCACTGTCATATTCGGTAGCGCTGGATTCATAGAGCAGAAGAATGTGGAACCTGGAGTCTTGCCGTTACCCCCAGCTGGATTATAGAGCTGAGGAATGTGGAACCAGGAATCTTGCATTTCCACCCAGGACTGACACGAAGGTTTGGTTGAATTGCCCATCATATTTACAATTTTACATCAGGATTCTCAGTATTCGTCTTAATATTTTGAAATTCAACAAACACTAGAAAACAGAGAAGAGGACAGACATCCAACGCAGCTTTGTGATATAGAAACAAAACGACTCATCAATTTAGTTCATACTAATTTTATTACTCCCGGTCTCTTTCTCTAGTAAAAACAAGAATGTGGCCCAAACTAAAAGTGCTACTCCAATTTGGGACTTCAAAGAGTACTACAAAGGATAATTGACCAAAAACATATGAAGCTGCACCCAGTTCCTATACCCTCCATCCACATAATATGTTACCATCCGCGCTAACAAATACATCAAAGGTATAGAGAGAGATAAGAATATTAGGCCTACTCAAAATCAGGCTTCACGGGGTAGGTACAGCCGGATCTTTGGAATGATGACATTTGCAGGCGCAGCGTAGCATCCAGCTTTCACACAGTCCTCCATGGGCTTCTCTTTAACCAACTGGGAGTCTGGGACAAAAATCCCCCAACAAATGCATCTCCTGCAAACCAAAATGTAGATATAAACTGCATTTTTTTCAAAAGAATTTCAGGGAGCTTATTTTCTAGCTCAAAGACCAGGCTTTACAAGTAGAAACTTAACATATTGAAACTAGCTTATAAACCACATAGAAAAGGTTCACACCTTCTATTTGGACTTAGAGAGTTCAGGTTATCACCATGTGTTTCATTTGGTCCTTAGGGTAGTGCACCAACTTGGTCGATGCGTGAAAGTGGAGGATGTAAACGAAAGTAAATAAAGCAAGGTCCTTGATGCTCAATACGAATATATACCTGCTCCATTGGTATCAACAAGCTTTTCCTTCGGCAATAGGATCACGGGGAACAATGTCACCTTTCCATCCTCAGCAACGACCACTGGATCTTTACCTTGGGTAATAACAGTAACCCTCCTGTGAGTTCCAGAAGCCTTGGGCCACTGGGAAATCTTCAACGCAATCTCTTCAGTATTATCAGAGTCTGCCAGAAAGATGGCATAATCATATAAAAAATTTGAACCCCAAGAAAATCCTCAAGATTTAACCTTAACAAGGTGTACCTCCCATCCATGAACTTTTGAAAAAGTTCTTGCTTCAGTTTCGTTGCCAAAAACATAGTCCACATACCTGAATTATGAAGTTTGGTGGTGATATATGGATTTATTATAATTCTTATCATAGAAAATGCAGGTTTCAAAGCTTACTGGAGAGCTTTCTCTTGCACATCGCAGAAGAACTCACAAATAAAGGGAGCAGAAAGGTTCATTGCGAAGATCTGCAAATGGGTTTAAATTTAGCTGCAGTTCAGCGTGACTACTAAGATACGGAAAAACAAACAAGCTGGATGGGAATTTAACCTATCAGCAATTACCTTGTTTTGAGCTACAACATGTTCACCAACAAGCTGGATGGATTCTGGAGACACTGTGAGGAAGAACCCAGCAACATAGAAGTACTTGGCTTTCTCAACTGTCCAGGATAAGAATATAACTTTGGGTTGGCTTGAAAGAACATACAACAAAAGTCGAAAGGAATAGTGATGAAAAGCAAGTAACGAGGAAATACCCAGAGCCCAGTTTTGTGGCCTCTTAAGATGTTCAGATTTGTAACAATTTGCTGCTGATAAGTTTGCAATAAGAGACCTGCACATACATTGCAATACATCGAATCCAACTTTCTCAACATTATATAACCCAAAACCAAACTGTATCCCCATTTACAGGCTTACAGCTACCATACATAAACCTTCTATGTTGACTACAGATGTGTTGGCGATATCCAAATCATCACCAAGGCTCATTTGCGTATAACCATGAGCACCATCAACATTGTGTCATGGTCTCCATTGCACTCCCCAACAATGATTTGGATGATACTAAAAATACACATGGCTGTTTGAGTATTTTCCCCAGGGTGAAAATAGCATGGACCAAAGAAGATTCATAAAATAAGTAGCCAACCAGATTCACCTCTTTAATAAAACCACCTACAACTAAATCACTACTTTGAAAACTGAATATCAAAGTTCGAACACAACACTCGGTTCATTTAATTGATCTTACACTCCTCGGCTACAGATTTTTCATCACCATTATGCATGATCAGACAATAAAGAACTGAAGAGAAGTGAGATTCAGCACTGACCTTTCACCACCCACAACACAAACTGCACACGTACCCGTTGGTGCAGTCTCATTCTCGTAATATTGAACCTGATTGAAGATTGTGGATCATATTAATAGGCATTAGATATCCTTGATGAGATAGTGAAACATGCTCACATTAATTTTGTACATACAACAAAATGAATGAAGTGTCAAAGACTACTGAGAGGCAACTTACATTAACACCCGCAAGTTTGGAGTTCTTTTTCATCTCTTCCCCAAACTTATCCTTTCCAATACACCCGATGTAACTAGTTGCTCCAGGAATTTGAAGCATCCACTGCGAAAGACAGTATATTCACTCAGCTAGTCGGCACAACTGTAGCGATTACACGCCATATAGGGTAACGATACCTGGGCAACCCTGATTGAATTTTGAGTTGCACCTGTATGTAGTTAAGATAACGTAAACCTCAGTTAGCTGATGTTTAACGACAACCCATAGAATAAGCATAATCATCTCTATGTTGTCAAAGGCGTCGCCTAGGCGTCAAAGTGGCCTTATTCTGAACTTGGGCGCCACGCAGTAGGTAAGGAGATGCCACTTTAAAAAGTGGCGCCCAAGCGTCGCCTTTTTAGGCGCTCAGGCCAAGGCGCCAGTTTGTTGGCGCCAAAGTGGCATTTCATGCCAAAAAAGGAAAAAAACTATTGCCAAAAATCTTTTGAAAATCTTTTTTCATTAAGTGTACATTAGTATTTTAAAACCCTAAGCTAATTATGTTAAGAAACAGATCATTCCTAGCTGTTTTTGTTAATTACTTCAACAATAGTGAAGGAAAAAAAATCTTTCCAAATTTTTTGCAAATCTTTTCATTAAGATTTACAAGCTAATATAGAAAATCCTAAGCTAATTATCAGTTATGTCAAGAACATAAACCTATGTGAGAATTATTGTTCTACGCCGCGCTGCGGCTTGAGATTTTACACCCGACGCCACGCGGCGCCTTACGCCCATGACAACATAGAATCATCTTAAGAAACAGACTTTGTGTTACCTCCAGCAATGTACTCAACAGAGTATCTAGAAGCCATCTCATCGTACCTAAGAATACACATATAAAGATTCTTAGTTTATGAAAATATCAAGAGTGGCTATGTGGTTAGATTACAATTCTTGGGACAATAATACAGCAATAGTCCAGTTGAAGATCATAGGAATCTGCTCGAATAATTAGTGAATGCTTAATAATGATGACATGGAGATTTAAGGTTAATGTAAAGTCATACTAAGATAAAACGTGAATATCCAATTTCACCATTCGAATAACTGGGTGTGGATAAAAGGTCTTCTTTCTATCACAGGACAGAAAATGATTAGAAAAGTAGCAAATTAGTCAGATGTACCTACGCATGATACTAAAAGAAAATTACAATTTCTAAGATCAGAAATAGGTAACTTACATAGGTGCTTATCCTCTGCAAGAATGGCATTGGCCAACTTGACATCGTATCTGTCAGATGAATACAAATAAACTCTCAGAACCATCTTAACTTGATCAATCGAAATCACTCACAGAACCATAAATCAGTCTACCCTCAAATACATGTATCAAGCTTTCGTCCAAACACTAATCTTAATCTTAAGTAATCAACTAGATAGACTATCTACACAACTGAGACAATCTAAACAACTATTAAAGCAGAAAAATGAAGCGCACTTAGAGCAAAACAGAATAAGTACACCGTACGAAGAAATGCTATAAACTGTATTAAAAAGAAAAGAAACTTCACTACAACAACAAACGCCACAAATCATTAACGTTCAAAAGACACAAAATGAAAACATAGAACATTTCCAGGATTAGATAAGCCTAATCAATAACGATGCCAGAACGAAGATGACGACGCCCTGGGATCAATTAATGAACAGCTCACCTGCGAAAATTATCTTATACTCATTTAGGCATGGCTAGCTCAAACGTAAAATTGATAACTAAGTGCCGAGGAGGCACGTCAAGATACAAAAACAAAAGAAAACTTCGCTAAACTTTCTGAGGTAACAAGAGCCACAGAAAAGAGAAGAGAAGCAAAGAAAAATCTTTCCCAAGCAAAAAGGATAAAGATCAACCGAAAGCTCAAAATTACATATTATAAACTGCTGAGATTTACAGAGAGAGAGAATTACTTTTCTAGGAATTCTTGGTTTACGACAGCGGAGATGTCGAGAAGGGGATTCCCCATTCCCAATAGGATTCCATCGTAAGACATTTCTGGTTGATTACGACCACGAGAATAACGAAAGAAGCTTGGTAGAGGAAACAAGGATTTCAGAGAAGAGGAAGAACGGGAGAAAGAGGAGAAGGGAAGGGACTAGGGAGGGTGTAAATGCAAAATCGTTGGGAAGAAAAACCTAGCCTGTGTCGATACACATCTGGAAGCAGCTTTTCTCTTTAGTCAAAAACAACAAGTCAGGGCAATTCCTATGGTAATGTTCTACGTGTACGGGGTTTGTATACCCTTAAGACAAAACAAGCCCGGCGAGATTGGGGTATACTCAAACTAATTGGGGTATACCCAATTTTGTAGGGACTCTTTTTTAAGGGCAAAGGGGGAGGTCAATGGGTAAAATTACAAAATTACCCTTTCTCATTATAACTCTAATTACTACCAAAATCAGTTTTCTTTCTTCATTACATCTTCTTCTCTTCTTCTTCTCCTCCACAACCTTACCTTACCGGCTCCATCACCCCACCACCACCAAAACTCGTCGATCAATTCGTTAAAATCGTCGATTCGAAAACTCCGATTAATCTTCATCAATGGATCCACCACGGAAGGAGGCAACTCGTATGAAACAATCTAATCGAAAACCCAATGAATATAACCCTGGAATTGCAAATTTGGTTGCTAAGAAAGTGAAGAGAAAAACGGTTGAAGAAGAAGGAATTGAACATTTGAAACACGTGAAATGGTGCGCTTAAGAAAGTAAGGGAACACTTAAACTCACTCTAGTACTTCAATTTCATGTTTGCATGTCAAATTAGGTCGAAAAATCGAATTTGTGAATTGGTAGTTACGGCGCTACGCAAGGTTTTGGTTATCGACCTTTCCGGATTTCATAGTTAGGGTTTGGTAGGGATGGTATAAGGTTGAAGAACTTGCTTGCATTTTGTATAGTTTCTCAGAATCGCTACTAGCAGGTAGGCGGAGTTATTCAATGTATACATTGCTGGCGTCTGTTATCTTTTAATGAAGCAAGCAAGTTTTTGTTTTTACCCTTAGGCTACTTATGTTGAATGTTTCTTGATGCCTAGAGTTTTTAAACCCGGAAGGGTAGTTATATAAAACCATGCCGCGGTTTGTCGTGGCTATGTATGTGTTGGTTAGTAGGAAGGCTATTTTGATGATACAATGTTTGGCGTTGTGTAGCAGGCACTCATCTTTGGTCGACCTTACTAGGCTATTATTCCATAGGATATGTTGAATATATCTAACTCCGCTTAGGCATGTAATGTTTTTTTCTGAATTGTTCTTGTTCAGATTGCGAATGGCAAAGAAGAAAGCAGCTCTGAAAGCAGCTCTTAGTCCTCCTTCAAACCCTCCTCGTGTTGGTGATAAACTCTTGTCTTCAAAACATCGAGGGGTATATGTTGAAGACCTTTTGGGCTAGGGTTCACAACACTTTTAGCCAAGAGTGTGGGAATCCTAACTCAAGAAGTGTTCAACAAGTGCACGATAGGCACATAGTCATTGAAAATGCGATACTTGCATATTTAGCTATCCAAAACCAATTTTCAACGCTCCCCACTTTAACTTGTCCATTGAACAATTTGTAAGTATTTTTGTGGTTTATTTTATGTGATCCATGTTGTTTGATCTTCCAACTTAAACCGCACTAACAAAGTAAGTTTGTGTTTTGTTTTTGTAGCATGAAGTCGCCAAAGCGCGACTTGGAGGAAAAGGGGAAGCATTCGCATTCGATGCAAGCTATCAATTCATGGAATCCAAAATCCGGAGTATGTCCCCGAGATGATGGAGGGTGTATCGTCTTCGGAGGAGGAAGATTGAAGGCTTTAGAAGTTTTAGTGTAGGTTTTGTGGGTAGACCTCTATGTAAACCCTCACGAGACTATAACTCGTCCACTAGGGTCGCCTAGGGGTTCAAAGGCTTGATGCACATGCTAAGTGCATTCGTTTTTCCGTCGACAAGGATTAGGTTTTATGTTTCAATCAATGTAGTAACCAAAATTGAATGAATAAAGTAAATTACATCTTCCATATTATGTCAGCCGGCAAGGTTTATTTTTTTTTGCATGCCGAGATTAATATAGCCGGAAGGGTAAGAAATATTTACATGCCGGCCGCAAGATTGCTGCCCAAGATAGTCGGCGTGTTCTTCATCCGAGGACCATTCCGGCGGATATATGGTCGGCAGCTTATTCAAAGTTGACCCTGCCGGCCGAAGATACATCGGCAGCTTATTCAAAGTTTAACATTCCGGCGGATGTTTGGTCGGAAGCTTATTCAAACCACGACCTTGCCGGCTTTATGCATTTTCAAAACCAAGATTTTTGGATCGAAATCGAACTCATAAAGACGGATCAAAAGGTTAATCTCTGAATTCATAATTTCAAAATTTTAATCTAAACTCAATTAATTAACCTAATCAGAATTTTAGTATTAATTAACCAAGGGAATATTAGCCATTTAAAAAAAATAAGGTTAAGGGGTGGCTTGGTTTTACTTCATAATGACCAGATTTTGTCTTATTGGTTATACCCCAATTAGTTTGAGTATATGTAACATCCCCACTTCGAATTCTAGGTCGGCCGCCCTAAAACTCAAAGTGTGGCATACTCATGGACCACTTTACACACTCAAACCGTCAAGCCAACAAATGGAAATCGGGTTATTGTATGGAGCACAATGACAACCATCCATAAAATAAACGAATTTATAATTTAAGTTGATAATGAAAAATGAATTAAAAATGAATCCTTTAGAAACAGAAGTAAATAATCCTCGACTCGCAGGTCGGTATCCAAAATAAATGCGAAGAATTTATCTAAAAGAAACACAAGTTTGGTCTTTAAAAGAATTCAATAAAACATTTTTAACTAATTAAGCACCTAAAAAAAGATGATGAAATAGCTTTTCTGGACAGTAAGTGCGATCTACGAGCTAGGTTGCTCCACGGTCACGGTCTCCTGAAAAAAATAGTAAGTTGGGTCAGACCCCAACTAAAAGTAGACTCTCACACCCTTATATCCTTCAAAAATGATATAATAAATCCTAGACAGTTCGTAAAATTTTTTGAGAAATTAAACATTTCTTAAGGGAAACATTTCCTAAGTTTTCGAGTCACGACCCCAACTAACGGTACAAGAATAGACTAGTGAGAAAACGACACAATGGTGGCGAAACAAATTGTTTATTTGATAAAAGCATGTTGCTACGAAAAATACTACCCATCCCGGAATCCGTTTATCGACTACCCCTCTCTAGTTCCTTACTCCGAACGAAAGGCCAACCGTTTTATCCCTTTAGTAGTCCAAATAATTCTCCTACCGTGCGCCAGAGAAATTAAATGTTGTCGATCCCAATATAAGATAATAAAGCCATATCTTTTAAGCGACCCCTGGGTCATCGCCTAATAATCCATGAGAATCGAACCAACTACGGGTAACGGTTAACAAAGCGATGGTTAACGTCACATAAAACCTGTACAGTTAACACTAATCTTGCACCCCACTAGGATTCGTCCTCAAACATTGGCAAACAACAACAAACATGGCAGTTCCACACCTACTGCAAAAAGAGCTATGCTCCCATGTACCATCTATCACTCAAGCAAAATGTAGTGCCTATGTCCACCTCGTAGCCCAGCGGCATGGCTTCGATACAAACACCAGCTTAAAACTAATCTAACCTCTACAGCCTAGAATGAGTACACCCATAGTGGCTCATTTGACATGTTTAAACCTTTGTTTACATTTTCCTCTCAACTGTAATGATCCACTACTTAGCAAAGCATAAAACATCAACCAGAAATCTGATTAAGCTCCCAAAAGGCATCTTAGAGTATGGGTTCCACAAATTCTTGACCCTAACCTCGATCACATAGCTATAAAATGATCCAATTTATTCCTTGTAAATTAAGACGTTCCCACATTAAAGAAAAACAAAACTATTCCCCATCTAACCCACTGGCAAGGAACCCAAACGTGGAGGTTAAAACTGTTTGCACTTGCATTTACGTATGCATCATGAATAACCACGAGGACATCTGCCTAGTCCATCTACATCTTCGCAACTAACAGTAAGGTGAAGAAATCAGAAAAAGAAAATCTTAATCTAGTCCTATTAATCCAACACATCCTGCACACAGCTTATAAGAGCATCTAAATAACATTGATATGCAACTGCCATATAAGAAATCTCATATTAACCTAACTCCTCAGATTTATCAATCAATCATAAAAACATAAGGATTAGAGAACCTACTTGATTCGCCAAGCAAGAAGAATCCCGTCCCAAAAAAAAAAAACAAACGCCCTTTCGCCTCAAACAAACTTCTTACGGTTCTCTTTCACAGCAGCTAGGTTTCAAAGAGAAAGAGTTCTTAAAGCGGACGTTTTGAGAGAAAAGAAAAAAATTAAAACCCTAGTCCATTGCATATACTAAATATGCATTTCCTTTTTGTCAAAACTTGCCAAAAATTAGTGAGATTTCCAAAATAGACGAGATTCTCTTCACAAAATTTCTCACGATGTTACTGCTGGTGAGATAATTATAGACACCACAAGACTACTACTAACCCACAACTTATTTAGGATAAGGGGATTTTACAATCTTCCCCCCTAAAAGAAAAGGATTACGCCCTCGGAATCGATCTACATTTACCCATTTAAGTTTCATATCATGACTTATTGTGGTCCAATTAGTGGGCTAACCGTGCGTCAGCATACTAAATGTTTGCATCAACAATTCCCAAAGTATATAACCAGCTATGCAATATAAATGCAACCCCTCGGTCATTGCATCTTTCCCATGCAAAGCAACACACATGCGACCCCTAGGTCATCGCACTAATAACTTGGGAAATTCGAGCCAACCACGCAAAGCACAACACAATCACCACTCATCATCAAAACAAAAATAAGCAAAACATAAAATATTTCGGTTGTGAAAAGAAAAATACCTCCATCTCGACAACATGTTCACCACCACCACGAGGTAACATAGCATTCATTCGGGGTTGATCTCGCCCTGGTGGTACTTCACGACCTTTGCCATTATTCACAACTTTGGGCTTGTCTTTATTTGGACAGTCCGGAGATTTGTGTCCATGTTCTCCGCATTTGTAACACTGCCCTCTAAAAATATAAGGTTTATCTTCTTCCATGATTCTTAGTGGATGAGGTACTTGAGTTGCTACACCATGGTAGGTGGTCTGCTCATCTGCTCGTGGCTTCTTCCAACTGTTCCTTCCACCTTCATTAGGTCTCTCATTTCTCTTAGGTTCTACTTTCTTTTTCCTAGCCTCTTGGATTCTTAAGCAATGTGCCCTAGCACAGTTCGCGACCTTGGCATAAGTATCAAAACTGGGGTTCCCAATGATGTGTCTAGCAATCCCATTATGCAATCCATTCAAAAATCTTTCGATCTTGTCCGCTTCAGTAGGAATAAGATGAGCAGCAAATAGCGACAAGCGGTCAAACTCACACTCATATTCAACCACTATTTGATCTTGCTTTTGCTCTAGCTCTTCAAACTGTCTAATCATAGCTTGGCGCTCAGCCGGGGGAAAGAAATGTGCAAGGAACAAATCTTTGAATCTTGTCCAACTAACCTCCATGGCGTCAACTGTCCTTCCCATTGACTCCCACCAAGTTGCTGCATTCCCCTCCAATAGGAAAGCGGCCATCCTCTGCTTATAAGCCTCAGAACAATCAAACTGAGCTAGTATCCTATCCACTTTTGTGCACCACTAATGTGCTTCAGTTGCACCTCCCTTTCCAGTGAACGAAGGGGGTTTCATCTTTAGAAAATCTTGGTAATACTGAACCCAAGTCTTCACGTTTCTTTCCACAATGGCAGGTCCATTCATTTCTGGGGGTGCCACATCTTCCATACCTCCACGTGCACCAAGTCTCTGATCTAATGCCGCTGTGATCGCAGTATTCAGCATTGTCTGAAGGTTCTCTAACGTTAAGGCATTAGGACCACCCTCTCTTCCTTCAGTACGAACAGAATGAGAGCCACTTGTGGACCTGGTCCTACTAGATTGAGTCCCACTTGTGGACCTAGTCCTACGAGATCGTGTGGACCTAGTCTCATCTTCATAACGAGATCTACTACCAACATTACGTGAGTTACTTTCTGCCACAGAGTCCTCAACAAAATCTCCACTCCTTCTGCCACGACCTCGGCCACGACCTCTACCGCGACCACGGCCTTCGGTATTACGTCTACCGCGACCATCCATCCTCTAAGAATGGAAAGAAAAACAAGAAACTATCAACACATATTCACACAAAGAAAACAAAAGTGCTCCTAAAACTCGTGCCTAACGTGATCAAACAAGACCCTACACCCGCTCCAAAGAATTTATGTTACCAGGGCTCTGATACCACTTTGTAACATCCCCACTTCGAATTCTAGGTCGGCCGCCCTAAAACTCAAAGTGTGGCATACTCATGGACCACTTTACACACTCAAACCGTCAAGCCAACAAATGGAAATCGGGTTATTGTATGGAGCACAATGACAACCATCCATAAAATAAACGAATTTATAATTTAAGTTGATAATGAAAAATGAATTAAAAATGAATCCTTTAGAAACAGAAGTAAATAATCCTCGACTCGCAGGTCGGTATCCAAAATAAATGCGAAGAATTTATCTAAAAGAAACACAAGTTTGGTCTTTAAAAGAATTCAATAAAACATTTTTAACTAATTAAGCACCTTAAAAAAGATGATGAAATAGCTTTTCTGGACAGTAAGTGCGATCTACGAGCTAGGTTGCTCCACGGTCACGGTCTCCTGAAAAAAATAGTAAGTTGGGTCAGACCCCAACTAAAAGTAGACTCTCACACCCTTATATCCTTCAAAAATGATATAATAAATCCTAGAACGATTCAGTAAAATTTTTTGAGAAATTAAACATTTCTTAAGGGAAACATTTCCTAAGTTTTCGAGTCACGACCCCAACTAACGGGACAAGAATAGACTAGTGAGAAAACGACACAATGGTGGCGAAACAAATTGTTTATTTGATAAAAGCATGTTGCTACGAAAAATACTACCCATCCCGGAATCCGTTTATCGACTACCCCTCTCTAGTTCCTTACTCCGAACGAAAGGCCAACCGTTTTATCCCTTTAGTAGTCCAAATAATTCTCCTACCGTGCGCCAGAGAAATTAAATGTTGTCGATCCCAATATAAGATAATAAAGCCATATCTTTTAAGCGACCCCTGGGTCATCGCCTAATAATCCATGAGAATCGAACCAACTACGGGTAACGGTTAACAAAGCGATGGTTAACGTCACATAAAACCTGTACATTTAACACTAATCTTGCACCCCACTAGGATTCGTCCTCAAACATTGGCAAACAACAACAAACATGGCAGTTCCACACCTACTGCAAAAAGAGCTATGCTCCCATGTACCATCTATCACTCAAGCAAAATGTAGTGCCTATGTCCACCTCGTAGCCCAAATGGCATGGCTTCGATACAAACACCGACTTAAAACTAATCTAACCTCTACAGCCTAGAATGAGTACACCCATAGTGGCTCATTTGACATGTTTAAACCTTTGTTTACATTTTCCTCTCAACTGTAATGATCCACTACTTAGCAAAGCATAAAACATCAACCAGAAATCTGATTAAGCTCCCAAAAGGCATCTTAGAGTATGGGTTCCACAAATTCTTGACCCTAACCTCGATCACATAGCTATAAAATGATCCAATTTATTCCTTGTAAATTAAGACGTTCCCACATTAAAGAAAAACAAAACTATTCCCCATCTAACCCACTGGCAAGGAACCCAAACGTGGAGGTTAAAACTGTTTGCACTTGCATTTACGTATGCATCATGAATAACCACGAGGACATCTGCCTAGTCCATCTACATCTTCGCAACTAACAGTAAGGTGAAGAAATCAGAAAAAGAAAATCTTAATCTAGTCCTATTAATCCAACACATCCTTCACACAGCTTATAAGAGCATCTAAATAACATTGCTATGCAACTGCCATATAAGAAATCTCATATTAACCTAACTCCTCAGATTTATCAATCAATCATAAAAACATAAGGATTAGAGAACCTACTTGATTCGCCAAGCAAGAAGAATCCCGTCCCAAAAAAAAACAAACGCCCTTTCGCCTCAAACAAACTTCTTACGGTTCTCTTTCACAGCAGCTAGGTTTCAAAGAGAAAGAGTTCTTAAAGCGGACGTTTTGAGAGAAAAGAAAAAATTAAAACCCTAGTCCATTGCATATACTAAATATGCATTTCCTTTTTGTCAAAACTTGCCAAAAATTAGTGAGATTTCCAAAATAGACGAGATTCTCTTCACAAAATTTCTCACGATGTTACTGCTGGTGAGATAATTATAGACACCACAAGACTACTACTAACCCACAACTTATTTAGGATAAGGGGATTTTACAGTATACCCCAATCTCGCCAGGAAAACAAGTTCACGAGTCTACGGAATTTTTTTGACATGCATATTAGGTATGCGTACCATCCTGAGTTCAAGAGTTAACATATTTTTTTGGGTTTGCATACTCGGTATGTGTACAAAAAGCTGTTGCCGAACTATACCTACGCCGGTGCGTAACTGGGTACATGTACTACAGCTCCGAACCTATAACAGTTGCACCAGTATGTAAGCTGGTACCTGTACTGTCATGTATCCAAACTTACAGTAGTTCTATATTTCTCTAATAATCAATTTGAAACATTCCCGAATAACACCAATGACACATATCACTTTTCCAGTCTATTATTAAATGATTAATTTATATTCACGTTTTGGGTCATAAACAATTGTTGATGGTGGATTTTCGACAAGGGCTAAAATCGTAAAATCATGATATTGCATGTTTCTGATCCGCCTTCAGGAAAGCATGTGACGATTCATATTTTACGATCCGTGAACCGTTTCACGATCTCTGACTGAGCGAACATTCCTCTCAAAGCTATGATGAATATGTTTCTCGAAAGGCCTCCCCGGCTAAGCTTTCGATGCTTCACACAGTTCATCATCACCTATACATAGAATCAAAATGATTGGGCGGTTCCCTAGACATAATGTTTGTTAGGGAGCTTAACGCCTTCAGGACGTCACGCCGCTCGTTGTTCCCTGACTACGTAGAGACACCGTGTATAGAATCTTTTAATGATTGGGCGGTTCCCTAGACATAATGTTTGTTAGAGTGCTTAACGCCTTCAGGACGTCACGCCTCTCGTTGTTCACTGACTATACACCCCTCAGAACGAATATGATGTTTCAATTATCTCATATCTCGATTCTGCAAATAGATTAATTCTAGCGTAACATTCATCCACTGAATTCCTAGAAAGTAATCTATTCTATCGCATTACTCCGTTTCATGGCTTATTCCCGACTGAATTCCATGAATTAGTAATAGATAATCAATCTATCTCATTACTCCGTTTCATGGCTTATTCCCGACTGAATTCCATGAATTAGTAATAGTAATAGATAATCAATATATCTTATTACTTCGTTTCATGGCTTATTCCCGACTGAATTCCATGAATTAGTAATAGATAATCAATCTATTTTATTACTCAGTTTCATGGATTATTCCCGATTGAATTCCATGAATTAGTAATAAATATTCACTGTTCGGGCATCTGGGCCACCACCGAGTAAGCCCCGAGAAAATGGTGCAAGTGTACTTGACAATAGTGCACGAACGAGCACCCAAACGCACGAACGAACATTCAAAAATATGGACAAATGAGGAACTTATAAATAAAATAATATTAAATAAAATAAACAAGAGGCATGGGACCGGGCCCACCGACCGGCCGGTCATGCCGCCGTGGCCGGTCCCCCTCTCCCATTATTTTATTTTATTTTAATTTGTTTCCCTCATCTCATGAAAACTCCTTCATTTGAGCAAACTCCCTCGTTTGAGCGAAACTCTTAGTTTCTCCATACTTTCATCGAACAAAAATGGGGAAAGGTGTCACGGGACCGGGCCACCTAGCTGGCCGGCCATGCCTTAGCCGTGGCCGGTCCCACACCTTACAATCCCTTATTTTCTCATATTATTATTTCCATCATCCCATGGAACTCCATCATTTGAGCGAAAACCCTAGTTTTTCAATATTTTCTCAAATATTGCTCAAAACATGGAAAAAGCCAAAAAGTCAAATGGTCACATGACCGGCTAGGCACTCACGTCAAGTATTAAAATATTATTATTTTAATATTTGTAAAATATTAATCGCACGAGCAAAGTTCTACTTGCTCATTCTAGCAAAATTGAGAGTTTCAGTCAAGATCAAACTCTTCTGAGAATCCAAAGTATTGCTCAAACGCGCACCAGAAAATACCAAAACTCTCAGGACTGAGACACGGACACTGTGGTGACACAGGCATGCTACCTTGACCGACCAAGGCCGACCCTAAGGCTTGCAATGATCCGGTCCCACACATCTTCATAATTTTGACCTAATTTGCCATCAATTGTTCGTATTGGGTCCAAACTCTCTCCAACCAACTTGGGATTTGCTAAGTCGACCGTCAGCTGGTCCCACGACCACCAAGGGTGGGTACCATGACCTCTTGGTCGGTCCCTCATCTCTACATAACTAGGTTTTACTACCTAACGCTCACACGAGCACTATTTCAATTAATGATTAAACCAGATCATTCTTTCACCAACTGGTCAACAAAGGACTTTGGTGCATGCTCACTCGAGCACTCAGGCGCTACATAGTCGACCATCATCCCATATAGCCGGTCACTCCTTCACTCAGCGACCCATTTTCAGTAAATCAACAATCGATCAAAATTAGGGTTTCGAACGAATGCTCTGAAAATCATAATTCTGAGCAAGTTCAAATACTAATAATTTTATGTTGATCCAGCAATCAACATCTGGATTAATTATACAATATTCGTTCAGGCTACCAATATTTTAATTAATATTTTATCTGGTCACGTTACCAATAATTCATCGAATGAGCAATACTTGCTCAGTTGCTCGAATATTGATCCAACTATCAGTATTCAGTAATTTATCGAATGAGCAATTGCTTGAATATTGATCCACTATCAATATTAATTTATCGAATGAGCAATTGCTCAGATGCTCGAATATTGGTTCAACTATCGATATTCAATAATTTATTGAATGAGCAATACTTGCTCAAATGCTCGAATATTGATCCAACTATCAATATTCAGTAATTTACCAATGCTCGAACATTGTAACTATCAATATTCAACAATTCATCAAACAATATTTGCTCAGACGAGCAATATCAACATCATTCATTTGAGAACTATACGTCCCAGCAGACATGTTCAATCCATGAATCTTAGAGCATTCAACAATCATGCTCGACTGAACAATACTTAGACCCATCATCTAATCAAGTCAACGACTGACTAATCAAATACACGTCTGCGTTGCAGACTCCACGTTCGTGAGACATTAATCACGTCACATGGGGGATATTAATTAGGGTTTTGGTCTGGCGGCCTACAACACGTGTGTTCATCCACGATGAGAAATGTGAGTAAGTCGTGCAAGAAGTTGAGGGAGTTAGCAAAGTAGTGGGTGGACAATCAACCAAGTCTCT
Source organism: Papaver armeniacum (assembly GCA_023531295.1). Classification (NCBI taxonomy): domain Eukaryota; kingdom Viridiplantae; phylum Streptophyta; class Magnoliopsida; order Ranunculales; family Papaveraceae; genus Papaver; species Papaver armeniacum. The sequence goes on from JAJJWW010005298.1 coordinate 66,580, forward strand.
GCACGACCTGGAACTGGTTAAACCACGATTTTCCACTTTCCAACTCTTTCACTTGAGCAACTGTCACACTTACTGGAGATCAATGTGTCTAATATTCTAGAAATATAAATAAGTCTCTAAATCCACGATTGAAAACGGACAACTTTCGTCAAACAGAAGAATTCTGATCCGAGCAATCACTTTCAAGAATTCGATCAATCGACCAGAATTTATTCGAGCCCGGCAGTTCATAGAAAATTTACAGAAACACACAACACATTCACGATCCTTGATCACCATTGATCTCACACACTTCTCAGCTTCCCTCCTACAGATCAACCCTATTCCTTCTTTGTGACCGAATTGACTCTTTAATGGCCATTGTCTTGGTTTAGGTCAGAGTCCTACAGATTAATCTCTCGAACTCAAAGCACTCACGTGCATTGCATATATTTGAGGTTAGGCAGTTTGCTCGGTTGAGGAGCCTCCGTCCGAAAAACCAGCAAACCGTTTTTCCCCATCTACAGACTGGCGACCATAGTGGGAGATTAATCTCTCTGTTGCAATCCTAACTTTCAAGAAGATGTCGGTCTTAGGTCTGATTTAACTATCCCTGAACCTGGTCAGAGTCTCTCGAATGGTGACGCCCCTCATGCTCATCCGAGGGATTCTGGTAATCTTCGTCATTCCTACTTTACTTCTCCTTTTCTTTTTATCGGTGCATACGACGGAGAAATTCCAGCATTGGCTGAGCTAGCACGGAGGTAAGAAATTTTGGAGAGAAATATAAATCGATTGAAAGGAGCAATCGATAATGTTAGAGAATTGCTCGGTTGAACTCACCAAGCGTTGGTATGTCAAGTTTGGTTGTCATATTTTAGTGAACCAAAACTCATTTAAAGAGTCGCTTGATTATTTACTAGAGTCAACTTCGTATAGGTTAGCTAGAAAGTTACTAGGATATGAGACTTACAAGTATTACGTGAAGACTTGAAGAATGTGAAGAAGTAAAGAGCTACAACGACGATATCATCCTTCCTCTTGAGGTTAGTAATATTTAACTTGAATTGTTTCATTCCTAACGTATCTTTCAAGTCGTGCATATTGAAAACATAACTGCGAAGCTGTGAATGATTATACTCTAGTTAGACATGATATTAAGGAATTACAATACGAAGTATAACGTCTATCTTTTGAACTTTGTATATAAGACATCGACATAATCGTATGAATGCTATTGTGATTATGTATGGGTATGGGTGAAGATTTTGTCCTAGGAAACAATGTTTTACATTTGTTTAAAGGAAGTACAATTCATAAACTTGTTTTGTGAATCGAAAGGAAATCGCTAGGTTTATTGGTATTGTTATTCATTGCAAATCTTTGGATTACCAATATGTGTGTTTAGTATAACCGCTCATAACTTGTTTATGTATCCAGGTAAAACTATTCACAAGGCCTGACTTTTGTATTGGTATGACTTTTATTAGTGAAACCGATCTTAAGTAATCACCTGAGATGGTATGATCGATATGTTGTAATTGGTATGACCAACTCTAGACATTGGGGAACCGATCCTAGTAAGAGGTGCAACTGATCACAAGTGTGTGGAATTGATCCTTGTAAGAGGTGCAACAAGTCTTAGTAATTGGTAACCGATCCTATGACTTGTGTAACCGATTGCAAGTTAAATACCATAATTATGTGGTAATCGATCCTAGTACCTAGTCAACCAAATTTTGGAAAGCTAGTGTGACCGATCCTAGTACCCACATGGAGGTAGAACCGAAACTTGTTTTGGTAGAACCGTTAAACCCATTAATGGTGATTTGATAATCAATCACATAGTTCTTGGAAGTCATATGAACCAATTCTAAACTTGTTTGGAAGTGTGGCAAATCGGTTCCAAGATTGTAAATATGAAAAAGGATTTACAAAGTAAAGATGTCGACATACTTTGAACATGTGCAGTAACTCTTATCTTTTATTGTTCAAAGATATTCCTTAATATCTAAAGGAAAATCCCGGATCGAAATAAATTGAGAATCTTTTAATTAAGGTTTTTAGTTTTATATGCTTTTAATTTCCAGCAATTAAAATACATATCTTTAGAAAATAAAAATTGGTAATGTGCATTTACTAATTTGAGATTTTCTACTGAGATTTCGGTCAATATTTGGACAGAGCATTTCCAGGAATTATGGAAACCGAATTTGGAAATATATTGCATATCTTGAGAATATTTTCGGTTTTGGAAATTCCTTGGTGTCCAAACTTCCTTGGTCTATAAATATTGAAGTTTTCATTTCGAGCAAACTAATCCTCGGAGCCAGAAAAACTACCTTGTTGTGTTGTTACTGGTGGAGCCGTCTATTCGGAGAGGAAAGTACCCTAATTAGGCGAAATCTCTTACGACCGCTCGTTTTAAAGACTTCGTTGGGACTGGGAAGCTCTACGAGTACCGTTGGTGGGAAACTAGATAATTGCAGTTTATTATTAGTTTTCGATTGATTTGATTGACTAACGGTTGTTGAACTTTGATTGCACCTAGTTTGTTTATGCTTGAGAATCTTCTCTTCTGATATAAGATTCACTCAAACTAGATCGAAGTTTTGACGGGGATCTTTAGATTGTTTGTAGATCTAAAGACGTCCTGTGATGATCCATTGTTAACAGACTCCGTTCTGTGTGTGATTGATCACAAGAGATTCAAGTTGATTGTGTGCAGGTGTTTATTGAAGATCTAAAAATATTTGAAGACAAAGAAGATTTCTTATTTGAGTTCATAATCTTTGGTATGCACAAAACTTGATCGGCTGGGGATCCAACTATAATCGGTTTATCTTTGTGATAACCTTGATTGATTAGTTGAGTAGATCGACATCAATACATTTCTTTGTGATTAAGAGTATTGATTGCATAGTCTAGACAATTACTTTGGTAGTTGTTAAGAGATTGATCTAAGAACCTGACAAAGGAGTTTATTGGGATAAAAGGAAGAGCCTTTTTTCAAACTCATATCACTTGTTTGAAAAGAGTTGTTACCGAATAGATTTGTTGTTCCTTTACTGTTTGGAATACGAACCAAAGGAATTGTTCCAAGTGCGTGACTTATTGCAAGTTGGAGGCGCATGGATACAGACGGAGCTAGGTGAATTATAGGTTTAGTTGCTTGGTCTCAATTATACAAAGTTGGTTTAGATTTTGTATAGCGGCTTAATCATGAGAGTATTCAATTCTGGACAAGGTCCCGGGGTTTTTCTGCATTTGCGGTTTCCTCGTTAACAAAATCTTGTTGTGTCTTTTACTTTTCTATTTCCGTAATTATAATTATTTTTATTATAATTAGAAGTAAAATACACAAACGTTAATTCCTATTTACTTGATAGCAATCCTATTGTGTTTGGTTAAGTCCGAACCTATTATCAAGTAATCATACTTTGTTGTTCTATTGTCTCGATCTTGTATCCATAGTCAATCACGCAAGTTATCTTGTTGTCGTATTGTCTCGATCTCGTATCCATAGACGATCACACGAAGTGTGAACCGATTCGTTGTATTGTCTCGACTCAGTCCATAGACAATCACTTTCGGAGAAAGGACTTATTGTTGGAAAAGTTTTAGATTGAGGTATATTTGGATACCCTCGTCTTTTCAATTGGTATCAGAGCAGGCAAACACGAAAAGATCTAACAATCTGTGTTTGGTGCGATGCAACCTATAAGAAATTGAATCTATGTCTGATTCAGTTAACGTTATGCAAGAGTATGAATACTCAAATGTTGAAGATGTTACTACTTTGTTAACTCATGATCCAGGAGTTACGAAAAAATTTGTGTCCTTCTCTAATGGAAAAGAAGATGATGATAAAGAGTTGTTAAAACTCCTAAAGCCTATAAAATCTTTGCCTACAAAGATGCTGATATTAAAGACAAAGTCAAATCTTCTTAAACATGAGATCAGAGATAAAGACATTCAACTGAATATTCTAGCCAAAGAGAATATGGATCTCATTGTCAAATTAGAAGCTCTTAGTAAATCTCTTACTTAAGATAAATAGACACGTCTTATGACTCTGACTAATGATGCTATTGTGATTGCTTCTGATAATGATGAAACTAAAAGTCCTTGCTCGACTTTTACATACTGTGATAAAACCGGTTTAGTCATATCTGAAACAAATCAAGATGATGGTAGTTTGCCTAACTACATCAAGTCAGAAGAGGATGAGAAACCATGTTCTACATCTACTGATGATCGGAAGAAATCTTGTCCAAAGGAAACTTTGAACCGATTCCGTAAACATGATCTTAAGGAATACAACTTTCAGTCACTTGACAGGAAACTTATACTTTTTCAAAATACGGTGGTAAAAATTTTGAAGGAAGTTTCTTGTCTTAAAAAACTGAAAGACCATTCCTCAATAGAAAGACAGGATATACCACTACCCGATAAGATCAACTCAAAAGAATCAGAAGAAATAGTTGATAATCACTTCTGGAAAAAGGTTCCTCCTCTCCCATATCGAAACAATTCTTGTTTTGATGAAGAAGGATTCCAGAAGAAAGGGAAAAAGAGAATCTCTGCCAAAGGAAACAATCAGGAATTTCCGATAATTATTTCAGACAATCATACTGATGTGCATCATAAGGAAATCCTTAGAATGAAAAAATCTTATGAAAATCTCATTAATAGAATTGAGAGAGATTTATCCATCTCTGAAAATTCTCACATCAGTACATCTTCTCCACATGATCATATCTCTAGAGTAAGAAAAGATCATTATCCTGGGAGAAAATATTTAGGGCAGAAATTCCCAAAGAGAAACATGAACTATGTTTCTGATACGCGCTGTAAGGTAGAAAAAGCTTACTCCGATACAATTTAGTTGTATCAATAATGTGCACTTTCATCCTCTTTCGTGCTCTTAATTATGGATGAGAAAAGCACAATAAAACGAGAGCACATTTTTCGTGTGTGTTTGTTTATCAGAAAAATTTGTGACATTGTATGGATGGCTGCGAATCCATGTCTGTCTAAAAAATTGTTTATGTTTAACATGATCTTCTAAAAATAGGTTTTATTTAGAATTTTCAAATTTTAATAAACCTTCCATCATGAGAAGTTCGGACAAAGGAAACTGAATATATTCTTTTAATATTTTCGGAATTTCCTGATATTTTCGGTCCAAGAGTTGTCTCTTCTAAAGAGAAACTTTCTCTTGTTTGTATTCTGAAACCCTGATCAATCCCTATTTAAACAACCGAGCATGCCTCCAATAACTCGCAGTGTCACAAAGGCTAATAAGGAGGAAGCTCAAAAGGTTAAGGATTGTCAAGGAATCAATACAGAAAGGAAAAATAAAAACATATCAAAAATCATGTCTGATTATGATTCTGATAATTCCGTTGGATCACAAGATGAGTCATGTCTGTTGGCTTACAACTTACAAGACACAACCGAAACCAAGTGGATTCGTTCTGATAGTATGATTGACTATATCCAAGGCTTTGAAGAACTAAGAACCAACCTCATAATGACGGTTCGAAATCAAGATTGGCTCAAAGATAAGATTGAGGAAATAAAAGCTGATCTTGTTGATATGAAGGTTCAAGTTGAAAAACTTGAGAAACAAGAAGTGGTTGCAGACAAGTCTCTTGAGACATGCTTCAAAAGTTTGAACACTGAAGAAACCTCAGTGAACAACAAGAGCACCACTAGAGATTAAGATACATACTGTAATTCTTAATCAAGAGAAATAGACATCAGTTTTTGATTTCTTTCAATAATTGTATAAGGTCTATTATGAATAAAACTATCTAGTATTTATGAATTAAGTTATTAGTTTATAATTTTTCTTGTGATAGTTTTTCGTTTACATAGCCTGTGCTTGAATGCTTTATATTATTGCTATGTATGTTTATGGGATGATTTGATTTCGGTTTTCATAACCTTAATATTCGATCTCATATTGTATGAACCCTTATGGTTTGGGTGACTTTTTGGTTTAGCGGGATTAAGTTCTAGCCCATGTTGGTAGGCTTTATCAAAGGATCATAAGGGGTCCTGATTGAAACTAATGTGTGAAAAAGTCACAATATGTTGAATCGTTTGGTTTAGCATAAAAGCATATGTTTTTCGGGGTTTACTCTTTTGCATTGCATTAGTTAAAAGCGGTTTTCAACCTTTCTCTGGTAAAGGTTGGTTTTTGTTGTTGTTCTTTTGTATTGCGAGAGGATGACAACACAATATGGGGGAGTTCTAACTTGAACTTGCGCTTAATGATATATCTTTATGGGGAGAAGAGGAGGCGTAATTTGAAGTAACGAATTTGTTAGTTAATCGTTTTCATGTTTAAGAAAAGCCTGATTTTATTGCATATATTTATTGCTTTTGCTTAACAAAATTTCGGTACAATTGATGTTTATTCCATTATTTGTGTATGGATGTGTGTGTGATTCAATTGTTTCCGGTTAAGAAAAACTATTGTTATCTTGCTTTATTGTTTGGTATCAATTGTTTAGGCTTACGAAATTACGGTGCAATTGCGGTACTTTAATGTCTATGTTTGTTTCAATTGCTTCCGGTTGAGGTAAATAATGCAAGTTAATTTATTTGGTTTGTATGAATTGTTTATGGCTTAACAAAAAGGTTTTCGGGATGAATTGTTTAGTCCAATTCGATTCCGGATAAGAGAAACTAAGTTAATTCTGATCTTAGTTAGACTTATCAAAGTGGAGGTTTCGGTTATTCAAGTCTAATCGAATGCCTTAACAAGAAATGCTAGTTAACTAACCTAGTACTTGCCTTGTTTAAAAGTGAAAGGTCTAAGTTATTATTTGAATAATTAGAACCTGGTGAGAAAAATAGAGTTAATTCTGATCTTTATTTTGGTCTTATCGAATAAGCGATTGTATTTGTACAATCGGTTTAGCAAAGGAACTAAGGTGCTTAGTCGATTTTTGATTTGCTAAACTATTAGGAAAAATTGCTTCGGGAAATTGTTTCTTTTGTAACATATCAAAACAAAATTACTTAGTAGTTTCGGTTTTGATATTGATTATCGAAAATGGTGTGTGGAACCCTCGTGCTTAACTCTTATAGGTTTTGCAAGTCTTTTGATATTTGTAAGATCCTTTCGGTTTGTCCTTTATTTGCTCGTACCTTTGTCATTTTGTGACAAAAAGTGTGGAGTAATATATGGAGTAAACAAGTGATTTGGTATCACTTAGATGGTGGATTTTCGACAAGGGGTAAAATCGTAAAACCATAATTATATATGCTCCTGATCCATCAATTAGATGAGTATCGAGGCTCATGTCTTTTATCGAAAGCGTGAAAGCTCGTGCCACGAGAATCTATGACTGAGAATACTGTCTCTCAGAGTATATGTAGATGTGTAGTCTCTCAGCTGAGGCAACGACATATCTCATGAATACTGAGCAATTTTAGTGATCACTTTTATATATAATTGCAAGATTAGACGCCTCCTAGACAGCTTGCCTGCTAGTATAGAGCAATAACGTCTTCAGGATGTAACAATGTTTTCCCTGACTATATAAAAGAAATATGACGCTTCAACAAGCTCATATCACTCGATTCCTGAATAATTAATGCTCCTAGACGATAGTACTAGTATAGAGCCATCAATTAATTATTCTTAAATCATTAGATTCGTTAACTGAATCCCTGGAAAATATTCAATGTTTTTCATAATATTTCGTTACTTTAATTTATGGTTCTTCCCAGCAGAATTCCATGGGTTGGTAATAAATATCCAACACACGGGCATCTGAGCACTATCGTATAAGCCCCGACCAAAACGGTGCAAGTGTACTCGGCAATAATGCACTAACGAGCCCCCGAATGCACAAACGAGCATTCCAAAACATGAAAGAACGATGAACCTATGCAAAATAGGAAGAAAATAATAAATAATAAAATATTAGTCAAGGCGCTAAGGGACTGGGCTCACCGGCCGTCCAGTCACGCCGTGACCAGTCCCACGTCCCACGTCCAAATTTTTATTATTTTCCTTGATCTCATGAAAATCTCTTAATTTGAACAAATATCCTTCGTTTAAGGAAACTCCTCAGTTTCATGGTGTTTCCTTCGCATCAAGGAAATAATATAAAATTAGAAAAGATGTCGTGGGACAGTGTCTACTAGCCGGCCGACTATGCCCTAGTTGTGGCCGGTCCCGCACCTCATGATTCCTCATTATTTTATTATTATTTCCCTAATCTCATGAAAACTCCTTGACTTCATGATATTTCCTTTAAATCATGAAAAATAATATAAATTAGGGAAAATCGTGGGACCGGGCCCTAGCCGGCCCCACACGCCCTTATTTTATTATTATTAGTTTTTATGTTTCCTTGATCCCATGAAATTCCTTGATTCCATGATATTTCCTTCAAATTATGAAAATTCCTTCAAATCATGGAAATAATACATAAAATTAGGGAAAACTCACGGGACCGGGCCCTAGCCGGTCGACCATGCCCAAGCCGGTCCCACACGCCCTTATTTTATTAATGTTATTTGTTTCCTTCATCTCATGGAAACTCCTTCACTTCAAGGAAACTCCTTAGTTTCAACAAACTCCTTGATTTTATGATATTTCCATAAAATCATGAAAAAATATAACAAAATAAGGAAATGCTATGGGACCGGATCATTAGCCGGCCGTCCATGCCTTGGCCATAGCCAGTCCCACACATCATGATTCCTTCATTTTATTATTATTTTCCTTCATCTCATGAAGTTTCCTCAGTTTCAGCAAAAATCCCTAATTTCTTCATATTTTCCCAAATGATTGCTCAAACGCACATCAGAAAATATCAAAATTCTCATGACTGAGACGCGAACACTTTGGTGACATGAGAATATTACCTTGACCGACCAGGGTTGGCTCTTTGGCTTGCAAGAGGCCGGTCCCTCATATTTTCATCATTTGACCAAATTTGTTCATATTAGGTTCAAACTCTTCCGAACAATTTTGGAATTTCATGAAACGATTGTCATTCGATCCCATGACCACCCAGGGCCGGTTTCATGACCCCTTGTTCGGTCCCTCATCTCTTCATAATTAATTAGGTTTTATCACCTAAGGCTCAGACGAGCATCATTTTAATAAATGATTAAACCAGCATTTAATCATTCTTTCATCAACAAATCAACAAGTCTTCAAGAGACCTTGGTATTTGCTCACTTGAGCATCTGGGCTCTACATGGTCGACCCATGATCCCATATAGCCGGTCCCTCCTTCACTCCGTGGCTAATTTTCAATAAACCATCAATTGATCGAATTAGGGTTTTGAGTCCAAGGTTCATAATTCCAGATTCAAACGCTAATAATTTTACGATGATCTCATGGTCAAAACTTTATTAATTATACTTGGTTCAGTTGCCAGTATTTAAATTAATATTCTACATGGTCCTGCTACCAATAATTCATCAAACGAGCAACATTTGCTCAGATGAGCAATATTTTCTCAGACTAAGGAATATTGGTTCAACTATCAATATTCAACAATCCATCGAATGAGCAATATTTGCTCACCTTAACTACCAACATTTACTTGAGAATCGTACCTCTGTGTCAACAGGCACGCTCAATTCATGAGTCTCAGAACATTTGCAAATCGCGTTCGACTCAGCAATACAAGGACTCATCGTCCCATGAAGTCAGCAACTGACTAACTAAATACACGTCTGCCTTGCAGACTCCACAATCACGAGACATCAATCGTGTTACATTGGGGGATATTAACTAGGGTTTTGGTGCATGCGGTCTACGGCACGTGTGTTCATACACACGATGAGAATGTGAGCAAGTCGTGCAATCGGTTGGAGGAGTTAGCAAAGTAGTGGATGGAAAATCAACCAAGTCTCCGCACGATGAGCAACTGGTTTTAACACGATTTCCACTTCCCCACTCTTTGACTCTAGCAACTGTCACACTTCATGGTATCAAGGTGTTTCATAATTCTAGCAATATAAATAAGTTTCTGAATCATGATTGAAAAATAAGACAATCTCACGTCAAACAGGCAACACGAGATTAACAACTCAACATCTGAGCAATTACTCTCTACAGAGCAAATTCAATCATTCAGAACTTATCTTTTTTTCAGAATACACAACACACCTATAATCTTCGATCACCATTGATCTCACACATTTCTAAGCTTCCCTCTTACAGATCGACCCATCCTCTCTTGTGACCGAATTTACTCTGGAACGGCCATTGTCTTGGTTTAGGCCGGAGTACTACAGATTGATCTCTCGAATTCAAAGCACTCCCTTCTTGCGGTGCATCTGTGTGAGGTTTAGCAATTCGCTCGGTTCAAGGAGTTTCCTCCGCACGGTCGTCTCCTCAATTCCGTAAAAACCAACAACTCGTTTTGCCCCATCTACACTAAGGAAAGGACATTGGTGCTTAAACGTTATAGCTAATGAAAAAGTAAAGTATATACTAAGGGGGAGTAACATATATCATATTGATACTTGTAGTTACATGGACTACAAAGGGAATAACAAAGACGTGCGGATTGAAAATCTACCTATCTTACCCTTAGGGGGAGTATTAGCTTTGTTATTATAATGTCAACAACGCCATTTATGGATTGAATGTATACAGGTTATTGTGCTGTTGAAACTTGGAATCAAGCGTATGTGTAATGAATTCGTGTAATTTGTTTATCCATATGATGTAAGAGTTTTGTCACTAAAATTGACAAAGGGGGAGATTGGTAGAGCATTGCTCGGTTGAACCCACCAAGCATTGGTATGTCAAGTTTGGTTGTCATATTTTAGTGAACCAAAACTCATTTAAAGTGTCGCTTGATTATTTACTAGAGTCAACTTCGTATAGGTTAGCTAGAAAGTTACTAGGATATGAGACTTACAAGTATTACGTGAAGACTTGAAGAATGTGAAGAAGTAAAGAGCTACAACATCATCCTTCCTCTTGAGGTTAGTAATATTTGACTTGAACTGTTTCATTCCTAACGTATCTTTCAAGTCGTGCATATTGAAAACATAATCTGAAGGCTGTGAATGATTATACTCTAGTTAGACATAGTATTAAGGAATTACAATACGAAGTATAACGTCTATCTTTTGAACTTCGTATATAAGACATCGACATAATCGTATGAATGTTATTGTGATTATGTATGGGTATGGGTGAAGATTTCGTCCTAGGAAACAATGTTTTACATTCGTTTAAAGGAAGTACAATTCATAAACTTGTTTTGTGAATCGAAAGGGAATCGCTAGGCTTATTGGTATTGTTATTCATTGCAAATCTTTGGATTACTAATATGCGTGTTTAGTATAATCGCTCATAACTTGTTTATGTATCTTGGTAAAACTATTCACAAGGCCTAACTTATGTATTGGTATGACTTTTATTAGTGAAACCTATCTTATTTAATCACCTGAGATGGTATGATCGATATGTTGTAATTGGTATGACCAACTCTAGACATTGGGGAACCGATCCTAGTAAGAGGTGCAACCGATCACAAGTGTGTGGAATCGATCCTTGTAAGAGGTGCAACAAATCTTAGTAATTGGTAACTGATCTTATGACTTGTGCAACCGATTGCAAGTTAAATACCATAATTATGTGGTAACCGATCCTAGTACCTAGTCAACCAAATTTTGGAAAGCTAGTGTGACCAATCCTAGTAACCACATGGAGGTAGAACCAAAACTTGTTTTGGTAGAACCGTGAAACCCATTAATGGTGATTTGATAGGATAATCAATCACATAGTTCTTGGAAGTCAGATGAACCAATTCTAAACTTGTTTGGAAGTGTGGAAAATTGATAAGTGCATAATTCATATGATTTTAGTGTTCATTCCATACTTGTTTTAGCTATTATTCTTGCATGTTTTCGTATTATTACTATTGTTTTCTCTTATTTGCCTCTAATAGGTGAATCATCCAAAAAGGAGCTACAAAGTGCTGAAAAGAGCTAAGAAGAGAAGTATTCCAAGTATCCAAGTGCCCAAGTCCAAGAGAAGTGGAAGAAGTGCGACGAAAAGGAGCAAAACACTCAAAATCAAGAGACGGGCCAAAGACTGATCTTAATTCATTCAAATTAAGGATTTCTCATCACCATCTTTAAGATAATTAAAATATGAAAAGAATGCAAAAAAAATGAGGTCATTCCGAGTTCGGACGAAGAAGTTGTGGGCAAAACAAGCTCTTGATCGAATACCAAAGACTTTTGAGGTATGCGTACGGGTGCGCATACTTTGGTTCCGTGAATTTATGCTGGATTTTGAGGTAGCATCCGGGTGCACATACTTTTGGTTCCGTGACTTCTTAGGTATGCGTACGGTATGCATACTTTGGAAGGCCAAAACTCATGTTTGGGGTCCTTATTTTGTATTTTCGGGTCGGGTTCTTGAACCGAACTAGATACTTGATGGCCAAGCAATGTAAACCTATAAAAATAGGTATTAGGACTTTCACATATCATCGATCAATCTCATATCACAAGTTCTATATCAAAACTTAGAGGGGGAAACCACTATTATTCATCTTCTTTGTAATATGAGTAGTTAAATCCTTTGTTGATTAAGGATGAATTCAATGTTCTAAGCGTGAAGCTTTATTAATAATACAAATCTATTGAGAGTTTTTATCATCATCGTTTGTCTTTACCATATCTAGGGTTTATGAATGATTCTTAGATTGATTTGGGATTCATACTAGATTAGTTTATTGATTGTTCTTTCGCTAGTAGAAGTTGTGAGATAAGTAATCGTCGATTAACTCTCTACACAAGTAGAAATCGCGAGACCTTACAAAGGGATTATGTAGAGCAATCGTGTGTGAAGACAACACCATCAAGTAAACCTTGATCTAAGAGTTTAACTACTGGGATCAACCTAAATTCACAAAGCTTAAGGCGTTCGATTGGATTACACCTTGAGTGATCTACTACTTGGTGGTTCGTTGGATATAATCTGGTAGTCGAGAACTTATGTATACAGTGATTGAAGGAGTTTTGGGGATACCACTGATCTAGTTGTTATTCTACGGTTGGTGATGAATGGTTCTTACAAACGATAGATAAGTATTCTAATCATGTTAACGCCTGGTAACGACGAAGGATTCCTTTATCATCTCTTTTCTTTATTATTGTCTTTATATTTATCTTACAACCAAACCCCCATTTTGTTATTTACTCTATTTTTCTAATACAAATAAACTATCAATTACACATCTCTTTGTGGGAACGATCTCTTACTACCGCTATATTACTAGTTAATTAGTGGGAAATATCTTTATTAATTTGTTACATTAACGACACGCATCACAAATCGGTTCCAAGATTGTAATTATGAAAAGGGATTTACAAAGTAAAGATGTCGACATACTTTAAACATGTGCAGTAACTCTTATCTTTTATTGTTCAAAGATATTCCTTAATAGCTAAAGGAGAATCCCGGATTGAAATAAATTGAGAATCTTTTAATTAAGGTTTTTAGTTTTATATGCTTTTAATTTCCAGCAATTAAAATGCATATCTTTAGAAAATAAAAATTGGTAATGTGCATTTACTAATTAAAGATTTTCTACTGAGATTTCGGTCAATATTTGGACAGAGCATTTCCAGGAATTATGGAAACCGAATTTGGAAATATATTGCATATCTTGAGAATATTTTCGGTTTTGGAAATTCGTTGGTGTCTAAACTTCCTTGGTCTATAAATATTGAAGTTTGCATTTCGAGCAAACTAATTCTCAGAGCCAGCAAAACTACCTTGTTGTGTTGTTACTGGTAGAGTCGTCTATTCGGAGAGGAAAGTACCCTAATTAGGCGAAATCTCTTACGACCGCTCATTTTAAATACTTCTCTGGGATTGGGAAGCTCTACGAGTATCGTTGGTGGGAAACTAGATATTGCAGTTTATTATTAGTTTTCGATTGATTTGATTGACTAACGGTTGTTGAACTTTGATTGCACCTAGTTTGTTTATGCTTGAGAATCTTCTCTTCTGATATAAGATTCACTCAAACTAGATCGAAGTTTTGACGGGGATCTTTAGACTGTTTGTAGATCTAAAGACGTCTTGTGATAATCCATTGTTAACAGACTCCGTTCTGTGTGTGATTGATCACAAGAGATTCAAGTTGATTGTGTGCAGGTGTTTATTGAAGATCTAAGAAGATTTGAAGACAAATAAGATTTCTTATTTGAGTTCATAATCTTTGGTGTGCACAAAACTTGATCGGCTGGGGATCCAACTATAATCGGTTTATCTTTGTGATAACCTTGATTGATTAGTTGAGTAGATCGGCATCAATACGTTTCTTTGTGATTAAGAGTATTGATTGCATAGTCTAGACAATTACTTTGGTAGTTGTTAAGAGATTGATCTAAGAACCTGACAAAAGAGTTTATTGGGATAAACGGAAGAGTCTTTTTTCAAACTCATATCACTTGTTTGAACTGTTTGGAATACGAACCAAAGGAATTGTTCCAAGTGCGTGACTTATTGCAAGTTGGAGGCGCATGGATACAGACGGAGCTAGGTGAATTATAGGTTTAGTTGCTTGGTCTCAATTATACAAAGTTGGTTTAGATTTTGTATAGCGGCTTAATCATGAGAGTATTCAATTCTGGACAAGGTCCCGGGGTTTTTCTGCATTTGCGGTTTCCTCGTTAACAAAATCTTGTTGTGTCTTTTACTTTTCTATTTCCGTAATTATAATTATTTTTATTATAATTAGAAGTAAAATACACAAACGTTAATTCCTATTTACTTGATAGCAATCCTATTGTGTTTGGTTAAGTCCGAACCTATTATCAAGTAATCATACTTCGTTGTTGTATTGTCTCAATCTTGTATCCATAGTCAATCACGCAAGTTATCTTGTTGTCGTATTGTCTCGATCTCGTATCCATAGAAGATCACACGAAGTGTGAACCGATTCGTTGTATTGTCTCGACTCAGTCTATAGACAATCACTTTCGGAGAGAAGACTTATAGGTGGAAAAGTTTTAGATTGAGGTATATTTGGGTACCGTCGTCTTTTCAGATAATTTATTCAACTGTATGGTGGATTTGACAAGAATTCTGGGAGCTCAGGTGGTAGAACGTTCATCTCCTGACACCACTGATGTCAATCCTCAAACCAACATTTTCACTACTTACGAGAAGCTGGTAGATCAGGAAGTTACACATCTAATCGAATATGTGTGAACTCCTGCATTTCTCCAAGGATCAGCGTACGAACACGTTTATTGCACTCAACCGGATATCGTCTGATGTACCATTAATTCCATCATCTCTAACAGTTGAAGAAGTATCCATGACGCCTGAACATTCGATAAATAATATTACTTTCACTGAAGAAGATCGAATGGCAGAAGAAGGACATAAACAGGCCATGTTCGTGACCGCTTCCATCAAAGACTTTGAATTCAAGAGAGCTCTTGTCGATACAGGCGCTTCTACGAATCTCGTCACTATGAAGACTCTCAAGGAATCCAATGTCCCACAAAGCAAAATCGTTCATCATCCTGTATTGATGACAGGTTTCGAAGGGAGTCAGAGCCACACATACGAGTATGTCTATGTGGATCTGAAAGGAGGACCTATTCAATCCACAGTCAAGTTTTACGTGATCGAGAAAGACCATGATTATCACATGATACTTGGACGACCATGTCTCCATGATAATAAGGTCGTTCCCTCGACATACCATCAATGTATGAAAGGTTTGCTCAACAACAAGATTGTCCGCATTAAAGCTTCCGTGTCTCCTTACGCTCCGGTCTATGATGATGAGTTCCTAGAACCGCCAAAAAGCATTCCAGAACCTCCGAGCAAGATCTACAGTACTCCACTCCCAGGCTGGAAGTCTATCGAGAAAGATGATGACAAGCCATCATCTTCAGGTGCTAAGCCGACCAAGCCACCTGCCACACCGCTCAAGCGTCACCAGGATCAAATTGTGACTCATAAGAAATCCAAATTTATAAATAGCTATGATGAAGAAGGAAGAGTCATTTGTATCCGACACAAAAATTAGCAATTAACAGGGGAGGTCGACGAAAAATCTCCCTGCCATGAGGAATTATGTCAGAACGAGCAATCGCCTGATGAAAAAATTCAAGATTCCCCGCGGCAGTTACAGGATGGCACAGATTCCACTACTGATGATCTTGAGACGATCAACATCGGAACAGAGGAAAATCCAGTTTCGAACTGTCACCGGAGGAACGAGCAGGATTAATAAGCCTGTTGAAGGAGTATCAAGATATTTTTGCTTGGACGTATGAGGAAATGCCCGACCTTGACGACAAGTTGGTCACACATCACCTACACATAACTTCTAGGTCCAAGCCTGTCAAACAACCGGCCAGGCAGTTCAGACACGAAGTTGAGGAACAAATTAAAGTTGAAGTTCAGAAGTTACTAGCAATGGGATTCACCAAACCCATTCAACATCCGACGTGGCTAGCAAACGTTGTACCAGTCAAGAAGAAGAATGGTCAGATCCGATGTTGTGTAGATTTCCGGAACATGAACAAATGTTGCCCGAAGGACGACTTTCCTTTACCTAACATTGACATGCTCGTTGATGCAACCAGTGGTCATGGCATGTTCTCATTTATGGATGGTTACCGTGGCTACAACCAGATCAAGATGTATGAACATGATGCTAACAAAACCGTGTTCCGAATGCCCATTGGAAACTTTTACTACACAGTGATGCCTTTTGGATTGAAAAATGCGGGTGCTACCTACCAGCGAGCAATGACCGCTATCTTTCATGACATGATGCATAAAAAAGTAGAAGATTATGTCGATGATATGGTCGTCAAATCGAAGACTCGATCATCTCACCTAGATGTTTTGAGACAGGTCTTCGAAAGATGCAGAGAATACAAATTGAAGATGAATCCCATGAAATGTGCATCTGGTGTTTCTTCTGGGAAGTTCCTAGGGTTCCAGGTCACGACAGAAGGCATCAAAGTTGACCCAGACAAGACCAAAGCTATCACCGCCATGCATTCTCCACGCACTGTGAAAGAGCTTCAAATCTTTATGGGCAAGGTAAACTACATCCGACGTTTTATTCCTAGATTAGCTCAACTTATTGCTTCATTCGCTCATCTACTGAAGAAAGGAGCAAATTTTGCATGGACGACTGTCCAACAAGATGCATTTCAAAAGATCCAGCAGATACTATTAACACCCGCTGTCATGAAATCCCCGGTGCAAGGACGACCATTAATACTCTATATGGCTTCTAATGATGTTGTTATTGGGGCTCTTCTCGCTCAAGAGGACGAAGAAGGTGTCGAGCGTTCGATCTACTACTATAGCCGTACAATGAGAGATGCTGAACTCCGGTACCTTAAAGTTGAAAGAGCATGCTTAGCATTGGTTCATGTGATTCATAAATTCAGACATTATTTGTTGTCAAACAGACTCGTACTTGTTGCTAAAGCCGATCAAGTAAAATTCTTACTATCAAAGCCAGCCTTGATAGCGAGTCCTGCAAAATGGTTACTTCAGATGTCAGAATTCGACATAGCGTATGTCTCACTGTGGATGGGGAAAACCGGTTTGCTGGTTTTTTAGGGCAGTGAAGATTCGAGCGTGCGGACGAGACTCCTCGACCGAGCAAACTATTGAACCTCACACAGATGCACTGCAAAGGGGGTGCTTAGATTCGAGAGATCAATTGGTAGGCTTTGGAAGTGTTCTATTTTTATGCCTACTTGTGATAACCGCAAGTGCACGGTGTCTACAATGTAGACAGGGCAAATACGAGTCGATCCCACAGAGACTTGTGTGGCTTATGTTGATTCTAAGGCTTGGCTTACTGATTTCTATGAAATGTAACACAATTATGAGGCTTTTGGTGTCGATACACGACTGAGTTGGAGTTGTGACTCTAGGCTAAGGCAGTGACAATGTGGAAAGCACCAGGGTGGTGAATCCACCTCTAATCCCATGCTCAGTCAATCTAATTTGAATTATATTCTTGTGCCTTCACTTGAAGGTTTAAGGTGAATTTTCATTAACCAATTCTACTAACTCCCCCCTAGTATGAGTGATCTTCTTACAGTACCACTCATCACAGGGTCATAAGCTTCCTCAGATAATTACTAATCCTAGCATATTGTTCATAGCAAGAATAAAACCTAACTAGATATGCTTAACATGGAAATTAGGGGTTTCATCAAACACCCCAGTAAATGAAATTAAAACATAATTAAAGCTGTCAAGATACAAAATTAACACTAAGTGGTGCTCTGGCTAGCCCAGGCATCCCTCTATCAACACCATACCAATTCTATTTATACATGCCTCAACAAACAAAACCCTAATTCATTTTAAACATAAATTAAACACAAACCCATGCTTCAATCGCCTCCGAATCATTGGTCTCCTCTCGCTTGTGCGGCTTTGGTTCTCCTTTACTCGATTTTCTCTCTCATTTTGTCAAACCCTAACCCTAACCTAACTCTTTATATCTCTCACGTAGCTTCTAGAGAAGAAGCTATGAGTGAGATAAAAAGCATTAGGAGGTGATGGCCGAGGTGGATGCGCGGTTGGTGGTCGTGGAATGCGGATGTGGCAGGAGATGGTGGTGCTCCGCCATGGTCGGGAGAAGAGAGGTGAGGGAGAGCTCTGAGAGTGTCGGGTGAAGAGGTATGGGAGAAGAGAAGAGAATAGGGTTAGGTTTTGGCTGATGGGGTTATATAGGTACTGTGCTGTGAAGCGGGTGCATCAGGATTTGATGAGGAAGGCGGAGCGAGCGTTGGATGTGGACTGGATCAAATCTAACGGCTCGGAAAGGACGGGCTCGAATCCGGGTCGTGGGTCAGGTCTTGGATAGCTTGGGCCCAAGTCTTGTATATGGGTTGCTCCTTGTTGGGTTGCAACCATTGCGCGCGGAGCTTTGGCTTTCGCTCCATAGACGCTTGTCTCCAATTCTTTGCTCTTTTGGCTCCTCAGTTTCTCCGAGCTTTATTTATTACCTAAAAACACAAAATTAATTAGTACAAATATTTATTCTTGAAAACAAAGAAAACACAGAACTGGGATAATATCTCGATTTCGAACACAAAAGATGAGTTAAATGCCAATAAATAGATGTATAAATATGCAATATTTGGCACTCATCAAATACCCCCAAACCTGAATTTTACTTGTCCTCAAGTGAAACAGAAATGAAGAAATCCTAACTATACCACTTTCATTGGTCTCTCGAATGCATTTAGCGTATGCACTAAGCCTTTAAACCCCTAGGTGTCCCTAGTGGACGAGTTGTAGTCTCGTGAGGGTTTACCAGAGGTGTACCCACAAAACCTTCTCCAACTTCAGAGTGTAAAAGAGTCTCAAGCATCCAAGGATCTATGAGGACATAGAGTTTCTGCATGCTAGTAACAAGAAGTTAGAACTACCAAAGAACGCATTCTCATCCTTAAGTGCCGAGCGAGAAGTAACCATACCATATGAAAGAATTCGGGTTCGATTGTGATCATAAGCCTCGACTTCTGCCTCACTAATAGGGTTTTATGATAATTGCACTCAAAAAGATCGCTTTTTTAGTCCCTCATGTGTGCAGGCAGGAATAAAGAGAGAAATCCTGCACACGTTGTAGGTAAGAAGGATAACCTTCCGAAATAATTTCGGAGACTCCACGAAGTGTGGACAAAAAGAATCTTTTTTCGATGATCTCTAAGAAAGGAAATCAACCATTAGCAAGGGTGGGAGTACTCACTTACCTTCTCACCCGATCGGCAATTAATATCACTCTCTCAGCATTCATAGAAACGTCTTCAATATTCGGTCTTCGGTCTTCGGATGTTGATGACGAACTTCTGAACTTTACAAAAACTTGAATAATAATTTTTTTTTTTTTTTTTTTTTTTTTAACTTAGAAAGAAAATAACAATAAAACAATAAGACTCAATTTTTCACACTTGTCTTGATTTTACAAACTTCATTAATTCTCATCCTATTTTCTTTTCTTTGTTGCACATAAACCTTGGACTATCTCAACTTTTCTTCGAATATTCTGATGATGCTCTGCTTGCTGACGATGATGTGTTTCTATGAATGTGATGATTGAGAGGGAGAGAGTGATGCTAACTGCAAATCGGTATTTAAAAGGAGTTTTCATCTTTAAACGTCACCCTCATGATTGACAAAAATAGCACTCAAGAGATCAAAAGTAGTGCTGAAAATGGTGCGAAGTTGGGTAGCTCACCATTCCTACCCGGAATTGACGTACGGTGACACACACTCTAACAAACTTTTCTAGAAAGTTGCAAAAATTGAAGGTTGGTGCCTCACTTGATGTAAAATGGGTAGTCTCCACTATGGGTGATCACAATTCTACTACCGAATATCTAAACAAAGACACCTAATTCGCCCTCCGGTATGGTTAAATCCAACTTTAACGCTCTAATCAACTAAGAAACCCGATTGTGTTCTCCAGTACTTCCAAGTTCTGTTATTTCGGTCAGACTCTCTATGTAAACATAGCTAGAAGCATGCTAGTGACTCTAAAATCTCTAAAAGTTGGAGGTTTTTACAAAAAGAGTTTTTTTTTTTTTTTTTTTTTGAAAGAATTAGAACAAAAAGACTAAAAACTCTATATGCAAATGCACCCCCAAACCTAAATCAAACATTGTCCTTAATGTGTCAACAGATAATAAGAATTCAAAAAGTCACATACCATGAGAACTATGCTGATAAGAGAAAAGGGAAGAGATTACCGGATGTCGGCGGAAGCAAGGTTAGAGCTTCATTTGTCAAGTCTAGAATCCAACATATCATATCGGATTAGCACAATATATGCTCAAGAAGACTCAACCGTTTCAAGAAAGAAAAATTTAACAAGTCCTACTGGATTATATACAATGATAATTCAACATACACCAACAATCTAAAGAGTTGAGGGTCAACCCAAAAGACGGTGTGTAGAAACATCAACAGCCTTACACAAATATAACATGAGAGTTCAGGAAAGATTGCATACGTGAACAAGTTACCCCCAAACCTAAACTTGTCAACAGATGTGGTCTTGAGCACAAAATCTTGCAATTTTAAAGGTACATCATGCAAAAGGTCTAACTCAAAATGAGTTTTGCTAAGAACAAGCAGACATACACATTCCAACTGTGGTTCCCTAAAAGTGTTATACTTTGATGCAAAGTAGTCCAAGAGGACTTGGGAAGCACAAAGCTCTAGGCCTAAATTAGGCATTTTCAGAAAAGTTGGTTTTGCAATTTTGTTACAAACTACATCTAGGTTTGGTGGAAGGGATTCAATCTGTGCCTTAGGAGAGAGATTAGGTACATCTAAGTTGTTTTCATGTATAAGATCATTTGTACCATCACACACTTTCCTAAGGTCAGACAAAGGTAAATCATGCTCACCTGCATAGAACAATTCATCAATCTCCATGTCATAATCATCAGAGGAGGTAACATGTTGTGACATGGGCAGGGAATCAGACACAAAAATAATATCATGATCCAAAAGAACATTAGTGTCAACAGAAGATTCATCCTTTCCTAAGTCACAAACAAGTTGTGTAGCATGCTCACTTTCATTAAAGAATTTCACAAATCCAAGCTCAGAGTTAATATCACATGTATGAATGTTAGAAGAAGTGTCATTCATAGGGTTCACAGAAGAGACGCCTAACGTCTCTGAACCAAAAGATTCCATCATATTTTCTGCATGCACATGCTCTTCTAACATATCATAATCATCATCATCATCATCATCATAACAAAAATGCATTTCCCTATTCACACTTGTAGCATTTCTAGTGTACTCATCTACCTCTAGATTAGGTTCATATTTAGTTGCATGAGTAGGACTAGAAACACTACTTTCAAAATTATCAGGAATAACAAACATCCTATCATAAACTTCTTTCCAATCTTCATTTTGTAACTCATTAAGGTTCATTTGAAGAATCATAGTGAGATGTTCAAGTGAAGGAGAGTCTTCACTAGTGGGAATGCATGTTTCATATGAATGATCATTACATGGCTGTGCAAATGGTTCACTAGAGAAGGGATGATCGTGCATTTTCCATCCAAGTATATCATTGTTTTGCTCTATGAGCTCTTCCATTAGTGATTGCATACAAGGAGTTGGGGGAGTATGGAATTGATCATCTCCCCACTGTGGTTGATGATACATGTGCTCATAATGATTAGGGTATGAATATTCAAGGTCAGGGCCCTGAGAAGGCTCATAAAATTCCCTAAAATCACTATGGTATGTGGGGAGTTCATACTGTGAAGCATGCCCGTAAGCAAGCTCTCTAATGGATTTGTTTGTATCTCCAGTTGCATACCAAAATCCTGACATGATCTAGCAACTTAATTTGAACTCAAAAAGAAGCATAGCACATATCAAATCATGTATAACCAATGATGTTTCAAAACAGGGAAGGTAAGCCCAAATGATGCAAAGCCCAGTTGTTGTGGGCTCAGTTTTGGTTTAAGTGGGTTTTGGTTTATTTGGGTTTCAGCTTGTTGGGAATGTACAGCCCAGTGGAACTGTGGGCTCAGTTATGTTACAGAGCCCAGGTTTGGGTTCAGTTAGCCCAGTGGAACTGGGTTCTGGCCCAGCCAGGTTTGGTTATGAGATGAACCCAACCGGTGTGTAGCTGCACAGCCCAGTGATTGGGCTTCAGTTTGGTGCAGCCCAGGTCATGTGGACAGCTTTGGATTGTGTGGGCTCAATTTGGTTTATGTGGGCTTAATTTGTTGGAAATGTACAGCCCAGTTAATGCAAGTCTTAGTTTGTGCAGAGCCCAGTTTTGGGTTTTGTTGGCCCGGCAGCTCAGCACAGATTGGCTAAAAGCACAGATTGGCAAAGCCCATGTTGACAGTTCTCACAGAACTAAGCACACACGAAGTGCTTCTATTTACACAAAGACGACTTAGCGTGCTTGTGCACACAAAGAAAGCAAACTCACAGATCAAAAGGCACAACACTGGTTATCAACTTGTTCACAGATGCAATAAAGCAACAGATTTTTCAGAGATTATGCAGATGGGTGACAGGGTCTCACAGATGTGGTTGAATCAGCACATAAACAACACAGTATGCTCAGGTCACACAGATGAGAAGATGGCTCAAGAGGATCAGTGACAAGTTTATGCAACTGGGGTTTGCAGATGTCTGGGTTATCTGGGTTGCTGCTCAAGCTCACAGCTTCAGGGGCTGGAGTTGGGGCACAGGGCAATGAAATTAGCTAAGGGCTACAGCACAGATTAACACACAGAACACTCAATGGAAACTAAGCATAGAGCACACAATTCAGGGTGTGAGCAATACCCAGCAGGGTTTTATCATGCAATTAGGGAAGTGAGTTTGTCGGAGTAATCGCTCACAAGTCGGCTCTGGGGTTTGATCTAGCACTAGTTCAGGGAGCATATAAGCACAGGCTCCAAATTTACCACAGTGATGGCTTAGCAAGGTGGCTAGTGCATTATGCAAGCACAGATAAGATGTAGCTCAAGGTCAAGGTTGAGCATCCCTGGTAATCAGCCAAGGTGAGCAGCCACGGGGGTATCTTTGGTTTTCCAGGGGTAGCTCTAAACTTGCGGCTTCGGGGACTAGCAAGTTAGCAGGTCTGTCATGCAATCAGGGTGTAATGGCTCACAGTTTTAACAGGTCAATGTTGGCTATCATGCACACAGATACCAACTTCCAGCAAGCATTCATTCAATTATCAGCAGGATTGGTCAACAGGTTTGCACAGGTTGACAGAACAGAGCATGCACAGATGTGACAGGGCAGAACTCAGCTCAGCTGATAGCAGGCTTACAAGGTCTCACACAAGGCACATGGCTGAGCTCAGGGTATGCTCAGGTTGTGCAGCTAGTCTGGCTATCCAAGCTGCAGCTCAACTCACAGCTTCAGGGGCTGGAGTTCGGCTCAGAGTAGATGGAAGCTGAGGGTTATAGCACAGGTGTTAACAAGGTTAAGATATCACAACTCATGCACACAACATGGTATACTCGGCTAATCGGGTGTATTCACTTATCATGGAGCCACTTACCTGAATTGCAGTTTGCTCAGGGCTTTGTGAACTCAGGTTACTTTTTTTTTTTTTTTTTTTTGTCTTCCTTGGGTTGGCTTGCACAGCAGCACAGCAGCACCCAGGTACCTGTCAATATCAACAGAGCAATTTCAGTTTCCAAGATTATACAGTCAAAACCAGAGAGCACTAATGTTATGGCAAAATTTAGAGCTATGCATAAGCTAAAAATTGAGCCACAGGATAACAAAAATAACAGCAAAGTGCAGGGGTAAGATGCATGTGATTAAGAGCAACAATTTAAGCTAAGTTGAGCTAAGAAACAGGGAAATACAAAGTTAAGCTATGTTACACTAGAGCAGGACTAACAGCAATAATACAAAGCAACTATGTACATGGGTGATTGAAATTCAGTAAAGACGGGCCAACAATCAACAGGGCACACGCCAAGTCCCCGGCAGCGGCGCCAAAAACTTGGTAGGCTTTGGAAGTGTTCTATTTTTATGCCTACTTGTGATAACCGCAAGTGCACGGTGTCTATAATGTAGACAGGGCAAATACGAGTCGATCCCACAGAGACTTGTGTGGCTTATGTTGATTCTAAGGCTTGGCTTACTGATTTCTATGAAATGTAACACAATTATGAGGCTTTTGGTGTCGATACACGACTGAGTTGGAGTTGTGACTCTAGGCTAAGGCAGTGACAATGTGGAAAGCACCAGGGTGGTGAATCCACCTCTAATCCCATGCTCAGTCAATCTAATTTGAATTATATTCTTGTGCCTTCACTTGAAGGTTTAAGGTGAATTTTCATTAACCAATTCTACTAACTCCCCCTAGTATGAGTGATCTTCTTACAGTACCACTCATCACAGGGTCATAAGCTTCCTCAGATAATTACTAATCCTAACATATTGTTCATAGCAAGAATAAAACCTAACTAGATATGCTTAACATGGAAATTAGGGGTTTCATCAAACACCCCAATAAATGAAATTAAAACATAATTAAAGTTTGTCAAGATACAAAATTAACACTAAGTGGTGCTGCAGCTAGCCAGGCATCCCTCTATCAACACCATACCAATTCTATTTATACATGCCTCAACAAACAAAACCCTAATTCATTTTAAACATAAATTAAACACAAACCCATGCTTCAATCGCCTCCGAATCATTGGTCTCCTCTCGCTTGTGCGGCTTTGGTTCTCCTTTACTCTGATTTTCTCTCTCACTGTCAAACCCTAACCCTAACCTAACTCTTTATATCTCTCACGGAGCTTCTAGAGAAGAAGCTATGAGTGAGATAAAAAGCATTAGGAGGTGATGGCTGAGGTGGATGCGCGGTTGGTGGCTGTGGAAGGCGGCTGTGGCAGGAGATGGTGGCTGCTCTTCCATGGTCGGGAGAAGAGAGGTGAGGGAGAGCTCTGAGAGTGTCGGGTGAAGAGGTATGGGAGAGGAGAAGAGAAGAGAATAGGGTTAGGTTTTGGCTGATGGGGTTATATAGGTACTGTGCTGTGAAGCGGGTGCATCAGGATTTGATGAGGAAGGCGGAGCGAGCGTTGGATGTGGACTGGATCAAATCTAACGGCTCGGAAAGGACGGGCTCGAATCCGGGTCGTGGGTCAGGTCTTGGATAGCTTGGGCCCAAGTCTTGTATATGGGTTGCTCCTTGTTGGGTTGCAACTGTTGCGCGCGGGCTTTGGCTTTCTGCTCCATAGACGCTTGCCTCCAATTCTTTGCTCTTTTGGCTCCTCAGTTTCTCCGAGCTTTATTTATTACCTAAAAGCACAAAATTAATTAGTACAAATATTTATTCTTGAAAACAAAGAAAACACAGAATCTGGGATAATATCTGATTTCTGAACACAAAAGATGAGTTAAATGCCAATAAATAGATGTATAAATATGCAATATTTGGCACTCATCATCAATCTGTAGGACTCCGGCCTAAACCAAGTCAATGGCCGTTCCATAGTCAATTCGGTCACAAAGAGGGAGATGGGTTGATCCGTAGGAGGGAAGCTGAGAATTGTGCGGGATCAATGATGATCAAGGATTGTGGATGTGTTGAAGGTTTCTGCAAATTTGATGAACTATGGAGTTCGAATAAGTTCTGGGCGATTGATGGAATTTCTGAGAGTGATTGCTCAAAAAAATTATTCTCCTCAATCGCGGATTCAGAGACTTATTTATATTTTCAGAATCGCGAAACACGTTGATCCCAGTAAGTGTGACGGTTTCATGAGTGAAAGAGTGGGAAAGTGGAAGATCGTGGTGAAACAGGTTCCTGGTCGTGCGGAGACTTGGTTAACTGTCCACCCACTACTTTGCTAACTCCTTCAACCGTTGCACGACTTACTCATATTTATCATCGTGGATGAATCCACGTGCCGTAGGCCGCCAGACCAAAACCCTAATTGATATCCCCCATGTGACGTGATTGAAGTCTTACGAATCGTGGAGTCTGCATGACAGACGTGTATTTTATTAGTCAGTTGTTGACTGTTTAGATAGTGAATCTAAGTTTTGTTGAATCGAGCATGAGTGATCGAATGCTCAATGGAACATATTGTAAATTCGAGCAACTGAGCAAGTATTGCTCGACAAATTACTGAATATTGATAGTTGGGCAATTGAGCAAGTATTGCTCAATTCGACGAATTACTGATAAATTACTGAATATTGATAGTTGAATCAATATTCGAGCAACTGAGCAAGTATTGCTCAATTCGACGAATTATTTATTGGTGACGTGACCCAATAACATATTAATTAATATATTGGTAGATTACCAAATATTATATAATTAATCCGCGTGTTGTTTGCTGGATCAACATAAATTTATTTAGAGTTTGAACTTGCTCAGAATGATGATTTTTTGAGCGTTTGTTCAAAACCCTAATTTTTGATCAATTGTTCGTTAATTGATGAATTGCTGAAAATAGATCACTGAGTGAGAGAGGTACCGACCACATGGAATTATGGACGACCATGTGGTGCCCGAGTGCTCGAGTGAGCGTGCACCAGGGTCCTTAGTTGGCCAGTTGGTGAAAGAATGATGATTAAATGCCGGTTTCATCATTTATTGAAATAGTGCTCGATTGAGCATTAGGTGATAAAACCTAATTATGGAAAAGTGAGGGACCGACCAAGATAGCATGAGACCGGCCCTTGGTGGTCGTGCGACAGCTGATGGGCATTCAAGCAAACTCCAAGTTGGTTGGGAAGAGTTTGGACCCGATATGAGCAATTGCGCAAATTAGGTCAAAATTAGGAAAACGTATGGGACCGGCTTGTTGCAAGCCTTAGAGTCGCCCATGGTCGGTCAAGGGAGCATGCCCGTGTCTCCATAATGCCCGTGTCTCAGTCCTGAGAGTTTTGGTATTTTTTTGATGTGCGTTTGAGTAATATCTTGGATTTTCAGAAGAGTTCGGTCTTTGACTGAAATTCTCGATTTTGCTCGAATGAGCAAGTATGCCCGTTTGATCAATATTTTGTGAATATTAAAATAATAATATTTTAATATATTTTAGTGAGTAGCCTAGTTGGTCATGTGACCATGTTGACTTTTGGCTTTTTCATGGTTTGAGCAATATTTGAGAAAACATGGAGAAACCATGATTTTTGCTGAAACCAGGAAGTTTCACAAGATGAGATAAATAACAATTTATGAAAGATTATGATTGCAAGGTGTGGGACCGGCCACGACTAGGGCATGGCCGACCGGCTAAGTTGCCTGATCCCGCAACACCTTTCCCTATTTTATATTATTATTTTTCATGAAACCACGAAAATATGGAGAAACCATGAGTTTTGCTCAAACAAGGAAAGTTGTTAGAATGGAGGAGTCTTCATGAGTTCATGAAAATAACAAAAATAAGGAAAAATAATGGAGGAAGCATGGGACCAGCCACGGCTAAGGCACGGCCGGACGGCTGGCGGGCCCGGCCCATGGGCGCTTCTCCATTATTTTAATGTTATTATTTTCTCTCTCCTATTTTATGCAGGATTCCTCATTTGTCCATATTTTCGCATGCTCGTTCGTGGGTGCCCGTTCGTACATCATTGTCGAGTACACTTGCACCATTTT
The DNA here is from genome assembly GCA_023531295.1 of Papaver armeniacum. NCBI lineage: Eukaryota > Viridiplantae > Streptophyta > Magnoliopsida > Ranunculales > Papaveraceae > Papaver > Papaver armeniacum. The sequence goes on from JAJJWW010005298.1 coordinate 94,723, forward strand.
ATGGGGCTTACTCAGTGGTAGTCCAGATGCCCGATTGTTGAGTATTTATTACTAATTTATGAAATTCAGTGGAGAATGATTCATGAAACTGAGTAATAAAAGTGAGTAGTTGTTTATTATCAATCCATAGGATCATCCGTGGATTCGACCATGAATTCGGAATAATAAAACGAGCATTACCATTCCATGGGATCGTGGATTCGACCACAGAATCGGAGTAATAAGATTATTACCATTCCATGAGATCAGCCGTGGATTCGATCATGAAATCGGAGTAATAAGATTATCCATTACCATTCCATGAGATCAGCCGTGGATTCGATCATGAAATCGGAGTAATGAGATATAATAGATTATCTTCTAGAAATTCAGCGGTGAATGTCACGGTAGAATTAATCTATTACAGAAGGGATATTAGCCAGTTAAAGCGTCATACCCGTTCGGAAAGGTGCATAGTCAGAAAACAGCGAGTGTTGCCGAAGTCCTGAAGGCGTTATTGCTCTCAATCTTACGGAGAACCGCCTAGATCTATACACGGTCTCCCTACATAGTCAGGGAACAGTGAGTGTCACCGACATCCTGAAGGCGTTATTGCTCTCAATCTTACGGAGAACCTCCCAATCGTTCTTCTATGTAGAGGGGGGGTCTCTCTCATGTAGTCAGGGAACAGTGAGTATCACCGACGTCCTGAAGGCGTTAATTCTCTCAATCTTACGGAGAACCGCCCAATTATGTTATTCTACATAGAGGGCATGATGAAATGCGAGGTATCGAACGCTCGGCTAGTGGAGGCCTTTCGAAAACAAATTCACCATGGATCGTAAAATATGAATCGTCACATGCCTGGAAGCCGTGTCAGAAACATGCAGTATCATGATTTTACGATTTTGACCTTTGTTGAAAATCCACCATCTACACTCACCCAAAGCAATCAAAGGCCAAGCAGTTGCATACTTACTCGCTGCTTTCCCAGGAGAAGACATCACAATGCTACATGAAGATGTGCCAGGTGAATTTCCAGAAATTTCAGTCATTAAAGAGGAAATGTGGTTACTATACTTTGATGGATCTGACACTCCTAGCAATGATACTGGCGGAGTGGGTGTAATGTTAGTATCCCCATCCGGTGAAGTCTCCTAACACTCGTTCAAGCTGGATTTTCACTGCACCAACAATTCAGCAGAATATGAAGCTTTATTGCTGGGATTATCCTTGGCTAAGAAAGCATGAGCGATGCACCTGGAGATAAGAGGAGACTCAAAGTTGCTAGTCAACCAAATGAATGGCGTGTACTCTCCCAAAGAAGTAATGCTTGCTCCATTCATGGCCGAAGCACAATGTTTATTAGCTCATTTCTCTGAGGCAACGATCGTCCATACCGGTCGTACCAACAACAGACACGCTGACTGTTTAACAACTTTTGCATCCAAACTGCAATTTTAAGGGTCAGAGAAATCCATCACTGTACAAAGTCATTTTGTGTCATCAACCTGGCTCTCTCAAGTTGAGGATGCTCAAACGAGCGACTGGCGAGCACCTATCATTCATGAATTGAGCAGTTCTCTTACAGAAGGGAAAATTAGCCTCAAGGAGTTGAAGAACTTTTTTCTGCTACATGGAGCACTATATTATCGCAATCTTGATGGGTCTTTGTCTCGATATCTCGGGGACGAAGAAGCGAGCGTGCAACTCAAGCGCATACATGAGGAAATATACGGACAAACGTTGGTGGTCACACTTTACAGGAGGCTTCAAAGGCTCGGGTACTATTGGCCGTCCATGGAAGCTCAATCGAGGATAGTGCAAGGATCTTGTTCAAATTGTCATACACCACCTCATCATTTGGAAGCTCTGACAGTCCATCACACTGGGGACTGTATAGAACCTTACATCAAATACCTGCGCGACAACGATTTGCCTTCAGAGAAAGAAGTAATCAAACTCACCTAGAGGTACAAGCGGTTTGTCTATCTGGAAGGGATTTGTACCGCAAAAGATTTGGTGGGAACCTGCTGAGATGCTTGGCCGAGCATGAAATCCCAACAATCCTCAAAGAAATGCACGAAGGAGAACATCAAGGAAAGAAGAAGTTATTTCTCCAGATCCATGAGAAATATTATTGGCCAACCATGGAAGACGATGCAGCTGCATATGTTCAGAAATGTCATCAGTGCCAGATCCATGGTAACCTTATTCATACTCCTTGTCTCCCATTACATTCTGTGAGCAGTCCATGGCCTTTCTATAGCTGTGAACTGGATATCATCGGAAAAATCAATCCAGCATCTTCGAAGCAGCATGAATACATCATCACAACTGAGTATTTCACCAAATGGGCTGAAGCTATTCCTATTCGAAGCACCACTAGAGTCAGGATTGCAGCCTTCATCAAGGAAAACTTTTTTTTGCTCAACAATATAAATTTTATTAATTCCAAAAAGAGTTTACAAAAAATACAAAATTGCTTCAAAAAGTAGGAACAATAAAGAAACTAAAACAAAAAACCCCATAGTTGGAGATTATACAGAAATCATTTTTAGCAAAACCTATTGTGTAGAAATGGTGGTCTTCGTGTTGTTGATGGTGGTTTTTAGTTCGGGGTCAAAATCGTAAAACCCTATATTTAGCGTTGTGATCCTGCAAATTAATAAAGGCCACTTGAAAGTAACGAGTGCTCAAACCTCTTTATTTACACATGTATTGAACAACTCAGTATATATATATATATATATATATATATTAAATTCATTCAGAATGGTGCGCATAGTAGCAATCCCAAATATTCTGTGAATCATGTTAGCATTATTAATTAATGTATGATTTTCCTAGTATTTTCCGTGCTATGTTCTCAGCCGAACTCTCATCATTGACATGACATGACGATTAAGTGTTCACTCTCAGCAGAGTAGCATGAATCTCCCAAAGTGCCAATATTGAGATCTGCATGAAATACCCACACAGGCTACATCACTCTCTGACAAAGTGAGTCTCGTATCGACGCGCTTCTAATTAAAGGACAGCTCGATCGAACATGTTTAATTTCCTTAAGGGAAATCTATACTGTCCATATCAGTCTCAGAAACGATCACGGCCACACAATTTGGCCGCGCAATTTAACAAGCCTAACCAAACCCTGGCAGGAATAGGAAATCGTCGTGATGACCACCGGCGGGCCCACTAATGCCCTAACCGACCGAACATCACCCATGCATCTCCCAGCGCTGTCAAACGCCAACACTAGGTAGGGTGGTCGCGCCGTTTGGGAGAAGCTCGATCGAGCATAGACTGTCCAAGACAGTCTTAAAATCATTGCAACCGTCCAACTTCGCCAGCTTGGTTGGATGGATTAGATTATCCCATGAGTGATCAGGGAAGTACTAGCACGCACGCCGGCGGCCCCATTCTCCCCTCACCCGATCGGTTTGCTCACGGCGGGGCCATAAAGCAATGGAACGCTTGCCCAAACCATAGCAGTCGTGATGCTTCTAAAGCTCCAATTTGGGTCGCGGAAGTACACTAGCGTCTTAGATCGATCACGACCATCCAACTTAGCCAGCCTATTTGGATGGCTTAGATTGTATTTTGGACCATCAGGTAGGTGCACATAAGTTCACCGTCAGCCCAATATTGTCCCCACGTGATCGATTTCCTTAAGGGAAGCCAACGACATGCAAAATCGCTTGGTCAAACTCGTGTGGACGTGGCTGTCTTCAAACCCTAATTTGTGCTTTGCATCAATGTATTTCTGTTGCAAATTGATCGTGGCCACTCATCTTCGCCGGTCGAATTGAGTGGCCTAGATCCGATTTTTGATGAACCAAGAGGTGTAGACATGCACGCCGGTAGCCTGTCTCCATGCATGCCCGATCGGCCTCTGTGGATTAACCCTCGGTGCTTGGATTCGGTTAGCCAAAGTAGGGACGGCGCATGGTCCTTAAACCCTAAATTTCATCAACGACGATACACAACTGCCATAAATCATCTTGTCCGTCCAACTTTACACGCATAGTTGGACAATGTAGATTTGTTTCCAGTAAACCTGCAAAGCAGCATGACAACCACTAGCCGCCTCCCTTTCACAGGGAGTGATCGACCAATTGACGGATTATTTACACAACCCTCAAATGATCATCCAAAGATAGTCTGGCATGCTGCCATTTTAAGACGCTCAATCCACGACTTATTCAATCAAGCTTTAAAATAATGATGCTTCATACACATCGATTAGTTTGGGCTGCTTAAATGCGATGCTTCACATGCATCGAATACATACAATATTTTATATTGGCCTCATAAACAACTTAGTTGTTTCACCTAATAGCACCATGCTATTCTCCACGGCGGGTCCCTCGACTTGACCCACTTATTCGAGACATCAAACATGTCACAAACTGGGGGATGCTTACTGGGGTATTGGTCTGGCGGTTTACAACGTGCGGCGTGCAACACGCCCATTATGAGAACGTGTTAGGAAAAAAAATGGACGGTTAACAATGATGGAGTAGTGGGTGATGGTGTGATCACGCAATGATCACCACCTCTTACACAACTCCATTACTCCACCACTTAACTTCCTCCACTTCCTACGAGATCAGGGTTGCGCTCAAATGATTTTTCAATCTATTTCGAAAAACAGAACACAAGTGTTATCAACACAAGTAGCCATAAACCATTTTTTCTGATACACAAGTTATAAACAACCATACCTTCATAGTTCAACACTCTGATCTCAAACACCTTCTCCGCTTCCCTCCCTAAGATAAACCCTTCTCCTTCACCTTGTGACCGAATTGAATCTGGAACGGCCATTTCTTGGTTTAGGCCAGAGTCTTACAGATTGATTTCTCGAACCTAAAAGCTTTCTCGTGCAGTGCATTTGTTTAGGATTTGAACTCGTTTCTCATCAACACACCCCAAATTACCAAAAACATCAGAATCAGTTTTTACCCCAAAACACCTGTGAAGATAATAATTTCTCCTCTTTCCATATTTGCACCTTTTTTAGCCATAAAATCTGCAGAGAAATTCACTTCTCAGTAGCTGTGAACAAAACTCAAGAACTGCAGTTTTTCATTAATTTTACTCCATCTTGTGATTGCAAACCATGGTATATGACCTGATGTAAAAGCTGTAATTACTTCTTTTGAATCTATCCTGAAAGTGACTTCCAGTTTACCATTCTTGATAGCCCATTCCCCAGCACATAGTAAGGCCATAACCTCTGCATAGTAATTTGTTGCCACTCCCAGTCCTCCTGCCATAGCAACTATACATTCACCCTATGAGTTTCTTCCAATAAAGCCATGCCCTGGATTCCCTCTTGAAGCACCATCATAGCAGAGAACTATCTGATTATTCACTGGCAGAAGAAATTAGATTTCTTGGATTCTTGTTGAACAAGTTCTTCTATATCTCATACTAAAATGTTTCAGAATCTGCAAGTCATATGTTGAATTCCACATTTTGCCTTTTATTCTTACTTCACTCTCAGTAGTAAGCTTAAGTATTCTAGCCTTGAGAAATTGTCCATTGAAGTTTTCATTTTCATAAACACATTTATTTCTCAAAACCAGAGTTCTCTCAATGTAATGAATGCAGAAGTCATCCATATTTCTTTAACTGCATGGCTCTTTTGCTTGGCAAATTTAAAGATCTCCTCAAATGATCTTGGATTTTTAAAATAGAACATATCTCCTAGCCATTTCCACACAATCTCACTGTGATTACAATTCCATAATATATGCTCCAAATTTTCTTCAGAATTTCTGCAGAATGGACATCTAGATGCAAGACTAATTTTTTTTTTCATGTTTTTATCAGTGGAGCATATATTTCTTTTCAGTTTCCACACATTACTAGATATAGATGGATGGATTGAATGATTCCATACAAGTTTTGTCCATTGAAGTTTTGGATTTTTTCTCCCGATAGTCTCCACTGCTGAAGCAACTGTGAATTCTCCAGTTATGGTAGTATTCCAAATTCTTCGATCTTCTTGATTATCAGCAACTGGAAGTTCATTGATATCAAGCATCTCCAGCATTTCTATTGGAATTACCCAGTCACCCTCTAGTAATATGTCAGAGACTTTCATATATGGAAATTGATTCAAGAAAGCATTTTCAGGGAACAACTCTATCAAAGTTTTATTTTTTATCCATTTTTCTTTCCAAATTGATATTTTCTCCCCATTTCCCACAAGACATCTAGAATGTTGGAGCACATCATTTTCTACCCATTGCAAACCTGGCCAAACAGAGGATTTTTTATAATACTTTATCCAATCACCATTTTCGTCTTGATACTTTGCTTGAAAATATCTTGACATTTCATCTTCACCATTTAGAATTTTCCAATATAACTTCATTAGCAGAGCTTTATTAAGGATTTCCAATCTTCTCAGACCTAGTCCACCTTCATCAAAGGGAGTACAAACTGAATCCCACTTTAATGTAATCACTTTTCTAGTGGAAGGATCACCAGTCCATAGAAAGTTTCTGATGATCCTTTCACATTCCTTGATTATTTATTTAGGACACTTATACACTGACATTGTATATATGGGAAGACTGCATAAGACAAATTTTACTAAAATCAACCTTTCTTGGAATGAAAGTAATCTTCCTTTCCATCCAGCCAAATTTTCTTTCATCATCTCTACTATGCTCCATAAATGAATGGATTTTATTCTTCCTGGTTCCAGCATAACTCCCAAGTACTTATCTGGGAATTTTGAGAGTGGCATATTACAAACTTCTGCAATTTCAAGTTTTCTTGCTTCAATTGTACCACCAATAAAGCATTTGCTTTTTCTAAGCTAATCACCTGACCAGAAGCTGCTTGATAGTCTTGTAAAACCTTCAACAACTTTCTCACATTTCTCTTATCAGCATTGCAGAATATAAAGATATCATATGCAAAGAATATATGAGAAGGATGGACATTCTTTCTTGTAATCATTGGTTGAATTTGATTTTCCTGCACCATTGTTGTTAATGTTCTACTTAAGAGGTCTTCAGCTATAACAAAAAGGAGTGGAGACAGGGGATCTCCTTGTCTCAACCCTCTACTAACTTGAAAATAACCCACAGGACCTCCATTTAATAAAACAGATATCTTAGCTGATTTGAGGAGAGTATATAACCAGTTAGTAACATTTCTTGAGAAACCAAACTTTTTCATTACCCGAAACAAGAATTCCCAACTCAGAGAATCATAGGCTTGAGTGATATCTAGTTTCAAACCCATGTTACCACCTCTTCTCTTGTTTTCCATGTCATTTACTAATTCAGAGGCCAATTCAATCTTCTCTTGAATATTTCTCCCTTTGATGAAAGCACCTTGTTGAGGAGATACCACTTTCTTGATAATTTCAGTTAGCCTTTTTGTAATAATTTTTGTGATAACTTTAAAATTGAAATTCATCAATCCAATTGGCCTAAATTGGTTTGCTCTTTTAGCATTTTTAACTTTTGGGAGGAGTAATAAGAAATTTGCATTTAAACCATTAGGAATGAATCCTCTACTCCATCAAAACTGAATTGCATTTATAAAATCTTCACCAATTATCTCCCATACTTCTCTATAGAACCATCCTGCAAAGCCATCTGGACCAGGAGCATTATCTGGATTTAATTCAAAAATTGCTTCTCTTATTTCACCTACTTTTGGAGTGGCTTCAAGGAGAGAATTTTCATCTTCATTCACCACTATAGGAATATCATTAAAGATGTTTGTAGCAAAGGTTACTTCCTGATATGTGAATTTATCTTCAAAATGCTTGACTAAGATATCAACTATCTCTTCTTGATTAGAAGTAATATCACCTTCCTATTTTTCTAATTCCACAGTTGCATTTTGAGCTTGCCTTATCTTGAGATTAACATGAAAAAATCTTGTATTTGCAGCTCCTTCTTTTAACCATTTCACTCTAGATTTTTGTTGAATGAATTATTTTTGTTGTTCTAATTATAATTCTTGAATCCCTCTTGATGTAACAAGATTACTGAGAAGATGTAAGTCCAAAGGATTTCTGTCAGATAATAGTGTTGCTTTCAAAACATCTTCCTCTGCTTGTTTCAGTTTTTTTGTAACATCTCCAAAAGAATTCCAGTTCCATACTTGAATATCTTTTTTGAGTCTTTTTAGTTTACTCATGAATATAAAACCAGGATTCCCAATAATATCTAAATTCCAAGAATCATTGACTACTTGTTTAAAAGAAGGATGATTTTTCCATACCTTTAAAGCTCTAAAAGGAACATTCTTTGGCTTTGGAATGTCAACACTAACTCCATACAAAACACCATGATCAGAGATACCCCTTGCACCAACTTTGTATCCCCAACTTGGATATAGTTCCAACCATTTGTCATTAAATACAGCCCTGTCAAGATTGCAAACAATTATTTTTCTTCCAGCTATGTTATTACACCAAGAGAACTCTAATCCAGTTTTTGGTGATTGAATCAATCCACATCTATTTAAGCAATTATTAAACTCCAACATTGAGATTCTTAAAGGTTTTAGACCACCTACCTTTTCATCCAGGCAAGTTACAACATTAAAGTCCCTAATTACTAGCCATGGTTTATTTAAAGAATTTATTTCTTCCATATCATTCCATAGTTCCCTTCTATCAACAGTTAAAGAAGCAGCATGAACTCCAGTTATTAAAGTATCAGCAACTGCAACTGTTATTTCTTATCTTGTGCATGGAATTATTGTAGGAGGTTTTATTGAAGCACTCCAAAGGATCCATAAATTACCTTTATTCTCCTCAGTAGAATTATGTATTACTTCATAGTGCATTCCAGATAACTTCAATTTTTTGATAAAATCTAAAGAATACCTTATTTTTGGCTCTGCAAGAATTAAAATTGTGGGACTAAAAGAATGAACTAAACTTTTAAGTTTGTCTTTGGCCTTTACTCTTCTCAGGCCTCTGACATTCCAAAATATGATCCTTATTTAGAAGGTTGAGATTGAGAAGAATTACCTCTTCTCAGATTCCCATTTTAACATTAAATACTAAACTTGCAGCTTGTTTTCTGGTTGTCACATTGGTACCTGCCTTCTGCTTGACTTGATTATTTTCTACATTTTAGCCACTTTTTCCCAAAGGAGGTATCACTGTAATAACTTCATTGATGGAAGGTGCACTTGAAGTCACTTCCAAAATCTTTGTTGCAGATAAAATTGGAAAAGCATTTGGAGAGTTCAAAATTTCCTCAGGTATATTCTGGAGAATTTGGAATTTGCCAGAATTGACATCTCCTTCATTTAAATTTTGAGAACTACCAGCAAAAGTTTCACCACCACCACCACAACCTTGTGAAATTGGGGGAACTATAACATCAATAATCTCATCTTCACTATCCAGTATATGAGTATGCTGAGAATTCTGAGTTGTTTCTTCTTCACTAAAGCAAATATCAAAACCAACATTATTCTTGTTCTTTGGAATCACCTTTCTCCAGGTTTTCTTAGATTGAACCACACGCTCTGACTCTACTTGATCTGAAACCTTTTTCTTTGATCTACATTCTGTTACAGAGTAACCCACTACCTGACAGTGAATACAAAACTTAGGTACCTTTGGGATATGTACTCTTTGTTCAAAACTACCATACTTTGATTCAACCCATATCTTGTTAGGAATAAATTTTGACATATCCATTTCAACCAGAACACTTGCATAATAACCTATTTCTCTCTTAAGAGGTGTTTCATCCACTTTAATCGAACGTCCCAAAGAATTTCCCATGTTTAGGATGATCTTTTCTTTTCAGTACTCCATACTGAGACCTGGAAATTGAACCCAAACAAAAGCAGAAGTTGATATTTGTTCCTTTGGCTTAAAATTAGGTTCCCAGGCTCTTAATTTCAAACTCTGAGCTTCAACCTTCCAATCTCCCCCCCAAATATGTTGTTTATCATCTTCATTATCAAGTTTAATAACAAAAAAACCTTTACCCAATGGTATTAACTGAATTGAACCTCTGGTTTTCCATTGCTTCCTTAAAATAGAATCAGCTGTTTGAATTTTCAATTTAACGAAATCCAATCTTCCGATCAAACTGTATTTCCATTCATTCAAACTCTCTTCAATATCATCATCAGAAATAAAACATTTAGGGTTATCCTCAGTGGTATTACTCATTTTTTCCTCAGAAATAAAACTACATTTAGAACTAAAATTTTTCGATTCAGAAAAAAATGATTATGATTTTAATTGGTGTTTCCGGCAGCCTATTAATCATTTATTAGCATATTTGTAACACCAATCATTTGAAATTTGAATAAATTCACCTGAATTAATGATTTGATTCACACAGAAAACGAAAAAAGAAGAGAAAAGTTGACCTGAGTCGATCGCCGATTCACCGAGTCACGGACACTCTCTCTCTTCCGAGTTATTCCCCCGAGTTCCTAATTCATCAAGGAAAACATCATATGTAGATTCGGGGTTCCTAAACATATCATCACAGATAATGGGACTCCTTTCGCTAACATACATGTCGAAGAATTGCTCGAGGAATATGCCATCAAACAAATTTTCTCCACACCGTACTATCCCCAAGGAAACGGACAAGCGGAGAGTACCAACAAGACTTTGATCCGGATTCTCAGTCGAATGATTCGTGATAACCCTCGAGCGTGGCATGAACAACTGCCTATGACCTTATGGGCTTATCGAACCGCACCTAAAAGCTCAATTGGGACCTCGTCATACTCTCACGTATATGGTGATGATGTCATTCTCCCGGTTGAGATCAAGATTCCTTCAGCAAGGATTGCAGTGGCCAGTGTAATACAATGGGATGAAGCTGAAGTGTCCAATTCGAGAATTGCTGAACTGGACATGCTCGAGTTAAGGAGGGCTAAGGTAAAAAGAAATGTGGAAGCTTACAAACAAAGGATTTCCATGGCATACAACAAAATGGTAATACCTCGAACATTTCAAGTAGGAGATTTGGTTCTAAAAACAGCAAAGCATATTCAACAATACATGTCCGCTCCCAAGTTCTCTTCAAAATGGGAAGGGTCGTATGTAATCATCAAGGAAATATCCAACGGATATTAGAAAATCTTGGCTGTCAATGGAGGGGTGGAAGGAAACATCATCAATGGCAAGTGTCTCAAGGCATATTATGCCTGAATAATCAGTAAAACAATTACTTTAATTTCAAAATGTAATTCCTCCAAAGAGTATGCAATATGCTCATTCATTCGAAATTCAAAATAGATTTCATTAATTTAACAAAAAAGTTCTTCCATCCATCAATCGACCTACTTTATTCAAAAAACAAGTCTTAAACCTAAAAAGACAAAAATCTCTCTCAAACGCTCACTTAGAGCTAACCATCCAACAACGAATAATTTTTACTAAAAGCCATTTCAAGCCTCTTCTGAAAGTTTTCAGTCTTCACTTTCAAGTCCTGGACAGCTTTCTCAACCCTCGTCGACTCCGGTGCGAACGCCTTCTCCTCTTCCATGATAGTAGTTGTAGCAGAAATCATATTAGCAGCAGCCGCCTCTCTATCAATTTTAATAACCTCGAGCCGACGACGGAGCCAACTTACGTTAAATCTCAAGATCTCACGGTTTGAGATCATGTCATCCCATCGATAAATCTATTTATTCTCGATGTCACGAAGGTTCCTCTTGTTCATCTCATCGACTATTGGCAACAGTCCGGCAACAATAGTCAGAAGAGTTGGTAAGAAGTTTCTCCATACTTCAGTGATGGCAATATGTCCATACTTCTTCCAAATCTTGGTATAGAGAGACGGGTACCGCTTGGGCACGATGAAGCCACCGACGAGTTGATTTTCCGAGCAAGTATTCTCCATAAGAACATCAAACGGGAGTCCGGCCATTGGATACTCGCAAATGGGAGTTTCAAGGCTAACATCTACAGGGGCCGAATCATTATCAATGTGAGCGTCATCATTAGTTGCAGCCGCAGACTGTCTGCCTCTTTTCTTTTCAACACCGACAGTGTGTATGTCAACCTGAAACGAGCAAACAAAGTTCAATAAAAGCTTGGAGAATTGCTCAAATCGCTGATTAACTATAGACTTACAAATGTTTCGGCATCCGCACGAGCGGATTTGAAACGGGCAAGCGCTTTCACAGTCCGTTTGGGTCTTAAGTTATAAGGAGTAGAAGAAAATCGGTCGTCATGGTTCATCTGCAACAAATATTCATAATCAGCTATTGAACACACAATGAGAAGAAAGGAAAAAGGGTATTTCATACCGGACTAGGAGTTTCACTTCCTCGTTTCAACGAAGATAAACTTTGAGAAGACGAACTACTATCAGTCATGCTGTTATGAGGTATGATTATGATTAAATTTCTTTTGTGCAGTTAAACTCAGTAATGGAAGAAGATATAATAATAAATGGAAAACCCTAAGTCTTGAGAGTCGATACGCAAGACCCGGGGGATATTTATCTTCTACAAATGGTCAAATCGGTTGCGATTTTTATTGAGACTCTAAATCTCAAATGATATTATGTTGGTGACGCGGAAGAAAAACGATGATACTGGGGACTGACCGTTCAGAGCCATGACCAGACGCGGTCAACAATCAACACTTCAACTTGGAATCGATCATACATGCACATAACATGCTTTCTTGGATTACTCGTACAACCATAGCCAATTTTGCACGCATGGACATTGGCCCATCTCACTTAATTGAGAGCGTAAGGAAATCAAGCAGAGGATATAATAAAGGATGTCATTCTAATAATTCCTGATGCAATATCTTTGTTGTCAAGCTGCAAAAAAAAATGATAGTATCTACTACAACGAAAAATGAATGATCAACTATTCAAGAAGGTTGCAAGCAAGACTAATCATCAGATTCATCGGATCCATCATCGTCTTCACATTCATCATCCGTATCACCTTCTTCAAGCTCTTCCTCAGAATCATCATCAGAATCTTCGCTGAGGACTTCTTCCAATTGGTCTTCAGGATCAACATACATTGCGTCTAAGTATTCATCTTCTTCACATTCGGCTCGGAAATCTGCTTTAGCCAATCGCTCAGCTCTCATACTAGGTGAATATGGCTTAACCTCGCGTTCAATAGGTTCCCAGACAGATTCAACTTCTTCCGCATCTGAATATGAGGCTACACCATCAGCACGAGACCGAATTTCATCCTCAGCTGCTAACCTTTTCTGTTGAAGTCGACGCCATTTTTGTTGATAAGTTGCCAGCTTCTCATCCTCGACTTCTCTCTTTAAAAATCCATTACGAACAACCTTCATACGATCGAGAGGCATACCATTTATTATCTCCTTAGCATCCTTCAATGACCGATCCATTTTGGCATGCGCCTCCGCTGCAGAAATCTTCATCTCTGGCCTGGGAGTCTTGGAATCTTCCTCAAAATAGCTAGAAGAATGGTCACTACTGGAAATCACCATTATCTGGAGCCAGAAACATAGAGTCATGGATATGCCAATATCAAACTCGCAACAAAAATGGTAACATTCCAACTCTTACCTTTTACAATTTCACTAGCTGAGGTGATTACAACGCAAAATTTTGAAGGTTTGTTCGTTCCTTCGAACTTGCGAAGAGCAAAACTCGTCATTTAAAATCATAACTTGATTTTCATATGAGCAATTTCCATCATGTGAGCTATCCACAAAATTTCACCTTGTGAGAAACTCTCACCGAGTGAACACTCATTGATTTTTGTGCATAGAAATCACAAAATCCATACAAACAATATTTTATCAAAAATTGTTTGCTTCTAGCAATTGCTGAAAATCAAAATTTGGTTTTACAAAAAATTTTAAAATTTCGTGAATAACTCACGTGTGTTTTATAATTTTTTTTTTTATGTGAGTTAACAATTCACGTAAACTTCAAAAGAAATATATATATATATTTTTTTACGTGAGCAGGTCACGTATATAAAAAAAAAAAAAATTCGCTCGAACGAGCATTCGTATATCAAGTGGGTCTTTTTCTAGTTTTACAAAGGTCCTCATGCTCAAAATAAATTTTTTGTTTTTATGAAAACTCATAGACAAAAAATTTCTTCACTGCAATTGGATAATATCTATTCAAAAAATATATACATATCTCTTCCATATTAGGGATTATCGTTCGTTTCTTAAACTAACGAACGGACGTACATTCGTTTCCTAAAACAAGTTTTCATAAAATGTACGCATGCATAAACACATGAGATTTTTTTTTTCCATAAACAACTCATGAACTTAAAAAAAAAAAGAATCTTTACCTGGTCGGTGTCGTCGCCGGAATTTGGTCGGCGGTGATCAACGGTTGTCGGCGGCGGGAGCTCCAGCAAACTTCCTGTTCCTCGCGGACGTGAGGGAGATGAAGAAGGATGGTCGGTCGGTCAAGGGAAAAAATTTTTTAAAAAATTTAGGGTCGCTTCCCTTTTATATCAATTTTGTTTCCAAAAACCTAATAAAACAAGGATTTCCTTTTTTGGGCCCGGGCACGTAAACGCTAAACTGACTAAAACTAGACACCTGACAGACCAAATCAGCAGTGCCTTGTCTCTTCATACTCGTGAGAAAATATTCTATCACACTGCCAGAGTCCTTATCTGGGCATTTGCTCGTACATGACATCAGTGGAGCAAATCGGGGATTCTGAAAACGCCTTTGTACGACGACTAAGTTCGACTGCTTATCTCGTCTACTGGAAAATCACCATATATTGCTTACTGTGGAACATGACTGTCCCACACTAAGCAGGGGGCTTAATGTTTATGGTGGATTTTCTACAAGGGCTAAAATCGTAAAATCATGATATTGCATGTTTCTGACCCGGCTTCAGGAACGTATATGACGATTCATATTTTACGATTCGTGAACCGTTTCACGATCTCTGACTGAGAGAATATTCCTCTCAGAGCTATGATGAATATGTTTCTCGAAAGGCCTCCCCGGCTGAGCGTTCGATGCTTCACATATTTCATCATCACCTCAACATAGAATCAAAATGATTGGGTGGTTCCCTATACATAATGTTTGTTAGGGAGCTTAACGCCTTCGGGACGTCACGCCGCTCGTTGTTCCCTGACTACGTAGAGAGACCGTGTATAGAATATTTTAATAATTGGGCGATTCCCTAGACATAATGTTTGTTAGAGAGCTTAACGCCGTCAGGACGTCACACCGCTCGTTGTTCCCTAACTATACACACCTCCGAACTAATATGATGCTTCAATTATCTCATATCTTAATTCTGCAAATAGATTAATTCTAGCGTAACATTCATCCACTGAATTCATAGAAAGTAATATATTCTATCTCACTACTCCGTTTCATGGCTTATTCCCGACTGAATTCCATGAATTAGTAATAGATAATCAATCTATCTTATTACTCCGTTTCATGGCTTATTCCCGACTGAATTCCATGAATTAGTACTAGATAATCAATCTATTTTATTACTCCGTTTCATGGATTATTCCCGATTGAATTCCATGAATTAGTAATAAATATTCATTGCCCGGGCATCTGGGCCACCACCGAGTAAGCCCGGAGAAAATGGTGCAAGTGTACTTGACAATAGTGCACGAACGAGCACCCAAACACACGAACGAACATTCGAAAATATGGACAAACGAGGAACTTATGAAGGAATAATATTAAATAAAATAAACAAGAGGCGTGGGACCGGGCCCACCGGCCGGTCGGTCCCCCTTTCCCATTATTTTATTTTAATTTAATTTGTTTCTCTCATCTCATGAAAACTCCTTCATTTGAGCAAACTCCCTCGTTTGAGCGAAACTCTTAGTTTCTCCATACTTTCATCGAACAAAAATAGGGAAAGGTGTCACGGACCGGGCCACCTAGCCGTCCGGCCATGCCCTAGCCGTGGCCGGTCCCACACCTTACAATCCCTTATTTTCTCATTTAATTATTTCCATCATCTCATGGAACTCCATCGTTTGAGCGAAAACCCTAGTTTTTCAATATTTTCTCAAATATTGCTCAAATCATGGAAAAAGCCAAAAAGCCAAATGGTCACATGACCAACTAGGCCACTCACGTCAAGTATTAAAATATTACTCCCTCCATTCCACTTTAGGTGAGTGTTTAGGGTTATTTTTTTGTTCCACATTACTTGATTGTTTTCATTTTTTCCCCACAAAACTACCAACAATAGCCCGACATTTTGTCTAGGGACTATAAGTTTATTTTTAAATACACTAATAGTAATTGATGTTTGAAGACATTTCTCAAGGGCATAGTTAGAATTTTTTTATATCTCTCTCAATTTCTTATCTGCGTGAAAACTCGTAAACATCATCTAAATTGAAACGAAGGGAGTATTATTTTAATATTTTCAAAATGTTGGTCGCACGAGCAAAGTTCTACTTGCTCATTCGAGCAAAATTGAGAGTTTCAGTCTGAAAATGCGGGGTCTAACAACCACACCAACAATTCGTTTGGCAATCTGAGAGGACTTACTCCAATATACTTTCTAGAGAATCAACTAGATAGTCAGACTCAATCTGGAGAAAAGTATATCAAAGAGTTTAATATCTCTAACTCTTAGTTCAATCTACAATCAGCAAATAGAAATCTGCAAGCCTGATTGAATATAAGAGGAGTAACTTGAACGGTACCAAAGACCAATGTTCAAGTGTCAATCAATTTAAATCAACAACCAAAGGTTGGATATTCTAACTGATTGATCTTAACGCACAACCTGTGATATTTCAATTATATAACAAAATATAGTGCGGAAAAGAAATAACACGGACACCAGAATTTTGTTAACGAGGAAAACCGCAAATGCAGAAAAACCCCGGGACCTAGTCCAGTTTGAACACCACACTGTATTAAGCCGCTACAGACTCTAACCTACTACCAATTAACTTTGGACTGGACTGTAGTTGAACCCTAATCAATCTCACACTGATTCAAGGTACAGTTGCGCTCCTTACGTCTCTGATCCCAGCAGGATACTACACACTTGATTCCCTTAGTTGTTCTCACCCACAACCAAGAGTTGCTACGACCCAAAGTCGAAGACTTGATAAACAAATCTGTCTTACACAGAAAAGTCTATAGGTTGAATAAATCTGTATCCCACAGAAATACCTAAGAGTTTTTGTTCCGTCTTTTGATAAATCAAGGTGAACATGAACTAATTAATAAACCGGACTTACATTCCCGAAGAACAGTCTAGTATTATCAATCACCTCACAATAATCTTAATCGACTAGCGAAACAAGATATTGTGGAATCACAAACGATGAGACGAAGATGTTTGTGATTACTTTTATCTTGCCTATCGGAGAAATTAATCTCGAGTCAATTATTTCAATTGTACTCAATACGATAGAATCGGGCAAGATCATAACACGCAACTACAAAGAAAATAGTTGGGTCTGGCTTCACAATCTCAATGAAGTCTTTGAAGTCGTTAACCTACAGGGTCTCGAAGAAACCTAAGGTTAAAGGAGAATCGACTCTAGTTTATGCAACTAGTAACACACATGAGGTGTGGGGATTAGGTTTCCCAGTTGCTAGAGTTCTCATTTATATAGTTTTCAAATCAGGGTTTGCAATCCAAGTTACATTGGTAACAAAACATTCAATATTCACCGTTAGATGAAAAACCTGATTCAACCAAGCTAATATCTTTCAACCATTAGATCGAACTTAGCTTGTTACACACAAATGAAATGTACCCTCATTTAGGTTTATGTAACCGTACCCAAACGTGTACACCATGTTGGCTCACAAATAGTTAACCGAAGTTAGCCATATGATTACTTTCATATCAACCTTATTCATCTTAACCATAACTAGTTCAAATGACTCAAATGAAACTAGTTAAAGAGCCGTTCAATTGTTATATTCTCATATAAGTATACAAGAACACAATTGAAGCAAATTGGTTTGATTCACTTGAATCAATTCATGAACATTATAGCCACGGTTTGCAAAGATTGCATTCCTTAATTTATAAATGTTTAAGTTCATGTACACAACCGATTTTAGAAAGTAACCAACTCAAGTATGCAAACGGGTACGTATACTTAAGTAGTCGGACCGAGTTTGGCTACGCCAGTACGCGTACGGGTGCACATACCATTTTACATTCCAAACTCCCGCAAAAATTCACGGACGTGAGACTTCCGCCAGTATGTGTACCGGTGCACATACTTGCCCAGACATCCAACAACCGCCAGTACGCGTACGGGTACGCATACTTCAGGTTCCCGGTTTTGGACTTGTACACAAATGTGATAACACACTATGTTTATATACAAACATGGTTACATGATTCTAAGCTCTTTATTTCAATCATTGAAACTTTCTTAGAGGATGACAATAGCCGTTTTCACACACTATTAGCATCAAAGTAATTTTCAAGATATTGAAATAATCATAACGAAACATTCCAAGACTATACCAAATGATTGTATCAGACAAATCATGTAAGATGTTACTCGACAATTTTCACATGATATGAGATGAACTTGGTTGAAGCGAAAGCTTGCCAACACATATTTCGAGAAATATGTAAGCGAGATAAACTTAACTCGAAATCTCAAATGTGTATATAGAAAACTATATCGTAATACGACTTATGTCTCAATATAGGAGATAGAGTATAAATAGACTTTCCAAGTGATAGATGAGTTTCAGTCTCCACATACCTTTTTTCGATGAAGTTCCACAAGCTCCCCTTAGTAGTTCTTCGTCTTCAAATGATGAACGCATGAAGTATAAGCTCAACTACACAATCTATGTCCTAGTCCGAGACATCTATAAATAGGCTAGAAATCAAGACTTATAGTTTTGATCACTAACATTGACAAACATGCTTGAGATAGCAACGCATGCGAGTTCGACCGAGCAGTGCTCTAACATAGTCAAGATCAAACTCTTCTGAAAATCCAAAGTATTGCTCAAACGCGCACCAGGAAATACCAAAACTCTCAGGACTGAGACACGGAAACCTTGGTGACACGGGCATGCTACCTTGACCGACCAAGGCCGGCCCTAAGGCCTGCAATGAGCCGGTCCCACACATCTTCATAATTTTGACCTAATTTGCCATCAATTGTTCGTATTGGGTTCAAACTCTCTCCAACCAACCTGGGATTTGCTCAATCGACCGTCAGCTGGTCCCACGACCACCAAGGTCTGGTACCATGACCTCTTGGTCAGTCAATCATCTCTCCATAACTAGGTTTTACTACCTAACGCTCACACGAGCACTATTTCAATAAATGATTAAACCAAGATCATTCTTTCACCAACTGGTCAACAAAGGACTTTGGTGCACGCTCACTCGAGCACTCAGGAGCTACATGGTCGACCATCATCCCATATAGTCGGTCACTCCTTCACTCAGCGACCCATTTTCAGTAAATCATCAGTTGATCAACAATTGATCCAAATTAGTGTTTCGAATGAATGCTCTGAAAATCATAATTCTGAGCAAGTTCAAACACTAATAATTTTATGTTGATCCAGCAATCAACATCTAGATTAATTATACAATATTCGGTCAGGCTACCAATACTTTAATTAATATTTTATTTGGTCACGTTACCAATAATTCATCGAATGAGCAATACTTGCTCAGTTGCTCGAATATTAATCCAACTATCAATATTCAGTAATTTATCGAATGAGCAATTGCTCAGATGCTCGAATATTGGTTTAACTATCAATATTCAGTAATTTATCGAAAGAGCAATACTTGCTCAAATGCTCGAATATTGATCCAACTATCAATATTCAGTAATTTACCAATGCTCGAACATTGTAACTATCAATATTCAACAATTCATCGAACAATATTTGCTCAGACGCGCAATATAAACATCATTCATTTGAGAACTATATGTCCCAGCAGATATGTTCAATCCATGAATCTTAGAGCATTCAGCAATCATGCTCGACTGAACAATACTTAGACCCATCGTTTAATCAAGTCAACGACTGACTAATCAAATACACGCATGCTTTGCAGACTCCACGTTCGTGAGACATCAATCACGCCACATGGGGGATATTAATTAGGGTTTTGGTCTGGTGGCCTATAACACGTGTGTTCATCCACGATGAGAAATGTGAATAAGTCGTGCAAGCAGTTGAGGGAGTTAGCAAAGTAGTGGGTGGACAATCAACCAAGTCTCTGCACGACCTGGAACTGGTTAAACCACGATTTCCCACTTTCCCACTCTTTCACTCGAGCAACCATCACACTTACTGCAGATTAATGTGTCTACTATTCTAGCAATATAAATAAGTCTCTGAATCCACGATTGAAAACAGACAACTTTCGTCAAACAGAAGAATTATGATCCGAGCAATCACTTTCAAGAATTCGATCAATCGACCAGAACTTATTCGAACCCAGCAGTTCACAGAAAATTTGCAGAAACCCACAACGCATTCACGATCCTTGATCACCATTGATCTCACACGCTTCTCAGCTTCCCTCTTACAGATCAACCCACTTCCCCTCTTTGTGACCGAATTGACTCTGGAACGGTCATTGTCTTGGTTTAGGCCGGAGTCCTACAGATTGATCTCTCGAACTCAAAGCACTCCCGTGCAGTACATCTGTTTGAGGTTAGGCAGTTTGCTCGGTTGAGGAGCCTCCGTATGCACGGTCGTCTCTCCATTCCCTGTAAAACTAGCAAACCGTTTTCCCCATCTTCAACAATAAATTGTTCTTAACCAAATTCACTAGGTATGAACAAATGTTCTTAAGCTTAGTCATACATATTTCGAGAATAATTAACAAGATAAACTTGACTCGAAATTTCTGTTGTGCACGTAATAGTTTAATTAGTCATGCGACATAGTCTCATAAATAGAAAGGTGGGAACTTGAGTAATAAGTGGTCCAGTCTTCACTTAACTTTTGTTGATGAAGTTCTCCCAAAGCTACGGTTGACCTTCTCCTTCAAACGGTAGAACGCAGTGATGTATGGTACTCAACTACACACTTTTATCCTAATACGATATTTGACTAATTGTAGGTTAGAAATCAAGATATAGTTTTGATCAACTAAATTTGACAACAAGCTTGATATAACAATAATTGTGAGTTCGGCCGATAATGCTCTAACATAAAGTTTTAACAAACTGAAGATGTTTATTAATCTTTTATATATGTATTCTTTCTATGTAAACAACACATTATTATATTCATATCGCTCGTGAGATTTTCATTTGTACAATATCATAGTGTATGGGTATATTTTGGGATTAGCTTATGTAATTTTGATTCTTAAAATCGATAATCTAGATTTTATTCTTCAATTAGGTTGTAATCCTATTAACTAAGCAGGTGAGTAGGTTGGGGCGTCACATAAAGCATGTGAACACAATTTTCCTGCAAACTCAAATTTTCTGCAACTACACGAGATGTTACTAGTTTCCGTATCGAAGATGACAGTGCAATAATATTCTTGTGCATGAAAAATAACTCCATATTTTCTTACAGTTGTGTTTGTCTCCCCTAGGTTTTTTTTATTGTGGAATCATGAGCTCTACACAGTTGCAGCTGATATAATTTCAAAATCTCAAGAGTGTATATAGTTGATGTATATTTTAAGATCTTCACAGGAAATGGAAGTGCATGGAAGCACTCTAACTTTATTTTTAGTCCGCTTTCAACTCTTCGTAACGAGGGTTATCAACTAGCCTTTCGAAATGCTGAAAAAAAAATGCAACATATCATATTTGTAGTAGACGTACCTTTTTACAACACTGTTCAAGCTTTCATTTCTTTGGGTGGTAGTGATTTCTGCACTGAAGGTATTTCATGCGTAAACCAAAGCCAAATTTTCTTTTAGATCAAATAATATACTCAATCATTCATTATCTTTGAGTTATATTTTTGCAAACATCTTTTTCCAAACGTCTAAAATTCCTTATCTTCCTCGTAGTCATAAACACAGTCACTAAATTCCCTAGCAAAGTCGTCGAAAACCATGGCTAAGATGTTTGGATGTATTTTGGAACATGTGCCAAATGCATAACCGTTGACTTGTTTTTGGCCACTATGATGATAATGCTTTTTCCATAACGGCATCTTGATATGTAAATATACTTTTTGGTTTCCTTCCGGACAGAGTTTTAACAAAAGTGTCAAACAACTATATAAAAGTTTATGTGGTTCATTATATAACAATCCAAACACCAAA
This sequence comes from Papaver armeniacum, assembly GCA_023531295.1. Taxonomy (NCBI): domain Eukaryota; kingdom Viridiplantae; phylum Streptophyta; class Magnoliopsida; order Ranunculales; family Papaveraceae; genus Papaver; species Papaver armeniacum. The sequence goes on from JAJJWW010005298.1 coordinate 116,922, forward strand.
TATTATTGCTTGCTTATGATGATTAACTATAACAAACAGCGAAAATGCCTCCCTTCTTTGTTTTTTCTTTAAGTAGTATCGAAACACACTACATCGCCAAAATAATCACAGTCTACCATGATTATTGCATTGATCAGAAATACATTAGTTATCAGATTATCCTTATCCATTTGTATAACATAATTATTTTTTAGATCGTTCAAATTTTGTTGTTGTTGCAAACATTCCAAGACACCACATGTATCACCTGTTTTGATCTCTCTTGTTCGCTTAGTACGAAGATAATTTTTATAATCAATTGGAACAAATCCAATATTTTCCCAGCCACATGCTTGTCTAGCCATAAATTCCATAGTTTCTTTATGAGTTATTCTTGATTTATCGGTCGTTTCGGCTTGACACTTATAATACTCATATTCCTATGAAATCTAAAAAGACAGGTCCTTAAAGGACTTGATGTAACATGTGTATGGTTTGGGGAAATTTGACAACACGGTACACATCTCCATTTGGATAAAATTGATTTTCATCCTTGTTAGACACTCGAACCTTGTCTCTGCACAGTGAAGCTTGACATTGATGGCATCACGAGTATTTACATGCTTACCCTCAGCGTGACAAATAAATAGTCTATCTCTCAATAAATAAATAGTATATCTCTCAACCTCCCATTGTTAAATATATGCAATTTACTTATTCTCATACTAAAACCAAAATAGAATGCATATGTGTTGTAAAAATTATAGGCTTTATCTTCTGTTTCAAACGCCATTCCAAGTACGGGAATTTGTTCTTTGCTTATTCTAGAATGAATTGATTCAACACATGGTATCACGACATTTGCATTTGACTCTTCATTATAACTATATCATCTAAAGAAATATTTAAGTCCATGTCCTTACAAAAATCCAATTTGTGTCGTGCTTGATGATCATCTGCTATACGATTAACATCTTTATGTATATCCTACTGTTTGAGGGTGAAAACGGTTTCTGCTGATTTTGGTAAATTCGGGTGTGTGGGTGAGAAAAGAATTTAAACCCTAAACAATGTACTGCAAGGGAGTACTTAGATTTGAGAGATCAATCCGTATAAATCCGGCCTAAACCAAGAAATGGCCGTTCCAGACTTGCTTCGGTCACAAAGCGATGGAGAAGGGTTGGTTTTGGGGAGGGAAGCGAAGAAAGTGTTGAGACCAGACTTGTTGATTCTGGAAAAGTAGTTGTTTTACGACTTGTATCAGAAAGTGGGAAGCTAACCGATGGAGAGCTAGCAAATGTTTTCTGAGTGTTGTATGCTCCCTGACCTGAACCTGTTAATCGGTGGAAATAGGTAATGCCTATTTATACAAGTCTAAGTGAAACGTACTCTGGTCTCATTAAGAAATGGAAAACGGGTGAGTAAATGGGAGGAGGTGGTAACCGGTAACGCCTGGAATTGATGTTCCATAGAAGAAAGCGTTTCACCATTACTCCTTGTATTTACTAACCGCCTCATCCTTATGACACTTTCTTATAACGGGCGTAGTGTACGCCGCACGCTGTAAACCGCCAAACATACCCAATGAGCATCCCCCAGTTTGTCACATGCGTTGATGTCTCGAGTGTTTTCGTGGAAAACGTGTAGCGCGTTGTTGTTGTCTGGCAAGTTGAGCTTGGGAGACTTGCCGGCTCGGTGGTGACCTTCGACGGTCGAGATTTTGCATCTTAAGAGGAAAGGTAGCCATTGATTATTACAACCCTTCATTTGGTAGCCAGTAGCATGAAAGCATGACCAATATGGCTTTACTATGGCCTGGTTTAGGCGCAACCAAAAGTTAGGGTTTTGGCTTTGTTTAGGCGTGATCAAACTAGGGCCAAAGGTTGCCATGCGTTAGCTGGTAACCTTGGACGGCTAAGATCTGCACCTTAGATGAAAAAGTGGTCGTTGATTGTTGCAGGCCTTCGTTTTAGTAGCCGCATAGGGAAGTTCGGTGTGGCGTGACGAGGCAAGGTGGTTGGTTTGTCATTGGTACACGTGGTATGGTATGCCTTGGCGCAGTTTGGCGTGGCCAAAACTAGGGTTTTGGGACAAAGGTTACCATGCGTTGTTTGGCAACCTTGGACGGCTAGGATTCGCATCTAGGATGGAAGGGTGGCCGTTGATCGTTGCACGCATTCGTTTTGGTAGCCGCATAGGGAAGGCTGACATGGAATGGCGCGGCAAGGTGGTTGGCATGCCATTGGCACATGTGGTATGGTATGCTTTGGCGCGGTTTGGCGTGGCCAAAACTAGGGTTTTGGGCCAAAGGTTACCATGCGTTGTTTGGCGACCTTGGACGGCTAGGATTTGCATTTAGGATGGAAGGGTGGTCGTTGATCGTCGCACGCCTTCGTTTTGGTAGCCGCATAGGGAAAACCAGCATGGTATGGCGCGACAAGGTGGTTGGCATGCCATTGGCACGTGTGGCATGGCATGCCTTGGCGCGGTTTGGCGTGGCCAAAACTATGGTTTTGGGCCAAAGGTTACCATGCGTTGTTTGGCGACCTTGGACGGATAGGATTTGCATCTAGGATGGAAGGGTGGCCGTTGATCGTCGCACGCCTTCGTTTTGGTAGCCGCAATAGGGAAGGCCGGCATGGTGGGGCCAAGGCAAAAAAAAAATTGGCGCGGATGGTCTTGGTATTGTGGGGCCAAGGGTTTGGCACGGACGGCTTGGCATGGTGGGGCCAAGGCAAGGTGCGGTTGGCGTGGCCAAAACTAGGGTTTTGGGCCAAAGGTTACCATGCATTGTTTGGCGACCTTGGACGGCTAGGATTTGCATCTAGGATGGAAGGGTGGTCGTTGATCGTCGCACGCCTTCGTTTTGGTAGCCGCAATAGGGAAGGCCGGCATGGTGGGGCCAAGGCAAAAAATGGCGCGGATGGTCTTGGCATAGTGGGGCCAAGGGTTTGGCACGGACGGCTTGGCATGGTGGGGCCAAGGCAAGGTGCGGTTGGCTTGGCATGGTGGGGACAAGGGTTTGGCATGCCATTGGCGCATGGTACGGCTAGCATGGTTGGGGCCAAGGCAAGGTGCGGTTGGCTTGGCATGGTGGGGCCAAGGGTTTGGCATGCCATTGGCGCATGGTGTGGCTAGCATGGTTGGTATGCCTTGGCGCGGTAGACGTGTCTGGCATGGTTTGCCATTGGCATAATGGTGCGGCTGGCATGGTTGGCATGCCTTGGCGCGGAGATGTGGTTGGCATGGTTGGCATGCCTTGGCGCGGAGATGTGGATGGCATGGTTTTCCATTGGCACAGTGGTGCGGCTAGCATGGTTGGCATGCCTTGGCGCGGAGTTGTGGCTGTCATGGTTTGCCATTGGTATAGTGGTGCGGCTGGCATGGTTGGCATGCCTTGGCGCGGAGATGTGGCTGGCATGGTTTGCCATTGGCACAGTGGTGCGGGTGGCATGGTTGGCATGCCTTGGCGCGGAGATGTGGCTGGCATGGTTTGCCATTGGCACAGTGGTGCGGCTGGCATGGTTGGCATGCCTTGGCGCGGTAGCATGAGAATTAGGGTTTGGCATAGATGATGTCGGTCATGTTAAGGGTTCTGCCGTGGAACATGACACGTGAATAAAAAAGGTACCCTGGTAATTCTTACGTAGGCATGCTGATCGATTCAATAAATGGTCATAGTGACGTCGTGTCAGTTGTACAATTTACGATTTTAACCCTAAGCTAAAACCCACCATCAACACCTACAAAACCATAATTTACATAGTTTTAGCTTTAATCTACATAACCATAATTTTACAGCAGATGACGCATTAGTAGGAAAATATTTGCGCAATTTTCTTAAAAAATGAGTGTGATACCTATTGATGCATATTATTTAGTAAAGAGTCTTATTAGCTATTGGAAAATCTTCTTAATCTATTAATTTAGTTTTTATCTTAATCGTTTATGAACTGTGTTGATGTTCTCCCTTTAATGGAGAAATGTTGCTGAATAATAAGGAAATATTCGGTTCGGACTTAGCTTAATGTCATTAAAGAAAAGTGATTATCTTTCGCCTAATATTTCTTAAAATACTAGGTGTTCAAACGGTAAGGAATAAGGGAAGTAAGTAAGGGACACGTGACGACACACTATAGGGGGCATGAGGGAATAGGAAAAAAAGGGACATGAGATCCATAGCCAAAACAATAGTTAAAAGTGAAAGAATATAAGGAAAAATAGGTAAATAATGAAAGTTTACAAATGTAAACTAATTATTCGTCCAAAATCACACGAAAACTGAATTTCCGTAAAATAAATTTTCAAACGGAAACTCAGTACCCGTATTTCATCCCTTATCTTAAGGTGGATCAAATATGATCAACTTTTAAAAGTAGTGAAGAATAAAAACGAGAATTACCAGATTAAAGATAAGCGAGGTACTACCATGGTAGTTAGGTTTGGTCACAATTAAGTTATAGCGAAATGGTTAATCATCAACCATTGACATGTGCTTGGCCTTGGGAAACCTGGCTAAATTGGGGCCTATGCCACTTAATTGTTGCCTATGGATTTCTTCATCCACCCAATAGAGAATGATAAGGGGTGTCTAAATATTGTAAAAATACTAAACTAACCCTTAAAGAAACCTTAATTATTCTAACACAAATACAAAATCATAACTTAATTAACAAATACAAAAATCATTAATCAAAACTCAATTTATTTTTCAATTTCCATCAAAACCAAAACTAAATCTTAATCAATCACAAACAACAATTAAAATCTTCTTTTGTTGTTTGTAAAAAGAAAACCCAAAAACAGACAATTCAAGTGATTTAGTTAAATCCCTTTAAACCATTCCTTCTAAGAGATACTCTACAATGATTTACCTCTAAATATTTAAAATTCACTCATCAAGTTTTCTGAAAATCCACCCAGAATCGGTTTATATGTTCAGCATAGTAATCCGATTGTAATCTTAATCGGATTTTAATGTGAACCTACATAAATCGATTATGGGTTGATGTGATGAACATCAACTATAATCGGGTTACATTAATACACATATAAACCGATTCAGGATTCCTGTTCGGATCATTTTGGACCATATGTAACCCGATTGTTTAGTTAAAAATCTCTGTACCATTTTCTTCCAATAATCGGATTACATTATATAAACCGATTCTGAAAAAGCTGCAACAAACTAACTCCTAAATCGGACTCTATAAATGAATAAGAAGTCCAATTTTGTTACAAATTTCTATAAATGAGCCCAAGTTACCCAAAAAAAGAAAACCACTTTCATTCATTAGGGTTAGTTCAAGTTTGCAAAATACAATATAAGAAAGCGACAAATTATCCATATCATCCTCCTTAAATTTGCCGTGTAAATTTGCCTCAAAGTGGACAAGTTATCCTTATCATCCTCCTTAATCTTCCTAAGGATGTCACTTGGTTTACACGCTTTCATCGACCTCACCGTTTCCAATTGATGTGGTTTCAACCCACAAACGGCCGCGTGTCCAAAAAGAGATTCCGGATCATCATGATTGTGACAACCATTCATCACTTTAGAGAACTTGTATACCTTACTACCTTCGGGTCTCTTGGTTCTATTAACTATAATCTTAAACCGGCAATCATACTTCTTTGATTTAGTAATGTATTCCCTTGTCGTCTTCTTCACGTACAGTCTTTCCTTTGCCCGGTGACTTTCTTGCTTTCCACCTCTCTCACAAACAATTTCCAAAAGATCTTCACTTGAATGACGGCCTAAAACTAAGACGCATTTGATCTCTATTCCCTTGTCTATAAACCATTGCTTTGCATCATTCCTTTATTTCCATTCCAAATCGGTGTAATAGTGGGCAGAGGTATCAACACCTACGGGTTTGGGCTGATCTTCGTCGAACACCGCATCAATCTACAACAAATATCAACAAGTTGATGATTCAAAATCGGTTTATATGTTACAGTCGATTAAACCGATTTTCCACAATCGGTTTATATGTGCAACTATAAAGACCGATTAAAGATTTGTCTAAAAAATTTCAAAGTCCACAATCAGTTCACGTCTCGTGTCATATAATCCGATTGTTGTTCACATTTCTCCTGGAACTTTAAGAATCGTATTACATATACACGAAAATAAGCCGATTGTCGACTTACGTGATTATTCAAGTGAAGAAATCGGGTTATGAACATCACCAACAAAAACCGATTCTGGTCACGTACCCATCGCGCCAAAAAATTACTACAATTGGTTCATATGGTGATGAACAAAGACCGATTTCTGTACCCAATTTGGGGATTTCACCCAGAATCGGTTTATGTAGTGTTATCGAATAAACCGATTCTGGAAAACGATTTTGAAATTTTGTTCCTTTTTGGGCGATCGAGACGTGCAAATACATGTTTGTAGATCGTTGCAACTCATACCTGTTTATTAGAAGCATTATCACCTTCTTCTTCCCGACGAATTTGTTCTTGTGCTTGAATAATATCCTCAAGCATTCTTTGGTTGACATCCTCTTCTTCTTTCAACAAATTATCCAATTCGGTAGGATCGAAATCATGATAATCTGATGCACCCACTTCTTCATCACTACTAGAGTCTTCATCATCACTATAAAGTTTCATTTTTGCTAAGAAAATCACAAACTCTAGTTTTATCTTTTTTTCCTCTACTTCTTCTTTCCCTCCAAACCTTAAAAGAGGAAATGAATTTCTACTCTAATCCTAACACTATAATCAAACTCAAACACTAATTAATTTAACTAATACTAACTTAATTAATCATCACTAATTTAATAAGGGTATATTAGGTATCAACAAAAATAATGGTTAAGGGGTTTATAGAAATTACTTGTTAGTGACCCTATTTTGGCATATGCCCCAATTTAGGAAGGTTGGGAAATAATAAGTAGAAATAAATGTTTAGTCCCAAAGATACTGGGCTTTGGACAGTCTAGTCCTCCCCTCTAAAGCCTAGTACTCAAAGGTCCAAATTTACCTAAACTAGTACGAGTTAGTCCTTTTCGATAACGATTCAGTCCAAAATGACTCTTTTCGATGACACAAGTAACCCTGAAAAGTAATTGCATACTGTTTTATTAGTTCTTCATTTTGTCTTGTACTCTTCTATCGGCAGAGCTCTGCTGTGATAACGAAAGCGAAACTTCGAGTTCTAGTTGCGAATTTTAATTTCAGCTGGAATATTTACTATTAAATCTCTTTGATTTCTCTCTCAATCTGTTGTTCCTTTTCAATGAAACCCTAGAAATTGATAGAGATGGCATCAGATCGTTGGTAAGATTTATGTGGACGAGATTCAGAAATTCTGTAGGTGAGAATCGATTTATTTGATCTATTAATTTGATTGATGCCATGAGTTTCTCCAATCCATTCTGATAATACTTTGACTGAAAAAATGATGTTTATGGTGTTTCCTACTAAGATTTTTTTAATAGTTGGATCTCCTTGCCTGAGAAATCACTGGGGAGAGTTATGGAGGATGGAGGTCGTTATTTCAAATGAGAAGTTTGATATCAGGTTAGTATGGAAAGGAAGAGACGGAAACTATTTGGTATTGAAATTAGATTTTAAGTTTTTGAGTGAATATAATTCAGTTTTTGCTAATTTGATTGTGGATTTTCATAAGATATATAGGGGATTTAACCATAAGTAATTGCATTTGACTTGATTTAGTAGGATTACCGGTTCTCATAAATAATTATCTTTTACATTGATAATATGATTAGTGTGAGTGTAGTTTTCTAATTTTTGGAAACTGAACAAGTGAACTTGAGTTTTTGCCAGCGTTATGAGTTCCTGTATAGAATCTGAAAACAGTAGTGTGAGTAGACACATAGCTTAAAACTAGAGAATCTAATCGCACTAGGTCCACCATTTTCTTCACTCCTCAACTTCAATTAGCTCCATTACGAGTCCAAGAAGAATCTTGTACTAATCACATAATGCACAAGGTCAGATTTTCAAAAAAGAATTTGGACCTATGCCCAACATGATGTTAGAATTGAAAAATAAATAAAATGTAAAACCCAAAGACTTACTTAATTCCCGGAGGAAAGTCCATGCTCGTATATATGGTAGAGACTTCAATATATTTCCAGCTATGTACATATAGAATCTTAAGGACAGGGAAAGAAAGGAATTATGAAGTGGTGGAGGGGTAACCCCATTTTTCTAATTTTTTCATGTCATGAATTCTCGATTTAATTAATGAAGAGATGTCGTTGTTGGTGTAGCTTTTGCAAAGCCTTTGATGATTGTTGTGTCAACAATACTTACAAATGGACTTTACAATTTACAAATACTGTCAATACTAATTTGACCAACCTCAGATTTCTGGTGTATTAGTTAGTATTCCTTCCAATAGTAATCTGTAATCTTATACTGGAAACAAATCTTTAAACCTTAAATTTTTTATAGTGTAATTTGAGAAAGAGAGATCAGACAAAGATAGATTTGTCTTTTCTACTTAACTGTGTCCTATATTATCTTTCCATTTTGATCTGACCACCCTCCAAGCCCAATCTCACTTTCTTTTATTCAATTAATAATGATGAGCGACGATACTAATTTGTGCTTTGTTGATTAATAATGTTAGGATTTTTATTCTATTGAATCTGAACTCGTGAACTTAGGCTTTTGCAGCATTATTAATTCTTATATATGGTGTGGTTGAAGCTATATTGATGCACGGAGGATCAATGAGACTTCATGGGCGGTGTTAGCTACAAGGTTAATTTTTTTTTCCACCAAGCGTCACTTTTATTGTTAGCTGGCATGTGATAGTTGTAGGGGTATCTTAATGTGTACATAATTATAATTATACACATTAATGTGTACATAATTGTACACATGTTTTGATTCTAAGAAACTTCTTTCATTAAAAATTTATTTGAATTTTCTTTCTTGAGACCGTAATGGTTTAATTAAGTTTTCACCAGTGGCCTTTTGTTATTGAATTCTTAGTGTGTACATAACTGTACACATGTTGAGTCTTAATGTGTATATAATTGTACACGTCTAGATTATTAATGCACATAGTTGTACACCTATTGAACGTTAATGTGCACATGTTAGTTTTTTTTTTTGTTTTCTTTTTAAGGAGGAACTCCAAGAAAATTAGAAAGTTGTTGGCCTGTGCCCTTTTGAGATAGCATATGGTTTTAGGTTTGTCTCAGTTCTAGACCGGTCCTTCCATAATATAGTCGGTACTGATACGGGAATCTCCCGCTGACGGACCCCTCCACCCCTAGAGAATGCGTGGGCCATGGCGGGATGGAGCAAGGAACTTTTACATAGGGACATGGCGGGATGGAGCAAGGAACTTTTACATAGGGACGCTGAGATGATTGTGAGGGTGGCCAGTGATAGCAGCGTAACCGAAAATTTAGAACTGCTAAGACAGCAGGATGAACTATAAAACTTTCCAGGGATTTTTTTTTTTTTTTTTTTAAAGAAATGATCTTTAGGTAATAAAATTTTGGAGGTCACCAATGTACACCTGCTATTGTTAACGTGTACATAAATGTACACCTGTTGATTTTAATGTGTATATAGTTGAACCACATGCTGAATTTTTGAAACTTCTAGGTTTGAAAGATATTAATCGATCTCCTTCTTGATTTTAATGTACACTTGTTGATTTTAATGTGTATATAGTTGCCAATCGCTGAAGATGCAGACTCTATGATTGTCTTTAGTATGGCAGAAGCATGGTAGCGGAGCTGAGCTAGCAAATACAATGGATGTTGTTGCCACTAATATAATGCATGTCAAAAGAACCGAGGTATATGTATCCTGTTTTTCATCTTACTGTATTTGTTTGGAGCTATACAATTGGTGTTCATGTAAATTACCTAGTTGTTAGCAAAACTGTAGCATTCTTGTTTGACTAGGCCATGCAAGTTAAAGAACGACATATGTTTTTGCATTTTAAGTGTGTTTGGGCACTGATACTAAGTGCATGAGGTTGACATCAATGAAAAACCCACTTTTTGTTATTACGAATATTGGATTTAACCATCTCTCAATGAAGTTGCCATGGTTGTGGTGTCTGTGAACTTTCCATTTTTACAATGTCTCCATGTAATCGCAAATTTCGGTTAAATCATATTATCGTTCATATAGCACCTCGGGCGGCAGATGAGATTTTATATAGGTCACTATTTGTGGACTTGTTAAATTTTTCCTTATGGCTATGGATATTGTCTTTGTTAGTTGTTACTGAGTATAGGCTCCCATGAAACTAGGGTGTACAAACTAGTGCACATGTGAATAACAAAGGTGTACATAATTGTACACATGTTGGTTCTTAATGTGTACATAATTGAACACATGTTGTATGTGTTTCTCTCTGTCTATATGTGCTTGTTATGTTTTCCATGTACTAAGTTTTTGTCCGATTGTAGCTGTATTACATGATATTCAAAAATGAGGATATTATATCCTTACTGTGAATGTGAATTACATGATATTCAAAAATGAGGATAATCCCCGAGGTCCACATCTTCGTGAACTACCATGTCTTGTTAGAGTACCTTAGAGTTTAGCTTTTTCAAAATTTTAGGAGACACCACGAATTCTTTCAATTGTGTTAAATTTCGAGGTAATTTTCGCTCCGCACCCTTTTAATTCCATATGCTTCTGTACTAGTACTTTATTAGTTTCGTAAAGTCTTTCTTGCAGTGCGTCTTGTTATATCTGGTACTGATTTAACTGCATTTTCTCCATGCACTCTCTAGCATCCACTGTTTTATATTCATATCGTTTTAGACAATCTTTTTGTCTTGTCACAAAATTCTTGATGTAGAACATCTTTGGTTCCTCTAGGTTATTTTTGTTCCTTGGAAATGTGCACAATCGTTGCTGTAGATTTTCTCGCTTAATTTACTATGACAGTATGTTGATATGTATCTAACATTTGTTTTTCTGAATATGGTAACAGGATGATGGCGCTGCATTGCTAGAGAAAGCACTCGCAATGTCACTAAACGACCATCAGTCTATTTCATCTGGTGGAATATCATTGGAAGACATCGACGAATTTTTGTAGATGTGTACATGTTTGTACACCAATGTAAACTACGTTTTTTTAAAAACGAGAATTATATAGTCATATGGGTACTCTTTTTGTAGCTCTCGGAAAGAGCTTTCCAAATATATAAAGTTTGCGAATTTTGGACAAACGGTTCGAAAGATAAATTGTTTTTATTTATTTTTTATACTCCCTCCGTCCCACCATTAGATGACCTACTTGGTCTAAGATCTTGTCCCATCATTAGTTGACCTATTTCATTAAGGAAGGGAATCTTCTAAAATTATCCTTTTGAATGATTATCATAAGTATAAGAAATATGTATAATTTGATATTCATATTTATACTCGTTGCGTAGGTGTTTTAAAAAGCTTTTGAATGATACAAAGTTTATGAAAATCCATGGTATAGTTTGAGAGATAAATCATTTCTAAATTTTACAAATTATACCCGTAAGGGTATAATTGTAAAAAATACTTGAAAAGTCTCATTTCCATTACTTGCCTTAAGAATTGTGCAAACTTGAACTAGGTCATCTAATAGTGGGACGGAGGGAGTATTATTTAAAATTGTTGACATCACCATGAGTTATTTTGGACTAAACTGCAAATATTTGGATTAAATTGTAAATCCGGAAAGTTATTTATGTACTTTCCTTGGAAAATGACTAATTTGTACCTAGTTGAATGGGTCAGGACTAACTAGTATATTTGGATGGGTATGGACTAAACCGTATTTTTTCCAAATAATAACTCAACAGCAGGTCTGCTCGGTGCACTCGTGGTAAGAGTCACCAAAAGGTCATTGTCATCATTCACCTGCTCGTAGGATACTATAGCAATTACTCTAGAAGCACGAGGGTATTTTCGTTCCAAAATATAGCACGATATATCAGTGCAGTAGTATTTTCGGCCTCGTCTAGATTTTTCTTTTTTATTTTTTCACCAACACTTTTCTCATCGCTCCAACTTCTCAGCAGCGCAGCGATATATTAGCCTAATCCATGGCTGTTTCACGATAAACCCTCAGTAAGAAATCTCAGTCATCTTACTGTATATTCTTCAAATCTGTATATGTTTCTTCATTAATGTCATCAATCTATTTAGTCGCTTCTTATATTCCAGAACATTCATATTCAGGTAAAATATTTATTATCATCTCAGATTTCTTTATTTTTTTCCTCCTTGGCTAAATTAGGGTTCCGTCTTATCTTAGTAAACATTATGTTTTCTTTCTGCATGTGGCCTTGCTTAATCGTTAGTTTTTTGCTTCATTATTCAAGCTATTTGAAAAGAAAAAATTAGGGTTTATTTGTGATTATTCTGGGCAGCATTGTTTCTTCTGTTCGAATTCATTTTGTTGTTTGTCGATGATGCATGCATGATTTATTTACCTTCTCTCGAGACGATCTTAACTACATTGGTGTTTGTAAATTTGTTATGTAAACTGGACAAAAATGTCTCCAAGGATGTGAGCTAGGTCAAAATGTCAGAGCTAGTCTGGGTATAATGTTTTCTGGAAAGTTGTTTTTTGTTACCAGGATTAGCTTGTTAAAGTGTTTTTGTTAGATAACAACTTATTTGAGTGGAATTCAATTGGAAATTATTCTGGGATAAGCTGTAGCTTTTATGTTTTCGGGTTTGCTGTTTATTTATTTATTATTATTTTTTTAATGATTTGTGTATTTGAATTATACTTGATGTTTTTTTTTCTTTGTGGGAAGATGACCAAGGTAACACGTTCTGGTCGCATAATGAAGGGCGTGAATGATGAAAGCAGCTCTAAGCAACTTGCTGATAAAGGTGTAACATCAGCATCTCCATTGGCAGATACAGTGCCAGCTTTAAGAAGATCGCCTAGAGACACAACTCCGAAGAAGCAGAGTCCAGCAAGTTCTCCCAGTACAAAGAATTCGGAAAGAATTGAGAAAAGTACTCCACAGACTACTCCAAGTAAGAGGAAATCTGAGCGACTGGAGAAACTAAATATGCCGAGCCCACTGAGAAGATCTGATAAAGATGGCAGAAACCATTCATTAAGTGTATCAGGTTCAAAGAACTCTGAGAATAGTTCGAGTTCCTTAGAAAACAGAAGTAAAGGGGAGCGAGAGAAAACCGAAGAAAAGACCACAGCGAAGTCCAAAGATGTGAAGGGAAATGCCAGTAAGAAATTGAGTGCTGTTAAGTACAGGGCATCCTTGCTCAAGACCCAGGGAAAGAAGGATAAGAACTCAGGTATGGGAACCAAGTGATAAGTAGACTTAGATCATTAAAGCTTGTTCCTTCCGGTTAGAAATGCATCCAGTACCATACTTACTTTTATAGTAATGAGAAGTGCAAATGTAACGGTGCTTATATCTTTCCGTTTTCTGCTCCAACCTTCAAATTATTTTGATCACAGCATCAGATTTATTGCTTCAAAAGGCAGAAAAAAAACTCTGAATTTCGAGGTTAACTAATTTTGTTTTGATTAATTTTTGTAGATAAAAAGCTTAAAGTGCTCAGTGATTTGTCTCAAGGGGTTAGCGAGGAAAAAGGAGCTGGTTCTTCCACGAAGGTTGAGCATGGAGGTCATTGCAGTGGAGTAAAGGTTGGGGAAGTGAGAGGAAAACTACCCTCATGCTCGAACACTGTTGAGCTGTCTGAGAAAGTTGGATCTAAAAGGATAAGGCTGGAAATGAGTTCCAATAGTGTCCCCATGGAAGATGGAGTGATCTGTGCTTCTGCTGCTGACCCTGTCCTCAAGGTGACTTTGTTCATGACCTCGAACATATTGTGCTGCTGTCATTTTGCTATCTGATGAGTCTTTGTCCTTCTACGCACTTTTGACATCTTCGGAAAAAACAAACTACATCTTTTAGTTTTTGAATACTAAACCTTAAGTACTTGCACCATCCTCTTTCCGTTGTATGAAATAGCATGTAAGCTGTGTGCAGGCACCGGTAGTCTCAAGTCCCCAGAACGGTGAGATGTCAGAGAGTTGCATCCAAAAGGATGGGTCTGAGAAAGATATTCATGCTGCCCATCGAAGAAGCATTGACAATACAGAGACTGCAGAAGTTTGTGAGACGTCACTTGAAGGTCAAAGGTATGTATTTTCTTCTCATGCTATTTGTTTTTGTTGTTGCAGTTTAACTAGAACTCTGTTGTATAGGTATCTGCTTGATCATAGGTTTCCTTGTTTCCGCTGATTAAATATCTATTTCTTACTTTTAAATGGGATCTCCACTCTGTTCTCTTTCAGAAAACCTGCACTTGATCAAGCTGTTTTGCCTGCCAGAACCAAAAACTTAGTTCCTTCAGAACTAGAAGAGGTAAATACAATTTTCGTATGCATATTTGTAGACATTGCAGGTCTAAGTTTGGTTGATATTATATCAGTCCTGTCTGTGTTCTACATTTTGGATCTTATTTCTCCATCCCCATTTAATTACATTGTACCAGGATGGAGGTAACCTCAAAGCAAGGGTTTGCAGAGAACTCGTTGAAGAATGCTGCACGGATGTACAACTCGGGGGTGCTCCCTGGGTGACATCAGTAGGAAGTGGTGATAATGTTTGTGTCAGCTGCAAGTTTGGTGGAACGCTCTTGTGAGTAACCTTTGCTCTGTTCATCTTCAGTTAATTTATTATCGTTGCCTTGAATACTGAAATGTGAAACCAAAGACTTCACACTGGCAAGTGAAGGACATTTGTGAAAACAAGCAAATAAAAACACTGATCTTTGAACATGTTTTAGCTCTGAAGTATAAACTATAAACTCGTGTTTACTGAGGCTTAACCTTCAGCTACACTAATATATGATATATATTGCTAAATCAAATGTTTTATCAATTTCAGTGATTTTTTTTTCCTCTCTCTTTTTAGTCATTAATTGAAACATTTATTGACCTCATACTGATACCATGGTACACGATTAAAGTTTAGATTTCAATTCCTGATTACTTAGGCATGTACCCAAATATATCAATGCTTCTAGCAAGTAGGGACACCCTAATAAAACAAGGCTCGTAATGATAGCTGAACCACTATAGCTGGTTGGCTACAAATGTGTGGGCAGTTATTATATTTGTGATTAGCCATACTAAGTCGTGCTCAATGTATGTTTTTCTCGTGTATTGCAGGTGTTGCGACGGTGAGGGTTGCAAAAAAAGCTACCATCTCAATTGTCTTGATCCACCCCTAAAGAGTGTGCCAATTGGTGTTTGGCATTGTGTCTGCTGTGTTAAGAAGAAGGTGGAGTCAGGTGTGCATTCTCTATCTGGAGGAGTGGGGTCCATTTTGGATGCCAAAGAAATGGAGTTAGCTGATTCTGAAGGTATGAATACAATTTGTTCCAATAAAATTTATAAAGGCTTGTTCTTCCCTTTTTGCTTTTCTGCTTATAATTTATGGGTTAATGGGCCGACCTACATAGTCAGGTTGTATTTTGCAATAATGAATGTGTGTTGCTGCACTAGGAGTTCAGAAGCAATATTTGGTTAAATATAGATGCCTTGCTCATGTTCACAACCGTTGGATTCCAGAAAGTCAGCTTCTTCTTGAAGCTCCAGTTCTTGTTGGAAAGTTCAAGAAGAACCAGGTACTGTGATATAAAGTTATTGTTTCACTTGGTACACTACAATAAGAAGAATCATCTTTGTATTAAAATTCTTGGCGGTGTATTTGTCTTATTGTTTCACCCTTCAGGAAGTAAGATGGAAACCGGAATGGGCTGTGCCACAACGTCTTCTTCGGAAGAGATTGTTAATGTCACCAAAGCAGCGGGCTGAATATCTTGGGGGTAGTCATAGTGACATCTTATGCCACTTCGAGTGGTTTGTGAAATGGAGTGGTCTTGGTTATGATGATGCTACTTGGGAGTTGGAGAATGAACCATTTTTGAGGTCACCCGAAGCTTTGAAGCTTATAAAGGATTATGAATGTCGTCTTGAGAAGGCAAAAATGGCATCTGACCCTACTAGGGCAGAAAAGGTGGGTCAAATCTTACTATGAAAATACTTTTCTACGTGTATGACATGAAGCACTTGTACAAATCATTTTCAATTCACCTAATCAAAACCTTGTATTAGCATGAAATATGCGGATTTAAAGCTGCCAAGGTACAGGTATTACAGGAAAGGAGAGGTTCCTTCTTTAAATTGTCGGTGTTGCCAGGGGAATGTGAACTTGGACTTGATAATGATCATCTATGTTCCGTGAACAAGCTTCGTGAGTATTGGCACAAGGGACAAAATGCTGTTTTCATGGAGGATCAGGTAGCAGTTACAAATTATGTATTTGCATCCTCATGTTCTCTCTGGTTTTATCTATGGTGCTATGCTTGATGTTCAATGTTATTCTTGTGTTTGTTATTGTTAGTGGTTTTAAGCGCCACTCAGTTTTTTGGGTTCCCGTTATATATATCATATATTATGGTAGGCTGAAAACATAAAAGAAAGTCTGTCCGCAGGAGTGGCTTAAACCAAATCGCTAAGCAGTCAATGATTTTATCCTCCAAATTGTCTCTATGTATATATATGATAGACTGAAGAACTCTTATCAGGTGGATTCTACATTTGCACACATTATAACCCAATTGGCCTGTTTGCAGGAGCGAGTTATTAGGGTGATCTTATTCATCCTATCCCTGCAGCCCGTTGTATGCCGGCCATTTCTTATTGTGTCCACTACCTCTGCTCTTTCTGCATGGGAAGCTGGATTCCTGCGCTTGGCACCATCTCTTGATGTTATTGTTTACAGTGGAAACAGAGATGCTCGGAAGAGCATACGAATGCTGGAGTTTTATGAGGATGGTCGTTCTGTAATGTTTCAAGTACTTCTGTCATCTCTAGATACCATTGTTGAGGTACTTCAACAGAAAATTTGGTGATGTATTTGCCTTGTTATTGTTTCTGATACCTAAATGCAATACATATCTAGTATTTGTTGTTGCAACTTAATGCGGGTTTCACTGGGGCTTCTTTCGTAGGTGAGATTTGTTGGATAGCTTACTTCTGTGATCTTTTTGCAGGATATAGAATCACTAAATTGTGTCAGTTGGGAAGCAGTCATAGTTGATGAGTGTCAACTTTCCAAAGTGTCAAAATCTTTAGAGAATATTAAGTTGCTAACCACTTACTTTAAGCTTCTTCTTGTCAATGCCCCAATGAAGGTATCTATTTTGCTGTTCTTGTGCTGAATATTTTTTCTTTAAAACCTATCAACGACTCAAGTGCAATTTTTTTACAGGATAGCTTGGTTGATTACCGCCATTTGCTGTCTTTCCTTGGTTATGGAGATGACGAGGAAGGTACTAGTTATTGTAAGAATGATTCTATCGATAGTGTTGAGAAACTGAAGGAGAGGCTTGCATGGTTCATTGCATCTGAACGTAAATCAGACTCATCCAAGTTTGTCGAATACTGGGTTCCTGTCAAGCTTTCCAGTGTGCAGCTTGAGCAGTATTGTTATACGCTACTCTCTAATTCAGCATTCCTTCGTTCATGTTCAAAAAGCTTTGACACTGTTGAGCTCCTCCGTAATGTTCTTATTTCTACCAGGAAGGTGAGGCCTACATCTGTTGCGGCAAGTGGTTGGTTTGTATGGATTTAAATGGAAGTTTTAGTTTCACATCTATTGTTTCACTAATTAGTTGACTGCTGTTCATTTTTTTCACACGATTTTCTTCTTATCTGCTGGAGCTATTAACTTATCATGATTACCAGGGTCTTTTACTTGCTGATACTGTCAGGTGATTTATGCATATGATTTCTTACATGGGGTACTTTTGCAGTGTTGCGACCATCCATATCTTGTGGATCCTACTTTGCAGAAAATGCTTACAAATGGTCTACCAGTGACCGAGTATTTGAATGTTGGAGTAAAAGCAAGTGGCAAGCTACAAGTACTTGATAAAATTCTTTCGGAGATCAAAAAGCAAGGCTTAAGAGTACTAATCCTTTTTCAGGTATAGCATATATTATTGCCTCATTTACTATTTTCCGGGTTTACTGAATTTTCCGTGTTTATAGATATTTGGGGATGCCATGTCCTTGCTCGTTGTATTGTTGGTTGTATAAGTTCCTTGGGGTCTCATTATAATGTGTTTCTGTAGGCATGTAAAAGCAGTTTAAAGTATAAGCTGACATGTTCCGTTGGACTCAATGCTGACTGGAACACAAACATTTTAGTTTGAACTTAAATTATTATGGCATATATAGAAATCCCCCCATCTTTAATGGCTCAAGGTCCAGCTAACTGATTTTATTTGCTGTGAACATGATAGAAATTACTGTAGAAGGTTGGTTAGTATCATTCTTGCTAATTTCTCCTGTGAACGAGCATTACAAGGCGACTCTCCTTGTGTTCCTGCTGTGTTTCTAGATTACATGTTTTATGATGTGGAAGCAAATTTTACACTAAACAAAACAATGTGATATACAGACTTACTGTTTATGGAAAATATCGAATTTTCTAAGTTTTAACTCACTGTAATGTTTTTGATGCGGCAGTCAATTGTTGGCTCTGGTGGAATCTCTTTGGGGGACTTCTTGGATGATGTTGTGCGTCAGAGATTTGGTGAAGATTCCTATGAACGTGTTGATGGTGGGTTGGTCACATCAAAGAAGCAAGCAGCCATGAGCAAGTTTAATGATAAGGAGAAAGGAAGGATTGTGTTTTTACTTGAGCGTCGTGCTTGCAACCCAAGCATTAAGCTGTCATCAGTTGATATTGTGATTCTGTATGATAGTGACTGGAATCCTTATAATGATTTAAAAGTTCTACAGAGGATCACAATTGACTCACGGCATGAGCAGTTAAAACTGTTCCGTTTGTATTCGTCGTCTACGTTGGAAGAAAAGGCTCTAATTCATGCTAAGCAAGGGATGACCTTCGATAGCAATATACAGAATTTAAATAATTCTACAATTCATATGTTGCTCAGATGGGGTGCTTCTCGTTTATTCAAGGAGTTGAAAGAGTTCCATGATTCTTCCCCATCCTCTGGTTCAATCACTTCATCTGATCAACATGCTGATGGCGTCTTGAATTTAGTGAAGGAATTATCGGGTTCGCTACCTCAAGATGCTGGTGGCACAAGTACAAACAATTCTTCAAATGTTGTAAAGGTTAAACAAATCGGGGGGATGTACTCTAGAGATACTTGTTTACCTGATGAGCTGGAAATGCAGTCAACTGAAGAAGACATGCCTCACGTTTTCTGGTCAAAACTACTTGAAAGGGAGACCCCCGAGTGGAGATATTTCTCAGCTGCATCCACATCCCAGAGGGCCCGCAAACGAGTTCAATATTTTGATGGCTCACCAAAAAGGACGAGCCCCGACAATGATGATGTTACGAAGAAGAGGAGGAAACTTGTTAACGGTACCGCTGATGCGGCCACTCACAGAGCTCTGGTAGAAGATAAAAGAAAAATAGGTGGTGCGAACAAGGAAGGTAATTAATATATACCAGTCCTGTTGTAGTTGATTGCCCTGGGTGCAATGTAATGACAGTTGTTGAGCTGTTTTAGTATCTAGATGTTCTCTTTCCAGCTATTTTAAAATCTGTAAGCTAAAAGCAAATTGTTTTTCTGCAGGAGCATCTGGAACTCCAGCTGTTAATGGGTCTCAATTTCTGGCAAGTCCCGCAGTTCCAACTGATGCTGCCCGTTTTCGCAATGTTAATGAAATCTCAAACGTACCTGCGAGTGAACCTGAGAAAAGGAGCAAGTCCCTCAATGCATCAAAAGATCTTCACATCTTCCCGAAGCCAGATATTTCAAAACTTTGCGATATTTTACTGTTTCCGGTATGCATCCCATCAAACATAACTTCCCCCCCTGTACTCACTTCGGACATGACTCATGACAAGAGAGCATGGTCGAGAAAAAACCTCGAAACACATGCGTCAGTGGTAGTTTTCCATTAACATGATGATGTAGTACCATGTTATCCTGAAAATTCTTTGCCCTTCAATAATACAGCAGTACAAGTGCAAAGGATGAAAAGATTACTCATACAAATTACATATGTTTGTAAATATGTTGAATTTTCTTTTTTGTTAAGCAAGCACAGGACACTCTTACGTGGTGTTCCTGGATACATAAAGCTCCCTTGGCCTGATTAATGGGATCACAAACAGGAGCACATGTCTTTCTAACTTTGTGCGCTGTTGTAAATGCAGGAGAATGTCAACAAGATGGCTGAAAGGTTTCTTGATTATATTATTGATAATAATCGAGTCAATCAGGAGCGAGTGACTCTTATACAGGCTTTCGAGATATCTGTGGTTAGATTTTTACTCTTCTTCTAAATTCAGAGTCTAAGTTTTCAGAGAACTCTTGGTCAGGGCTCACAATAGTCATGATGGATCATCTCATGTAGTCCATTCTTTTGCATCCGTAATTGCGTACATATGTCATGGAGTAATAGTCAAAACTGCAATTTAGGTCATGCTTGATGTTACCTGTTTAGCTAAATATGAACTTTAAGGTAGTAACTGTTGCCTTATATTTAGCTAAAAAATTTGTTGTCCTGTTAAGTTTATCAGGTGCAGTTAACCCATTATGACTCTTAACTCTTTTGCTTAAAAGTATTTAATTTCACATATTGACGTAGGGTTCAATTTGCAGTGTTGGATAGCAGCTTCTTTGCTGAAACATAAGCTAGACCGGAAGGTAACACTTAAACTTGCAAAGCAGTATTTGAATTTTGAGTGTACGGAAGAAGAGGTTTTGGCTATCTATGATATGCTGCGGAAAAAGAAGAAACCGTTTTTACGTCAAACAGAAAATGTTAACCAGTCTACAGACGAGCCTGCACGAGTTACAGATAATGTGAAACCCCATATGCATGCAAGGGCTCAGTCAGAAATGCCTGTTCAGCAAGATCTGGAAGGAGGAGAGATCAGAGGAACTCCTCAAAGTCAACATAGTTCCAACGAATCTGTCCCCATCAAACAACTGGCAACCGACTCTGAAGATGCTAATGGATCACCAAACAACGAAATCTGTAAGAGCATTTCTCTGGTTAGAAAGATTCACTCGGAGAGGTGGCTAAAGCTCGTGGCTTATCAGACTAAGGAAAGTAAAGAGTTCGAGGAACAAAGAGTCAAAATTGAGAAGGAACAAATAGCAACATTAGATAAAGTGCACAAATTTGAGTCAGCTCTTATTCGTCGTCTGCATCATCATAATTCAGTTAGATTAGAGAAACTAAAGAAAGTAGATCAGGATTTTAACAGCAAAAAAGATATTATCAAGAATCATATGGACGCGGAGCTAAAGAAACTTGAGTCATTACATCTGGCAGCCAAGAATGAAGAGACAAGGTTGAAGCATCACTGGTTGCGAGAAGCAAAATCTGGAAGGTCTGTGGATTCATATTCGGCTCTGCCGCAGTCGTTGGATTCTAGATTCAAGTTGGTAACCGTGCAACTTAATGAACAGGGTCCTTCAAAAGAACCAATCACTGGCGGAGGTAGCTCACCCAGACTCAACGACATGGGAGTCACTGGGCATTCTGGAACTGTTCGAGGTGTAGACGGTATCACACCCACTGAAAGACTAGATAATTTTGTCAAGTCAACCTTGCAGTCCACTGATCCCCTCCCAAGTGTGCAATCTAATGATGACACTACATTTACACAACCTGATGTGCAATTCCAGCTGGAGGATTTGGAAAGCTGTGAGCAAGGTTTTTCAGAGGAACCAGTTCTTGATAGATATGGCTCACTTAGAGATAGTGCGACGGGAGATGCTGGGCCATCTGAAATTGTTCGAGGTCATGAACCAGTAACAGAGGTCATCATACCCACTGAACCATTAAAACATGTGAACTCAACTTTTCAGTCCACTGATCTCCTCCCATGTAACCCATCTAATGATGATAGCTCAGTTCAACCTGCAGTGCAATCCCACCTGAGAGATTTGGAGCGTCCTTCTGAAGAACCAGTTAGACTTACTGAGATGGGAGTTGCTCGGTCTCCTGGAACTGTTCGAGGTCATGAACCGGTAGTAATGGACTCCATACCCACTGATCCACTTCCATGTGATCGATCTGAAGATGCCACCATAGCTGTTCTACCCGATATGCAATTTCCGGTTGAAGGTTCAGAGATTAGTGATCAAGGTCCTTCAAAAGAATCGGATGTTGAGAGAACTGGTTCACTTGGACCTAGTGAGGTGAGAGTTTCCGAGGTTCCCGGTGATTATGAACAGGTAGTAGAGGGAACATTACCTGCAGAGCGATTGCCAACGTCTGCACCAGTCAACCCACCTTCTGCTATACAATCGGAGTTGCCTACAGCCACTGTTTCATGTTCTGATCTTTTAGAGTCTAACCAGTCATATAATGACAATTCAGTTTTTTCACATGCTGGGTCACTGCAAACGGCTGCACCAGCAAATCCACCCAGAGAGCCCCTCTTGGCCAACTCTTCCAGTCATGACACTTCAGTTCTTCCGCCTGCTATGCAATTGGATCTGCCTACACTCGTCGATTCACTGCTGTCCGAACAGTCTAGAGTTCCAACAGATCCCCTAGTTGGAAGTGGTACACGTCTGTCAGATACTAGAAGCATGACTTCTTCCCGGACATCTCAGTCTCCGCTGCCTCAGGACCCTCTTTGTTATGAACTGGCAAGAATTCGTAAAGAGGAGGAACAAGTTGTGAAGATCCACGAAGAATTGGTTAGTCAACTGTACCTTCTCCCAAGGGATAATATTCTTGTGCTTAAACACTAACGGATCAGTTATTTCCAGTAGATGATTTTTTAACTTGCGCATCCTGTATTTTGTGTGTAGAAAGTGCGGATCAATTCTGATTATGAGAAGGAAATGGAAGAGATTCATCGAAAGTACAGCAAGTTAAATCACGATGCTGATACTGCATTAGCTCAGAAGAAGAAATCAATTGACACAACTATTAGTAAAGTCTTGATGAATAGGATGTTAGCCGAGGTGTTTAGGTTCAAATGTAGTGAAACTACTAGGGCTGCTGGGCCACTGGGATCACAACCAGGTATATAGTTCCTCAGCGACCCTTCCGCTCATTACCAAGATTGTGTTTCCCGTTTGAAATATGTTGGCTTGACTCTGCCAACTTTGAAATTATGAAATATTTCTTTAAAGCTGTAACTGGAAAATGCTCGTGAGGTACAATGTCTAATAACAATGTCAAAGAGATAGGGTGATGGATTGTGGGGTCTAACTGATAGGGAAAATTTCTTAGTTCATATTTAGAGTCCTTAGTCAGAGAACTGAGTACTTAGATATAGAGTTTGGCATTTCTTTTTGGTCCTACATGCATGTATACGGTTCTATGAATATTTCAAAAGATGCCTTTGCACTGAGTTGTGGGTTATTTTATTTGTTATTTAATTTTATTTTCCATAGATTGAATTTAGAAACTTTGGGGTGCATTGAGACAATTATTTAGCTCACAGCAGCATATGTTTGTATGCAGTATTGTGATATTCAGCTCATTGACTCTTGTTTCCTTTTGACAGGAGGACATCCGGGACCGTTACAGAATCACCAATTATTCCACTCGCCTTCTCAACAAAATTCTCAGAGATCTCCGCTGCCCCCTTCATCTGCAACAACTGCAACCCCATGTACAACTATCCAATCACCTGTGCAGGTGGCTCGCCATTCATCAGCTACTTTCTCGAGCAATAACATGCCAGTCAGACCTCACTTCAGCTTAGGGGGGGGCAATCAAGTAGGATGCAGACAGTCACATGCCCCTCACCTGCAACCATTTCGACCTTCAACATCAATGTCAGCATCACCCAGTCAGCAACCACCCCATAACAGTACAACTCTGCCTGTTCCTCAACATCTTGGTAATCTTCCTGCTGGGAGTTCTTCGGGTCTGCAGGTCACGGGTCTCCCGGTTAACTATGGTGCAGGGTTTAATAGCAGCACCTATCCATCAGAAAGTGCAGGAACACGTAATAGTTCACCCTTAGTGATTGATACTATGATGAACGACTTTGACAACTTTGGCCTGTCTGGCGGCGGTGGCAGTATTAACCCTCAAAACCTATTACCTCCCATTCAAAGCGTTGAGCGATCTGACATGTTTGGTAGTCTAAATTCTAGTGATCTATGGGTTCCTGCAACAGCAGCAGCCCACGGAGAAGTTGTTTGCCTATCTGACGACGAGTGATCTCTACCCTTGTAAATAAACCATATACTAACCCGAGGAAGGAGGAATAGAGGGTCTTGTTTGTAGTGTAAATATCAAAATGTCCCTTTTTTTTTCTTCATCCTTCTTGACAGATCACCTTTGTGTTAACTTTTGGATCTTAGGTTGGTAACAAAATGGTAGATTTTTTATGCACTGTTCTATGTACATGGTAGATGCGTATTGATTGTCTGACTAGTGAAAAAAGAAACGATTTGCATGTATTCGCCAGTTTCTCCATCATAGTAGGAAGGTGATATACATATACATAGTTTGCCTCTTCCTGCAGTTTGGCAGCTATATCAATAGGAGGTTCCATACACTACTAAATGATGATGATGATGAAGGAGAACAATTGATCATAACCTCAATCTGAGTAGTACTGATGCATTGCTAAATTTTCACAGAAGCAAAATTTTAGATGAAAAAACTTTTCACAAAAGCCAAATTTACGCAACACCTCAATGAGAAAAACCCATTCCAATCTGTCAAATGCTTTTGACATGTCCATTTTTAAAGCTAACATTACATGTTCTTCCTGTTTTTTTTTCCTTATCCTTCACTAGTTCTTGAACTAAACAGATATTCTCAGTAATTAGCCTACCTGGAACGTAGGCTGAACGGATAGGATAAATTATGTTAGACATATGATTCTTGAGCCTTAAGGAAATAATCTTGGAGATCAACTTGTATATTGTATTACACACAACTATTGGCCTGAAGTCTTCAGGCTTATGAGATGAAGTTGTCTTGGGAATCACAGAAACTCTAGTATAATTGATTTTCTTAAGGAGAAAACCAGAGTTGAAGAAAGAATTAACTGTTTTGCAGACATCATCTTTAACCATTTGCCATTGGGATTGATAGAAACCTGGAGGAAATCCATCTGGTCCAGGTGAAGTCCATGGATCCATTGTCATTAATGTTTGATAGATTTCTAACTCTGTAGGAATGGCCACTAACACCTCATTGTCTTGATCTGAAATACCAGATGGTATATGCTGAAGGAAGTGATAACTATCAGAAGGGTTAGAAGTTGTGCTAATTTTCTTGAAGTGAGATACCAAAATTTCTTCTATGGATCTTCCATCTTGACACCATGAGCCATCAGCTGCTTGAAGAGAATCTATTCTATTTCTTATTCTTCTTTGATTTGCTCTAATATGATAATATTTAGAGTTTTTGTCCATATCATTATAAAAATGATCTCTAGATTTTTGCATGTTAGAACTATATTGAATCTCATTAAAGCATGAATATCATTTTCCAACTTTAAAACTTCATCTGTGTTACATCCTTGAACATTGTTGGCTTGGAGATGAGACAAATCTTGCGGAAGATTTGTAATCTTAGAATTAATAAGACCAAAAGTACTTTTACTCCACTGAGATAATCAGTGTCTAGTGTATGACAACTTATCAGAGAAGATGAACGCCGTAGAACCTGTTTTGTTAGTTTTCCAAGCATTCACAATAGCATCTTTACAAGAATTATTATGCAGCCAATGTTCAAAAAATTTCCAGTTTTCCCCAGAAAGACTAGTTTTATTATACATAGTCAATAGGATGGGAGAATGATCTGAACCTTTTTGGGATAGATGAAAAATTTTGGCATCTGGATAGCTAAGGGACCACTCATTGTTAGCAAGAGCTCTATTAAGTCTAGATTTTATCTTACATGTGCCATGACTATTGCTAGTCCAAGTAAAACGGTTACCTCTAAAACCCAAATCATGGAGGTCAGAATCTCTAATGCTATCTAGAACTTCAGAGGTAGTGGGTTTAAAATTTGTGTTTCTCTCAGACTCATTCATAGTGATGTTAAGATCACCTACTCCCACTGTCTAGGTTGTTCATTTCTATAAGGAACGCCATACATAGAAGATAGAAACCATTCACCTTTGCTAGGGTCATTTTCAACAAGAGCATGAAACATATTGCTAAAAGTGATTAAAATGTATAAAGAGAAACCATCTTTCCATAGAAGGATTACGCCACCTGCTTGACCAACAGATGGATCATAAGACTTATTAGGAAATCTAAGAACATTAGTGAGTTTCAAAATTCTGTCATTATTAATCTTAGTCTCCGACAAGAAGATTATATCAGGAGAATTAAGATTATTCAAATGCATTAACTGCTCTCTGGTATGTTTTCATAGAAAACCATGGCAGTTCCAACTTAATATTTTCATTGTGAGATGAGAAAAAGGGAAAAACTTGATACTCAAGTTAATATTACAGGTTTTTATGTACTTAAAACGATGAAGCATTAAATGCCATGCACGAGTACGTCAAATAAAAGATTGAGAAAAATAATAAGCTTTAACAGAAGATAAAGTGAATTTGTAAAAAAGGTTTTGAAGTTTTACCAGATTCATGGAGGCCTCATTCATCTCATGGGAAGTCTCCTTTGTCTCCAAGTCCCCTTCCTCAACCAGATCATGTTCCATATCATCCACCACCACAGTTGCTGGAATCGTTCTTTCAGTATTATTTTCCTTGGTATCCAAGTCTTGAGTATCAGTAGCTTCAAATACAATTCTAGACCTTTTGTTTTCCCTACTCTCTACTTCTTTGTCTTCTTCTTCTGCTTCCTTAATAAGTTTCTCACTAGCTTCACATATTTTTTTGAATCAGAATGTCTAGATCTTCTATTATATCCACTCCGTAAGATGTAGCTAGCTCGTGAACATAATCGAGGTATTGTTCACTGGTAAACCTTCAGATTATTAAATTATCAGCTATCTTCAGGCATTCATCCTCATTATGATCAATAGTGTAACACTTAGGGCAAAGACTATGTGGTTGTCTTTCCCAGTGGAAATGAATCCAAGTAACATCACCAGCTGCTGTGTTCCACCAACCACCTCTATGAAGAGGTTTTGAAAGGTCAATGTTGATTCTAGCAGTAATAGTTTTCCAAATTTTAATTTGCAGTCTTCAGAGTCTGTCCATATTTTTGTGCCTAGTTCTTCAATGACGTCATCAATAATTGATTTAGAATGATATTCTAACAAGATATTTTGGAACTGAACATTCCATTCCTCGACAAGAAAATCCAATCTTTCACAGCAACAACAACATTATACTTTTGAAGATTAAGATGACATTTTTTGACATTCCATGGTCCCCTTGTCAAAACAGCATTCATGACTTCAACTGTGTGAAACTTGAAGAGGAAGATATTTTTTTTTTCAAGAGCTCTTAGTTCCTTAGTTCTATATCTATTCCATAAAAGTTTAACCTCTTTCCTAACAACATCTGTCTCTATCAGGTCTTTGGAGAAAAGTTTATCTATCAGCGTGGCACTCCAATCATCAACAGCTTGAACAATAACAGTTTTTGCTCCTACAGCCCTTCGCATCTGTCTTGCACAAATATCTCTTATAGTAGTATTCCGCATCTTGGTTGTGATGGATAAAACTTGAGACTCTGAGGAAGAATCCATTTTAGTTTGCAGAGAAATTATTTTGATGAAGCTAAGTGAGAAATATTTTGTCTGTCGAAATCGTTATGAATATAAAGATGAGAATGACAACTAATATAACCAACTTTTGTTATTGAAGAATAATAGTTATCTTTTATACCTAGAAAGGAAATATTTTCATCTTGAATGGCAAAAAATATGGTATTGAATTGTGAAAGGGTCAATTGATTAAATCTCGATTGGGAGTTAAGAAGACTGAAGTTACAGAGCTTCACATGGGGAAAGTTTTAATGGATGATACACCTGTAACTCGATGATGCCATTGAACTCATACACCTGATAAAGAAGATAATACTGAAACATACTGTTTGATTCCATCACAGAACCGATGGGTTGCAATACTGCTTAATACATTGACCATACTTTTGGAAGTGGTTGAGGTAAATTTAAATATTGAAGGAGGACAATAAGAGCTAAGGTCCAATACTGAATGAATCCTATGATTTGATGAATACTGGAGGCCCTGCAGAAAAAACTAGCAACACATGAAGATATAGAAGTTAGATTAGTAAAGATAATACAAGAAGTGAAAACAGAAAGAGAGATGTAAAGCTATCTTTGAAGATTTACATGAAAAATATAAATTGAAACCAAGGTTATAGTTTGAAAAACCTAGATGAAAAGATGCAAAAAGATAATAAAACTTAAAAATCAGTAATCATAAAGATCTAGTTTTTCGATGTTTGAATGGATATCATTAACAGATAATCAAATCTAAGGAGGAGAAAAATCACATAGTCAACTCATAATTTCGCCCGATTTGCAGAGCTCCCCCATCTCGAACCAACAACAAGAACCAACATCTTACTGTTGGGTGAGAATGTCTGTTGAGGTTAAGTTAGGTTGTGGCTAGTGTAAAGTGTATAGATTTATAAGAAATTGAAGTTGGAGTTGGTGGCATGCCCTTTCTTCATTCTCAAAAACTAACCAAGAAAAGATTTGATAAGTAGCACCAAACTACCGGCATCACCTGCCTGTGGAAGTCAAGTTCTAATACACTCACAAAGTCTATCTGCATATTTTACTAAAAATTTGTCTAAATTATGAGTAATTATTATTGGAATTCAGTTAGCCGTAACTAATGGGAATACTAGCAAAAACATCAAAACTTAAAGATCCGATTTCATGTGCCTTGGAGCTCGTTTTCATCCATGCTCAAATTCAAGCATTAGAGATTTTTCATACTTGGTTTGTGGATTTATTTTGTTTTTGCAAACAGAAAACTGAAAAAGAATCCCAAAGAAGTATGGTCCAATTTATCCTGGCGTCATTAGGGGCGACCCTGAAAGAATTAGGGGCGACACAAAAAGATAAAAAACGGTCACCCAAGCGTAAATCTAAGCTACCCCTTATCTCCGACTTTTCGAAATGGCCATTTTACCCTCCATAATCGGTAGATAAAACTACAATCGGTAGTTTTATTGCGTAATCGGTAGTTGTTAGGATAATCAGAGGTTATTGTGTACATCTGTAGTTTGAAAGTTTTGTTATTTTGAAAAAAAACTACAATCGGAAGGTATTTATTTAACATATCCTCCGATTATAAAGTTGCCACAAAATTGATATTTGAAAAAATCTCAAGTTTTTCGAATTTGGGAACTACCCTACAATCGGAAGGTATTTAGTTACCATGTCTCCCGATTATGGAGTTGCCCTAAAATCGATATTTGTAAGAATCTCAAGTTTTTCGAATTTGGGAACTACCCTACAATCGGTAGACATTGAATTAACGTGTCTCCCGATTGTGGAGTTTCCCCACAATTGAAATTTGATAAAATCTCTAGTTTTTAGAATTTGGGAACTACCATAATCGGTAGCTTATGAAGTTCACCTAAGAAATCGATTTAAACTTAATGATAATCGGTAGACAATGATAAAATGTTGTGTCTGATTATAAGGCTATTTAGGTTCAGAAGAACAATAAAAATGAAGCCACTATAATCGGTAGCAATGTTAATACTTGTACTTGCGATTCTGAACAATCTCACAATTTTTTGAAAAGTCACTAGAATCGGTAGTTAAGGTTGATAACATTACTACCGATTCTGAACATATCTCACAAATTGGCTAGTTAAGTCACCAGAATCGGTAGTTAAGGTTGATAACATTACTACCGATTCTGAACACATCTCACAATTTTTTTAAAATTTACCAGAATCGGTAGGTAAGGTTGATAGGCGGTCGCCGCGGTATCCACTTCGGCATCACTTAACGGTCCTTGCTTTTCTTTCTCGGCAGTGCCTTTGAACATTTTGATCAACTGAATCATGTTAAACTGTCTAGTTTTGTAAGAGAAGCACATGTTGAACTCAATGTTTGAGGTCTCTTTATCCCAACCAAGACACTTGTTACACAAATCATAAAGTTGTGCCCAACTTAACTGCTTTGTGTACTCATACTTGACAGCCACACCATTGTCATTGAGATTAAGAATCTTCTTGGCATCATCTGGAGTAATGGTCATCTCCCCAAATGGCATATGAAAGGTGTCAGTCTCTGGATACATTCTCTCCACAAAAGCCGATATCGCGACCCGATCATGGTCCAACATTGAGTTCTCGGCAGCACTAGCTAATCCATAGTTGGCTATCCTTCTCTTGAACCTCTCACATTCACCATCTAAAGGCCATTACTTTTGCTGGTGCGGCTGTGGGCTTGAGTAGATGAATCACATTGGAATGATACTATCAAACACACAACACATTACAAAATTAATAGAGTATTATTATGAATAAAACGACAATACGTTTGTAAAAAATAATACGATTATTACCTCGGTTTCGTAGATTTCTCTGGCCCAGGAGTCTTTGTAGCCAAATAATAATGCTCCACCATCTCTAGGCAGCCCAGGGATTTCTTCTTCAAAATCCGTCTTCTTCAACTCAATGGGTACAAGGTGTGATGCTTTCTTCGCGATTGGCTTCCTTGTAACTCCTCCTTCTCCTTGTGCACCACTTGGTTGTCCTTCATCTTGAGTGATTTCTGGTGCGCTTGCTTGTACTTCTTCTTGAGTTCCTTGTTGAGCGCTTCGTTCCACATATTTTTGGCTCCTCTCTCTCCGGGAACTAGCGGTTAGTTTCTTACCCCCCTTTTGACGAGGCCCTGTAACAGTTGTATCTTTGTCTTTCTTACCTCGTCTGTCCCTAAACAATAAATTGGTTCATAAGAATCACATTATAAACTAAACAATCGGGAGAAAAAAAAATAGGAATGACTTCCAATTATGCACAATCGGAAGAAAAGGTAAAAACTTTTCTTCCGATTACACCTAATCGGAAGTCATATTCTAGTTATTTCTCCCGATTATGCATCAATTTGGGTTCATAAACTGATATAGTTATGAGACATATATAATCGGAACAAAACAATATAACATATCAACCGATTGTCTATACTCGGAAGTAAAGAAATAGCCTTTGGCTTCCGATTAAAACGTAGCCCCAAAATAGGATTTTGCTAAAATCACAAAATTTTCAAATTTTACAACTTACAGAATCGGTAGTGTGTTGAATTTGTCTAACCTACAATTATACACAATCGGAAGACAAATACTATATAGTATCTTCCGATTCTGGGTACCAATTGTGTGTCCCTACATGTTCTAATTATCTGTTACAATCGGAGGGCAACATATAACCTATCTACCGATTATGTCAGTTTTATGGTTCAGTGAAAAATAACTTTGCATAATCGGAAGTCATCTATAAAAATTAACTCCCGATTCTGGTCGATGTAACCGAAAAACCCTAGAAAATGTACACAATCGGGAGATAAATTTTAGATATATCTACCGATTCTGGGAAATAACCGAAAACCCCAGAACTTATTTTCATGGATTCGTCTAATTGAAGCAACATAAACACATAAAACGATGGAAACTTACCTAATTGGGGCCATTTCCTGGAGAGTTTGATTATCAGAATCACCACCACCACCTATACGAGCAGCGTCATCCTCATCATGTTCTTCGTGTTCGTGTTATTCGTCGGTTGAGGCAGTTGCAATCGATTTGTTCTTTGATTTTTCTCGATCTCTCGAGGGTTCATTAATATCAGTCATCGTTTTATAGAAGAATCGACGATGTTTTTGATTCGGCGATGAACGACGACGATGAATTGAAGTTTGAATATGGGGGAATAGTGTTTTTACTATCCACAATCGGAAGGGAAGAAGAAGAGGAGAAGAAAAGTTGAAAAGAAAAGAAAGAAAATGAAATGAAATTAGGTTTTGGGTGGTCTTAATCGTTCAACGGTTGTGTCGGCAACTATAATCGGTAGTAATATGATGTTCTTTTGCTACCGATTATAGACGGTTGTCCCAAATTCATGTTTTCCAAAACAGATAAAATTGCGTTTTTCTACTTTAACAATCGGTAGATATGATATGTTAGTATGCTACCGATTATGGCAATAACCCATTCATAAACAAACAAGTAATCAGTAGACAAAACTATATTCTAAACTACCGATTGTAAAGGGACATACAAGTATTTTCAACCTATTTTGTCTTATTTAGTCGCCCCTAATTCTTTCAGGGTAGCCCCTAATGACGCCAGGCAATTTATGTTGACTTTTCTTTTCTTTTGAATCTATATCAGTAGAAGTTGGTGGGTGTATAGTTCAAAATATGAAGATATACAAAAAGGTGAACAATTTTTTCAGTCATAGTACCACTAGAACTAGAAAAACAAAGTAATTGAAACAAAAAGTTCAAAATAAATATTTATAAAGTTCTCTCCAAGGGCAAGGAACAACATTTTTCCTTGGATACGAAACATTTTAGAGTACTTACCCCAACCAAACTTATAAAGACAAGAGAAAAAGAAAATTGATCCAAAAAAAAAAAAAACAGAAAATAAATAAATAACAGATAAAACAATTCTTCAGACCTTCACATTTGAGACACTATCTTCAGCTTTCTAAGGTTTTGTTCACCTCTTAACAGATTGGTAGTGGAGCACCATTCCATTCTTTAAGACAATTGAGAAGTGGATCAATCATCTTACCTTCACAAATAGCTGTAAACACCTTGTCAAATTCTTCTCCTGGTGAAGTAACTTTCTCTCCTGTTAATAACCCTGTCTTCAATTCTTCTCTAACAAACCTATACAGAGGATAAGACCTGCATTCCTTAATCCTGTTTGGGATTTCGGCACTTCCGTTCTCGCATTTACTTCTCGTGTTCTCAACTTCTTTAGGCAAAAGGGTTTTCAACTCTTCTTCAAACGCAGCAATTTTTTGGAAGATGGAAGTATTTGAGTTCTTCTCAGTCTCAGCGTTACCCAATGCATGCTCCACAAGAACTTGTCTTAGCTTTTGCATCAATGGGTATGTACCACTGCATGGATCATCAATGTAGGCGAAGACGTATTCACGGTCGACAACTTTAAGTAAATCTTTCTCGCAAAATCTTGATGGATGAAGCTCACCGTTGACACCCATGGTAAGTACTCTCTTAGCTACCTGACTAACTGTATTCTTAACAGTCAACTTCAAGTTCTCTTCCAAATGCCTCAAGTCAATAGCTTGACAAAGCCCAACCAAGAATGTAGTCGACATCAGCTTCAAAATGTCAATGGCTTCAGCTGTTTTCCTTGAAGAAATTAAGCCCAGAGAATTAACATCTTGATTATGTTGCTCTGCACTTTGAACATGATTAGTAACAGGATTAGCTAAAAACTGCATTTCAGAACAGTATGAAGCCATCGCGATTTCGGCACCTTTGAAACCATAGTCCAAACTTGGGTTTCTACCACCTGATAGATTTGAAGGCAACCCATTGTTGTAAAAATCATTTACAAGTTCAGAGAATTGAGCGAACAAAAGTTTACCAATTGCAGCAAGAGCCAATCTTGTGTTATCCATGGAAACACCGATTGGTGTACCTTGGAAATTACCACCATGAATAGCTTTATTTCTGGACACATCAATCAATGGGTTGTCATTAACTGAATTAATTTCTCTCTCAATTGATTTTGTGGATGATCGGATGACTTCAATTTGTGGACCTAACCATTGTGGTGAAGTCCTAAGTGCATATCTATCTTGTTTGGGCTTCTGTAATGGATCTTGTTCATGGACTTTTTTGGCTTCCTTAACATAAGCTGATCCATCTAGAATATGTTCCATAATTGCTGCTGCTTCAATCTGACCAGGATGATGTTTCAGCTTGTGAGTCAGATGATCAGTAAACTCTGGTTTACCCTGCATTACTTCAGCAAAGATGGCTGAAATAACCTCGGATAAAACAGCTAAAATATTTGCTTCAAACAATACCATCGAAGCTAATCCTGACCCTACAGCTGTGCCGTTCACAAGCGCTAAACCTTCCTTAGGCTGTAACTCAAAGAATCCGTCCGTGATCCCTGCTTGCTTGAATGCTTCAGCTGGATTAAGTGATTCTCCGTTGGGTCCCACTGCTTTCGAATTTGGTCTTCCTGTTAATAGCCCTGCTATGTATGATAAGGGGACTAAATCACCTGAAGCTGTAATGGTACCCCTTAACGGTAAACAAGGGGTGATGTTCTGATTAAGGAATTTTGTAATGGCTTCTAAGATTTCAAATCTGATCCCTGAGTACCCCTGAAGTAATGTGTTGATCCTTACTAACATTGCTGCTCTTGTTGTGGAGTGTGGTAAAGTATGTGTGGATTCTTTCCCATTTCCAAATATTCCAGCATTCAAGAATCTGAACGGTCGAAAAACAACAACTATTAGTTTGGTAAATCTAACGGTTGACAATTCACTAGGAAGATCGAGAGGCGAGTGAGTAGGTATATAGACAAGTTGGGCCCACTAAGAGGTTTTTAGTATGGACTGTGTGGGCCCAGTAAAGATTGGGTTAGGTTAACATCTTATCTGTGCGTGTGAGAAACTTCCACCACTCCAGTTTTGTTACTCACGTCTTATTGCCACGAGTGTGAATCGGAGCAATAAAGACAACCAACTCAGAGTCAATGAGCAGGATCGGCAAGACTAAACCAGTCTTGTATTTATCCAAAACAGGTATCAAAGCCAAAAAAAAACGAAAATACTCGAAATTTGACACAGAAACTGCCACGTAAAAAAACGGACCCCTAAATGCCGTATTTTTCTTAGAATCTGTGCCGGCTAAATTGAGTAATAAAAAAACTACAAATGAGAATCTTGTTTGCCTAAGTAAAATCTAGCCATATTTATGAGACTCATTGAATTCTAGGCGTGCACATGATCTCTAGTGGAATTGTCAACAACCGAGTAGACTCACTAGACGCGGTTCTCAAAATTTACTAAAATTACTGCTAAATGTGCCAAACGATTCAGCAACTTTATCTCCACTTAAATATCACCTAAGCCAAGGAAAAAAAATAAAAAGAACTCACAAGTTCGGAAACTTTTCATCCATTGGTTTACGGTGGCAGAACAAGTAGCCAATCACCAAAATGCTATCTACCTTAGAAAAGGGAAGAAAATCTAAACGGACAAAACCTAACATTCTTTCGGAAACGATTCAGAGAATCAAAGGGTCTGCCAGTTCTGTCTAAAAATGAAAACAAAAATAGCTGTTCACGAGTATCAACGCGGGGTACATATCCTATGGTTGAATCGTGTCGTAAAGGCGTTGAACTAAGCGTAAAAAACAATTAAAAGAATACAATAAATTTAATTAATTGTATTAAATAAAAGAAAAAACTACTCACGAAAAGATTAAGACATTTATAAGAGAAAAATAAATTAGTCATTAAATACCTTATAAGTTCCTTTTGAAGAGCACCTCCTTGTTTGGTTCTTCGATGAGAAGTAGCACCAAAACCAGTAGTAACCCCATAACTATCAGTGCCTTTATTCATGCTATCCATAACCCAATCACTACTAGCTTTAACACCAGCACGAGCAGACTCCGAAAGCTCGACTTTAACAGAACCGGCTTCTTGGACAGCAATAGCAGCAACTTGAGAAATTGTTAACGTTTCACCACCTATTTTAACAATAGGATTACGGTATTCCTCAACCATGCGTTTCACTTCATCAAGGTGACTACCTTTTAATGACTCTGCTGCCAAACCCCAATTCAATGGATCCTTGTTTAGAGAAACATTTTCGATACAGATGGATGCTAATGATCCATTTCCATTGCTGTGACTGTGACCGTTTTGGTGGATTTTGGTATCCATTTGATCAATCTATAAGCTATAACCAATGGGTTTTTTTATAAGTGAGAAACAATGGAGATAAGATCAAAAACTTAGGAAGA
Source organism: Papaver armeniacum (assembly GCA_023531295.1). Classification (NCBI taxonomy): domain Eukaryota; kingdom Viridiplantae; phylum Streptophyta; class Magnoliopsida; order Ranunculales; family Papaveraceae; genus Papaver; species Papaver armeniacum. The sequence goes on from JAJJWW010005298.1 coordinate 152,844, forward strand.
ATAGTTGGGTTTTGGTTTTTGTTTTGCAGAGAGAGAGAGAAGAGGAAATTTCTTTTCTGTAAGTTGGTTTTGGTGAGAGAGAATTTCCTGAGTCTTGTTTACCAGCTTTCGCTCCTTTAAATAGAGATTTCCTTGGTTTCATTTTGAGAGTTGGGTAGGAATAAGCAAAACGGGTTAGTTGAAAAACATTCTTGATCGTTAGATGTTTTTGTGACTTTAATGGTTAGGATGTTGAATACGTGGATGCCTTTTAGACGCGTGGTGTTCAAAACGCGCGGCATACTTTTATGTTTTCACTTTTTTCTGCTTCTTCTTTTGTTGTTGAAACTTGAAAGATGAAAATGGGGTTTGGTTGGTAGGAAATTTAAACGAGAGTACTGCGTCATTTTTTTTTTTTGATGCATGTACTGCGTCGTTTGTGTGCGTGCGCGTCTAATTTCTGGATTACTAGCTTTCCTGATTTGATATCTTTGTGATTGATTATTTTAAGGGAACATTGCTTGAATAACTTTTATTTTCTTCTTAAAGGAACAACTTGTGGGTATATTACAAATTCTAGTGAGGTTTCAAACTTAGTAATAATAATTTTATAAAGCTTACTAATGTTTTCCATAATCAATAGAATCCAACTAAATCAAAAAGTGAATTCTTTGTGACTAGTCGAGATATTCTACTTGTAGTAATTTTTTTTCATTTACAAAAACGCTTAAAAACATAAATGTTTTCATAAATTATTTTATAACTAGATTTTGTGCTCGCGCTACGCATCGTGCGGGCCCGAAAACCGCTTTGCCCCGCCCGATGTATGCTTAGGATTTTTGATTTAGTGTAGCTCGGCTTCGCCTCGCCCTGATACATGCTTAAGATTTTTTTATTTGGTATGGCTCGGCTTCGCTTCGCCCCGTCGCTTAGGATTTTTTATTATGCCCATGCTACGCATCGGGCATCTTTTTCTTTGAACCATGTTTTTAATTTGGTATGATGTGGCTTCGCCTCGCCCGACCCGATGCATTTCTGATTTGATGTCACGCGGCTTCGCCCCCCGTCGCGATGCACTTTTAATTTGGTGTGGCTCGGCTTCGCCTTGCGCGTCTCTGACCTAACTATTGTATATGTCTCTGACCTAACTAAATATGCAAAGCATCACACGATTACAGAGAAGTACACAGTGAAACCATAATAAAGCCATAAAATATTAAAATTGAATTATAATTATAATTAAAGTGTCGGTTTACATTATTACACACTTCTGCAACGGTTCATATGGAAGAAAATCTAAAATATCTAATAAAGACACGAAATCATACAATTTTCCATTAATGTACCAAGGTATCATTTTCCAGGGATTATACACTATGAAATTCATTATCAATGAATTAAGACAAAAACAATACATGTTTCATTTTTTGTTGAGGTTTTACAATTGCGTAATTACATTTCCCACAACTGATCCATGAATCCAAATCTCAATGGCCTGTAAAAATGTCGAAATAGAGAAATAAGATAAAAACCATCGCGACATCACGAATCTACAAAGTGAAGCTTAATTAGTGCAATCGAATACTGCAAAATATTTTATCCTGCAGGAAAATGGAAAGCAAATGATCAACAAAAAAAATGAGAGAAATATATATAGATGAATTGATTACCTTAATATAAAGAATCACACTTTGCAATCATGAACTTTATCACCTTAATTAATGTTGCAAATTAATATAATGAAAATTCTAAATTCACTTGCAGAAACAAGATCAAGAATTTTCGGATAAAACTTGTCAATGGCATGAATATTGATTCAACAAAGGGTAACATGAAGAAATCTAGTAAATTGACAAAAGCGTATTATATTCACAAATATCATGTACTCATAATCTAATTAGGATTAAACTGTTATTTGCGACGAAAAGAAAGAAGATTAACAATCCTGTCAATTCCTTCATTCACCTAATCTAGGCTAAAGATTTGAAGAAATTTACTCTGTTAGATTTGACCTAATCTAGTACAAATTGAGTGCTGAAAACTGAAAATCTACATAATTATGTGAACTCTTCAATGTGAGTCTCAAATTAGACATGGAATATTGATAGTTAACTCGGTACCAATAAACAATAGATAACCAGAACCATACAGATAATACAAAATGAACAGTTACCTTATGATATTTCTTTATAGAGTACCTAAACCTTTGAGAACAGTAGTTCCTGCAATTTACAGAAAACCTTTGAGAAGTCTACCGGCACATTCTCATTTTCTTTCCATAGGAAATCAAATGAAAGAATTGTTACCCCGTTGCATGATCATACTACCGGCAGAACCCATCAAAGTAGACAAATAAATGACTCGACTATTGGGGCCTTGTCATTCTTACCCTTTTTCGACCAATGAAATCAGCAATTGACCCACTCGTGATGGCTCCAACCATTGCACCAAGAGTCGATATGGAGCCAAAGTTTGAATTCTGAGAAAGGAACCTGCCCTTTTTCTATATATAAATTAAACTTATAAGAGTCCATATAATTGTAGAACTGCATATCTAAAAATACAACAATCAGCGGCATGTTCAGTTAACTCCAAAAGGGTCTTTCATAATGAGAGCTCATAACAACTTGTGCTTGATTTCTATTTATGAGAGTGAAAAATATAGAACCTGATATCACCGCAAAGAATTGGATACTCAAAGGAAGAAGTTTGAATATCCTGCATCATAATTGGAAAATCGTGGGCCCTAGAACAAAGCCGAACACCTGAGTAAAATTTAAGGTAGCACTGCAATTCTGTTAAATTACCACTTACTCATCACCTGGGTATATAGGTAACACTGTTGCTATAGACATCATGTTAGGGGATTACCTGATTAAGGAATTACCTGCGAAAAATGCACCACTATAAGATTAAGGAATTACATGCGAAATAACAAAACAAACAAAAACATTAAACAAAAGAACAATGAAAGAAGCCAAAATATCATAACTCAGAAGAAACAATCATGAGAGAAAGAGTAAAAGTGAACATGTATAGGAAAAGAGGCAGCAATAGATTACAGTTTTGTATTGCATTATACCTTTCTACCTTGACCTACCATAAGTATATTTAGGATACTTAGTCGACCACTTGACCACGTTCATACCATATTTTTTCACTACAACCTTCCTCCATGGAGCATCCTTCTCATTTTTAAATCTCCACAGCCGTTTTGTAAGAAGATCATGATTCATCTTCTTTAAAATTTTGATACCCAAGCCACCTTGTTTTTTATTTTTGCATAAAGTTTTTCCTTCATCAAATGCATTTTCTTGGCATAATAAATTTTGCATTAGTTTCTCACGTCTTTTAGCTGCAGACATATAATAAATTGGCAGGTTAAGAAAAATAATAATTATCAAAGTTAGTTTACTAAAACAAAAAAGAAGCGACTTTTTCCATCCTACTAGTTTCTCTGTTGCTTTGTCACACTTAGCCACACCTCCACTCTTATCTACTAAAATAAAAACCAAGTATCTAGGTAGTGGAAAGACGTCCATTATAACATTCAAGAAAAAACAAAAGTTTATTTAGATCCTTATCGAAACATACACCATAGATGCAGCTTTTGGAAAAGTTGATCTTTAAGAGCTCAAAAGAGTAAAACTCTTAAGTGTTTTACTTACTCGATATCAACATCAATAATTATCAAAGTGCCATCTACAAATTGCAGACGACTAATAAGCTTACCTTCAACAACAACTTTAAATCCAGAGATTAGTCCATGCTTTTGTTTCTGGGAAATCATACAAGAAAGAGCTTCACTAACTAGAAAGAACAAAATGGGGACAGTGGCTCTTCCTATCGAATTCCTTTCTGCTTGTAAAATAACTTGTTACAACACCATTAATAGGTACCTAAAATTTACAAATTTAACGCAACATCAAACTCAATTTCTCCATTTTTCTCCAAAACCCACACACAAGAACATCTCATCCGAAAAATCCCAGTGTACAGGATCAAATGCCTTCTCAAAATCCACTTTAACTAGTAAACAAGGATTCCCACATCATACTTTGGAATAAATCATCTCGTTGTCTATTAAAACTACATCCAGAGTCTGCCTCTTCTTGTTGAAGGCAGTTTGTTGAGGAAAGAAATAATATGAGGCGTACCCTTTTGAATCTTCCAGCTAAAACTTTTGAAGCCACTTTATAGACACCATGAATTAAAATGACGGGCTTAGGTCTTTTATTTCTCCAATAGATTTTTCCTTGGAACTAAGGCTATGAATGTATTCTTGAGTCTCCAATCAAGAAAATTGTTTATGCTGCAAGTCCTTAAAAACACCCATAAAATCTTCTTTGAAAACATCCCGCAAAATGCGTAGAAACACATAGGAAATCCGTCTGGTCGTGATGCTTTATTCTGACATCTTTGATTACATTCATCCTTACCAACATCTAGCTCCAGCCACTGACTCATCTCTTCGGAAATGTTGTTGAACTGCATGTGTTCCACTGAAACACTTCTCATAGAGTAAGACTGGAAAATATTTTGGAAAAAAGAATCAATACCTTATTTGATCTCCTTCTTTTCACCAGTCAGAACTCCATTCACCTTAATTTAGCCAATAAAACTTCTCCTCATATTATTAGAAGCAAGTCGATGAAAATATTTTGTGGTGTTTTCGTTGTCTTGCATATGCATAACCCTTGCCTTGCTCCTTAATTTTTTCTGCCTTCAAAATAATCATCATATAATATTCTTGCCTTGCATTTAATTGAGTCTATGTTTGCTCATTAGTCAGTCGATTGTTCAAATTATCTTCCAAATCCAAATTAACAAAATTTTATTCTACATCATCTATTCTTCTGTCTAGGTTCCCAAATCCAGCTTTGCTCCACTTGCGCAGTTCTTTCTTAAGATATTGTAACCTCTTGATAAAGACAAAACCTGCATTACTTGACACAATACAAGCAGACCAGTTGATTGAACAAAACTATTGAAATCAGGATGAGAATACCAGAAACTTTCCTGGAACAGTTTTCACACCATCACAAATCAAGGGCAAAGGATTATGATCAGAGCGTGGGTGAGCTAAGGCTTGCTGTATCACTCTTGGATAATGAATTTCCCAATCTGCATAGACTAAAATTCTATCAATTCAACTTTGTATACTCTGAATTGGGTTGTTTGTTCATGTATATGTTGCAAAAAGTAGAAGAAGATCATTAAGTTCATGATTAAATATGAATTTATTAAACTTCTCATACTACTAGTAGACTCTCCCACTATAGACCTTTCATGAACAAATCGAATCTCATTGAAATCACCACCAATCACCCATAGTAAATGCTAGTAACTTTTTCGATTTGTCTCCAAAATTCTTCTATTTTCTCTGTTTCGTCTTATATTTATATATTGCAAACTTCTTTTGTTTGAACGAGTGAATATGCCAAACGGTTTTAAGACTATTAATTATCTATCATCGTAATTCCAATTAGAGATTTTCAAAATGGATTCTGAAAAGATAATATTGATCGTGGTTTCATCATAGAAAAAAAAAACAACAACAACAACAACAAAAAATGCAGAAACGTGACATCGCATAACAAGGAAATTAAGCTATCAAGCGGTTTAAAAAGCAAATTTTGTTCGTATTTAACACTAACGTGATTAACTGTTTAATAACAAAGAAATCTATCAAGCGGGCTAATAAAATGCAAATTTCGTACGTGATCGAAAAACTGACTTTGGAAATGTGGTTCACTCCATTAAAGAACCTACTTTCTGGTTTTTGGAAAAATGTGAATGTTGATTTAGGGAAATTAGAGCTACTGTTTTGTAGTGTTGGATGTTATTCATGTTAATAGCATGGACAATATAATAGCAGACTATGTGGCAGAGAAAGAAAGAAAAAACTATATGGCAAAATATGCCAAAATGTTAAAATCCGTACTCAATAGAATGATATCTTTTCCAACTTTGTAGGGAAAAGATTACAAGCTAAACCAGCAGTTTTAATTGTCTACTTAAGCTAATGAATTTTCTTTTGGCATCAATTTTTTTTGGAATGTTGGACAAAAAGTGAAGGAAGTTCGATTTTAATTACATTATGAATATTTTCACTAATTTAAATGTTACGTATTGAGAGACAAAATCTACATGAAATGTAGTAGATATTCAACTTAAGGAAGATTCCTATATAATATTACTTTCTGTGTTTAAATTTGAAATCGGATATCACTCTAGAGCTAATATAATTTGTATTTTTCCTAATGATAAAACTAGTGTAGATTATCATCATCTTTTCTTAGTACATTGTTTTCATTGTTGATAAAGATTTGGGAAACCTTATGTAACTAGGATTGGATTTTGTGAGCATCATGTGCAATACTTTTCCAATAAGTACGGTATTAAACTTTTCTACATTTAAGGTATTCTTCAAGTAATAAATGAATTTATGTTTTCCTATTAAAAAAAAGTAATAATTGAAGAATCAAAAAAGGGTTTTTTGACGATATGTCCCTCTTTATAATTGTAATTACTAATATGTCACTCTTTCAAACAGAATCAGAAAAGTGTCCATGTGTTAAGTTTTTCCATCTGAAATTTACAAAAGAAAAAAACGGTGTCACGTCACACATATTTACACCCAATAGTGGACAAACCTGCCAACAACATTTAACTCTAGGTAGTTAACTGTACAAGCTGATGCGGAATCATTTACACGAGGCAACTTGTACACGTCATCTCTGCACTTGCCAGCTGGCAACACATATGACATGGCAACTTGGACACGTAAAAATCTAGAAAATCATCTATAAGTTTTTCTTCTTACAATTGGATGGAATTATACACAAGTTTAATGTCAGTAATAGCATGGTGGAGGTATCTAACAGCAGCAGTTCTAACAGTGTATGTTCAGTGTGTGAAATAGGTAATCATCCACCGATTTAGTGTCCATGGATCTACTCTAGGTGGAAGAATGTACCTTGCAATGGTGTTATGTACCTTGAAGAGACGAAGAAATGGAAGAAGAAAAGAGAGAGGCGGAAGTGAGGGAAAGTGAGTATTTTAGGGTTTCTAAGCATTCTATAAATATCAAGACCGTCTGATGTACGATCACACGTGTCTCATCTATTAGCCGTTAGATCATTCTCGGGATTTAATACCGTGTCCTTCTTATTGACTTACGATCATCCTCGAGATCGAATCGAGTCTAGATTTCACATTAACTCGAGTTTAGATTTTGGTAGGAATAAATCGGTAATTGATCTGGTTTATTTAATGTTTTTTTGGTGGGACCAAAACCAGTTATCCGCGAGTTAGCACCGTTTGGACGGAAAACACTAGATGAGGATATTTTCTAATTCTATTTTACACAATGACACTTTTGTAATTAACATATTATGAGAGGGACATTTTTGTTTAATTCCCATTTAAAAATGATTATGACAACACATTGCTAAATTTGAGGGCGACTGTCAATAAAATGGGCACAACATTTGAGCTTCGCTAACTGATCATTAACTTCGAAATCCATACTTCCAGCTTAATTAAGGAGCACAGGCTCGTGGAGTTGGGTCTAGTTTGTTTACGTTTTTGTTAATGCAATACACAAGTGGGAACACACCTACTCATTTACCAATTGGTATTCTTCCTCCATCTTTTTATTTCAGTACGCCTTGAAAAAGTCAAAAAGAATAAGGAGACGGAAAATATTTCCTAAACTATCCAAATAAAAATATATAAATATTACTCCCTCTAGCTCAGCTGGTCATCCCCGTTCCCCAAAGTTTAATGCGCTCCAGGAGGTCCCAGGTTCGAGTCCCCAATGGCGTAATATTGCAGGAATTAACATGGAAAATAGTGTTAATTTGCCCCCTTGTGACACAATCTCGCCCCCCCCTCCCGCCGTTTCGGCTCCCCTTGGCAAGGTTTCCCATGAGGCGTATTTGGTAGACTAGCACATCAACCTGTTCAATTAATGTAGTAGTATGTCGTTGGAGCTTAGCTTGTTAGGCTTCCAACTAGTTTCATGTAATAATAATGATCTATAATAAATAATTTAATTCATTACTCCCTCTGTTTTAATTTATTATTAATTCACTTTAACTAAGTCAAAAAACTAAGTCAAAAAATATTAAGGAGGCCGGAAGATATATCATGATTACCCTTATTAAATATTATTATTACTAAAATGAAAACTAACATGTGTAGTATATAAAGAACGCGCAATTGGGGGATACATAATCTAATTGGGGGATATGACTAAATGACAAAATAGGGATCCAAATATCCTAGTTTGGGTTACCCCTTATCTAAATAAAATTTTAATTCCTAATTTAACCCTCACTAATCAGGATTAGATACTAATGATGATTAGTAAAATATTAATGATTTGGGGGATATAATGTGTGTTTATGTTTATTTGAATTTGTGTGTTTTAGTTTAAAGGGAAAAAAATTTTGAGTAGAATTTTTTTTTTTTTTGAAAATGGAAGATGATTGTGATGAGAGACTTGCAGCTGAATCTTTAGCTCAATTACAACAACAATCATATCTTCAATCTTCGATTAATGATAACAACTCACAATTGTTGTATGATGAACCAACACCTTTGAATCATTATTTTCTTGACCATGAAATGTTTTGTGAAGAACCAACTCAAGAAAGTAAACATGTTCAGCATACAAGCAACCCCAACACACAGGTAATGCTTCAAAGAGGTCGAAAATTTGATTTTTTTCTTTTGAAACCGCCATTTAAATGCAGAAAAAAACCTTTGTACCTAGGCATGCTCGTGGTTTGAACACTATGCCGGTATCATGTAAAGAAGCATAGTATTCATATATATATGTATCCGGCACTAAATTTCCCCAGTATTCAAGAACATCGGCGTGGTATTCAAACCAAGATTGAGTGCCGGGTACAAATTTATTTTTTTACCTACCAGTGAATATTCAGAGGAATATTAAAACCGTGATGTTAGTACATGACATTCTATGCCGGTTTTTGATACCGGCATAGAAACTTAAATGTCGAAAATCTTAGGTTTTACATGAATAACATACAGAAGCTAATGATATTTTGAACTTAAATACCGGCATTTAGTTCTTTCAACTTAGTATCGGAAACGATCGGTATATAGAGTCAATTACCGATTCTGCGGTTCTTAATAACGGCAGTCTCTCATTTACTTATCGACAATGCCGGTTTTGAACTAATCCAAGTTTCTTTTCATTCATTCCTTAGATTGTTACCTACAACGATCAACCAAACTCCAAACCGCTCCATCGGGATACGTGAGTACTATAAAATGCCGCGGGTATGTTACCAAACAATACTTTCACCTAGTTCTTACAATTTTATGTTGGGACACAACGTCTTCCTTCCTCATAGCATCCAGAGCCAATCTCATATTGGTGACTCGACCTTTGTTACCGGGCTTCGGATTCTTTGTTAAACTCAAACCTCCGAGCTCTAGGGGTATCGGGTTCGGGAAGGTCTTTGATCTTCAAGAATTGGCAGTCCTTGAATAAGGTTGGGAAGTGTTCATAACACCACACCTAATCCAATTTGAACAATATACATGTGAACATAAGTAAAAAAATACATCTCAACAATAGATTAAAGAAATTTGTACACGAGTAGAGTGAAATTCCCGACAAATTGGTTTGTTTTAGCCAATGAAGCCCTTCTCATCTCCGCCATCAAATGTGCCATGACCGCGGTGCCCCAAGAATAGCCATGGACACCTTCCAACGGGTCAAGGTCTTGGAGAAAGTTTGCACTTACCTGTTGCCGTTAGTGTCGGGGAATGCCCTAGTGCCCAAAATGTATAAGGTATTGCGGCGGGCTGTATACCGAATCTGTGCGAGGTCCCATCCATCCTTCGAGCTTCTAGCCTTTGTATTTTCAAACATCTTCTTAAGCATCGTCAACTTGAATGTCTTCGTCTTACTTCCGTTCGATGCTACATAAAAGCTATCCGAAGAAGTTTTGAAGTCCCAACCAAACAGATTTTGGGTCAAATCGTGCAACTTCGACCATTCTAGGTCCCAATACTCAACTCCCAACGAAATTGATTTGCCGATAACATTCAAGCCTAGAATGTTATGAGCATCTTCGAGAATCAAGGTCATCTCACCAAGCGGGAAGTGCATTGTATCTGTTTCACCATGGTACCTCTCAACGAAGCAATTGGCGGTCGATGATCACGGATTCACGTAATTTTCAACCAAAGAATACGAGACCAGAGTTCTTTACTAATGTTTGGACATCTTCATGCTCCAACGACAAATCCCAATGAGCCGCGGCTTGGTTTTTGGCAAACACGCACAGCCTTAGTATGATCCTACAAATACGAGATAATACGATTAAGAGATGATGTAAAAGATAAAACAACGTACATGCACAAAATAAAAAATGCTTACATAAGTTTGAAAGATAGTACGAGCCCAAGAGTGCTTGTATCCAAAGAGTACTTTCGGTTCGGAGCTTGTCCCCAAATTTTACCATCATCGCGGTCGGGTAACATGTCATCACGGTGAGGAAGGTGACAACCTTTAACTTTCGGTTTCGGCTGCCCTTGCCCTTACCTTGTGTTGGTTGTTGACTAGTCCCACCAACTTCGCTTTGGCCTGCTAATTGACTTGGGGAACCTCATCATCTTCCTCCTCACTTTCCACTCCATCATGCTCATCGCCCTCATGTGTTCCAAAGACGTTCACGGATTGCAAGTGCACTACGTTCACCACCACTCTCCCAAATTGACCCTCTTGTTTCAAACCCCAAACGTTTCTTGCGACCGCATCTTTCCCCCGTGGAGGGGGGACCGAGGAGTATCAAGACCGTCCTTCCTCCTTCTCTTAGTGAGGATAGGACCTTTATCTTTCCTCGCTTCTTTGGCTCTTGACCTATAACATAAACAAACATTAGAAAAGGCATGGCAGTTTAGGAACCGGCATACCAATTCCTAAACAAACCAATACATAGTAACATGAACCGTGGCACACCATAAATATCGAGCATGCGGTATCGTTGAACCGGCATTGTCCGAAAACTAAATTAAATGTCGGTATTAAGCACCATTTCGGTGATGTTCTGTATGTTTTAAGTGTAATCGGCATTGATTGAACTGAACTAACATATGCGGTTTAAAATACCTAGGCAATCACGAAAACCTACATATAATGCGGTACATCTAATTAAGTTCTGTGTGTTTTTAGTTGCAAACCGGTATGGTAATCGACCCAAATTCTATGCCTAGGTATAAAACATTCGATTTCAGGAATGAAAACCGGTATGGTATTCGACCCAAATTCTATCTTAGGTATAAAAATTCGATTTCGGGAATGCAAACCTTAGGTATGGTATTCGAGCCAAATTTTATCTTGGGTAGCTAAACCGCAGTATTCAAACCAAGATCCAATGCGGTTTTCTTTGTAACTCATCGATTTCGGCTATTGTGGGCGATTCTAACCTAAACCCATGGCTACAAATCGAGTAAAACAATCATAAATGAGTTCAAAAATCACTTACCTTCTCGGAGAAGCCATGAGTGTTTGATCATCCAAGTACTATTTCGCTTTGCGTCGTCTTCTAGTTGTTGAGCAATATTCTCGATTCTTTGTTCATGTGTTTGTTGAGCAGCCGTTTTGGTTCTCGATTTTGCTTTCGATTTGGTTCTTGGAGGCATGGTTATGTTATGTTAATCGGCGAAGAAATTTTTGATTCAACGATTAATCGTCGATGAAGAATGAGCGATGAGGAAGAAGATGAAGAATTTTTTTTTTTTTCAGAAACAAAGCTATGCCGGTTCGGAATTGAATTGGGGGATATATGATTTTGGTTATTTGATTTTATGTTTTAGTTGAAAGGGTATAACAGTCTTTTCATAATATTTTTAATTAATCTAAGGGTGTTTTAGTATTTTCGCCTCCAAAAAACACCCCTTAACAGCCACCTATGGTTGGGGGAAGTAATTCATATCCCCCAATTAGATTATATATCCCCCAATTGCGCGTTCTATATAAAGTAACATATATTGGGTAAATTTATTATTTTTGGAAATGAAAGGAAGATAAAAGCAAATATCTCCCCATTAATTTTCCTGGCTTGATTGGGGTATACTCAAATTAATTGGGGTATACCCAATAAGACAAAATCTGGTCATTATGAAGTAAAACCAAGCCACCCCTTAACCTTGTTTTTTTCTAAATGGCTAATATGCCCTTGGTTAATTAACACTAAAATTCTGATTAGGTTAATTAATTGAGTTTAGATTAAAATTTTCAAATTATGAATTCGGTAGATTAACCTTTTGATCCGTCTTATGAGTTCGATTTCGATCCAAAAAATTTGGTTTTGAAAATGCATAAAGCCGGCAAGGTCGTGGTTTGAATAAGCTTCCACCAAACATCCATTAGGAATGGTCAACTTTGAATAAGGTGTCGATCGCTCTTCCGCCAAAGTGTCAACTTTGAATAAGTCTGCCGACCGGATATCCACCGGAATGGTCCTCGGATGAAGAACACGCCGACTATCTTGGGCAGCAATCTTGCGGTCGGCATGTAAATATTTCCTACCCTTAGGCTATATCAATCTCGGCATGCAAAAAAAATACAACCTTGCTTGGTGACATAATATGGAAGATGTAATTTACTTTATTCATTCAATTTTGGTTACTACATTGATTGAAACATAAAACCTAATCCTTGTCGACGGAAAAACAAATGCACTTAGCATGTGCATCAAGCCTTTGAACCCCTAGGCGACCCTAGTGGACGAGTTATAGTCTCGCGAGGGTTTACATAGAGGTCTACCCACAAAACCTACACTAAAACTTCTAAAGCCATCAATCTTCCTCCTCCGAAGACGATACACCCTCCATCATCTCAGGGGCATACTCTGGGATAAAGGATTCCATGAATTGATAGCTCTCATCGAATGCGAATGCTTCCCCCTTTTCCTCCAAGTAGCGCGCTTTGGCGACTTCATGCTACAAAAACAAAACACAAACTTAATTTGTTAGTGCGGTTTAAGTTGGAAGATCAAACAACATGGATCACGTAAAATAAACCACAAAAATACTTACAAATTGTTCAATGGACAAGTTATAGTGGGGAGCGTTGAAAATTGGTTTTTGGATAGCTAAATAAGCAAGTATCGCATTTTCAATGACTATGTGCCTATCGTGCACTTGTTGAACACTTCTTGAGTTAGGATTCCCACGCTCTTGGCTAAAAGTGTTGTGAACCCTAGCCCAAAGGTTGTGGAATCCACCCTTACGGAGGACTGCCTTCGAACTCTAGTCTCCGCATACAAGAGTTTATAACCAACACGAGGAGGGTTTGAAGGAGGACTAAGAGCTGCTTTCAGAGCTGCTTTCTTCTTTGCCATTCGCAATCTGAACAAGAACAATTCAGAAAAAAAACATTACAGTAGGCGGAGTTAGACATATACAACATATCCGGCGGAAAAATGGCCGGAAAGGTCGACCAAAAGATGAGTGCCGGCTAAGACAAAGCCGGCAGTGTATCATCAAAACAGCCTTCCGGCGCACAAAAAATATTGGATTTTTCACTAAACCGGCCGGAAAGGTCCATTTCCCACACATCGCCGGCTGAAAAATAGCCAGAATGGTTTTATATAAATACCCTTAGGACTCAAAAACTCTAGGCATCAGGAAACATTCTAAACAAGTAGCGGAAGGGTAAACAATAATAAGATGCCGACTTCATTAAAAGAAAAAAGACGCTAGGAATGGTATACGGATGAATAACTGCCGGCCTGCTAGTAGCGATTCTGAAACTATACAGCCGGAAAGTTCTTCAACCTTATACCATCCCGGCCAAACACTAACTATGAAATCCCGGAAAGGTCGATAAAAAAAACATTGCCGGCGTCGCAACTGCCAATTCACAAATTCGAATTTTCTGACCTAATTTGACATGCAAACATGAAATTGAAGTACTAGAGTGAGTTTAAGTGTGCCCTTACTTTATTAAGAGCACCATTTCACGTGTTTCAGCGGGTTCAATTTCTTCTTCTTCAACCGTTTTTTCTTCACTTTCTTAGCAACCAAATTTGCAATTCCAGGGTTATATTCATTGGGTTTTCGATTAGTTTCTTTCAAATCGACGATTAATCGGAGTTTTCGAATCGACGATTTTAACGAATTGATCGACGAGTTTTGGTGGTGGTGGGGGTGATGGAGCCGGTAAGGTTGTGGAGGAGAAGAAGAAGAGAAGAAGATGAAATGAAGAGAATGAAAACTAATTTAGGTAGTAATTAGAGTTATAATGGGAAAGGGTAATTTTGTAACTTTACCCATTGACCTCCCCTTTGCCCTTAAAAAAGAGTCCCTATAAAATTGGGTATACCCCAATTAGTTTGAGTATACCCCAATCAAGCCAGGTTAATTTTGGTTATATTATCGATATTATATTTGGTTAGATTACAAAAACACGTAATGTACTCCTTTCAGAAAATGAAATGAAGATAAATAGGATAGATATTTAGTAGATTTGTTTCTTATTGAATAAGATATCGTTTAAGATTTTAGATCGGATATGTTAAAGTAATTTTATGATTATAAAAAATTAAAGGGTGTATTTGAGAGTTTGACTAGAAAATACGAGTATAAACAGAAACTGACCAATATTTTTGGACATACGAAAATATATAGAGGACAAAAATAAATTGTAAGAGGGAGTATTAGAATTGTCTGAAATTGTTAACTCTATTTTTAAGAGCATCTCCAATAGAGTTTGGGTCTCTAAGAAAATTGCTGCCACATAGGATTTTAGATACTCTAACATAAAAAACTCTCTCCAATGGTGGTTGGGTAGCAAAAAATTAATATGAGGTGGCAGTTTGAGTTTGGATGAGAGTATCTAAATTTAGATACTCCAATCCATACCCACGTCATATATTCTATCTGTTCAAAATTATTTAGGCCCACATTTTAAATTAAGTAACCTATAACTAAATGACACTTGTATTAAAATATATATAGATACATCTACCATTGGAGATGCTTGTTAGAATAGGATTCTATTTATATATAATGTTTATTTAAAGCTTAATATTTAGGTTTCCACGTAGGATATATACCGAGACACCATTGAAGATGCTCTAATAGGAGATAAAAAGGAAAAAATATAAAATCATATTTATTTTGGAAACTTCAAAAAGAAGATAAAATAAAGGTTCGGAGACAAACACGAAAGATATTAAACAAATTTGTTTTCGTTTATGAAGGTTCCCATTAAATTTTTTAGATTGGATATAATTATTGAAAATTGAAGGACATATTTGATAGTTTGATTGATGAGAAAATACAACTATAAACAAATGACAAGTATTTTAGGTAGGGCTGCCCATGGTTCGGTTTTCTACCCGAACCGAATTGGTCCAAACCGAGAAAAAAAAAAAAACAGAAAACCGGAGACAAGAGAATCCAAAAACCAAGAAACCCCAAAACCGAGAAAACCGATTCTAGGTGGTTGGTTTTGGTTTGATGTCACAATAGAACCAAAATGTATTGTACTCAGTACAAGGGAATCAAGAACTTAGAATATAAATCTGCTTCTTAAGGAATGTAGCCTCTAAAACAACAACTTAAATCTTCATTAATTAACTGAATGAAGTTCTTACAACTTAAATATCAAATAACAATGATTAACCTAGCAGCCAACGGTTGGATAGTGAGCACGTGTCGCTAATCGAGAGGCTTACTAATCGACCAACGATGATCGAGTTATAATGGCACCATACAATGGACTAAGGGAAGGTAGGGTGCCTTAATGGCTAAGATGGACTATGACATTGCCTTCCCCTAAACAGTATCCTTGTCCTCAAGGATAAAATTGCGGTAGTGTGACTTGATGGACGAAAGATCTTCCCAAGTAGCGTCCTCAGGGCTTGAATTAGTCCATTGAATTAAGACCTGTCTCACCAGCTGCTTCCCAATAAGCATGGTTCTGTGTTTAAGTACCTGCTCAGGTCTCATAATGATCTCACCCTCATAATCAACAATAGGCAATGAAGGAGATGGAGTATGTTGTTGGCCAATCTGCTTCTTGAGCTAGGAAACGTGGAATATTGGATGAATTCTGGCCTGAGGAGGTAGCTGCAATCTGTAGGCTACAGGACCAATTTTATATGGATGAAGTTCTTTCCGATGGCAACTGATGCTTGTCTATATGGATGAAGCTTTAAGTAAACCATGTCTCCCACCTGAAAATTTCTGTCAGTTCTAGATTTATCAGCAAAGAATTTTATTCTAGCCTGTGATGTGTGAAGATATTCCTTTAAAATGTCCATCATGGCCTCCCAACAGCAGCTACTGAAGTTGTTGCAGCAGAGGGAAAAGCCATATGAGGTGGCAAGTATCCATACAATGCCTGAAATGGTGACAGCTTCAAACTAGTGTGATAACTAGTATTGTACCACCATCCAGCAAGAGGTAGCCACTGACACCATTTGCTTGGTTTGTGACCAGTAATACACCTCAAATAGGTCTCCAAGCATGAATTAACTCTTTCAGATTGGCCATCAGTTTGAGGGTGGTAAGCTGTGCTGAGATTCAAGCTAGTACCCAAGGACTTGAATAAGTCTTTCCAGAAATTACTAGTAAAGACTCTATCTCTATCAGAAACTATGGATGCAGGCAATCCATGGAGTTTGAAGACTTAATCCAAAAATGCTCTGGCCACAGAAGCAGCTGTGTAGGGGTTGTGAAGGGCAATAAAATGGCTGTATTTAGTCAGCCTGTCAACCACCACCAAAATAACACTTTTTCTATTACTGAGTGGAAGACCCTCAATGAAGTCCATTGTGATATGCTGCCAAGCATGCTCTGGGACTGGAAGTGGCTGTAATAAGCCAGATGGAAATGAGCTTGTTTCTTTGACAAACATCACATTCAGCAACAAAGAGGAGTATGTCTTGCTTCATCTTAGGCCAGTAGAATTGGTTCTTGGCTCTGACATAGGTGGCTTGCATACCAGAGTGTCCTCCCACAGCAGAATTATGTAATGTACTCAGAATAGAGTATCTTATTCCATTACCAGTGCCCACATAAAATCTGGAATTGTATCTCAAAATTTCATCTTTATAAGTAAATGGAGGGTTTGAGTCAGCTGATATTACAAGTTGTGCAATGAGATGATGAGCGGTCCTGTGGATAAGTTCAGACATCCAAACTAGCTTTGACATGGATAAGGCATTGCATTTAGAAGAGTCATGAGGCCTTATGGACAATGCATCAACAACTATGTGTTCTTTACCCTTTTTGTATCTAATTTCATACTCAAAGCCTAAGAGTTTCATAAGCCACCTTTGTTGTAGAACTGTAGTAATTCTCTGTTCTAGGAAGTATTGTAAACTGTGGTGATCAGTAAGGATAAAGAACTTGTTACCTTGTAAATAATGCTTCCATTTTTGAACTACTTTAACAACAACCAAAAACTATTTTTCATAAGTAGATAGTGCTCTTGCTTTTGGTCCCAATGGTTGACTGAAAAAAGAAATAGGCTTTCCTTCTTGAGTTAAGACAGCTCCAAGGCAGTTGTCACTTGCATCACTTTCCACAGTAAAAGGCTTGGAGAAGTCTGGGAGTGCAAGAACTGGAGTGGTGGACATTGCAGTCTTCAGTTGCTCAAAAGAAGTAATAGATGTAGGGGACCAATGGAATGAGTTTTTCCTTAAAAGATCAGTAAGAGTTTACTAAGTGAACCATAGTATTTCACAAATCTTCTATAATATCCTGTAAGACCAAGGAAACCCCTCAACTCTTTAATTGAAGTAGGGAGTGGCCAAGACAGCATAGCTGCAACTTTATTTGGATCAGCACAAACACCCTCTGAAGTAATAATGTGGCCCAAGTATTCTAGCTGAGGTTGGCCAAAACAACATTTATAGAGTTTTGCATATAGTTGGTGATGTCTTAGTAAGGAAAAAATAATCTTCAAATGTTCAATGTGCTCCTCCATTGAAGAACTATAGATTAAAATGTCATCAAACAAGACCAACACAAACTTTCTTAAATATGGTGCAAAAACTTCATTCATAAGAGCCTGAAAAGTTGCAGGTGCATTAGTAAGGCCAAATGGCATAACTTTGAACTCATAATGACCATGATGGGTCCTGAATGCAGTCTTGAAAATGTCAATTTGGATTGACTAATATCGATGATAACTTGACTCTCAAGTATATCTTAGAGAGCACTTTGAACCCTTTTAATTCATCCAACAACTCATCCACAAGAGGAATAGGGAACTTGTCTTTAATGGTAATACTATTCAACTTTCTGTAATCTACACAAAATCTCCAAGAGCCATCTTTCTTTTTGACTAAGAGAATTGGAGATACAAATGGGTTGTGACTAGGTTGAATGACACCAATAGAGAGCATTTCTTGAACAAGTGCCTCAACTACTCCCTTTTGCATGTATGGACATCTATAGGATCTCTGATTAGGAGGTTGAGAGTCAGGCTTCAAGGGAATTGAATGGTCCAAACCTCTATGTGGTGGGAGAGAAGTTGGCTCAGCAAAGATGTCCTGGTAGTCCTCCAAAAGTGGTAGTAATGAGGAAGGGACAGTAGGAGGTAAGGGTGAGGTAGTGACAAAAAAGAAGTAGCCAACAAGGCCATGTGTATTTTTTCAGAAAAAAATTTTGACTGCTGAATTGCTCATCATGAGCAGAGAAGGCTTAGGATTAGTGCCAGTTAAAGTGATATGTTGGCCATGATGCATAAAGGAGATACTAATTTTAGAAAGGTTGAAAACAACATCACCTAGTTTTCTGAGACAGTCAGCTCCAAGGACCATATCACAGCCTCCCAGTGGCAGTATTCTGAGGTCTTCAGTGAATAGATGGTCTTGCATGGTCCAAGAAAGTTGTGAGCATGAGCCAGTGCTGATAGTTTTCTCACCATTGGCTACAGTAACTAGCATGTGAGGAGTTGCCTGTATCTTGCAGTTGAGTTTAACAGCTAATGCAGAATCAATGAAGCTTGTAGTGCTTCCAGTATCAATGAGTATGCAAATTGACTGCTTTTTTAGAAATCCAGGAATTCTAATGGTATCCCCTGTGGTATTCCCAGTTAGAGCATGTAATGAAATTTCCATATCAGATTCAACTGGTAGTCAACAGCCTCCTCAAAAATTTCTCATTTTGTGTCATTGTCTTGAATTTCAGTATGCTCTGCTTGAACCATAAAGAATTTTTGTCTGCCTTTGCAGATATGTCTACTGCTATAAACCTCATCACAATTGTAACAGAGACATTTTTCTCTTCTTTGGCGCATTTGTTCCTGTGTAAGTCTTTTAATGATAGGTGTTGAGTATTGTGGTTTAAGGGGGGTAGTGGGAGAAGATTTGGGTGTTGTAGGGGGTGATTTAGGTGTAAAGGTAGAGGTGATGATGGGTTTTGGAGAAGGTTATAAGAAGAAAATGGTCTAGGGGATGGAAAAACAGTGGGTGTTGGTTTAGTTGGTTTATAGAGCAGCTGACATTTCTGTTCTTCCATTCTAGCTAATGAAAAAGCTTGACTGAGTGTGCTAAGATTGAACATATGCAAATAATTTTGAATTTCCTC
The DNA here is from genome assembly GCA_023531295.1 of Papaver armeniacum. NCBI lineage: Eukaryota > Viridiplantae > Streptophyta > Magnoliopsida > Ranunculales > Papaveraceae > Papaver > Papaver armeniacum. Next base: position 172,419 of record JAJJWW010005298.1, read on the forward strand.
CTCAAGACCACTGATGAAACTCATGATAAATTACCTCTCATCTAAGGATGGATTGTAATTAAGCATTAAGGCTTTAAGTGATTCAAACAATTCATAATATTCCTCTACAGAGTTGACTTGCATCAATTTATTAAAAGAACCAACAAAATTTTCATCTACTGGATTTTCAAATCGGGCACAGAGGCCTTGAGCAAATTCAAACCAAGACATACGAGGACGACCAACTTGAAAATTTAATAACCATTTATCTGCCTTACCATCAAGATAAATAGCTGCTATATCAACCTTTCGATTATCATCAATGTTGTGAAGGAAAAAGTACCTGTTACATTTCTGAATCCATCAACGAGGGTTCTCACCATCAAATCTGGGTAAATCGAGTTTAGGAATTCGATTGAAGGGTGGGTTTGGAGAATTTTGAATAATAGAGCTAAAACCAGGTGGAGTTGAAGGAATCTCACCACCTGAATGGCCGCCCTTGGCTCCATTTGCAGCTTTAAGAAACAACCCCATTTGTTCTGTAAGATTCTTCACATCATCCGAAGTTTCCTTGCAAAGCGTTGAAGTATCCTTCAATTATTTTTCAAAACTCTTGAGTCGATCTTCTGTGTGTTGTCGATCTTTAGTGAAAAGGTCATGAAGATCCTTCACTGATTTTGGATCGGAACCAACCATTTAGAAAAGAGAGAAAAAATTGAAATGGCTCTGATGCAAATTGTACTGTACTCAGTACAAGGGAATCAAGAACTTAGAAATATAAATCTGCTTCTTAAGGAATGCAGCCTCTAAAACAACAACTTAAATCTTCATTAATTAACTGAATGAGGTTCTTACAGCTTAAATATCAAATAACAATGATTAACCTAGCAGCCAACGGCTGGATAGTGAGCACGTGTCGCTGATCGAGAGGCTTACTAATCGACTAATGGTGATCGAGTTATAATGGCACCATACAATGGACTAAGGGCAGGTAGGGTGCCTTAATGGCTAAGATGGACTAGACACAAAAATCAAAAAAAAAAAAAAAAACCGAAAAAAAAAACGAGAGTGAGAACCAAAAAACCGAAAAAAAAACCACAATATGTAGTGAACTTTCCATCATACTCCCTCCGTCCCAAATTAGATGAGCTAGTTGGTTTTAAATTTTGTCCCAAAATAGATGAGCTATCTCTCTAATCAAGGGAATGTTTCTAAAACTACAATTTTAATTGATTATTGTTACTATAAGAAATATGTATAATTTGATAGCCATGTTCATATTCGTTACATAGGTGTTTTAAAATGCTTTTCAACGGTATAAAGTTTACGTAAAACCGTGGTATAGTTTAAGAGATAAATCATTTCTTAGTTTTACTACTCCCTCCTTCCTAAATTAACATTCCTAATTGACTTTGTCAACATATTAAGGAAATCCTATAAAATGTCATGACTAACCCTTGACTAGCCGTATTTAATGTTACATTATTACCAAAACTAAAATTATGTAAGAATATGTGGAAGTTTTATTAGGAATTTTATATATATCCGTAAATGTTTTTATATAAAATAGGAATGACGATTAATACAAAGATATTGTATAGATATATATGGTGATAATATTTAAGATTTTGAATTAAGTTTATATTAAAAATGATTTTATGATTATAAAAATTAAAGGGTATATTTGATAGTTTAAGGGAAAAATATGTCTATAAACAGAACAGACAGATAAAAAAAGACAGACCAAAGTAGAAATTAGGACAGATAAAAAAAGACATAGGGAGTAGTTATTATTCATAAGGGTATAATTGTAAAAAATTCTTAAACATACTCCCCTTTTCTCCTCGCCTTAAGAATTGTGCAAACTACAACTAGCTCATCTAATTTGGGACGGAGGGAGTAGTATAATATATATACACTTCAATGAGTATATCCATAAATAAATAAAACATAATTAAAGAAATTATTGAATTATATATGTATAATATATATGATTTTAATGATTATACCCACAAATAAAGAAATTATGGTTCAAAATATATTTAATTTTGATGATTTGCTTTATAATTTTGATTTACGAGTTAAAAATGAAAGTATGTTAAGAAAAACCAAAAAACCCAGAAAAACCAAAAAACCGGGTGGGACGAATCTGGTTTCTAATATTCTAAACCGAGCATGGTCTGGTTTGGTTTTTTGTTTCTTATAAGAGATATTGGTTTGGTCCTCGGTTTGGCAAAAAACCAAACCAAATCGAACCATGGGCAGCCCTAATTTTAGGACATACAAAAATATAATAGAGGACGAAAATAAAAAGACATAGGGCATTGGCTTTCACATCTTGATAATCTTTTTCATGTTTTTGGATTAATCAGATTATTTTTATTATATTAACTAAAGATTTTTTTGAGAGCCAACTCATATCTTTCTGAGCCCCTGTCTTGTTGAAAGAAGCCGCTTCATGATGATAAAGTCTCATCTTGAGGAACATGACATGATGTTCTTTGGTATCGTTACTTTTTAACAACTCTGAATCCATATTATCTATATAAGTATTTAAATTTCTTTCTCCTCATGTTCTACAAGTATTGTACGATGTATCTTTAGAGAACATTTTTGAGTCAACTGGATCTTGCTAAATTTTCTTTGTATATCCTATTTCAAAAGTATTTGCCAAAATATTAGTTAAATATATCACGAATGATACAATTAGAACTGGTATTCTCAAGTTCTAGTCACATAAAATTATTTTCATATTCCGCGAGTTCAGGATAATGGCCATGGTTGTCATTGAGCATGAGCTAGCTAAGTAACAGTCTAGATTTTTCAAATAGACTCTCTAAAATCGCGTTTTCACATATACCTTAGTTTTTATGTTAAAGAAAACGTTGTTTTAGCTAGAAGTTTTATCTGGTATAATCACAAGGTTCTATCTTGCGATACCTAAAACCTCAGTTTATATCCTGTAAAGATATCAGTATTGTTATGTAAGTTTTCTGTTTGATATTTCTGCCGAATATAATTTTAATAATTTTCTTTGGCTCCTAGTTCAGTAGTTTGATATAACACTGACAATGAACCCTGAATTTTATACGCATATGATATACTTTTGTAATACTCGCATTTTTCGCATGGCCCATTCTCAAAGATGCGTCATTCGATTGAGATGAAGCTTCATCTCAAGCTTACGCCGCGTATTAAGAGGAATATTGGCATATGGCCAATAATTCACTATCATGGTGCTTTACGTGGGTTACATCGGCGTAGAGCCAATATCGTGACACTATGGCGCATTTCGTGGGCTATATTGTTAAACGACCAATATCGCACCATCATAGTGCATCACACCAGTTAGATGGCTAGCCTAGAGTAAAGTTGCGCCGCTATGACGCATTACTCAAGTTATATTGACCAAATGTCAATGTCGCGCTACCATGATGCACAAATGCTGCATTAGTCAAGAGCCAATATCGCACCACTATGGTGCATCAGACCAGAGCAGGCTGGCCGAGGCAATGTAGCGCCATCATGACGCAATATTGAAGTTGACCTACAAACCAGAAACGAAAATACAACCATCATGGTGCTTCACGGGACTTGGCCTTGACAACAGTCATGAATAGTAAAATTGTCACTTGGTGAATGTCAAAGTGATCCCCTACTTCTAGTTGTAGAAATGCCAATAAGACATATATAGGGAGGGGTAGTTGGTTGAAGGTGCATATACCGGAGATGTCCCCAAAGCTTCACACCTTAGCCTATATGATCCCGCTTGGTTAAGAGAGCTTTATGATGCTTAGGCATCAAAGTTGCGACGTTGAAAACTAATATTTCTCCACCATGGTGCAACACGTAGGAAAGGGTAATGATGCACATTCTTGTGCAATATTTGTAAAGTCCCCTTTTGGCCTATACGGAATAGGCCATTATTGTTTGGCCATGACCTTGCAAAACGAGTTGGCTTAAGTTGTTTATCACGACGCTGATGAACTACAATAAAGCACCCTTCAAAGTACGAAAAAGGGTACATAGGAAGCCGTAATGAGTTGCAGCATTAATGGTCCAACACGTTGTAGCTCATATCATCTAATTGCAAGGTGATCGCGACATTATACGGAAACTCATATCTCGTGGCTCGGCAAGGTGATGCAAGAGATGACTATTGCGATACTTGATGAGGCAAGTTGCATTGCGTTTCTTGGATGCTCATACTTCTTATCAAGGCGTTCAATGTAGGCATGCACAAATAACGCATTAAGCATGGACGTGAAAGGAAGCTATACATCAGTATGAAGGTTAGTGGATCTTGCATAAGCCACTTGCATCACAAGGATGATGCAATGTTAGTGCAGCATGAGCCTAACTGATGCACCCTTGGCACGAGCAAAATCAGTACATGCTTTCAGCTTAATACCTAAGCTAAGTAGGGAAGCTGGAAATAGGCTTACAATGGCCTATGCAAAGTTCAAGGCATGTACAATGCGTGGACAAGACTCCGAAGCCAGTGATGCAAGATCGCATTGGTGTTAGATTCTATGGCTTTCAACGCTTCACAGAACAAGGGTAAGTTGGAACGGTATGAAATCTAAGTCTTGCTGCTTCATGCTTTCCAAGCATGTTTGTAAGGGCAAATGGACGTGCATTTTCTTGACGTAAAGAAAAGCTTTCAGGCCTGGTTACTAGCATCAGAGTGGCGCATTGGGGAGTTATGGCTTGCACGCCCTAGAGCGTTAGGTGTAATTTTCCGGTATGTCACAACTTTCTTTGAGAAGAAATTCTATCATATCCTCTTGTAAATTGTTTATCGTTTTCCTAATCTTTTCTGAGCAGTTATAGACAAACCGCATGGTGTAAATTCCTCCAACGCTGTGTAGACTAAGGAGTGAATGATAAAATATTTTTGAAAATGGTGGGACCCCCCGAACCTATGAAATGTCAAAATTTTTAAAAAGGTGCCTTAAACTCTTGGCTTGACGTTTATTTAAACGACACTTCTATGCAGATATCAAAAGAACAATAAAAAGACAGCCTCTCAGTATTCTAGTCTAAAATACATTTTTGTTAAACAATTTATTTGGTTTGTTATGGCATCATCTAATTTTTCTTTACAATGTTATGGGGGGACATGGGCAAAACAAGAAAGTGAAAATCATAGTTCTTTTTGTTTGTTTGTTTTTGTTTTTGTTTTTGTTTTTGTTTTTCAGAGTGAAATTTACGGCTTCACTTATTGTTCATAGGCCAATTCCCTTTTGATATTTGAACAAATGCTCTAGTTGGGTTAGTTTTGATGCTCATTTAATTTGACATTCTTTTGGAAAAAACAAAGAGTTTCGAAGGGGAAAAGGGGGGAAAATATCATTACGAAGATCATGAGAACAAATTACATATGTACAGTTGTCTCTCAATTGTAAAAAGTTGGACTATTATCAAAGTGCCTAAAATTTCCTATATTACGACTTTAAGACACTATTTTTTGCTTAATTATAACAGTAATCTCATAAAGAGATTTTGGCCACATCAAATACTTTAATTGTTCCCCTCCTGTATGTTCCACAAAAGAGCATAATGTAAAATATTCTAGGCCTCCTTGCACCTACCCTAAAAATATTCCAATCACACACATCAAAAAGCTTATGCACAGTTTCTCATAAGGGCCAAGATATGTGAAGGCTTTAATGAAGTGGTCCTAGACTTCAAAAGTATAACTACACTGAGGAAACAAGTGATATACAGTTTTACTTTCAGTATTGCAAAAGACATACTCCTTCCTACCTAGGTCTATCCCTTTATGTATCAACATAATTCTACTGAGAATAAAATTGTTTTGGGTTGTACTGCTTCCAAAGATACTTGTTAAAACTGCAGTTAGTAGGACCTGCTAATATATCATAGCAATTATTATTGCTGAAGTTATCCACAATAATAATCTCATTTTCACCTTCTATAAAAACTAAGAAGATCCCGCCCTAACTGTCCATTAGCACCAAGATGATTTTGGATGACATCTATCTTATTTTATAATGTCTGCAACTACAATATGTTTGTTCTTACAAGCTCTAAAAATCACAAGAAATAGATCATTTAAAAATCTTCTTTTTCTTCATTCGCTATACCAAAATATTACTCCTGGCATAATGGATATTGAAAGTCGAATGATTTTGTGACTCAAGCACCACTTTTGTTACATTTTTTCGCAAACTCCAAAACTAAGAGCTGTCCTCGGGCATATCACTTTCCTTTTTGTGACAGACCGGAAATTTACGCTTAATACGCCAGGAGGCGAAGTCCATAAATCCTCGATGCGCCACTCTGATGCTACTTACCGAGCCTAAATACTATGCAATGAACGCTCATTTTACTTTGCAAGCATTCTTAGCAAGCATGTTGCCTTAAAATTTAGCTTCCACACTGTTCCATTCTACTCTTGTTATGCGAAGGGTTTAAAGCCACATAGGCTAATGTCGATGCATTATTTCATGCATCACTGGTTCTCGAGTCCTTTATTGGCATAGAACATGCCTTGAACCTGCGCATAGGCCATTTCAGCCTATTTATAACTTCTATACTTAGCTTAGGCATTGCTGAAAGCATGCACCGATCTTTCTCGTGTCAAGGGTGCATCAATCATACTCATGCCGTACTTTTCCTAGCCTTATGCAAGCTACGCTACTTGCATACTGATATAGCTTACTTTCCTGGCCATGCCCAATGCGCCATTGGTGCATGCCTATGTTGAACGCCTTGATAGGAAGTATGAGCAACCAAGAAATATGATGCAACTTTCCTCGCTGTTGATGGGTAAAACGTGGGAAGTAGGAACTAGCAATAATCACAGAAAGTACTCCCAAGGAGAAGAGGGTTTTATGGGAAGTAATATAGAATTAATGATGTCTCAAGAAGTGTGCCCTCTTTCCCTTTTATAGTGACCATATTATGGATAAATGCCCATAAGATTAACATATTACTAAACTACCATTTCCCTTTCCTTAAGTTAATATACTAAAACCCTAAAAGGCTTTCTCCTTGGACCAAAGCCCAACCAGCCTTAATGTAATCTTGGATGGACTATAACTATCCCATTTTAGTAGGTTAGGCCTAGTCCCCTAGTTCATTCTTCCTAAAAGGAACCCTTCATAGGCTAAGGGTCCATCTATTTAGGGTTAATTATTTTCATGTATCAACATTAGTCCCATGACTGTTTGACCGGTCAAGGACCGTGTCAACAGTCACATGTTGATGCGGCAGTTTCAATTGGGAGTTATGGACGGTTTTAAGTTCACGACTCTTGGGATACTACGGTTACTGGTATGCCTAGTAACTGCTTCTTCTTTTACTTCCTTATAAATAGAGGAGACCTCGCCCTTGCACCTTCATCTTTTCACTGCCCCCTTTTTCTCTCTCCCTACCTTCTCTTTTACTTACCATGTCTAATGAACCGCCTATTCATGACTCGCCTCCCAGGCCAGAGTCGTACACGCTAGAAATTTAGGAATAGTCCCCATCTCAGAGACAAGCTACGGCCGCCCGCTGCAGATGATTGTACCATTCTTTTCCCTGCGGATGACATTTGGGTCACGCACATGTTAAATCCTCATCCTTATCCTCCGTCCGGGTCTGAAGGCTGGCTTATCCATCCTCAAGTAGATTCACCTCTTATACCTTCCTTTGAAGATGTGCCCCGTCTGGCAGTTCTTCGGGGGGATTATGTTTTCCCTTCGATCAACCTTCGTTCATCCTCTGAATCTCATGCCGCTTGGGAACCATGGATAGACTATATTTGTTCCAACCCGGAGAACGCGAGGGTTATTCGTTCTTTAGGTATAGAAGCCGCTTTAGAGGCTTCAAAGTTAAGGTACGTATGGAGGGATCATGAGAGCATAAACCGCTTGTGCACGCGTTGGGGAATTGATCTGCACACGTTTCTATTCTCTTGGTGTGAAGCGACCCCTATCTTAGAAGATGTAGTGGCACTTACTGGTTTACCCGTTCATGGAGATACGATTTTCGATAGTTGTTGCCTTTATAAGTCTTTGAACGAGAGCGACAGAGAACTTCGTGATCGTTTGCTCAAAGCCAAAGCGAATTCCATGACGTACCAGCTACCAGAAGAGCTCAAGGCGGAAGCTCCAAGTGATATTAAAGGCCCGGTGGATAAAGGGAAGGGTAAGGCTATTGCATCTGCTTCCGTGATTCTCCCGCTAATGTTTCGTCTTCTACAAAACTCATGGTATCCTCCATAAAAATTGCTCAACCAAAACCTTCTACTGCTTAAGAGTCTGACGACGTGAGAGAGGTGAAGAACGACCAGAAACCTAAGTCCGGGCAACGCCGAGCCTCTTTATCCTGTTGGATTAAGTATTGGGCTCCCTTACAATCGGGCCCTCGCGAGGGTGTTCCTCCTCAAGAAGGGGAAACAGACAGAGCAGAGCTAACGGCTTTTCTTATTTTTTGGTTGTTTCATGACGTGTTCGAGTACAGTCCCCGGGACACTATTAAGAATGAGCTTATCCCTATGCCCGTGTTGATGTGGCATTCCCGCTTGCTCCTATGTTCTTGGGTGGTTTGTATCACCACTTGGATTTGCTGGTTCGTTATATTCGTCGCGTGCATGGATCTCATGAGGTCGAGACTTTCCTCCCTGCCAATTTCATTCAAGCATGAGCTTGGGAGCGCTTCCCAAATACAGACCTTCTCAGTTGAATCCTCTCGCTCTTTCTCGTCAAGAGGAGGTCGTTCAAGAGGATGGTTCTAAGCGTCTTGTGACAGTTCCCGAGTCCCATCCTCGAATGGCCCTTTATCATAAGAAGGGTTATCTACCCAAGGAAAAACTCAAGGACTACATGGATAAGGGTGGTGATTTCAATTATGTCACTTATCAAGACGGTCGTACTGGTTCTCTTCATTATAATATTGTTATCCAATCTCAGAGGAAGATGTCTTCTGCGGATACTCCTTCCGCTGATGACTTCGACATCATTGTTTCTACTTTAACCGGACATCTTCCTGGTTTCTATGGCGGGAAGTTCTCATCCGAGACGTACAATACTATTCGTGTGGCTCGACAGCTAGGCTTTGATCAGGGAGTTCCTCATGACCATCCCCTTCCTTCGTCGATGGAAGAAGATAGAGAAGTCCGGAAGAGTTTTGATTGCTTTGTTTTCAATAATGGTCTTCGGATGAGTGATCGCCAATGCTATTTTGATTTCTACCAACCTCAGTCTCATCGGCACGTTAGCGTTACCAATGAGTGGCTTGGGTATCGCAATAACGTCAGCCGGAATATGTTGAACCTTCTCATCAAAGAACCATATGCTCCTCTGGATTTAACCATGGAGGATTTCAAAGAGATGCATGCATCAGGCCGTGTGAAGTTGAATGCCGAGACTGCCAAAAAGTATAAGCTATCCTCCAGTAACAAGGGTCGCCCTCTTCACCCACTTGTTACCAGCTGGGATCCCCTTCCGGGTGATGAGTCTTCTCAAGAGGATGGGAAGGGTAGTGATTTACCTCCCTCTGGCTCCAAGAAAAGAAGGCGCACTCAACCAGTGAAGCCCCTAAATATTCCTCCGGTTGCATCTCCTTCTGCTAAGGTACATTTCTTTTCTCTTCTTCTGTTCTCTTCAATCAAATTCTGCATTTAGTTTCTTTATGTTGGTTTGCCATATTCTTCTAGAACTCTCCGCCTATCGACTGCAAGCCTAGAGGCCTCCTTTTTGAATAGTTATTAACCCGCCTTTCAACGAGCGAAGGGATGATCGGTTGGCTAAGAAGATGAAACGAGATGCTGGTGTGCTACCTATTCCGCGATTACCTTCCATTCGTACTGCTAATGTTTCTCCTCCGTTTTCCCCGCAGGCTCCAAAAATGGGGTCATCATCCACAAGTACCTTCATCGAGTGCGTGGAACGCCAACTTGTCCGATCAGTTAGTCAGAGTGGTCCTGAAATACCCTCTCTCTGTATGATTCTGAAATCTACTCATCCTCTAATTGTAACGACAATTAAGGATCCAAATCACCCTCTTCATACTCCTTCCGATATGCTGGGTGCAAAGGACGAGTCCGAGTCAGATCAATCTGTGCATGATTACTCCCAACAGGGTAGTGGTCTCAAAGGTAGCGCCAAAAATCAGAGTTCTTCCCTTTCTAAATCCCGTGAGTGTACCATATTCTTATTTGTTAAGTTTTAAATACCTACACGTGCCAGTCAAAATATTTCTGTTGTGATTATTAAATGCATTTGGTGACCTATATATACGTCTTCACTTCCTATATTCTTTTGATAAGATTATTTTATTTTCCCATTTTCTTTGGTTTTCATCTCTCATTAGATCACTCGGAGCCGGCTGTGTCAAGCTCTTCTTCTTCTTCTCGCCAGTCAGTTCATTCTCATATCAATCATCTCCTTCCTTCCAATATGGTACATGTTATATATTTTGAGTTTTATTTCCTTGCTGTGTTGGAGTATCTTGCTTATATCCATCTTTGTTTTTTTTCAGAACATGGGAAAACGAGATGGCACTCATGGTAAGGGGAGCGACTCGAACCAGCAAGTCAAAGGTAGTGAGTCAGGGAGCGTTAATGATAAGCGGCAGAAACCCTTAAGCCGACCCCTAAGTTTCTCATAGCGTGGATGCTGATGCTGAGCTGATGGCTATTCCGGAGGATCCTCAGTTACGCTATCCCCGTACTATTTCCGTGGTGGAGGCTGGTGTGGATAACCGCTACGCATTGGTACATGGGTTTTGGGTCCCTTCGTCTAAAGCGGGCACTTATCGGCGCATAGTGGAGAAGTTTGGCCATATGTGTGTTCACGAAGAAATGCCTGTCAATTCTCTGATCGTGGCTAACGAGGATTTGCTCGACATAACGGAGGGCTTCTCCCTGGTGGAGGAAACCCCTGTTGATCCAGCCACATTGAGGAAGTGGGACGCTACCATTCAAACTTATATAGTTCTTCAATTCCCCATCCAATGGCTTAAGAACTTGTTGGTTTGGCAAAGGCGAGCCATAGTGCGCATATCACATTGCCTCGTGAGATTGAGGAGTTGGAGCGGGAACACAAGCGTTTGCTCGATGTTGCTAATGCTAAGAAGGAAGCATATGACCAACTGATGGCGGACGTGGGCCGAGCTACCAAAGATTTGAAGATCGCTCGGGACGCTACTGAGGAGGTCAATGGGCGCTTAACTAGGAAGAGGGCGGAGCTCGTCGCTTTGGATATTTTCTGATAATGATTTCGAACAAGAATTTCCTTGCTTTTATTTTTGGTTGAACTGAGAACTTTGATGGTTTGTTTTTCCTTTTGCAAGACATATTTACTATTTGATTACCTGCATTTATTATTATGGTTGGATGGCAATTAATGTGGTGTTACTTATGTGTTTCTATAAATAGGGATGAATAGAATTGCCTTAGTTAGTATCTTTCAAACTTCTTTCGGTATTTCATCTTCCTTCTAGTTATTAACTTATATTTTGCAGCGGATGGCTCATCGTCTACATGGTTATACTTTGTCTTTAGCTCCTGTGCCAATACTGGTCCCTTATGAAAGGGATCATGAGCTGACTCGCCTACTGTTGGTAAAGGCTGAGGTGGAAATTCTCAAAGAAGTTAGAATGGTGAATAGAGTATCTAAGCGCGCGCGGTTTGATGAACAACACGAGACATATTCGATGGCTCATAGGTCGCAGACGTCCGGATGTTTGACTCTAGTTGTACAGCGCGCGCTGGATGATACCATAGTTACTCAAAACAAAGCTGAGCGACTGTTTCAAGAATCGCTAATTATGACGACTGATATTGAGCAAGCAATAGCTGATTGCCGTGCTTTTATTACTCAACAAGCGGGTCCGAATCTTCGTGGGTGTGTTTTGACTTTGTGTGCTATATCTACTCTTATCCGTCCTGCCGATATGAAAGCAGAGTTAGCGCGTTTGTTAGTTTTGAAGGATGGAGTCGGGATTGCTACAAACTCATCGATTGATTGCTCTAGATAAGGCCCACAAAGCTTATGAAGAGCATAAGGAGACATTAAATATGGCTCAAGAAGCCCATGCTTCTGGTGAGGTTATGCACAAAGTTCATCAAGTATTAGAAGAGGTGCGTGTTGCTTACACCGATTCCACTCTCAACATGGCGAGGCACAATTGATGATGCAAGACTTAGATGAAGACATTTATTACTGCCACTCGCTTATAGCTCAGCCTTCCTAGATAGATTACTACCTACTTTTTTTTTTTGGATTCGTAAAATCATTGTCTTGGGTATTGTGTTGTTTGGATATATATATATGAGAGTTATTTTGGTTAATCACAATGAATGTTCTTTGAGTTCTTTTATTTTATGGCTAATCGTGTGAGGTTGGTTCTGGAAGTAAGGTATCTAAATCGCCTTTTACAAGTAATGTATCTTGCGCGTGATACTTTTGAGATCGAGAATGCGTGTTGGCATGAACGATTGGAAGTTGCGGATCACCTTGTGATGAAGACTCTGAGTGAAGGCGGGCTTCCTGACATAGCCCTTCTTGAATATCGTGGTCACTGCCGCGCACAACGTCTTGTTACTCATTTCCAGTGTTTTGAAGCAGATCATAGTGTTAGATCTATTGAGACGGCTCTTGCTGATGTTCATAGGGCACTTCGTGTGCTATGATTTTTTTTTTAGGGGTAAGTGGGATTAATGACAGTAATTATGCAGCAATAAATGCCTGGATGTGTATACTTTCTATATAAATGGAGTATGTTTTACTGTTGTGTTATGTTTACTTCTTTGCTTTGCTCTCAGTTTATACTAAGATTCTCTATATGGCTCGTCTTTTGCATGGCTACGTGTTGTCTCTGGCCTCTGTGCCAATGTTAGTGACTCCTTATAGAAAAGAATCCGAATAAGACCACTTGCTGCTTGTGAAAGCGGAAATAAAATTGTTGAGGGAGGTAAGAACAGTGAGTCGTGCAAAGGCACACACACGGTTCGATAAATAATACAAGGTGTTTTTAACAGCTCGGAAATCTCTGGCATCCAGACCACTGTCCTTCGGGATTAAGCGTGCACTAGATGATGTTGTCTCCGCTCGTCAGGAGGCCGATCGACTGTTTCAAGAAGTGGGCCTTATGATGTCATATGTTAACCAAGCTATAGCAGAGACTATCATGCGCGTGATTCTCATCAGCCAGGTCGTCGCCTGCGTGGTTGTGCATTATCTTTGTGTGTGATATCCGCTTTAGTGCATCCTTCTGATAAACAAGTGGAATTAGCGCGCCTATTGGTCCTGAGAGATGAAGTAAAAGCGCTACAAGCTCATAGGCTAACTGTGCAAGATGGTGCACGTCGAGCTTTCGAGGAACAAAATGAGACTATCGTCATGGCTCGCCAAAATGATGCATCCGAGAGGATTTTGTATGAAGTAGATCGAGTGCTAGGGGATATGCGAGTTGCTCTGACTAAGGCTACTATTCAAAGTGAAGAAGCCCTCATAATGATGGAAGACGTAGAGCAAGAGATCGTACGCTGTCGTTTGCTTATAACTGAATCATCTTAAATTTAATAATAATAATAATTATTATTATTATTATTATTTTTTTTAAAAACTGAATCATCTTTTTTTTTTAAAAAAGGGGGTCTCCTCTTTGTTTATATAGTGTAAAGGTTCTTGGATAAGAAATGGTTAGTAACTATGGAAAAAATAATTGAAGCTTTATGTTTGGCTCTCAAAGAACAAAAGATTGAACTATTACGAGCTATCGTTATTGGAAATACTCGACTTGCTCATGAATGTGAAGAATTGTTCGAAGTTAGTCAAACACAATACTTCGATGCAATGGATTTATATGTAGATCGACTGAGTACTTGCCGGCTTGACCCTTCAGTAGAGAATGTGGTGGCTTCAGATGAAGCGTTTGAAGCGTTTTGTGATGCTCGCTCCCGTATGGAACGTAAGGAAAATGACTTGGTTGTCGCGCGTGGTAGACTGAGACGCGCAAATTCAGTGTTATCTTCGGCTCTTTGATTTGACTGAATATCCCAAATATTTTATGCATATATCAGCTGTGTGTTTCTCTAAGGCATCAATGTTCTTGCATTTTCTCTGTTGTGCCTTTAAAGACTCATGTTTATCTGGTGTTGTATTCTATGACTATCTTCCGAAGTCCCAATATGTTTCGAGTGCAATCCTCAGCCAGCTTTACGATTATTAGCGTGCTGTATTGATTATGCATAAAACTTAACCATCTCAGTGGCTATTGGTGCATTTCATGGGCCATGCACGGGAATTAGCCCTTTTGAGACTATCGGTGCACTTCATCCGCGCAGAGAGTCTAGTCAGACCCAAGGCTATTGGTGCACTTCATTGGGTCATGCACATAACCTAGCTCTTTCTGGATATTGGTGCACTTTATTGAGTCGCGCACGGAACCTAGTCCTTCCTGGGACTATTGGTGCACTTCAATAAGCCATGCACAGAAACTAGTCCTTTCTGGGACTATTGGTGCACTTCATTGGGTCGTACACAAGACTTAATCCTTTATGGGACTATTGGTGCACTTCATTGGTTCGTACACGAGACTTAGTCCTTTCTGGGACTATTGGTGCACTTCATTAAGCCATGCACGGAACCTAGTCCTTTATGGTACTATTGGTGCACTTCATTAAGCCATGCATGGAACCTAGTCCTTTCTGGGACTATTGGTGCACTTCATTGGGTCGTACACGGTACTTAGTCCTTTCTGGGACTATTGGCGCACTTCATTAAGCCATACACAGAACCTAGTCCTTTTTGGGACTATTGGTGCACTTCATTAAGCCATGCACAGAACCTAGTCCTTTATGGGACTATTGGTACACTTTATTGGATCGTGTACGGGACTTAACTATTTTCCGGATGATTAAAATGACTCAAAGTGTAACATAAAGATAGTTGTTTTACTATTCCTCAGCCATCCGGCGTACATTTAGTTACTTATGCATAATAAGTTTTAAGCCATTTACCATTGATAAGGGTGTTGATACGTGAGCCATTCATCCGATTGAGATAGTAATATCCTCTTTCTGCAGCTTCGCTAATCATATAGGGACCTTGCCAATTTGCAGCAAATTTTCCTGCCTTTTCATTGCGCTGGACATGTGGCGCAATCTTCATAACTACATCATTTATACTGAAAGTTCGTTCCTTTACTTTCTGGTTATAATATCTTGTCGTCCTTTGCCTATACTTATCCGCGAAACGTTCAGCTTTGACTCGTCGTTCTTCTAGGGTATCAAGGTGAGCAAATTGGCTAACCTCGTCCGGGTTAGTGAGACTGGCCATGGCTACTCGTGCGGAAGGAATTGCGATCTCGGCTGGTAATATTGCGTCTTCCTCATACAATAAGGAATAAGGAGAGGCGCCAGTTGAACTTCTCTTGGAAATGCGGTATGCCCAGAGTGCGTGGGGTATTTGTTCATGCCAGCTCCTATGATGATCATGTACAATGCGGCTTAATATCCTTAGCAAAGTTTTATTGGTCGCTTCTGCCTGTCCATTTCCCTGAGGGTAATAGACAGTCGAAGTATGAAACTTAATTCCATATTGATCCAACAATTCCTTGACTGTTTGATTAACAAAAGAGGTACCGTTATCAGAGCGGATAATCATAGGTGTGCCGAATCGACATATGCTATGTTATTTGATGAATGCAGCGATCGTGGCACCTGAATAATCTCGGAGCGGAATGGCTTCAACCCATTTTGAGGAATATTCGGTCGCAGTAATGATTGTTGATGGTGGATTTTCATTTAAGGTTAAAATTGTAAAAACCAGAAAATTATGCGCTAACATCATGTAAAAGATAAAGCCATTAATAAGTGTTGAATATTTCTTCACTTTACTAATTCACCTAGAATGGAGCATGTGGCAACAATCCTATTATGTGAATTAAATACACGAAATTCATCCAGGTTGGAGCATGTAGCAACAATCCCATATACCCTGTGAATTTATAACATTATTAATTAATGCGTGAGCAGCCTTGTATTTCCTGTACTCATTATCAGTGCGGAATGACAACTGAGTGTTGCTCTCAGCAGAGCAACACGAACCTCCAAGCATTATAATGAAAGCATGTATGAAATACCCGTACAGGCTGCAACTCTCGGTGTGTTATACTAGCCCGATTGAGCATCCGGATTTGTCCAGTATCGGTCACGGATATGATCTCGATCATCCAACTTCACCAAAGCATGATTGGATGGCCCGGATCAATTCCATAACCCCAAGCAGGTATGGAATATTCGCTGCCGAACCAACGCGGACCCCGCATGGTCGGCCTCCCCAAAAGATTGGCATAGCTTGCCAAAACGTCCAAACCAGAGCGGTATGGACGGAAAACCCTAAATTAGGGTTTGCGGCATATTACATGTGTCGCAAAACAGTCTCGACCATCCATCTTCGCAGGTATAGATGGAGGGTGTAGATGTAGATTCAAAGGGCCCAGAGCATGTCAACACAATCACCGAGGGCCCTCCTACATACCTGACCAATCGGTCAGGACCAACCATGGTTGGTCATCCCAATTCGTGCGCCCGAACAGAGCATGACGCACGGCCGTGAAACTCAAAATTAGGGTTTTAAACATCACGAGCGTCCATTTTTCTCCGCGAGAAATGAAAGGTTCGAGATTAGATTAGCAGTCCGGCCATACCAAAGCATGACCACCGTGGGCCCGTCTATCCCCTCACTGATCGGCCAAGGCATATCATGCTTGGCTATCCCAAAACGCAGCGTCCAAACTAGCGTGGTCACACTTCCCAAATCGCAACCGATCTCGACCACTCAACTTCACCGGACGATTCGAGTGGCTTAGATCACGTTTTCATGGGGACGATCAGTATAGGCGTGAATATCAACCTACCACCTACACTCTGCACCGATCGGCCAAGACCGACCAAGAATTGGTTTTCTTGGAACGCGCTTGAAAATGACATGATGTGCGTTGTTGCGGCACTAGTTTTTGTCACAAATTGATATCGACCACTCAACTTCATAGGACGAATTGAGTGGCCCGGATCATACTTTCGTGAGGTAATGGGGTATAGGCGCCTACACCATCATGCCGTCTACACGCATGTACGATCGGCCTGGCCAAAATCATATCCCAAGCTTGGATTCGACCAAAGCTGAAGAGGGATGCTTGCGCACCTCCTCTAAAACCCTAATTTCATCAACGGTCGCGAGATGAGTGTCTCAAAGATCATCTCGTCCGTCCAACTTCACCGGCTTGGTTATACAACCACAGTCGAGTAAGGCGTCTTGGTGATCACCACCCGTCACTTTACCACACCATGATGCAGTACCTACATAAAATACACACGATACTTCACAAGTATCGACCTCCTGAATAACGGCAGTTATTCAATTTAGCATTACATGCTACTTTCTCGTGGGTTCCACGATCCACACACTCGAGACATCAATCATGTCACAAACTGGGGATACATACTTGGGGTATTGGTCGGCGGTTTACAAGATGCAGCGCGCAATGCGCAATCACAAGAACGTGTCAGGAAGTCATGGACGGTTAGTGATGATGGGAGAAGTTGGCAAGACTGGTCGTGTGACACTAACACACGACTCCACTACTCCATCACGCCATTTTCTCCACTTCCCACGAGATACGAAGGTTAGGCTAAAAGACTTGTATAAATAGGTTCTCCTCCCTATTTTCCAAAGACAAGAGAAAACAAGGAAACAAGTCCAGACAACAGAGGCAAGTGTTGATACAATCGTATTCAAACACCGGAACTGATAGCTTACATCCGGCAAGCCAGTTCAACCTTTCTCGATACAAGTCATTCATAGCCAACACCTTCACATTCTCAACACCTTCTTCGCTTCCCTCCCTAAGATCAACCCCATCTCCTTCACTTTGTGACCGAAACAAGTCCTGGAACGACCATTTCTTGGTTTAGGCCGGACTTGCAGATTGATCTCTCGAATCTACAAGCACTTTTGTGAGTGCATTTGTTTAAGGTTTAGACTCATTTCTCATGCACACACCCCAAATTACCAAAACCGGCAGAAATAGTTTTCACCTATAAACAATGATATACTTATATCGTCCGGATGAAGTCGGGCTTATTTGTCCAATAATATCAAGCCCCCAGCCATGGAAAGGCCAAGGGGTGACGACACTATGTAGCAGAGTATGTGGGGAGCAGATTAGTGACCAGTGGCTTTGAAATTGCTGGCACTTCTTTACATGTTCGGCGGTATCAAATTCCATCGTAGGCCAGTAAAACCCTCCTTCATACAATTGTAGGAAAAGCTTTCTCATACCTTGGTGTTCAGCATTATGAGTTGTAGCCGTCACTATCTTCGCTTCTTCTTGTAATAAGCAGCGCAATATCTTATCCCCAAAACTCTTTCTATAGAGGATGCCTTCACTCAAAAAGAATCGCCCGAATTTCCTTTGAATTTTTAACGCATCTTGTTTATTCAGCGGCAGGCGTTCATGCTGGAGGAAATCTATGTAAGGTTGCCTTCAGTCCTCTACTTCCACACTACATACCTCTGTTTATTGTGGGGGTGCCTGACAATCTTCATATTTATCCTGGATTACTGCCGCTTGGACTGCCATATTTGTCCAGTATACACCCATTCTCTGCAATCGACGGTATAATGGGATTCCTCATGTCTGTCCGCATGATTCTTCATGAACGCGATTCAATATCTCTTGCGCTTCCATCTTTCCCACATACCGTGATAAAGCACCTCCGGATGATCGAAAGTATAGCGCTCCTCGGACTATGACAAATTATTTTAGTACTTTAACGGGCAATAACTGATCATCCGCTTCCCTGGTTAAATCTTCGATATATGATGTTCTCCAATCATCTTTCAATTCGAACGTTGTTTCCTCTTTCCATGTGCTCGGTAATGCCATTCTTTTCACCACTACGGTTCCTTCGTCGGATTCATTTAATTGTAGCTTTGCTGCCAAGGTAGCTAACACATCAGCGTGTTTGTTAGTGGATCTTCCAGTATGGTCAATAACGGTGCTTCCTCTTCTTGCTATCAGTTCTTGGGCTTCCGCTCGGTAAGGAGCCAAGTGCGCCTCTTTTACTTGGAAGTCATCTGATACTTGGTTTATGACTAGCTTCGAGTCTCCTTTGATGTCGATTGCCCCTAAATTGAGCTCTTCAGCCATTCGTAATCCGAGGATCAATGTTTCGTACTCTGCCACATTATTGCTACATTCAAAGTCTAGCTTGAAAGCGAATGATAACAATTCTCTTTTGGGTGTCTCAAATACTATCCCCGCTCCTCCGTAAGAGCCATATGATGATCCATCAAAAAATATTGTCCAACATTCTTCTTCCTCGACTTCTGCAACTTCCCCAGGTATTTCATCACTTATTTCCGTCATATCCATACCTGGGAATGCGACCAATAAATCTGCAAATGCTTGCCCGCGTACTCCTTTAGACCGCTGATACTTTAGCTCGAATTCAGATAATTGTAGTAAACAGCGGGCTATCCTGCCGGATAACACTGTTTTTTTTTGCCAGATAAGTGATCGTATTAGCGGTTGCCACCAATATGGTTTCATGAGCGAGCAGATAAGATCACAATTTTTGCATGGCATATATGAGCGCTAAGCATGCTTGCTCTGCTTTCGAAATATCTAAACTCCGCGTCTCTAAACCCTCTGCTGATATAATGGATCATACATAGCTGATCATTGCCGAGGTCTTGAGCCAACAACGCTCCAATCGCCATATTGGTGAATGCTGTGTATAGATAGAGGGGTTCGCCTTTGAAAGGTGGTCGTAGGACTCGTGCGCTGATTAGACATTCTTTGAGCTTCTGAAAGGCTCGCTCTTGATTATCTCCCCATTCAAATTGCTTGTTCTTCTTCAATATCGGTGTGAATGCGGACAGTAGTTACGCCAGCCCATGGATAAATCTCCGGACATAAGACACTCTACCTATAAAAGTTTGAAGCACTTTTACATTTGCGGGCGACCTCATAGTAGTTATCGCCTCAACCTTATCCGGATCGATCTGTATTCCTTTGTCCGTAACAACGAACCCTAAGAATTTTCCAGAAGTGACTCCAAAAGCACATTTGAGAGGATTCATCTGTGATACTTTCTACATCTATTGAAAACACGCCTTAAGTGGTCCAGATGATCTTCTCGTGCTCGGGATTTTACCACAACATCATCTATGTAGACTTCCATAATTTGATGCATCATGTCGTGGAAGATAGCCACCATTGCACGTTGATAGGTCGCGCCCGCATTCTTTAACCCAAACCCAATCACAACATAATAAAAATTACCATACGTGGTTTGGAAGGCTGTCTTATGCGCATCTTCTGCAGACATCTTGACTTGGTTGTATCCGCTAAACCCATCCATGAAAGAAAACATACCATATCCGCACGTGTTATTCACCATTATGTCTATGTTTGGCACTGTGAAGTCGTCTTTAGGGCATGCTCGATTCAGATCTCGATAGTCGACGCAGCATCGGACCTTTCCGTTCTTCTTTGCTACTGGTACGATATTAGCCAGCCACACGGGGTGTTGGATTGGCTTAATGAATTTGGATTTCAACAACTTTTCCACCTCTTCCTTGATTGCCAATTCTATTTTCTCCGGAAAATTACGACTTCGCTGCTTGACTGGCTTGTACTCTGGTGAGACGTTGAGGTCGTGCGCGATCAAAATGCTATCGAGACCCGAAATTTCATCATACGTAAATGCAAACACATCTCGGTATTCACGAAGTGGCTTAATCATCCGCGACTTCTCTTCCCCTTCCATATGTTTACTGATGCGTACACAACGGGGTTCTCCCTCCGAGCCAAGGTTCACTTCTTCTAACCTGTCGAGGGTCGGATCGATTTTTTCCTTTTCTTCAGGCAAGTTTCTATTATTTTCTCTTCCGAGATAAGAGGTTCTACCTCTTCCTGTAAATCCTCAATCACTGGGGTTGCCTCCATCATCTCTTCATCCGCCGATGACATAGCGCAGTCATGTTGGCAGTTGGAGGCTTCCCCGGCTAATTTTTATAAGCGATAGACATGTCTGCCCTCTGGCCGCGAGAAACGCTTGAACTGAATATTTTTTGTCTCGGCCACAGCTCTCTTATTTCCTGTGACAGGTCCCATCCATGATGGACTAAAGAGTGACTTAGCCTTCCCTTTTGTTTGCTCTTCAGGTTGGAATTCTTCCCATTTTTGGAGAGGTGTTAGATGCTCCGGATGTTCTCCCTGATCCATGAATGGCTGTGTGTAGAAAATCGAATCCGCCATGTAAGCTTCTTCCGGTCCGAATGGGTTGCCTGTGGTTGGGATCCGGAATTGCTTTCCTCCGATATTGGTTTTGACACATTGGTGATACGTCGACGCTACTACCTTGTGATTCAAGAGCCATCTTCGCCCTAGTAGTACATGGAAGGTAGTGTCATCCTCAAGTACATAGAAGGGAGTGAGTGCTCTAATGGGCCCATTTTTCATCATCAAATGCATTATCCCAATCGCCGTCTGAGTCTGTCCTCCAATTCCTCTTACAGTCGTCGCACGCATCTTAATTGCTGTCTTTGACACTCCTAAGGACTATAACGTGTGTAGTGAAATTAAGTTGAGGGAAGCTCCGCCATCTATAAAAGCTCGCTTGAGAGGTTGTTTGTTAATAAAAGCTGCCAGATATAGAGGACGAAGGTGCTCTCCCGGATAGCATATATCTTCATCTGTAAAGGTGATAGCTTCTTTGGGTATTGGGTTGTATGATTTTCTGGATGCAATTGTCGTGATAGCCTTGGATGCTTCGCGGATTTGGTTCTCACTGAAACCACGGGAATCAAAGAACTGCTAAGCTAAGACAGTTTGAGCGAATTTTCTAGCAATTCCATTAGTATCCGAAAAGATGGCTGTTTCAGAAGCTTCGCACGCTTCTTCTTCTTCCACATCCTCCCAAGGTCTCCAAGCTTCTCCCTCCGTAGGTTCGTGTGAGATCATCATAACTTGATGCTAAGGAAGCGGGTCGCTCTTGATGCTTTACTCCCCTATCTCTAACTCGCCTCTAGCCCGTTTCCTTTGCACAATGTAACGTAAGGAGAAACACTCCACAGTCGGATGATGAACTCTCCTGTGATAATGGCAATATCGCTCGTGCGTCTTATCTGTCGCGGTAGGCTCTGCGGATATGGGTGGTAGAGTTTCCTCTTTATTTGCCACCCATTGTTCCAAAAGTCCTATTATTTGTTCTCTGCTGCACGGTAGCTGTGGTGGCGGATTGTATTTTCCTCCATTCGTTCTTCCTCCTCTTCTGCAGACTGTTCTCCGCGATAAGAGCCAAAAGCAGGTCCTCCATTCTCCCTATCGCTTCCTTGATCATTAAAAACTGGTGCTGACGCAGTATTAACAGAGTGCAATTGCCAAGTATGTCTGCTCGCCCCAGAGTTCATAACGTCCGCACAGTATGATATCCGGGCTGCAGCCTCCTCGACCTATACAAAGGTTTAGAATTTGAAGTTTGTTAAGTTTAACCGAAAAATGGCATCCATTCCTCGGATGCAGATTTCCACTAATCGCTCTTCTGGGATGTCTTCATGACATTCTAGCGTGAAATATCGGAAGCGAGTAATATACTTTCCGATATCTTCTCCTACCCGCTGGGTGCATCTTCCCAAATCTATTGTTGTGACCTTTCTTTGCGCGGAATGGAACTTCTTCAAAAAGAGTTGCACCATAGCGTACCACGAACTAATGCTACCGGGTTTCAAGTTATCGTACCAAATAAAAGCATTATCTGTGAGTCATTTTGGGAATTCTCTCATACAAAGGCTTTCGTCCTAAGCATATGCGTTCATTGCTGATATAAAGCGACTAACATGCTCTCGCGCATTTCCTTTTCCTCCATATGTTTTAAACTTTGGTGATGTGTAATCCTCAGGGTATAGGTAATCGGCAACTTCTACAGAATATGGTGGTTCCAGCGAGTCATAAGCATCGTGCTTTGTCACTCGGTAGTTAGCTTCCAAATATTTTGCAATCGCGTCTTCTGTCATACCCGTAATGGTGCCTCTCGTGATGACTGCTTTAGTTGTTGTCGCGTTCTGTTCTCTT
Source organism: Papaver armeniacum (assembly GCA_023531295.1). Classification (NCBI taxonomy): domain Eukaryota; kingdom Viridiplantae; phylum Streptophyta; class Magnoliopsida; order Ranunculales; family Papaveraceae; genus Papaver; species Papaver armeniacum. The sequence continues at coordinate 195,504 of JAJJWW010005298.1, forward strand.
GCTCGCTTAAGACGTCCGCGTAACTCCTACTGCTTCTTAATGGATGCGTCTAGATCCTCTTGTATTTCAGACATCTCTCGCTCGCTTATCTCAGCCGTAGCTTTTTCTTTGAGAATTTCTTTTTTCTTTTGGGACGCTCCTGCACATTGTACAATAGGTGTAGTGACTACCGCTCGGAAACGTATCTCCTCATCACTTTCTCCTTGCACGTCTTCCACAGAGACATGGTCCGGGTTAGGAAGTGCTCCCCCCGCTGGTACCTTCTGGCTCGCACCTGGGAGTATCATGCTGGAAAAGAGGCTAAGAACCTCCCACTGTGGTCGCAATGTTGATGGGTAAAACGTGGGAAGGAGGAACTAGCCCTAATCACAGAATGTACTCCCAGGGAGAAGAGGGGTTTATGGGAAGTAATAGAGAATTAATGATGTCTCAAGAAGTGTGCCCACTTTCCCTTTTATAGTGACCATCTTATGGATAAATGCCCATAAGATTAACATATTACTAAACTACCATTTCCCTTTCCTTAAGTTAATACTAAAATCCTAAAAGGCTTTCTTCTTGGACCAAAGCCCAACCAACCTTAATGTAATCTTGGATGGACTAGAACTATCCCATTTTAGTGGGTTAGGCCTGGTCCCCTAATTCCTTCTTCCTAAAAGGAACCCTTCATAGGCTAAGGGGCTATCTATTTTAGGGTTAGTTATTTTCATGTATCAACACTCTCCAATTTTGGCCACAATCATCTCTTGCATCGCAATACCGAGCTAGATGATATGAGAGGCCAATATGCCGCAATCACCTCTCAATTAGATGATATGAGCGACAAAGTGCTCGACCGGCAATGTTGAAACTCATTGTGGCTGTCTACGTACCATTTACTACTTTAAAGGGATCAAGCACTGATCGTATTTCATCCTCGAAGCGACAACAACTTAATCCAACTCTTGTTGCAAGGCCGTGGCCTAGCAATGATAGCCTGGTCCGTATAGGCCGTTCAATAAAAAATGTGCGAAAGTTGCGCATAACTTAGTTCACGGCATGGCATAATGATGCCTAAGCATCATATGCCATCTTCACAAGGCTACACGGCTATAAATGATACCAAGGCATCATTTATGCTCTTCCGGCTAAGCTACGAATCTTACTTGGTGCATAGTCCGCATATGCACCTTCAACCAAGTACCCATCCCTATATATGTTTAAAGACATTTTTACAATTTAAATTGGGGGAGGAGAATGACATTCACCAAGTCCATTTTTGAGGTGCTTGTGTCACTATTCATGCACGGTCTTTGCCATGTACTTCGGAATAACCGAGCATGATAGTTGTACTTTCGTTTTTGACCCATAGGCCAACTGCAATGTACGACCAAGTCTCGTGAAGTTCCACGATGGCTGTAATTCCAGCTTTGGCTCATAGACCATCTTTAATGTCCAACCATGATGGTTGTTCATTGCCAACGCCAGCCTGCCCCGGCCTGATGTGATATTGGCCATAGGGCAATGACCTTCGTGATGTGCTATCTTAGCACTATGTTGCTCAAGGTCATCCTCCTAACTGGCCTAACGCACCATGTGGTGCGGGATTGGCCTTTGGCCAATATAGCTTACGTATGTAATGCGCTATACTTGACGTAAATATTGGCCCTTGGCCAAAATGCCCAACCCAATGTGTCATTTCGGCACCATATTGGCTTTATGCCAATGCTCCTCTTAGCACACACCGGAAGTTTCGGATGAAGTTCCATCTAAGGTCATGGCGCATCTTTGAGCATGCACCATACTAAAAATACATGGTGTTACATTTTTACTGCCAAATTCTGTTATATTATTTTTCTCCAATATGTTTTTTTTTTTTAAGTATCTCCGATCCACACGCGTTTAGCAAGCAATGCTTTATCGACGATTCTCAAAAATTTAACACCAAATCCACCATTCCTTTTGGACGTACATATTTTCTATTCATATCATCCATGCCATCTTCTTCCTCCCTTCCCTGCACTTAGAAAAAGATTTCTCAGGAGTTTAATTTTTGTCTTTCCAACACAGGCAGGCAAGTGAAAAAGAGAAAACCACCAAACATGAAGATTGGATTGGATAAGGAACTCTTAAACAGAACAAGTCTGCCAGCTTTGTTTTCTTTCAATTTTTTTTTTTTTTTTGTTTTTTATCAGACAACAGCGGGAATTGAACCCCTAACCTATAACTTGGGAGTTTAACCCATAGCCAACTGGGCTGCTCCCAGTTAGTTAAAAATCTTTTATCTCGATGCTCATGTGAAAAGACTAAACAGTCAAACTGATTAGTTCCATCCCAAACTGACTTCTCGAGGTTTACAGTGTCCCGTGGCTGTGATGCTAACTCTAGCTAGGTTACAATAGTTTGCTCTCGGCCTTAATAAACAGATATATAGTTTACGTATAGGGATCTTCCTCCCATAGAACAAAGACGAGAAATCTTAAACTCGTTCATGTGTCCATCATGTTATTAGGCGCAAATCATACGTTAGCGCTCCTATGATTAACTCATTAATGATATAAATTGAAATTGTTGTATTGTGTTTAATAATTTTATTTTATGTCATCCCCGTTCCCCAAAAGTTTAATGCGCTCCAGGAAGTCCCAGGTTCGAGTTCCCAATGGCGTAATATTGCAGGAATTAACATGGAAGGTAGTGTTAGCTTGCCCCCTTGTGACACAATCTCAGCCCCCTTCCCGCCGTTTCGGCTCCTTTGGCTAGGTTACCCATGAGGCTCGCTGGTAGGTTAGCACAGCAACCTGTTCAATTAATGTAATAGTATGTCGTTGGAGCTTAGCTTGTTAGGCTTCCAACTAGTTTCATGTAATAATCCTTATCCAATAAATCAAAAAACTGTTTTAAAAAAAATATATATATATTATTATTATTATTATTATATTACCTATCAATGAGATCTCGTGGGGTTTCCTAACTTCTCAGAAGTCAGAACAACTGGTCTTCTATACCAAATTAAGTATTCAGCCTCGTTTTAGTTTTGACAGGATGCCCATTAACGGAATGTCCTTCAATTGTACAGTTTGTACTCAACATTCGTGCCATTCTATTTTTTTTTATTTTTTTTGATGGGTTAATACATCGGTTAGTTGTGGCCCCTAAATACTACTAGCAATTACAAGGTTCAGGGTTCGAACCCTTACCTCCTCCAAGGAAGGGAGCATGGCCTGATGGTTCTCGTGCCATTCTAATTCTTTATAATGCGACGCTGACCCATTTTAAAAAATTAAGGCTGGATACTGGAGTAATCAAATATATCAGTTTCGTTAGGGAACAAACATCTTTTCATATATCATCATGTGTTCTTAAATACTATATGATCAAAGCCAGCACCGCGCCATTAACCTGCCTTTCAAACTCGTTTAGCACCAAATTTTTGTCGATTAACAGTAAAAGAAAAAACTAGCACTGCACCTGGCTCGTGCTCACGTTGACAAAATGTAAAAAAATTGTTCTATACCGTACCTACTACACCGTATATTTTGACAAAATGTAATTTTTTTTTTGAAAGAATATGCCTATTGGCTTCAAAGTGTAAGTACACTTATTTATCTCCATCGCCACGTGTACTAGCAGAGCCCACGTGGAGGCCATGTCCTAAAGTGGGATGACACATAGGGGCATCCATGGCGTCTAGACAACGTGCCATCTGTCAAGACCAACAGTCAAAGATGAGGGAGCATCCAAAGTAGATGATCCCACGCAACACCAATGAGTTACTCTACCCCATCACGAGGTAAGATGTAATCAACGGTTGGGGATGGTCCAACCGACACGAGATGTGACAAGGGGAGGACCGACACCGCCCGGCACGGACCGGGATAGCCCCAACCACTCGTATTTAATGCTCGCTCGAGAGGGCACGTGTCAGACGACCCACGAAGAAAGCGAGGATAGGTCAGCGTAACGAGCGTGGGTATTATAGAAGCCGCGGAGTGACAAGGAAGTCCGCGGACCATGCACAGAGCACAAGAAGATAAGGTCTCCACAGCTCCTTGTCAGTGGACCCACTGGATTTAGCTATATATATGAATACCCCTTCCACAGAAAAGGGGGTCGAGAGTAGAACTAAGGAATAGGAGAGAGAATAGTGAGAAGTAAGTATGCGTTTATGGAGAATCTCTCCATAAACCACGTAAATCATCATCTCCTTTACTTTTGTAACCATTTACGTCATAGTGAATATCTCCGAATCCGTGGACGTAGGCCTTAGTGCCGAACCACGTAAACCATCGTCTCCTTTACCTTTAGTACTCGTATAATTTCATTCACGTGTTCATGTCTCAGATCTATCACTTTGGGGATGATGACGAGATCATGACAAACTCGGGGGGTTTGGAATCCATGAATCATCATCTACCTAGGCATACTATGCTTTACTCGCACTTTAATGCATGTATTCAATTCATGTTAAGATTGTTTGTGATCACGCGGACTACACTCGATTTCCGTGTTCACAATTTGGCGCTAGAAACAGTGGGACCTTGTCCAGTAAAAAGATTTATCTTTCCCTGTGACCTTATGGTAACTCAAAATTTTTGTTTAGAACGTAGGCAGATCTCTGTTTAAACTCACTTTTCACATGTATGCGTATTCTTTGTGCTATCTAACAGCTGATCTGGGCCGTTTACGAACTTCTAACTAGCAGATCTGTGTTTGGGTCTATTCTTTCGCATATATTTACGTCTATTGTATTTTCTACCAACCAATCTGGGCATTGCGTAACCTTTAAACCAACAGATCTGGGTTTTAACTGATATTTCGAACATAATTTCCACCAAGAGATTTAGATTTTTTTGCAAACAACAACCCATGGACCTTATCTCGGTTAAATCCGCATCCGTCTATGTTTTTCGTATTGTTCGCCAAACTAACAGCATGAGTACACTCATTACCACTAGAAATCGAGCTTATGAAATCAAGTTTGAACTAACAGCTAACCCGTGGACTTTTTGTCTCGGTTTACCTCCATGTTCTCTGCGCTTGAGAATATTGCAATGGAAAGGAACAAAGATGCCGGAAAGACAAAGGTACCTTCAAAAGAGGCACATAGGACTACGCCAGTAGTAACAAGGAGCAAACAAAAGGGCGCGGGACTCACAGCCGGGGACATTGAGGATGACATGGAAGATCACAACGACCCTTTGATCCTCACTCTGCCAATCGCAGGATGCAACATAAAGAAAATACTCATTGATGGAGGGAGCTCCGTAAACGTCCTGTTTCATGATACCTTCAAGCGTATGGAGCTTAATGACGAGCAACTCTTGACCTCGCACTACACCATCTACGGGTTCAATGGCACGGCTACGAAGCCTATCGGGGATATTATTTTGCAAGTAGACGCAGGTCCCATGAAAGTTAACGCCCGCTTCAGTGTGGTGAACACGCCTTCACCCTACAATGCCATTATTGGACGAAAATGGGTCCACAAACTTAAGGGAGTCGCATCCACCTACCATCAATACCTTAGGTTTCCTACTCCCTTAGGGGTAATGGAAATCAAGGGTGATCAAGTTTCCGCAAAGGAATGCTAGGCAATGCAAATACGACTCAACAATGAAGAAGATGAGAAAAGAAGAACCCGCAGGGCCCGGAACAAAGCAATATCCAAGGACAAAGCCATTGACGAATACTTGGAAGAGATCTCAGGAAAAAACTTGTCTAAGGGAACTCCGTAGGGAACACGGAGGCATCAACATCAAATGCTAACCGGGCGCTCTCGCAAACAAAGAATCCGAGCCTACCAAATAGCAATTAAAGAAAGTCCCCCACCTTGGGAACCGAAGCCCACGTTTACATCCTTGGAGGCAGTGAAGGAAGTTAACATAGGGATGGAGCAGAACCCAAGAAAGATCAAGATAGGAACTCTAATGGGCGGAGAACGCGAAGCCTCACTAATCAAACTATTAAAGGAATACGCGGACATCTTCGCATGGAAACTATCTGATATGCCTGGAATAGACCCGAAGACAGTGCAACATGAGCTGCGCATCAAACCCGGCACACCCCCGTACGACAAAAGATACGAAAGGTGGATACGAGTATCACAAAGCAAAGAGAAACAGAATCGCGAAAGTCTGTTGGAGGCCGGTTTTATAAAAGAAGTCAAATATCCTACTTGGATCTCTAACATGGTAATAGTACCAAAGAAGAATGGAGGGGTCAGAATCTGCATCGACTTCACCAACTTGAACAAAGCATGCCCCAAGGATAGCTATCCGTTACCCAGCATTGATCAGCTAGTCGACGCAGTAGAAGGATACGAAGAGTTATCATTCATGGACGGATACTCCGGATATAACCAACTATTTTTAGCGAGAAGAAGATCAAGAACATACTGACATTTTACACACCCCATGGACTCTATTGCTATGTAAGGATGCCTTTCGGACTCCGGAATGCGGGAGCAACGTACCAAAGAATGGTAGATGCTATTTTCAAGCCGTGGATTGGCAGGACCCTAGAGGTCTATGTTGACGATATGCTCGTAAAGAGCAGATTGAGGAATAACCACCACCAGGACCTGAGGGACATCTTCGAAGCTATGAGAGAACACAATATGAAGGTCAACCCGGAAAAATGCACGTTCGGAGTAACATCAGGAAAATTCCTTGGGTACTTGGTGACAAAAAGGGGCATTGAAGTAGATCCCGCAAAAATCCGAGCCATAGTAGACATGCCATCCCCAAAGAACCTAAAGGAAGTACAAAAGCTCAATGGATCCCTAGCAGCCCTGGGAAGATTCATCTCAAGATCCTCGGATAGGTGCAAACTCTTTTTTAACATACTAAAAAAGGGGACGAAATTTGAGTGGACGGCAGAATGCGAAGAAGCTTTCCTAGGCGTCAAACAGTACCTAGCAGAGATCCCTATCCTTGAAAACAGACCACGCGAAGTTTTGGCACTATACATTGCAGCAAAGAAGAGACGATGCGGTAGAAGCGCAGAAGACTTGTCGGGACCCACACAAAGGAGGAGCAGCCGATCTATTATGTCAGCAAGACTATGAATTCCGCATGAGAAAGAAACTACAAAAGAATCGAACAACTCATCTTAGCCATCGTATGGTCTACATTAAAACTGAGGACGTACTTCTTAACGCATGACATACGTATCCCATGCCGAGCGCCCTTAGAAGCCATCCTCAAAGGGGCAGAAAGGTAGGACGCATAGCGAAATGGAGCACATACCTCGACCAATTCAATATCCACTATGAGCTTCAACACTCTCAGAAATCGCAAGTGTTAGCGGACTTTCTAGCAGACCTACCTTTGGACAACGAAGAAGAGGTGCGCATACAAGGATGGAGGGCCGCGGGTGCCCCTGAAATAGAAAAACAAAAGGAGCCAAATAACATTCTTGAACCAATGAACCCACGACAATGGGAGGTCTTTGTCGACGGCTCCAAAAATAGAGAGGGCGCGGGGATAGGCATCGTCATCACCACGCCCACGAGGGGATAGGATCGTGCATGCATTGATTGGAATTTGAAGGCCATACAAATAACATCGTAGAGTACGAAGGAGTGGTCCATGCCCTCCGCTTGATAATTGAATTAGGGATACAAGAAGTACGGTTGACAAGTGACTCACAACTAATCATACGGCGAGATAGGCTACGAATACAATGTGTATGACGAGACACTGATGGCATACATGGCTCTGGTACAAACGTTGGTCTCCCAAATACCAAAAATCAAATTTCGACATCTGCGTAGGAAAGAGCTCAGACACGCAGATGCCCTGGCATATATATCAGCCATGCTTAAAAATGAGGATGTCGAAGCAATCAAGATAACAAGAGTGTACGAACCATCCATCAAGCCCCAAGAAACATGTGCGGCTAACCAACGCAAGTCTAGGGAGGAAGATATTTCTGATGATGATGTCGGAGAGCACATCTTCGACGACTTCCAGAACGATGACATCACGCGACAAGCTGATGAAGACGACGATTACAGTCAAGAAGCAGATTGGAGAACCGAAATCCACTCTTTCCTAAAAGAGGGGAAACTCCCCCAGGATACCAAACAAGCTAGGAAGGTACAATCCAGAGCAGGGATGTACGAGCTAAGAGACGGAACCTTATACAGAAAATCATTCCTCGGGCCACTTCGTCGCTGTCTGTCTCGATCAGAGGGACATATCATCTTGAAAGACATCCATAGAGGAGACGCGGGGAATCACAGTGGAATGAGATCCCTTGCAGATAAGGCGAAGACGCAGGGCTACTACTGGCCAACCATGATCCGAGATGCGGCTAGAATGGCGCAAAGGTGCGAAGAATGTCAAAGATTTGGAAAACGGATCCACGCCCCAGCCACAAAATTGAATTCTGTGGACAGTATGTGGCCCTTTGGGAAATGGGGGATCGACATAGTAGGCCCACTCGTATCAGGGACAGGGAAAAGAAGATTCCTAATAGTGGCAACGGATTACTTGACAAGTGGGTAGAAGCAAAGGCACTTTGGCGAGAATTCGGGATTCGACGTCTTTACTTTTATTTTTCAAAATATCATTTGCAGGTTTGGCATCCCCGCAGAGATAGTTTCCGACAACGGAAAAACTTGACTACAAGGAAAGAATATTGACTTGTTGTTCGACACCTTCAAAATTGAAAAAACAAATCCACCCCCATATACCCACAAAGAAATGGACAAGCAGAAGCCACAAACAAAACTTTGGCACTTATCCTTAAAAAATAACTAGACGAGTATAAGGGGCGGTGGTGTGAACAGTTACATAACGTTCTATGGGCATATAGGACGACTCGAAGATCGGCCACGGAGAGTCCCCGTTTTTACTCACGTACGGAGCGAGTACGGTAATCCTGCGGAAATTCTACTTCCAACTACAAAGACGAAGCATGGGAAAAGAATCTCACCACGGACATGATGTTGGAAAAGCTCGACGACCTCGAAGAAAGGAGAGAAGCGGCACCGCAAAGAATGGAAAACTACCAACGCAGTGGCAGAGAATATAACAAAAAAGTGAAACTTAGGAATTTTGTAGAAGGGCGGTATGTGTTGAGGACCATTCCCCAATACCCGGCGAGAAAAGAAGTGGGGAAAATTAGCACCAACTTGGGGAGGACCCTACGTAATACACGACATCGCAGGAAATGGCTCTTACTATCTGCGCAATCTGAAAGGGGAAATCCTCATGCATCCGTGGAATGCCAAATATCTCAAGCCATACTACCCATGACCAACCGCCTGCGTGTGCATTTCAGAAGAAGAAAACGGACTTGCAAGTCCACATGTCTCTATCTCTGACAAAGGAGTAACGCACCTTAACTTTTCAATCAATCCAAGCTTTCATTTTTTCAAGCATCATATCCCATTCATTACCCACGCGCATTTCAATTTATTCAAAACCCACAACCTATACCACATGAGACACATGTATATACTACTTACACAATGTACATTGAAAACCATATCACACCTTAATAAAATATCGATACTATCGTTACCCCGTGGATGTAGGCCTTAAGGCCGAACCACGTAAATCGTTGTGCAATTACTATTATTAAGAATTGACATTACACTTAGTGAGAGGGATATCCCGCGCAAAGCGTGGATCTACCCACTGCAATATATCGGGCAATATCCCATACAAAACACACGCGTGCAATATATCGGAGCATACACATGCAATCTCTTGGAACTCCCCGTAAGCGTCTATAAGTGTACGACCGGGGGACTTCCCACGTAACGAGATACCCGAGCAATATTACAAGCCGCGAACTCAATGGAATATATCCTTGAACGTCGGCCGACCCCACCGTTCAGAATCCCCCGCCAAGGAATTAGCCGGACGGGGTGCAAGGTCACAAGACAATTCCGGGATATCAACCTACGGAATTGCACAAACAATACACTTTCTCAAATTCAAAGATCAACATCCTTGGATAGTAAACACTACGGAAGTACTCATTACGTTAACTTAATTTGTAAAGCCGATAAATGCAAATTCAACAAAATACAAATTCAGATTTAAACACCAAAGTTTGATCTAGTACATGGCAGTTGATTACAAGCCTAGCAAGAAGAGTAGCAAAAACGCCAAAAAGGATAAGCAACTGAGATCAATCCTTAGCATACTAGATATGATCTACTGGGAAGGAGCGTTATCCGCGGGTTTGTCCTTCGCCGAGGAAGGAACACTACCACCGAGGAGGGCCCGTAAGAGCCCGAAGGGAGCGCGGAACACAGACGCCGAGTATAATTCTTGTTTAACCCATGGTTTTTCCCGAGATCCAACTCAATCTCACCAAGAGTTCGTTAATCTCTTCTCGCCAACCGCTTACGAGCCACGAAGCCTATGGCTACACTCTTCATCTCGGCCGACTTAGGGAAGTGGAAAGAAGGTCCACCTTTTGATTGGCATGCTTCGCGCTTCCTCCCGAGACAAGGCCGGACCACGATGGTAATTGACTTGGCCCTCCAATTGAACTACCTTAGCCCGAGCTTCGGCAAATTTGTCATCCACAGCTCAAGTCGTCCCCGGAGCTCTGCGGATAATAGAAAAGAACAGTTATAACGAATACAATACAAAGCACACTCGATGACAAAAACGTATACCTTCACAATGATCAACCATGGAATCCCTTGCTTCGCGGCATAATCATATTCATTTGATAACCTATCATAATCTACCCGCGAGAAGATTATGAGCATACCGACTAGCGCTTAGGTCATCTCGAAGCATCGAGTCCGAATGACGATATCGATTAACCTCATCATTCTTCGATTCCAACCCCTTGATAAGACGATACATAGTCACCTCTAAGTTTTTCTCACGCTCAACCTCGACGGGCCACATCGGCTCGAGACGCGGATAAAGCACTACCGAGAGCACTAGATTTCGCCCTAGCATCGTCTCTTTCCTTAGCAAGACGCCGCATATAAGCCCGCACATCCGAGGGATGAGAAGACCGCTTTCGCCACAGCTCGTCTTCCATAACGTTAAGCTTAATTTCTAAAGAGGAAATCTGACCGCGGGCTTTTTCAATATTATCCCGCGTCCATAAAAGAGCTCCGTTGAACAAATGACGGTCATGGTTGTTTCGATTTTGCAGATCTACCAAGCAAAGCTTTTTCTTACGCCATTCTTCGGCCATAGCGTTATGAACATCCGCGCGGGCATTCCATTTCGCCGATTCACTCTTTAAGTTTTTCAACTAACTCGGAAATGCGACCTTTTTGACGAGTTCTCTCATTCCGAAGCCACAACTCGGGGACTCCACCCACTGAAGACAGTACAACGGGAGGAGGGAAGAAGGAGAAAACTCAGAACATATAAGGAGCAGGAAACTACCAAAGAAGAGGAGATGCAGACCTGAAATATACGAAGAGTTCTTCTCAAGAACCGCTAACTTGGCCTTAACCGAGGCCGGCTCGTAACGCAGCTTTGCCTCTTCCGCGTCCCCCTTTGCTCCTTACGCTTAAGCGAGACCCTTCACTCTACTATTTCCTCATCTTTAGCGGAGACCGAAGCTTCAACGCCCGAAAGCGTCTCTTCACAATGCCGGAGCTTCCTTCTAGCTTGAGAGACTTAGCCTTGAAGAGCCGGTAAAGATGATGGTTACAATACTCACTCCTCATCATCTATCAAAAAGGGAAATTAGACAACACATTTAAGCAAAAACAGGGGCAGAAAGAGTAGGACAAACCTTCAATAATCGCTGTTGGGGATAATTGTCTCGGGTACCCGTCACAAGAATGGCCATCATGCAAAGAACCATAGGGGAGGATCCACCACGAGATCAATCCCGCTGGTCACAAGATTCTCGCCCCACCCTCGAGCTACCACCTCATCCGGGTTAGTTCCATATGCCGACGAGTAAAAGAGTCCGAACTCTTTCCCCCTCAATCACAAAAGGCGTGACGAGGCACGATAAGCAAGTTTTTCTTTTGCAGCCACGCCAAAACAAAGATCATCACCATCCGTGACCAAGGACCGCGTGAAGTCATCTAAGGGCGAATCCAAGGACGTCCCACCAAGCGAGGCACCAGTAGTACTTAGCGCCAAAACCCCACCCCAGCAATGGAGGAGGTGCCGACACAAACCTCGGGATGCACTTTGCCAAAACCCCAACATCGGATCCACGTGTGGGGTCACCCCAGCCTATCCTTAAGGACATTCCGGTCATCACCATCGGAAATGATTGAAGTCCGAGACGAGCCCCATAACGGTGGCCATGTCAAATGATTGCTCCCCGGATAAAACCCTACCAAAGGAAAACTCGCAAGAAGCATCCCCATCCTTGTCACCACTATCAAGAGCAATTTTCTTACCCTTGTCCCCAACATCCCCAGTACCCTTGTCCACAAAATCCTTGTCACCACCATTCCCATCCTTGGTAGCCCCCTCAGCCTGATCATTACCACCACCACCCAGTGGCCTGACCACCGCCACCTCCACCAACGCTCCCACCAAGCAATACTATCTACTTCTTGAATGAGCGGAGAAGTCTCACCGCTCTTCCCCGTCGGAAACGTCCTCATCACCATCCACGGACTCGTTCACATCCTCGAAGTGTGTAGAAACCTCGGTGGGAGAATTCGACGATTGCTTCGGATTGATCCTCTTGTCTCTACGCACCTACCACACATAATGATAAAAGAGCCATCAGCATCTCCTTTCCTTAGCATAATCAATATTATTCAAGAAAACGAAGGGGCATATATACATAGAAAACAAACAACACACCTTAGTAACATCGATTCTCGCGAAAGAAGGTTAGCATCGGGGATATCTTCGTCTTCCGCGTCGTCAACATCGCGATTATAAGCAAAATCCATGCCTACAAAACTCATTCGCCAAGGGCGAATGGGCATAACGAGCGGGAGAAGCTTCGCGATGAGGGCCGTCAGCAGAGAGGTTGCCAACCATGGGGTCCAGGGACCCAACCATAGGCCCACAGACCAACGACTTCAAGAACAAAGTGGCACCATTCATAGTCATGATCACGTTAATCCTCTCATCACGGGAATAGGAAGACCTTCGGCACTGTGAACCCTCGCCATCTTGGAATCACTTACCTCGCTCAAAAGTCGAACTTCCCATTAGCAAGCAATGTTCCGCAGACTCACGGACCACGGCTTACGAGTATTCCTGTTAACGTAATCTCCAAAGGATTTGTTAAAATTCTCAGGAGTGTACCACCCTTTCTCCTTTTCTAATTTAGGGGCATAGCAAGTCATCATTGTTTGCCCCTTACTACGAAGATAGCATTCACGAAGATGGCGAAGATAGTTTCCTGTCAATCGTTGCACCCCGCGATTATGACTTTTCTTGGCGAAGATCGCGGCTAGACAAGACCCGATAGTAGAAATCATCACCGGCTTTATACAAGGGTAACATCAAACCAGCCTCGAAAGCACCCACGGTACAAGCAAATGAAAGGCATCATACTTGTAATTGGTAACCATCTCATAAGTTATATCTTTATCGAGGCATAAAAACGAACTTGGAAGCATCAAGACCATGCTTCAATTTGAAGGCCTCAAGATCAATGTGTCGGAAAGTAAACTTCTTATTACCCAAAGGTAAAGGACGAAAAGTAACAAGCAGAGTCTTCCTCGAAAGCATCTCCCGTAGTATCTTCCGTAACCCGCAGACTTTCTTCTTAGGAAGAACTATATCTCCCGAAGACTCTATCTCCGCACCTTTCTCTTCGAAGACGAGTCTTAGTTGACTTACTCGAACTAGGCACAGGTGGATTAGTCCGCGGTGGAGGCTTGGAGCGGAGAGGCTGCACATTTAAAGGCTCAGTGCGCGGATTCTGCCGCTCAGGAGACTCGCCTCTAGGGCGATTCACGGCATATTTAGACCCCTGCGGTGGATCACCCCTTCTAAGCGAAGATCTCTGACCAAGGGACGAGGATGTTCGTCCATCCCGAGGATTATCCTGGGTAAGTGAAGGCGGGGCTCCACCCCTAATATTGGAATCACTCCGAGGAGACCTGTGAGGACTCGACGGAGGAGTTTGGTAAGGAACCCGCGGATGGTCGGACATGTCTGCAGGCACAAACATGAATAAAAGTGCAAGTCAGAGGCAAGGAAGATCGAAAAGCGAGAAAATCCCAAGAACAACAGCAAACGTGAAGAAAACCCTAGATTTCATCTACAACTGCTTGAACTCTCAAACTATTATTCCAACTCAAAAGAAGAAAAATAAGATTAAAGCATGACCAACGAAACATACGACTCAGTGGCATCAACTCTCAAATCCCAGGATATACATAAAATTAAATTCATCATCAACGCATCACCAGAAAATCAAGAACTCAACAGGGTTAGGCATGGTGATTAAACGGAATAAAAAATCATACCGAACCTCAAAGAGTAAAGCGGCAAAGCAACAAAATAAAGGCGGCGACCGCGATAGCAGCAGCAGAGACAAAAGCAGCAGCAGCAACAATGGTGTCAGAGGAAGTTAAGAAGATGAAGAAGACAAAAGAACAGAGAATAAAACAGATAATGTGAATTAAATTCACATTCTCTCATTCTTCTCTTTTTATAAGACCAAGAGAAACCGTCCACTACCCAAAGGGCAGTTATGGCCGGATGTGGGAAACGTGCACAATAAATGCAGGTAGCACCTTTTTAGGAGAAGTTATGAGGAGGGAGATAAAAACGTACCACACGATTCTTCTTCCAACAAAAGGGGCTAAACACTTATTTATCTCCATCGTCACATGAAGAGGGGCAAATTGTAAGTACACTTATTTATCTCCATCGCCACGTGTACGTGGAACCCATTGAGCCCACGTGGAGGCCATGTCCTAAAGTGGGATGACACATAAGAAGGGCATCCATGGCGATTAATGAGATAGATATAATTTATATTTTCATTAATAGTGCTAAAATCTCTAAATAGATCAAGACCAATTATAAAAATATCTTATAAAGTTCTTGAGGGAGCATCCAAAGTAGATGATCCCACGCTTGGTTCATAAAAACACCAAATGAGTTACATTTCTACCCCAATCACGAGGTAATATGTAATCAACGGTTGGGGATGGTCCAGTAGATGATCCCACGCAACACCAATGATGTGACAAGGGAGGATGTAATCAACGGTTGGGGATGGTCCAATCGATACGTATGTGACAGGGATTTGGATAGCCCCAACCACTCGTATTTAATGCTGCTCAGAGGCAGAGCCGTTCCTGTGTCTAGAAGGGCCCTGTGCGAAATTTTTCCTAGGGCCTTTTGCAATGTTGAAATCTTTTTGACAACAGTAGAAAGAAAGTGTCAATAATTTTTATTTAATTTGTAAGATTGTCGATGTGTGCACTAAAAAAACTTACACTAAATAGGGGTGTTAATGCGTATTTTATATAGAAAAAAAATGAAAGTATTAAATAGGAATTTTTTTTGTTTAAGTCAGTAGAAAGTACAGTTCCCCCATAGTTATAATCAATGTCGACTAGAAGTCGGGAGAGGGTGAAATCTGTACCAAAAATGTCAAAATTTGGGACATCAATATCGAACATATCCCCTTCTCCATCAGTCCCAGATATAGACACCTCGGTTGTACTGGGTTCTAAGCTTGTTGTAAATCAAAATCTAATGGTGATGAACAAATTTAATGGCTTCATTCTAGTTAATCGCCGACAAAATCATAGCTCAGTGGATTCAGTGGTTTTGTAGCTCCCTTATGGTTATGTGTTCGAATCCTAGCAACGCTAAAGTTTTTTTTTGTTTTAAGGGTGTGACTATTGGGCTGAGAAAAAAGGCCCTCAACAGAGCTGGGCCCTGTGCGGTCGCACGGCCTGCACACCCTCAGGCCCGGCTCTGCTCAGAGGGCACGTGTCAGACGACCCACGAAGAAAGCGAGGATAGGTCAGCGTAACGAGCGTGGGTATTATAGAAGCCGCGGAGTGACAAGGAAGTCCGCGGACCATGCACAGAGCACAAGAAGATAAGGTCTCCACAGCTCCTTGTCAGTGGACCCACTGGATTTAGCTATATATATGAATACCCCTTCCACAGAAAAGGAGGTCGAGAGTAGAACTAAGGAATAGGAGAGAGAATAGTGAGAAGTAAGTATGCGTTTATGGAGAATCTCTCCATAAACCACGTAAATCATCATCTCCCTTACTTTTGTAACCATTTACGTCATAGTGAATATCTCCGAATCCGTGGACGTAGGCCTTAGTGCCGAACCACGTAAACCATCGTCTCCTTTACCTTTAGTACTCGTATAATTTCATTCACGTGTTCATGTCTCAGATCTATCACTTTGGGGATGATGACGAGATCATGACAAACTCGCGGGGTTTGGAATCCATGAATCATCATCTACCTAGGCATACTATGCTTTACTCGCACTTTAATGCATGTATTCAATTCATGTTAAGATTGTTTGTGATCACGCGGACTACACTCGATTTCCGTGTTCACACAAAGCATGAAGAATGCTTTACGGTAAGGAATGGGAAGGGTATTCGGTTTTGGAAGGAACCCTTGGCTTGATAGGGGAACATTGCAGGATCTTTTTCCGGTTGTGTACAAGGCAGTAAGGATGAAGAATGCTACAATTTCGGACATGATAGTGAATGGAGAATGGGTTTATGATTTCAAAAGGCCTTTAAATTCGAATGAACAATTAGAGTGGGACTTACTAAAACGTGATTTACATCACGTCCCCATTGTTCAGTGGATGAAGATGATAAAATGGAGATTATGGAGAATTTCAAAGACCTCGAAATGCTATGAGCAACTCACGGGGAGATTTGGACGAGTGCAATTTTAACAAATTTCTATGGAAAGCTCATATTCCCAACAAGGTAAGCTTTATTTTATGGGCAACTTTTCATGATTCTCTTCCAACTAGGGATATGCTAAGCCATCGTGGAGTTAACATAGACAGTGATCAATGCGTCTTATGTAATGACGCTAGGGAATCAGCGAATCATATGTTCATTCATTGCTCTTATTCTTTTGAAGTTTGGAAATACTTTATTGCTGCCTTCAGAATCGCTTGGCCTATTCCAAGCACTTTACTCCAATTATTTGAAGCATGGGACAACAATGTTTTGCGAGGCAAAGGTAGAGATGTTTGGAAAAAATTTCCCTTTGCTATTTGTTGGGTTTTGTGGAAGGAAAGGAATGGAAGGGTCTTTGGAGGTCGACATAAGTGGGTGCAAGAAAATATAGATTTGGTGATGCAATTGGTAGTTTTATGGTCTTGTGATAACGATACTTTCAAGTATGTGATCCTAGTTTAATTTGGAGCAATTGGGAAACTCTAATGTGTATGTAATCTCTTTGTATTGACCTTTTTTTTTTTTTTTTTTTTTTTTTTTTTTTTTTTTTTTTTTTAATATAACCTTCCCCTTCAAAAAAAATTTTAATATACTATACTGTATCTCAAAATTCTCGAGTTTTTTTTTTTTTTGTGGACAATCAACAATTTCAATTTATTCATATTAAAATCGTGATTACATGATCGCTTACAAGAATAACAAAAACGTCAAAATACAAGATAATCAAAATCCTAATACAAATAGAGATATCAATTACAAGTAAATCGCGAAGAGAAAGAGCCATATACCGCAACGATATCCAATTTCTGTATATATAATAGGGAAGAATGATGGTATAATCCGGAATCGATCTCGAGCAGAGTATTATAGTATTGCCTCGTGGACGGGACATACAATGTGCACGTTTTACTTTCTTAAAGCAGAGGATTGCATGGACTGATCGTATCGTATCAATCCTATCTATAATAAAGTTAGCTAACATTTTGCAGTTAAAAGTTGCAGTTTGTGGGAAGATTAGTTAGATCCATATAGACCAGTAGATAATGTAATGATGCTTGTTCTCAAGCTGCGGGATTTAAAATATTCACATAATTATCACCATGGTCCCTGTTCACCGGCAAGTTGTTCATATTCAACAATGCTGCTAATGGGTACCATTTTGCTTGGGATGTACCAAATTACAAGTAAGACAAAACATGTTTTGGTAAGGGAATGTTACAACCCCAAGCAACCATTTTGTTTGGGGTGTACCAAACTACAAGTAAGACAAAACATGTTTTGGTAAGGGATTGGTACAACCCCAGCAAAATGGTATCCCCATTAACAGCCATGATATTCAACGAGGGTTACTTACTCTATTACTCCCTCCGTCTCTATTATATAGGCGAAGTTTTAAAAATTTGTAGTACCATTCGATAGGCAGATTTTCAATTCCAAGATGGGTTTTTCCATAAATTACTCTTATTTATTATAAGTAGTTATCATCACAATTAAGTTAATGTCTCTAATGTTGGAAATTGTACAAAAGGTAAGACAGGAAAAAGGATGGATATGTAGGAAATCAAAGTTTTTTCTTATTTTAAGAAAAACCTACTTCTCCGCCTATATATTGGGGACGGACGGAGTATTATTCTCGAGGGATATTGATAGGGCGTCCCACCTACGAATCAACAACGGAGATTCCCGTTCAGAATTTCAAAGATACACATGTGCAGGATTGTAAAATATAAACAAGTGTTTGTTTCTTGACAGAATCAATCACCCCCTATAGACATGGGCGGGATTGTATATATATAAAATTATAAACAATTGTTTGTTTCCTGACAGAATCATCCACCTCTATATGGTTGGGGTTGCTGCACTGCATGCCCCGTTCCAGTTTGTAATTACGGTCTAACAATGGGATGTATATATTTTACGTAACTGTACTCCTTCCGTAGTCTAAATTGTTTTCATTTTCATTTTTTTGGACCTTGGGTGATAGATAATTTGCCGTCGATAACAATTTTGTCTAGTACATTATTTGTTGTTTTTAATTGATCGAAAAATAATAATATATGCTATAGACAGATAAAAAAAAATGTAAGGAATAGTTTCTCATGAAAAATCGCAAAGGTTTTTGATTGTCGAGGTTTTCCTCAATTTCCAATCAAGAACGATATACATAGAATCGCAAAGGTTTTTTCGTCTCAGATTTTGTGATTCCTCAAGATAGATATCTAAAACTCTCATGTGTTGATTGCTTTAAGATTGTTCTTGAAAGGTGGTTAGTAATCCAGGCTTCTCAACTAGCTGAGTGTAAGTGTTCGGGATTCGTGAGGTTTGCTAGCTTTGTCTATTGCAAACAGATTTCCAAGTCTTGATCTAAATGATCTAAAGGAAAATCAAATAGGCTTATCTGTTAGAGGCAGATTGGTTTCGAAAGTCTTCAGTTAGGTTGAAGCAATTCTTAGAGTCTCTCCAATGGAATGTGTGTGAAGGAAAAAGTCCTAATCCACGTAGGATCCACAACCATATTTATAAAAAATCATCTCCAACCGATTGATGTGAAGATGATGTGGCAAAAAACATTCACTTAGAGGATATCTTCCCATCCTAGTCACACTTTTATTGGGCCGACCGAGCGAAGCGAGGGAGGTCCTTTATATGGCCATTTTTTTGTAAAATCTAAGTGATCAATTACCACAAAAAGATTGGAAATGGTTAGGGCCGAAAAACCAAAAATGTCTCTCCCTTTTAGTCCAATTACTATAACTCCTTGTGTATCCTATCTTTTCAGGGGTATAATTGAAAAACAAACTTTAATATAACATATCTAAAAATCCGTTCCTTGGAATTTTACAAATTTTATCTCGTTAGAAAGGTTATAAAAAACTCTACGCAACAAGTACAAACAACAATATCAAATTTGGAGTTTTTACGAAAATTCGGTGATATATATCAATTTAGGCACAATTTTAGAAAATTAAATGTATATCCATTATGCAAACTATCACAAAGGATACATAATACTTTATGTAGCAAAATATTGGTTTATGCATCAACTAATTTTCCATTGCAACTAATAAAACGATGTACTCCATCCGTTTCAAGAAAAATGATACTATCATTTTAGGCACAATTTTCGAAAATTGAATGCATAACCATTATGCAAACCACCACAAATGATGCATAACACATCATGCAACCATATTTTGGTTTATGGATCGACTAATTTTCCGTTTTAGAAAAAATAATACTTTCACATCCCGTTTCAGGAAAAATGATAATATCACATCCCGTTTCGGGAAAAGTGATACTTTCGCTCCGTTTCGGGAAAAGTGATACTTTCGTTCTGTTTCGGGAAAAGTGATACTTTTTTCCGAAACGGGGAGAAAGTATCACTTTTTCCGAAACGGGGCGAAAGTATCACTTTTTCCGAAACGGGGAGAAAGTATCACTTTTTCCGAAACGGGGTGAAAGTATCAGTTTTTGCAAAACGTGGAGAAAGTATCACTTTTTCTGAAACGGGGCGAAAATGTCACTTTTTCTGAAACGAGGTGAAAATATTACCTTTTCTGAAACGGGACGAAATTAGTCGTGGACAAACTCCATCTTCATATTCTTCTTCGGTCGGCCCTCCCACCGTGGAAACGGTCGTACTAGTTAATAAAAATCATTGAAAAATAAAAATGGAAAGGATTTTAACCAATTGTATGCCTACAAATAAGTAAACAAATAATAGAAAAATTTATGGGTTGGAGAAATTTTTTTATCTTTCATAATATTTAGGATTTTATACTCAAAGGATGTCTTAGAAGTGATGCCACATATGAAATATTCACATTCAACATTGGAGAAGCTCTTTGGATGTAAAGGACGTTAGTTAAGGGAATCAGCCTTGCGAGGTTTAAGAGACGTAAGGAGCGCGACTGCAACTGAATTGCTTGGAGGATTAATTTGGTCTCAACTGCATTCTAGTCCGAAGTCTGATAGTAGGCTAGTGCCTGTAGCGGCTTAATAGAGTTTGGTGTTCAAAACTGGACGAGGTCCCGGGGTTTCTGCAGATGCAGTTTTCATCGTTAACAAAACTTTTGGGGTCATGTATTTTTTTTTTAATCTTTATAATAGGAATTACACAAGTAGTGCGTACTAAATTTAGGTAGTTTAAGTCCTCATTAATTTTGATCAATTACGAGACTTGCTCTTGTATAATTCGCATATTGAAAGATACATAACAAGTTTCATACTTGACGGAATTCAGATTCTCTTGATTTGGGTACAACTAGATTGATCTTGGATATTGATTTGTGAGATCGTCCACGAACTCTTCTACACAATCAGGTTCACGCACTTTATTGTCTAGACATATTGATTGTGGAAGTGATAAGGGAAAACTTTGTATACATATTGTTCAAGGATCTTTAATTCGATTTACTTGCAATTGTATTAGGTTATGTCTATATAGGTTGCCGAATGAAAAAGTTGGTGGTGTATTTGGTACCTTCTCCTTATCAATTAGTGTTGGGTTTTTGTAGAGATTTTTAACTGATATAGGTTAAAAACAAGGAACAAAATATCTAGCAAACAAGGAACTGATAGTTGAATTAACCATTGAAGACAAGGATTTTGTTAGAAGATATTTTTTTTTTTTTTTGCAAATTGGGGATCATAAAATCAAATATTGTTTTGTAATTGTGTGAATTGTATATTATCATGCGTATGCAGGAAATATGTCAGGAACCCGGTTGAAAGTATTAAGGTTGAAGTTTGTGCTACTATTAAGGTTGTGTTTTTTTTTATGATGTTGATGTGAGATGTGGTGGATAAAATGGTTTTAGTGGTGTTGTTGGTGCTGCATTTCAATTATTACCCATTAAAAAGGTTAATCTCACCTGGTTTCGTAAGATACACCCATTTTATACTGCTAATGACTTAATTTTTTGAAATGAGGGATAAAAGAATTGTAGAAGATGATGGATATGTTCATATTTGAAAAAGGGAGGGTACCAAGTACACCATCAACTTTTTCGTTCGGCAACCTGTATGGACAAAACCTAATACAAACACAAGTAGACCAACTTAATGATCCTTGACAATATGTATATAGATTTTATATCTCCATATCTTCTTAAACAGAAAGTATATACTTGGAGTCTAAGAACCTGATTGTTAGGATAAGTACTTCGACGATCCGAAAAATCAATATCCAAGATCAATATAGTCGTATCCAAATAATTCAATCAGAATTCTGCTAAGTAATAAACTTATTATCCATCTTTCAAAATACGAATTCTACAAGAGACAAGTATTGTAATGTATTATAACTATACAGACGTATCTACTAAGATTGAATACGTATTTCTTGTGTAAATCTAATTTTAAAGATAACCAATATAATGCAGAAAGGGTAAAGCAAAAGACACCAAAAGTTTTTTTAACGAGGAAACCGCAATAGTAGAAAAACCTTGGGACCTTGTCCAGATCTGAACACCAAATTGTATTAAGCCGCTACAAATACTAGCCTACTGTCAGACTTTGAACTGGAATGTGGTTGAGATCGAATCCATCCTCCAAGCGATTCATTTACGGTCGCGCTCCTTACAATTCTTGAACCTCGCAAGGCTCTACGCGATTTATTCTCTTAGCTGACGTGTTTTACAGCCTACGAGTTGCTTCAATCTTAGTGGAGACTTTTGATACCAATATGCCTCTAATAGATAAGCGTATCTAATTTCCCTTTAGATCAAATATTAAAGCTTGGAAATCTATAGATAAAGCTAGAAAACCTCACAAATCTGGAACACTTACACTCACTTAGATGAGAAGCTTGGATTTTTTACCACTTCTCAAGAAAAATGTTAAACTTATCAATTAAGAATAGATTTCAGATATCTATCTAGAGGAATCACAAAATGTGAGACAAAGAGAACTTTGCGATTACTATCTATCTTGCCTGAAAGAGATTACAAGAACTTCGATAACAAAAAAACAAGATCAGGATACACAAACTATCTAGGTAAAAGATAGTTGGACCTGGCTTCACGAATCCCCAAAACAAATTCTTTTAGTCGTAAACCTAATAACGTTTCACATAGGAAACTTAAATCAATAGAGGAAGACTCTATCTATCAGCTAGGACACAAACGTGCCAGGTATTGAATTTCGCATTTGAAAGAGCATCTCTATTTATAAATGATCAAGACCAAGGGTTGCTTAAAATTCAAACTAAGATAATGACATTCAAGCAAACACGTTCTCTGTTTAGATGAAACTCTAATTACAGTTTCAAGTTAGCATGTGAGAATTAGTTTTGAAATCACATAAAAGAATATACACGGTGGTCCTGGTAGTGAACCATGTACAATGACTGTTCTTTAGCAAATATGCCTTATGAACTATAAGCAATTTGATGTTCATTTAAATACTTAATAATTTAATCGTAATATACATACACAAGTGTTTTACTGATAAATGATGTCTTAGAGGTGTTTATGAGAGTCGTAGCAATTCTAAACATATTTAAAAATAAGTCTTTAAGCATCTGCTAAACTTTTACCGGGACCGTTGGTGACATGGTTTTGCATTGGCAGTTCATGGGTCAGGGTGCAGCGGTTCGTGAACCAGGTTCGCTAACCCTACTCGGCTCGTGAACTCAGATAGACATGGTTCGTCAACCGGGTTGGCCAACTTCTTAGCCTTTTATACCAATATTAAAAATTCGGATCACCACGGTTCGTGAGCCGGGTTCGTGAACAGTCCCCTTCTGAACTTAAGGTTTGCGAACAAGTTCGCCACCCTTCCTGTATTTCAGAAACTTAGATATTTATAGTTTGCGAACTAGTTCGCCAATCTACCCTGAGTCGAAATATCAGAAGTTATGAATTTATCTCTTTTGATGTTTGAAGCATTCCCATATGATAGAATCGTTGCTTGGGCTATTTTAAATTGATCTCAAATTATTTCTTGAACAATAAATTGTTTCGAACTAACATTATTAAGGACCTTTGAACATCCAATGCTTAAGTCATATTTCGAGATGTTTAACACGACAAGCTTGACTTGAAATTTCTTCTTTACAATAAATTTACTAGAAGTCATACGATAGAGTCTCAAAAGATAGAATGGTAAGATATTGAATATAATATAATGGTTCAGTCTTCACATAATTTTTTGATGAAGTTTTTCAAATGTCTTCGACTCTTCGTCGATCTTCAGACTTCGAGGGTGATGTATGATACTCAACTACCAAATTCTAACCTAGTTCAAGACTTGACATAGTAGACCAGAAATCAAGATATAATTTTGTTCAACTAATATTAAATAACAAACTTGAGATAACAAAACTTGTGGGTTCAACCGAGCAATGCTCTAACAATATTTACATGAATATTGATAAAAGAAAGGTTCTTATTGATGATTTTAGCTCAACTTATTATGTTTCAAATGCGAAGAGTTATTCAACACCTGTGAAGGTGAAAAGTATTTCAAGGATGCACATTCGCATATCGGCATCTCCGGTCAAAGTACGAGCAAATAGAGCAAAACCTGAGAGATGAATTTGCGTTGCTTTCTAGGGTTTATGGTATCTGGGAACCAGTCAAAGTATGCACAGATGGAGAACCTGAAGAACTTTTCACCAACATGATTATTAGTTTGAGCTTTCAATAGCTTCCCCCCATGCATTTCAAGATACATTCTTATATCTAGAATAGATCCATGGAAAGTCAACAAGTTTATGAATAACTTTCGCACATATGAAAAAAATTATTATTGTTGCTTGATGCATCTATTAAGTAGCTGCATCTTGATGCCTTCATTTAGTTGCTACTTCCACACCACTCAGTTTTACCTTCCCTCGTTTCTTGTTTAAACATTTTATTTGTAAGACGGTTAAGTAGAAGATGAATGTCAGCAAGTATAAAGAAAGATGAAATCAGATCCTTGGGAAATATCTGATTATCAAGCCACATAAATGTTGTCACATGTAAAAACTTCCACGTGTTAGAATATTTTATGTGGAATAATATCCACGTGTCAAAGATGGTCCACGCCAGTAGCTGCTACATTTGATAGTTAAACTGCGGTTAACACTTGTTTGAGTTAAAAGTGAGCGTATTTGGGAGAAAAAAAAATAACACTATATTTTTTTTTTTCCAAATGTTACATCGAATGGATGATGACCATCTATTAACCAATTTCAAAAGTATAGTCCTTTGTAAACCAAATTTAAAAAGTATGACCATTTTTAATTGACCCTAAATTTTTTTTCTTCTTGAATAAAGAAAAAAAAAATAGATAAAACAGCATCTTTTAATAACTGATTTCCACTGCAATATTTGGTGAATATTCATTCCACTCTCTAATGATATTCTATGTTCTAGTTAATTTTGATAATAAATCAACTACTTTAGTTCTCACTGAAAATGAGAGGGTACCAACTACATCACCAATTTTTTCGTTCGGCAACCTGTATGGACAAAACTCAATACAATTGCAAGTAGATCTAAGTCAAAGACCCTTGAACAATATGTATGAAGATTTTTTCTCATTCTTTTCCAAAATCAATATGTTCAGACTTAAAAGTCTGTGAACCTGATTGTGTATAAGAGTTCTTGGATAATTTCATTAATGAATGTCCAAGATCAATCTAATCATATTCAAATCAGGAGGATCTGAATTCTGACAAGTATGAAACTTTAATATATATTTCAAGATACGAATTCAACAATTACAAGTCTCGTTAGTGATCTCAATTAATAAGGACTTAAACTATCTAGACCCATTAAATACTACTTGTGTTATTCCTATTATAAAGATAAACGGTATAATCGGAAAAGGAAAAACCCAAGACACCAGATTTTTTTTTTGTTAACGAGGAAAACTGCACCTTTAGAAAAACCCAGGGACCCCGTTCAGCTTTGAACACCAAACTTTATTAAGAAGCTACAGACACTAGCCTACTATTAGACTTCAGACTGGAATGCAATTTAGATCGAATTAACCCCCCAAGAAATTTAGCTGCAGTCGTGCTCCATACGTCTCTTAAACCTCATAAGGTTCTAAACAATTGATTCTCTTAGATGACATCCTTTACATCCTAAGAGTTGCTTCAACCTAAGTGAATACTTTTGATACCAATCTGTATCTAACAAATAATCCTATTTGATTTCATTTTTGATTTTTCAAACTAGGTTTGGAATGTTTGCAGTAGACGAAGTCCAGCACACCTCACAGATCCGGTAACTTACACTCAGTTAGCTGAGAATCCCAGATTATTAACCACCTTTCAAGATCATTCCAAACAAATCGAAAAAGAGTTTAGGTATATATCTTGAGGAATTAAAAAGTCTGAGACGAAGAGAACTTCATGATTTATATCCATCTCGTTCCTGATCTAAGATTACGAAAAGATCAATAAGAGCAATATAAGGATACAAGAACTATATATTAGATAAAGCATAGTCTTGTTAGAGCACTGCTCGATCGAACTCGCAAGTTTTGCTATCTCAAGCTTGTTGTCAATGTTGAACAAAACTATATCTTGATTTATAGTCTACTAAAGTCAAGTCTCGGACTAGGTATAAAAGTTGGTAGTTGAGTATCAGACATAACTGAATAACACTCAAAGATTGAAGATCAACGAAGACATTTGGAGAACTTCATCAACATAAGAGGTATGTGGAGACTTAATCATTCTATTTACTCACATGCATCACCAATCTATCTTTATGAGACTATGTTGTATGACTTCTAGTAGATTTAATATTGCAAAAAAGAAATTTCGAGTCAAACTTGTCTTGTTAAATATCTCGAAATATGATTTAAGTAATGGATATTCATTGGTTCTAAGCAATCTTAGTTCGAAATAATCTATTGTTCAAGAACTATTTTTGTGTCATATGGATCATTTGAAAATTTCCCAAACAATGATATATATATTTATGGCAATTGAGGATGTTTCAAACATCAGACGAGAGTATTTCAGAACTACTGTAATTTGGACTCAAGGTAGGTTGGAGAACCACTTCGCAAACCATGGATATCAGAATCTAGGAAGATTGGCGAACCAGTTTGCAAACCTTAACGTTTAGAATGACACAGTTCACGAACTGTGGTGATGTGAGTTTGTGAAATATCCAACGGTTCACGAACCCAGTTCTTGAATCGTATACGTGTGAGTTCGGGAATAACAGAATGGTTCACGAACCCGGTTCACAAACCGTGCACTTTGAATTCACGAACTAGCTAACGGTTCACGAAGCATTTCACACCCTGTCCCAATGAATATTAATAGATGTTCAAAGATAACTTTTATAAGCTTGTTTAGCATTTCTATGACTCTCATAAACACCTCTAAGGCATCATTGATCACTAAAAATGAAATGACGAGGGTACCCAGGTACACCACAATCTTTTTGTATCAACCAATAAGTCAGATACCAAGTGCGATCGTGTATGGACAAAGTCGAGACAATACGACAACAAGGTATACACTTGTTAATAGTTACGATTTGAAACCAATATACTATATCATCACTATCAAGTGTCTTGGATTAGCGTACTAGTGTATTTACTTTTAAATATAATAAAATAATTATAATTGCGAAAAGTAAAATAAAATCACACAACAAGATTTTGTTAACGAGGAAACTGAAAATCAGAAAAACCCTGGGACCTAGTCCATTTTTGAATACTCTCATAATTAAGTTGTTATACAAAGAACAAAGACAACTTCGTATAGTTGAGACCAAGTAAACTACCCCTAGTTACTTAGTTCCCTCGGTATCCCTGCGTCTACAACCGTCTGGCCAATGCACGTGAATCCCAAGATAAAAATCACTATCTTGAGTTGCCTTACCGATGTAAAGTCTTAAGCACTCAACTCCTTTAGAGTGTAATCCAAACAGTAAAGGAACAAAGTTGTTTGGTAACTACTCTATTAATCTTTAAGAATAAAAATCCTGGGTCTTTAGGGGCGACCCCAAAAGAATTAGGGGCGACACAAAACGACAAAAAATGTCATAATCGGGAGGTTAATCCATAATCGGTAGATAACTTTCGGGGCGTTTTTTTTTAATGGCTAAACTACCCTTTACAATCGGTAGATAACTATACAATCGGTAGTTAATCAACAATCGGGAGTAAATTTAGTTTGTATAACTTCCGAATATAAAGTATCCCCAAAATAAAATCCTTTATCTTTTGAATTTTGACTATCCTATAATCGGTAGTAAATAAAGTTATCTTGACTCCCGATTAAAGTAGACCTTTGGAAAAAATTTCCTACCATAATCGGTAGGGAATTTAGGTTATTTAACTCCCGAATATAGAGTAGCCCCAAAATGAGATTTTGCAAAAATCCTTTTTTTTTTTGAATTTTGGTTGAGCCTATAATCGGTAAGAAAGGAAGAGTTATCATGACTTCCGATTATACTGTGTCTCTCTTTTCAAATATCCTACCATAATCGGTAGTCAAAATAGTTCATATAACTACCGAATGTAGAGTAGCCCCAAAATGATATGTTGCAAAAATCTTTTTTTTTTTTTTTTAAATTTTGGTTGAGCCTATAATCGGTAGTAAATGAAGTTATCCTTACTTCCGATTATCCTGGATCTCTTTGCAAATATCCAACCATATTCGGTAGTCAAAATAGTTCATATAACTACCGAATGTAGAGTAGCCCCAAAATGAGATTTTGCAAAAATCCTTTTTTTTTTTTTTTTAAATTTTGGTTGAGCCTATAATCGGTAGTAAATGAAGTTATCCCGACTTCCGATTATCCTTGCTCTCTTTACAAATATCCAACCATATTCGGTAGTCGAATATAGAGTAGCCCCAAAATGAGATTTTGCAAAAATCCTTTTTTTTTGAATTTTGGTTGAGCCTATAATCGGTAAGAAATGAAGAGTTATCATGACTTCCGATTATACAGTGGCTCTCTTTGCAAATATCCTACCATAAACGGTAGTCAAAATAGTTCATATAACTACCGAATGTAGAGTAGCCCCAAAATGAGATTTTGCAAAAATCCTTTTTTTTTTTTGAATTTTGGTTGAGCTTTTTCAACTGCATTGGTTGAGCCTATAATCGGTAGTAAATGAAGGTATCCTGACTTCCGATTATACAGTAGACCTCTTTACCGAAATCCTAGCATAATCGGTAGTCAAAGATAGTTCATATAACTACCGAATATAGAGTTGCCCCAAAATGAGATTTTGCAAAAATCCTCTATTTTTCTAATTTGGTTGAGCCTATAATCGGTAATCAAAATAGTTCATATAACTACCGAATATAGAGTTTCCCCAAAATTGAGATTTTACAATCGGTAGATAAAAAAAAACTAAACTACCGATTATGAAGGGGCATATAAGTATTTTCAACCTATTTTTTCTTTTTGTGTCGCCCCTAATTCTTTTGGGGTCGCCCCTAAAAATGCTACGATAAAGATATGTTGAGTTTTGACAAAGGTTCTTCCGTTTAACGAGTCAACTCCTTTGTCGGGTAAGATCAATCAAGATCTGAAATAATCAGATCTAGATTCACAAGCTATCAAATTCGGATATTGAAGAGTACCACCAAATGATAATTGCTGATCTATACGACTACTTGATCAAATCTACCAAAGATAAATTAAATCTTAATCGGATCCCAGGGAATCAAGATGTGTGCCTAAAGTAATATCACAGGATGCGAAACCAATAAAAAAAATTTCTTATCTTCAAATCTTCAATTGTCTTCCATTGTACCTGCACACAAAAACTTGATTCCATGATCGATCACGCACAGAACGTAGTATGTTAACAATGGATGATCACAAGTCGTATTCAGATATAAAAATATTTATGAAGATCACGTTGATACTTTGATCTAGTTTGAGTGACCTTATGTTGAAAGAGAAGGTTCTCAAGAATAATAAAACTATGTGCAATCAAAGTTTCAACAAACGTTAGTCAATTAAATCGATAATCGAAAACTAAATAACAATGCTTTTGTCTAATTTCCCACCAACGGTACTTGCTAGAGCTTCTTGATCCTAAAGAACTCTTCAAACGAGCGGACGTAAGAGATTTCGCCTAATTAGGGTACTTTCCTCTGCGGTATAGTATTAAAAGTAATACTAGTTGTCGGTTCCACCAGAAACAACGAAGTTTGCATGGCTAAGAATAGTTTGCAAGAATAACAAACTTCACTATTTATAGACCAAGGTTGTTTGGACAACAAGGAAATTCCAAAACCGAAAGATTCTCAAGATATGCAATAAAGTACCTAATTTCGGTTTTCATATATCCAACTAATATCCAGCATGTAATTATAAAATATCTCTTTAGAAAATATCTAATATTAGTTTAGCACTTAACTAATATAGATTTTCAAGAGATATTTTTTGATTGTTGGAAAATAAAAAACATATAATACGAAAATCTTAATTAAAAGATTTTCCAATATTTCAGTTTGTGATCACCTTGAGAATCAAGGAATATGTTTGTACACGTTCACATTATGTCGACATCTAGAACTTTCCTATCTAGCAAATCCTAATTCCAAACTCACACAAAACCCTAAAGTAATATGTGAATATGAAAATCGGTTTTGCTCTTGGTAGGGTTATTCCATGACTCCCACCATAGGCTAGGATCGGTTCTAACAAGTATCTCAATATAGGTAGGGATCAGTTCTACCCTGAATCCTAACAAAAGCTAGGATCGGTTCTACCAAGACTCCCAATATAGGTAGGGATCTGTTCTACTTTAACTCCCAAAAAAATATAGGATCGGTTCTACCTTGACTGTCAACATAAGTTAAGATCGATTCTACCTGAATTCCCTCCTTAGGTTCGAATTGGTCATCCAATTGATACTCATAGAAAACCGGACCAAAATACCTATTGATTTCCTTTCCATTACGAAACAAGTTCGTATATATACTTCCTTCAACCAATGTAATTAAACATAGTTTCCTAGGATGAAATCACACCTATATTCAATACACAATCAAGTAACAAATAACATAGATTATGTCGATGTCGCGTTTACGAAGTTCAAGAGATAAAAGTTATACTTCGTAATTTATATACTTCCTTGAAACTTTGATCAAACTAATATGACCAAATCTAATACTCGAGTATCATATATAACTTCACATGCTATGTTTTCAATCTTTAACGACTTGAAAGAAATGATAGGAATAGAAAGAAGTCAAGTCAATATTATTAACCTCAAGTGGGAGGATGATGTCTTCGTTGTAGTCGTTAAATCTTCACGTTCTTCAGGTCTTCAGAGTAATACTTGTATGTCTCAACATTCCTAGACTTTCTAGTCCAACCTAAACGAAGTTTACTCTAGTAGTGTTAATCAAGCGGCTCTAATTGAGTTTTGATACTAAAATATGACAATCAACCATGACATACCAACGCTTGGTGGGTTCAACCGGGCAATGCTCTAACAAAAACACCTTGTGTATGTGCGTCATGATTAAAATTTTAAGTGTTAATTGAACACAATATTGCTTGTTCGTTCGAAAGGCATATTTTCCAAGAACAATCATCATAAACGGTTTCAGAACCCGAACCATAGTGATTTCTTTAGGTACATATTGAACTCTAGGATTTAAAGACAAACTTCTCACATGCTTAGTTGAAACCCTAACTATAGTTTTATCTGAATATAAACATAGTTTAGTTGAATATCAAGTTACCTTAGCTTTAGGTACATATAGCACTCTAGGATTTAAACTACCTAAAAATAACAATAAAGTACTTTATAGGATAATAAAGTTTTCAGGTAATGTTGAAATGACTCCTTGTGATGGTATCCACGGTCAGCTTTTAGTCTATCTCAAAATTTAAGTTTCCCAGCTTTAAACTCCTTTTCCACTTGATTGTTTTTCATAAAACTAAACCCTCACCCTTTTCCGGATTAGTGCTCCATTGATGTGGATAAATTTTGTTCCTAGACAGTTTCAAGTCTTGTGATATCATACTCGTTATTTCCTTGACCATCAGTGAGGCTTCTGACCCCATTGACCACGTTTTCAGGATTATGAGCTCTATTTTGAAAAACTTTCAATCATTTTTTATTCCATATAACCCAAGCAATATTAGTCTTCTTTTAATGTGACTTTGATAATTGTCTTCAAACCAATCCATTCCACGAGTCTGTTATTGATGACCATGTCTTCACAATAGAGTAAACCACACAACTCTTGAAAATTTATCGTGAAAAATTAGGTGAGTATCAACTTTATATCATTCTTGTTTAAGGGATAAACTATATCCATATTTTTGACCGTAAAAAAGATTTTTTTTGCGGGTGAAAAGATGCTACTAAGACACTTCCAAGGAAAATATAGGATTCCTGGTACAATGGGAAGTTTCTTGATTTTCTCTGTCTTGTCTTTATAATATGCTTAGAATTGTTATTGGTGTATTTTTCCTCATAAAGTTTATTGTGTGTAGACTTCACAGAGTAAAGGCTATTTTATTCTAATGTTCAAATTAATATGTCACCACGCTATGAATGAATGGTAAGGTTCAAGATGTGTTTCACAACTTCCGTTGTGAAAAGCTCGTGAATAAGAGACAAGTTCCATCGAGTATTACTGATGTTAAAGAGTTGTTTAACTTTGACATAACTATGATGATTTACTGCATTAACATTATATTTTTGAGCATGCTGTAATTCAGGAATCCACTTTTCATGCGACATCCTTATGGTTTAACCATGGCCAGTATTGCCAAAAACTCATTTCAGTACTGATGCTTTTATAGGTCCAAAAAGAGTCAGACCTATTATAATGATTACAAGTACTTGACAACTGAAGTTTTTTCCCGCGCATCTTCATATCTAACATAAAACCTCCATGCATATTTTGCTGACAAAGCTCTACTGAAGCAATGAAGATCTCTAAAACCTAAACCCTTCTTCTTCTTTATGTTTGCGTGAATTTTTCTAAGAAATAACATACAACCCCTTGTTATTACTTTTTGCCTCCAAAATTTGGAATCGACAGAGTTTACAACATTAGTAAGTTTGTACTGTTTTCTATTTTCAACTTCTTTGTTTTATTTAGCTATGAACTTTTAGTCTAGTGGTAGACTAGGTTTTTGTTATAGCATTAGGAAGCTTAAAAAGCTCATATGATGGACAAGAATATAGTTTAAGGAATCATTTACCAAAACTGATCTTCCAACTTGAGAAAAATTGGATCCTCTCGATTGGAAAGTCTAGACTCCATTTTCCAAATAAAATTGATAATGACACACTCTTATTTTCTGTTTATGTAGAAAGGAAGACATATTTTTCTCTTATAGATCCATTTGGTTCACTTGAAATACGCTTGCAAGGTCTTGAAAAACAAAATGATCAAGATTCTTACTGGAATAAATAAATGTCTTGTATTTTTTAAATACCTGAGCAAACACTAAAATCAACAACGGCTTAGAAGAAAATATCTGGTTTGAGATAGGTTAGAGCCATATAAAATAAATGACACATTCAATGGTGCTCTCCTTTTAGCTAAAAAAATTGTCGAGAACTTAATCTCCGAATTTCACATCATTCCAACTTACTAATGTTGATGCATCTTGTATGTAGTACTGACTTTCGAGTCATGTTCAGGCATAAGGTATTGCCCTGAACTTGTATATATGTCATTAAAAGCATTGAATCATTTGTATGGTCGGGAGGAAGTTTTCAACGTCATGTATTGATTCGTTTGATGTCATTTCAATCAAATACTCAAACTGATTCAACTTGTTTTCCTCACTTCTATTTCAACTCAAACCATCTCTTCTAAGGTTTATTAAATTGATATTACTGACAATGATATATGACCTTTTATGAAAAGAAAATAAAGGCAATTGTTGAGTTTGAAGAATCTTACCAAAAGTAGCTGAATTTCGCTAGCTAGAACCACCTTCAACATTTTTGCTCCCTGTAATGATAATAACTTCTTGTTATTTCACTGTTGCTTTCTTTCGCCATGTTTATACTTCATTCAAATGCAACATATCATTTAAGAGATGAATTAACATTCTTTTACCAACATTTTGGTGAAAGATTACTCATATTTCTGTCTTTTTCTATGGTGACAACACAATTTATTATACCATTTACATATTATAGCATTTTTACTTTCGATTTATTTCCTCTTGGTCTTTTGAGTTGTATATTTTTTTAACATCATAATTTTCCGAGACATGAGATTGATTTTGATACTGTCTCGAGTTATAACAAGAATATTTATAAAAGATAAATGACTTTTATCCCTATATAACTAGCGATTTCTCTCCACCAATATGGACACATGAATTTGTTTTTAAAGAGATGCATGGACTATTTTTTTTTTTTGATCGGCAAAGAAAAGAATATTGATAAAAAAAGAGAGGGTATAAGAGGCTTATACCACCCTAGCCATACAAAAAAGAAATACAGGTGCAGCGAAGAACCTAGTCTACCACTAGACTAAAAGTTCACAGCTAAAAGAAAACAAAGAAGCTGAAAATAGAAAATAATACAAACTTACTACAACTGTATTAGAAATCACTACGAAACAGAATCAATGAAGACTGAATACCAGTTTTTCATAACATCCGAAGGTCTCAGCGACTCGAACTCTTTCTCAATCAAAGTCCAGGAATAAATATAATAGATATCCTTTTGAATCACCGCCTCTAGAGTGTTGGCTTTGTCACTGAAAACTCTCATGTTTCGCTCCTGCTAGAGACACCACATAATAGAAGCCTAAATAATATTCCACATAGTATTGAGGGCAACAGAAGGTTGCGACAAGTGGCAGGATTGTAATGCAGTAGAAACTTCCAACGACATCTAGAAGAACCATTTTAACTTAGTCAAGAAAGAGTTCCAGATTCTCATAGCACAAGAAAAGTGAAGAAGAAGATGAGATGTTGTTTCTAGTTCATTGCAAAAAAGACAGCTAGCAGGGACATCAATACCTCTTCTGCGTAACATGTCTCTAGTAGGCAGCTTGTTCTGCGCAATGGTCCACAAAAAGGATCTTATTTTGGGTGGATACTTTTGACTCCAAATATGCAAGAATATTTTACCCGCAACATTATCAAACTCTGTAGCGGTGAGAGAGTCATACAAGGATCTGACAGAGAAGACCTTTATTGCATTCAGAGACCATTGCAATACGTTATTCAAGTCATGGTTATAGGTAAAAGTATTCAAATCGGACATAGGAATAGAGAACTCAGCTGTAGCCAAACCAAGCAACCTTCTAGGATTGTGCGATTTCCAGACAATTCTATCTCCGTCAGTAATACCTAGCTCAACTATCTTCTTAGTCTTCGCACTTGAGACAAAAAAAAATGTTAGGGTACCAATCTTTAATTGGAGTATCATATAACCAAACGTCCTCCCAAAACGTAGTAGTAGTGCCACAATTCACTTTAAACTTAATATGCTTTAAGAAAAACGTATTACACTTAATAATTTCCCTCCATACAGACCTGCCATAAGAGCATCTAGGTACATTAGCCAACCAATTCTCCTCCCCGGGACCATATTTCTCAGCAATCAACTTCTTCCAGAAAGCTACTTCTTCAATAGCTATCTCAACAACCATTTGCAAAGAAGGGCTTGATTCATTTGTTTTAAACTTTTAATACCCAATCCCTCGAATTTCTTTTTTTTACACAAAGCACTCCACTTCACAAGATGAATTTTCTTTATACCCACTTTATCATGCCATAAAAAGTCCCTCACAATTTTCTATATCTTCTTACAAACTGACATAGGCCTCTCATAAAGACTCATAAAGTAAACAGGTAGTCTAGCTAATACATTAGAGTGATCTTACCAGACCTCTTAAGAAGAGATTTTTTCCACCCCGCCAATTTAGAAATAAACTTATCCAACACCATGCCCCATTTAGCAATCTCGATACATTTATCTCCCAAAGGTAAGCCCAAATATGTAGTAGGAAGAGAACCAGTGTAACAACCCAAAATATCAGCAAATTGAGTTAAGTTACCATCAAATCCAACTCCAAAATATGACTTTTCACAAAATTAATTTTAATACCAGTGATGAGCTCAAAAGAAAGAAGAAAAAAAAAGTCATAATTTTTTAACTTGCTCAACATCAGCATCAAGAAATATTAGAATGTCATCTGCGAATTGCAGATGACTGATAAGCGTACCTTGGTTTTGAACTTGAAAACCTGAGAAAAGACCTTGCTGTTGAGCTTGTCGAATCATGTAGGTAAGAGCCTCACCAACTAGAAGAAATAAAAACGGAGAGATGGGATCCCCTTGTCTTATTCCTTTCCCACTAGTGAAAAACAAGTAGCAGTACCGTTATCAAGAAATCAGAATTTTTGCAACACCGAATCCAACTTCTCCATTTTTCATTAAACCCCAAAATTTTATCAAAAAAATCTGAATTAACATGATCGAAAGCTTCTTGAAATTGACTTAGCAAAGTAAACCAGAGCGACTATTAAAACTCTACGATGGACACATTAGATATGCATGGACTATTAAAACTCTCCATCCCTTAGCTTTTGCTCTAAGAAAATATCAAATTCGGATTAGTATGAGTGTATATTCGCTTCTCTTGTAGCCAATAATTTCAAAATAAAACTAGAAGACTAATTCCATGTTGGTTTGGAAGTTTTCTCTCGTTCATTTATCCCAAAAAAAAAAAGGAAAAAAAAAGGAAAAATATGGTTGAAAGTGTTCCATCAAAAATCTTAATCAACTGACATACTATCACAAATCAATTACCTTACCTATAACTTTTAAGAAATATATTTCGTAAATTAATGATGGTTTTCCATAAATTAATGATTGTTATTATTGTCAAATAGGTAGATAAGCATAAAAAAACATATAAATGTTTGCTAAACCACCAATGCGTATCGTTCAAAATAGTCGTGCTATCACTACAAGACTACCAGTCACCACCCGTCACCAACCTCCTTTCCATCTCTTTGAAGATTTCTACAACTTCACTTCAGGGTGGTAGGTGAGAGTGAGACAAACATACAATGGTCGATATGGATATAGTGGTTATGGTGGCACAATATAGATGGATATCGGATATTTTAATGATTAGATGTGCCACTGAAACACTAGGAAATACAAAGGAGAAAATTTTGACAGTTCTATCTGGTGTTAGGTATACCCAAGCGGAAAAGATCTTTACACTTTTTATGATGGTCGAGTCAACCATCTCACCCCACCTCATTTGGTAGTTCTAATTTCTCCCCCCACTAAGTTTTCTTGACAGTACTGCTTGGTGTTAGGTACACCGTATTGTGGTGATATAT
This sequence comes from Papaver armeniacum, assembly GCA_023531295.1. Classification (NCBI taxonomy): domain Eukaryota; kingdom Viridiplantae; phylum Streptophyta; class Magnoliopsida; order Ranunculales; family Papaveraceae; genus Papaver; species Papaver armeniacum. The sequence goes on from JAJJWW010005298.1 coordinate 232,604, forward strand.
TTGTGTGCTATAGTATATCCTATATGCATAATGGTCAACCATTTCAGCTCACCAAAAAAGTAGTCTAGTACATGTATTGTAATCATTTGCGGGTGCGTGTAATGCTAGGAGAAACATGACTTGGAATCTTGAGCAGTGTAGTCAAATCGCTCTCCAAGGCCGATTACTCACCGAGTAATCGCTACAAGCTCTATGACCGAGGCTATTTCCGATTCCAAGGCCTTTCCGATTTGTAGCAATTAAGGCGGCCGATTTGGACTGATTTTTTAGCAAAACGAGTTAACGATTTTTTTGAGTTGGCCTTGCATGCACTTAAATTAGAAAATAAAATATTCATAACCCTAGATGAGAGTTATAAAATAAAAAAACCTCTAAATACATGATAAATACGTTCAATATAACAATATTACACACTTAATTACATCATAATGTTAAAATTTTAATTTTAATTAGGTACAAATCATGACTTACGAGCAGCAATATATAAATTATTAATAAATAAATTATGAATATTAGACCGAATTTTGGCGATTTCCAAGTCCGAACTTATTGCTCCTCATTCCAAGCTCCCCAACCGAGTAGCACCGAGGAACGATTTCGATTACTTTGATCTTGAGTGGCTCGTTACCATCAAAAATAATTAATTTGCTTCCCGGTACTAAATTAGGCATTTAAATAGGCAGTTTCAGCTACTATCAGATTAGCAGTCAACATTGATCAGTATCGGTTAATACGAATATGTATCATTGACCTGGGACATTCGTATTAGCAGGCACTAATACCTTACATGGCGAACCATGCTCGTCATCCTACGAGGAACGATTAGACAGTTCAGCACTCATGCTCGTTTCTGAGGTTTCGTCATTATGTAATAGTACATAATTACATACACTTTGTTAAGCATCCAGTTCAGGGCGAATAAATGAAATGATAAACAAATTAGTTTGGTTCGAGTCTTCCGTGGCTATTAGAATATAGAAAACAAATCACGTTGTTTTGGAAATCTTGATTTCTATAGTCAAACGTAGAATCATGTGTGCACCGTAGTTCAACCAAAATCATTAGGGGCTGGAGTAAGCGAGTGGATCGCACGTTTTAATACATGAAGCCGCCTTCTTTGTCGAGGGGGGGCTAATGGGGGAGGCCATCATTTTAAAAAAGAAGAGAAAACCGCAGACAAGAGTCCAATGCAAATACGTTTTATAGTTCATTTAGAATCTCGACTATACTAGTACGACCGTTGCCACGGTGGGAGGGCCGACCGAAGAAGAATATGAAGATGGAGTTTGTCCACGAATATTTTCGTCCCGTTTCAGAAAAGGTAATACTTTCACCTCATTTCAGAAAAAGTGACATTTTCGCCTCGTTTGAGAAAAAGTGATACTTTCTCCCGTTTAAAAAAGTGACACTTTCTCCCAGTTTCGGAAAAAGTGACACTTTCTAAAGTTTCGGAAAAAGTGATACTTTCTTTCTCCCCGTTTTGAAAAGTGATACTTTCGCCCATTTGAGAAAAAGTGATACTTTTTCCGAAATGAAGCGAAAGTATCATTTTTCCAAACGAAAAAAGTATCACTTTTCCCGAAACGGAGCGAAAATATCACTTTTTCCGAAACGGAGCGAAAGTATCACTTTTTCCGAAACGGGATGTGATAGTATCACTTTTTCTGAAACGGGATGTGAAAGTATTATTTTTTCTAAAACGGGAAATTAATCGACCAATAAACCAAAATATGGTTGCATGATGTGTTATGCATCCTTTGTGGTGGTTTGCATAATGGCTATGCATTCAATTTTCGAGAATTGTGCATAAAATGATAGTATCATTTTTCTTGAAACGGATGGAGTACATCGTTTTATTAGTTGCGATGGAAAATTAGTTGATGCACCAATATTTTTCTACATAAAGTATTATGTATCCTTTGTGATGGTTTGCATAATGGATATACATTTAATTTTCTAAAATTGTGCCTAAAATTATATATATCTCCGAATTTTTCGTAAAAACTCCAAATTTGATATTGTTGTTTGTACTTGTTGCGTAGAGTTTTTTATAACCTTTCTAACGAGATAAAATTTGTAAAATTCCAAGGCACGGATTTTTAGATATGTTATATTAAAGTTTGCTTTCCAATTATACCCCTGAAAAGATAGGATATACAAGGAGTTATAGTAATTGGACTAAAAGGGAGGGACATTTTTGGTTTTTCGGCCCTAACCATTTCCAATCTTTTTGTGGTAATTGATCACTTAGATTTTACAAAAAAGTGGTCATATAAAGGACCTCTCTCGCTTCGCTCGGTCGGCCCAAAAAAATGTGGCCGGCTGATTACCCAAAGTCCGTCACTATTACGGACGCCATTTTTTATTTAAGGTTACTAGATTAATTAGGACTATATATATTAGGTAATTTGATGAGTACGTAAGTACTAAACTAACACACCACAATGGGAGCTTGGACTTATTCTTCCCTTGTTTGGTGAAGTGCTGCTGCTGACTAACACTTTTTCAATCTTCGCTCTATCTTTCTTCAACAACCCACTCTCACCAAAACCATCCAATATTAATATTATCCTTAATAAGTCGAATTACAAAGTGATTTCAACCTCGGAAAGCAAGCCTTGTTTTCATTTCCGTGGCCATTCATACTACCTAACTTGGCAATGGATTTCTAAGGAACTTATGTGGACGTGCTCGGTTGTACACTTGTCATTTTGACCTTGTACATTTATTGCTGGGCAAAGTTCCCAGTTTTGTGTTTAGAAGACAGAAGGAATGGCGATCCTACCGCATCCAGTCTATTTTTGGTAGGTCAAAGACGTCAAAGTGATAAAAATGGGGTCAGTCAGCTGGCTCAAGTAAAATAGATTGGTGTCATGGAGCGACATTATTGCAAGACGTAGAATTGCATGTTACAGGCAAACAAGCGATCATATTCACTGCACGGACATGCCTGATCCATATCATAGTTATTTTTTATTTCGTAATATATTTTTGTATATACGTTGCAGATTTGACATTCTAAACTTTTTGTGAAACTCGAGTGACGTGGAATAAGAGGGAACAGGAGGGTTGGTTTGAGTCAAAAAGAGGTGTGGAGGTCGCCACATTGATCTTGAATCCTAGTGGTTGGTATTGTAGTACGTAATAGTAATACCAAATACCAATCACCCAATTACCATAATTAATGTGAGAGGAAAGTCGAGAGAGAGCAGAGAGATACTAGATCCACTCCACACATGCAGAGAGAGCAGAGAGATACTAGATCCACTCCACACATGCCACTGTTTACTTGTCTCAGCGCTATGCCACTTGATAAACCTTAATAATAAATCGCACTTTCCATTTGGTACTACAGCTCGATCACCAACCCCGACTATTCATGGCTTACTTCTTCAAAAAGAAAAAACACCAACGGAAAATCTGTTCATGATTATCTGCTACACGGCATAGTAATGCTCATGACAGTATCCTTGTGCGAGCGTCTCCAACCAAAGGTGTCTTTTAGAATCCTATTATTGGGGCTTAAAGGGTTGACCATTTTGGGGGCTTAATTGCTTTGGGTAGGCAAATTATAGATAAGGGGAGATTCAAGTGATTGAAAAGTCAGATTTACCCTTTGTAAATAAATAATTTAAAATCAAAACTTAATCCTAATTTTAATCTTAAATCAAAACCAAACATCAAAATCCATTCGTTTTCTCTATTCTTCTTCTCAAAAAAACTCTCAAAAACCTAATAATATCTCCCTCTCTTCTCCATTGATTCTCAATATGGCAGCAAGATCAAGAGTGACAAGATCCGGTCGATTGAACCCTGATTCTGAATCAGAGCAAGTTATTGATGTTCCTTTTCATGGAGATGTGGTGAACCAATCTCTTCAAACACCTTCAAATCCTCATGTGGTGAACCAATTTGTTTAAACACCTGCGAATCCTCCACAAATGACTCCTACTAAGTAAGAATCGAAAAACCCACCAATTATTTTACCATTAGATTGAAAAAATAGGTTCGATTGATGGTTTTAGGGTTTTCAAAAATGGTTTTCTGAAGTGTTTACGGCCGGGATATCATATCGTCCTGGCCGTAATGTATACCTAACGGTTGGGACATCAAGAACTCCCAGCCGTTAATGTCTCATGCGGTTAGGAAAATTTGAGATCCCAACCGTGAAATACATTTACGGATGGGACTTTCCCAGCCGTAAGTAGTCCTGTGTTTGCAGAGTAAAATTGAGTGATGAGTGTTTCGGCTGGGAGGTTCCTAACCGTGAATTGGTTTTCCTAACCGTTATATGTAATTTCCAGCTGATACTGTGTTTACGGTTTGGTTATCTCTCTTATCCCAGCCGATAATTTGTATTACGGATGGGTTATCTGTTATTTCCTAACCTTAATTATATCACTCCGTGTGAATTGGTCCTATCTTCTGATATATTTTTCATCATTTTTAGGAACCCTGAAAAGGAGAAAGAACCCCAGGAACTACCAATGTGTGATATTGCTACGATGATGGTCAAGAGAGCTAAGTGGATTGCCAGGGGACTCAGACGTAACATTGAGGAGGTTTTATATTTGGATTGCCACGAACACAGAATATTGATTCTCAGGCTTCAGGAGTTACATAATCCAGCGAAGGATGATCTCTATACTAACGACGAGGATGATTGGATTAGTCTTTCCCAAACTCCCGACAGTTCTTCATCATCTTCCGAGGATGTTCCTTCGTTTGTTGTTCGTAGTGGATGATTGTAGGTTATGTACTTGTTTAAGTCATTCCAGCTTATGTTTATGCAGACTTTTAGCATGTTTAAGGTTATGGATTTGGGTGATTTACTTTTCAGAGTTACTTTTCATTATGCAGACTTAACCTTGAATGAATGGATACTAGTGTTTTGATTCTTAATTTATCAGATTCTTGTTTAAGTATAATATGATACTAACATTCCATGGCAAATTACGGCCAGGATTACCAGCCGTAAGTTGGGTTAACGGCCAGGATTACCAGCCGTAAAACTGACAGTACCCAGAATTACGGGCAGGAATCCTAGCCGAAATTGGTTTTACGGTTTGGTGTCTCAGCCGTAAGCTGAGTAAAATCTGAAACTGATATTCTAATGAGGATGAGTTTTTGGTGTTTAACACCTTCACGCCACTAAGAATATCAATAGGTCTTGTGCGTCTTTTACTCAACACGTGTACTAACTCCTTTTCTAAGGGGTTGATCCTTGCCGCATAAGGATGGTTGATCAAACTCTCCGGAATAGGATGATTATGATAACCCGAGACGACTTTAGCCATATACCACATTTTCGTATCGTCGTTAATTTTAAATTGAAGCTTAAAAGGGCATCCGCACTTCTTCGTATTATATACTCCCTTCTTCCTCGTGGTTTTTCGTTGATACTCACTACCCTTCCAGTGGCTCTCATACTTTCCACTACACTCGCAAACCATTTGAAAACTGTTGAATGTAACTTGTTTATTTTGGACTATGATGCACATCTTTTTCATCCCTTGTGATCGAGCCCACTTATTTGCATCTTCCTTATCTTTCCACTCATAGTTGTTTGCATAGTGAGCACTTGTGTCCTCGGAAACTTGCACAGGTTGGGGTTGATCTTCCATAACCTCCTCTTGCTCTTCAATAACCACCTCTTGATCTTCCATAACCACCTCTTGGTCTTCCACCGGAACGTACGGTGCAATCTATAATATAATGACATATGTCACATAATTATTCACAAAAGAAATTTAAACACACACAAACGTCTGGGTCGACAAGTGATATTCCGGCCGTCAATGAGTATACGGCTGGGTCGACAAGTGATATTCCAGCCGTCATAACATAAACGGCTGGGTCGAAAAGTATTTTTCCGAACCGTAAATTGGTTACGTCCAGGAATTCCTGGACGTAAATCGCCTTGTAACTGGATGAGTCAGCTTACGACCTAAAAAACGAGCCGTAAAACCAGTTACGGCTGGGTAACCCAACCGGCGCCGACAACATTAAATAGCATTTAATATTTTCGGACAGGAAACCTAATCGCCGCCGACAGTATTAAATGCTTCCCATGCACGTAGAAAAAACCTGGCCGTAATAATTTAGTTCTGGCCAGGAGTATTCATCGTCCCATCCATAACATTTTAATTACGACTGGGAGTTCATCAATAGTGAGCCGTAATAATGCATAACGACTGGGAGTTCATGGTTTCCCAGTAGTGATTGGACTCGCGGTACTGAAACCTAGGGTTTTCGGAAGGAAAAAATCGAAACTTCTTGCAACTCCGATCTTAAAAACTGAAATAGGAGTTAGAATAGAGGTATACCTGGTAATCTTGAGCAATTGTTTCTTCGATTTCTTCTTCTTCTTGGGTTGGTCCTTCGAAATCATAGTAAGGTTCATAAGGGTTATTTTGAGTTTGAGAAAAAATTTCATGATTTTCTGAAAAATCAGCAAAGAACTGATCGTTGTTGATGGGTAATAATATGTTATCGTATTTTGAAGATGAGGGTTCGCCTACATCAAAAGTTTTGCTTGAATCACTGATTTTCATTTTTTTCCCCAATTATTTTTTCTTCTTCTTCTTCTTCTCTTCCCTCTGATTTTTTGGTTTTGATTTTCATGATTAGCAGATCAACACTTAATTGATCTGCTAATCATGATTAATAATGTTAATCAAGTTTATTATCTAAAATCAGTGAGGGGTCATATTATTCATTATATAAATATTTGATGGGGGGTGTCCCAATTACTATTTGGTGACCCTAAAAATCCCCCAAAAGACCAAGACTTTTTAAGCCCCAATAATAGGATTCGTCTTTTAATGATATTTATTGTATCCGTTTTAAAATAGTAGGCTTGTTCATGTTTGCATAAAAAGAAAAAAGAAAAGTAATCGTTTAAAGAAAAAAAATCATGTTTTTTTTTCTAATTTATCTTTTAAGAAAAAAATTGCCCCTAAAAACAGAAAAAAAAATAAATAATAAAAAGAATTGCAGAGTGAAATGGTCTCAAATTTGTTAAGAGAGATGTGGTCCCCTAATGTAGGCGAAGTAGTAATCTTAGAGCATCTGACTTTCCTTTTATGAAAACAAGCATAATTTTAGACAGCTTACCAATTTTGAAATAGAAGGAGTAGAATTTAAGACCCACATTTAAAATAAATTAATCTCCAATAGCAAGTCCTACAAATAGGAAGGACGAAAACTTGAATTTGAAGGGTTTAAAGAGAGTCTCAACCAGACTTTCGGTTAGACTTCCATGTTATTTTCCTAACTATTTTTATTAATTCTAAATAAATTTTTTCTAAATCAATAGTAAGAAGAAAATCACCTTTATTCTTTATCCACGAGTAAGGTCCTAAAAAATAACCCCACATAGTTGGAGATGGTTCATTAACAAAATCACCTATATGGGCGACAGAAATGCTGTTTCGCGATCCAATATAATGCCTAAGCGATTTGTCCAGTGTAACCTGAAATATGTCAAATTAGTAATGAGCAGGATTTTCTCTGCAAACTCAGCCTCACAATCGTTTCAATCCTAGGATTTGATTCATTTTGTGAGAGTGCTAATTGAACTTCTCCGCTGTCCAAGGACGAATCTTTGATCTTTCCCCTTGGAGCCGGGATTTATTGATTAGTGGAGTTCTTGCTTCTTGCCTTGTTTTGATTTAGATTTTTTTTTTTCATTATATAAGATTGCCGCATGGGGCTTTTATTGAAAAACAAATAACGTTTTTATACATGAATGGTTGGAAGACAGGCAACAATCTGTGCACCGACTCCTTTCTGGATAGCCAAACCTACCCTATGGAAGACGAGATTTTATTATTAACATCATAATTAACTAAGCAGTTCTTCAATCTCTTCAGAAAGACGATAATTTCATCACCAAGTTCACCCAAAGTCGTGAAGGCTAAGACGCCAAACCCGTATCCGTGTTCGGTACATTTGGCGAAGTACTTGTTGCGCTTTCGATTCACAGCTGTAGCTATAGCATATCCCGGCATAAAACTGCGGATGCCTCCTCTGGGAAAGGGTGAAACCCCTGTGACATCGCAGGTTTTAGCGCTGAGTCATCAGATATAAAGCCCAAATTCGCTTCCTTTCTAGCCGCAACACCTGCTCTGAAAAAAAATGTCCATGATAATGTCCCTAACAAGATCATGACGGAATTTGAGGCCGACTTCACTAGCACACTGGACAGCATGATCGCCGAAAATTTCCATGTTTCGTTTGCAGCAGGCGCACACACTGTCCTCGGCAAATAGTGGTATGCCAAGCCGGTACTGGGCTACTGCTCTGAACTGGCGAGGCCCAATGGTTTGGATTAACCCTGCAATGGGGATAGCCTTCAGATAATCCAGGGCGTGGTCGAGCTTATTACTCTGCCAAAGGATTGCATCTCGGTCTGACATAGCAAACTTGGAAGGGATCTCACGTTTAACAACTTCAAAATATTGAGCCGCCAATTTCCTAATGGGATGTGGGGCAGCAGAATTTATGTCAAAAGTTGATGGAGAGAAACTACAAGTTTGCAAATAGAGGGTGAGAGCATGCTGATAGCTACGCCATGGAGTGGAGGTGTGAGTGCAGTTCAATATAGAATTCTGGAGCTGTTGAGTTTGTATACAAGATGCAAGATAACAATATTTGCTAGTGTCTTCCATAATATACACACCGAATCCTCCATCCTAAAACTGAAGGATAATATCTTTGTTGATGTCGATACGTCTTCAGGTTCTTCAAGAGTAACAAGGGAAATAAGTCTCAATATTTATATGTTCCTAGTCTAACCTAACAACGTTAACTTCGGTAATCAAATTACACGATTTTGAGTTTTTGAACTAAATTTGACAACCAAACTTGATATACACGTACCGACGTTTGGTGGGTTCAACCGAGCAATGTTCTATCATAACTGACATCTCAAGCTGCTAAAAACCGGACCTAATCCTATGCTTCTTGATCGGAAGTATATAAGGATTTAGGTCCCTCAGCTATACTGTCCTTGTCATAGCAAAGACTACCAACAATTTTAAGAAGACTACCAACAATTTCAAGCAACTAATGTTATTATGCTTGTGCTTAAAAGAAGCTAGTTAGTACAGATGGCCATTGCTTAGCTCTCTGACCAATACTTCTATCTAAATTCAAGGATATATTGCAATTCACCTTGCTACCTGACCACCACACATCTTCATCAAATAATAATTTTTTCTAAATTATGAAGTATATCAATATCAAGCTCCAGATTATTGCAAATTACCAAAGTAACTTTGTAGTATATCGATTCTAATGAAGAACTTAGGTGCTTAAAGTTATTCCGGTGAAATTAAAGCCTGACCTCCGGGTAAAAGCTAAATTATCCCACCAAACCTTTAAGGTCAATCCAAAGATAACCACCCAAATATTTGTTTTAGGCTGAGTTTGGTAATGCTTATTTTTTTTTCAAAAGCACTTTTAAAACCTATATATGTCAATAAATTTTGAAGTTGGTGTTTGGTAAAAAAAAAACAAAGTGCTTTTTATCCAAAGCACTTCCCAAATTCCTCAATTTTTAAAAGCTGGGGAGGAGTAGCTTTTAAAAGCTACAAAAGCATAAGTTGCGGTCCCACATAAATTTAATGCTTGATTTATTTTTTGAATAATTAATTGGGGGATATGGGAATTAATTGGGGGATATGAATTACTTCCCCCAACCCATGATTTCGGCTAAGGGGTGATCATTGGTTATGAAAATACTAAAATACCCTTCCCACAAAATAAAAATCAAAAACTTAAAATCAAAAAACAAAATCATATCCCCATTTCCATCTCCACTTCTTATTAATCTTATTTAGGGTGGAGCTTTGAAACCCAAATATTTCCCATTCCCTTTCAAATTCTAAACTCTCCCCACTCTATATCAAATTCTATTCTCCTCACTTTGGAAACCAATTTTTTTTATTCGGAAGTGATGAAGATCATCTTGAAAGTGATGAAGATCATCTTTGAAAGTGATGATGACCATGCCGGAATTGATGAAGACCATGCCGGTATCATGTTCCAAGATATGGTCTTCATCAATTCGGCATGGTCATCATCACTTCCGTTTGAATTTTTCGGTTTTAATCAGTCCATCTTAGGTATGGACAGTTGATATGAAGACCATGCCGTATTGTTTTCCCAAGCATAGAAAATAAAACAACATGTTATGCCGGAAAACAATACCGGCATGGTCTTCATATCAACCGACCATGCCAAGAAAGTGGACTGATTAATACGGAAAAAAATTCAAAACGAAAGTGATGAAGACCATGCTTAGGAATTGATGAAGACCATATGCTTAGGAACATGATACCGGCATGCTCGAGAATTTCCTATCAATGCCGGTAGTCAAGTGAAAAAAAAATCAACATTCTGGATACTTTTCATCCTGTTTCGGCATAGAAATTTAAGCAAAATACTATGCCGGAACATGTACCGACATGCTCGAAAACTAGATTACCATGCCGGTACCTGTTCAAAACCAGAAAAAAAATCAACATTCTGAACATTTCCAACAATTGCCCACATGGGTTTTTGGTTGAATACCATGCCGGCACCAAGCTTTTTCAGCTGCAACAATGGTGGATTCAAAGAAAAAAAATCAATTTTTCAACCTCTTATTAGCGGTAATTCTCTCATCACAATCATCTTCCATTTTCAAAGAAAGAAATTCCTCTCAAATATTTTTTTCCCTCCTTCTACTCTCACCCAAACACAAATAAAAATACACACTAATCTATCCCCCAAATACTTAAGATTTTTACTAATTATTATTAACCACTAAACCTAATTAGTGAGGGGTAAATTAGGAATTAAAAAAATAATTACATAAGGGGTGACCCAGAATTGCTATTGGGACTCCTATTTTGTCTTGTAGCTATATCCCCCAATTAGTTTTCATATCCCCAATTAATCATTCTATTTTTTGTATCCCTACTTTATTTTATAAATGACAAAATTACCCTTAAATTTATATGCAATCAATTTTTTACTATTTCTTATATTGCATTCTTTAAATATTATTATTTTTTATTATTTCGAACTATTTTATATACCATTTATTTAATTTGTCAACAGTAGAAATAAAAACAAATATTAAATAATTACTTAATTTTAGTTTTAGTTTTATTTTTTACTTGAATAATTACTTAATTTGTCAACAGTAAAAATAAATATTAAATAATTACTTAATTGTTAAGTAAAATAATTTCTTAGCAATCATAATGATAGTGGTAATTATTATGAACATTAATATTATATAGTAAAAAAATTAATTATTTTTAAACCCAATAAAATTGAATAAAACTACCATGAGTGATATGTCTGTTTTTGTCATTTGTTACAACAACAATGGTTGAATCTGAAATTTTACCAAACACATTTTGATTGCTTTTTTAATCAGCTTCAACTTTAATTAATATTTTACCAAACGTCTAACTCGCTTTTTTCTCACAAAGACAAAGACAAAGAACGCACAATGAGAAAAGTGCTTTTACAAAAGTCTGACAAAGAATACTAAACTAAGCCTTAATAGGCAGTTTCCGAAACTTTTACTTATAAAATAAACTTGTAATCACAAACATAATCTACAACAAAGATTTTCATTTTTCTCAAATAAAAATATAAAAATAGTGAAACACAAGACGAGTTGATAATTTTTTCCTCTTTCTGTTGCCCTAGTCAACGCCATAGAACAAGTCAACGATGACGAGAAGAGCTGAAAACTCTATTCAGTAATACACAATATGGTGATCTTTAGTTGTCATTTTTCTATACATGAGGCTTCACTGTTGGATCTTGGTCTTCAGCTTGTATCTGGGCTTGTTGAATAGGAGGGGGAGGTGCAGGATATGCCATTGGAACTGCAGTAATTGTTTCCTCTCTACCTCTTGCCCTACCTATAAGGTAGCAAGCAATGGCAACGATAAGTACCAAAAGTATCAATGGCAACGATAAGACCACCACATAACCCATCTTAGTTACAAGCTGAACGTCAATACACTTCTGCAACATATTAAGGCATCACCGCTTATAATAATGAGACCAAACATGATCAAAGTGATAAATTAAATCATTAAAATGTATTACTTGCACAAAATTCATTGAACTACATGAGAGTCTCAATTAACTCTCTCTGTTTCACAAAGATAGGTATCATTGAAGGGTATCTAAATTAACAGTGCTCCCTTATGGTGGAAACATATATTCCGAGCATTCACGTTTTTTCTTCAGTGATTACGCTATAACATGCATGCGATGCAAAATTTTCCCACAAGAAAGTGAGCCGATTCTTAAAATAGTTGCAGTTCCAATTGTAACATGACCATACTGAACACTACCTATTTTTCTCTATCAGGGCATCAATTTGTTGAAGGAAATGTACAAGTAGGCAGCAAGACTTCCTTGTACATGGGATGATGTATTAATGGGGATTGTTGTCCCACTATGTATTAAAAGCATTGGAAAATACAGTTAGATAAGTAGGTTACAGCCAACTAAACAAAAAAGGCTTCAATCTTAATTACCAAACTCAGAAAGAGAATGTGCTGATCAAGGATGATATATCTATCCTCTGCAGGAGCAGGAGCCCTTACCAATGATGTAACCCTAACTCTATATATTTATCATCCATGAAAAGACAATTCATTTCTTCCCTTTTATGATTCACAGTCATTTATGATGACAATGATGATTCTTGCCCTGTCTATCTCGTTATATAGTTTATTCTCTCATTTAAGAGTGTTCTACTTTCTTGCATATAGCTTATAAACCAATGAGCATGAGATGAACGCATGACCTACTTCTACTGCTGCAACATTAATACAGAGACGTGGCTTGCCATACCACCGCTGCCCACTGCCCCTCTCACCCCCACCCCCACCCCCTGCAACTGCATATTTATTTATGCAGTTCCAAAGGGAGCCAGTCGTGATCGATATTATTGTGGTAAAAACATGCAGCTGGTCTTATAGTAACGGATGGTGATCTACGCGCCAACACCATCATTTTCATCCTACGCCAGTAGCACATAAATTTGGAAGAAAAATGTACAGCCTAGTCTCTAAGATACACAATCAATATGTTTTCGTACTATGAGTGCGTACAGTGTACTTCTTTTCCCTACTTCACAACTAACTCTAGTTTCAATTCTGCTCCACAGAATTTCTGTTCCATTGAAATTGAGTGTGCTATGATTTCCAGGCTGCACTTCTAACTAAGTTATTAACTAATTTTACAGAAAAAGAAAAAGAAAAAATAAGGGAGTTCTGTATTGATGATTATCACCTACCTCGAGAAACACCAAAAACAGGCTACTAACTGAATGATGATGATGCTGCGACTTTGATGGAGTCTCTGTATGTATAACCTCTTCTCAGTTTTAGGAATAGAAATCAGAATTGGAATTGTTACTGTTACTAGAGAGACATAAATAAAAGAGCAGAGTTCATCAAATAAAGAAAAAAAAATGTGGAATATTCTAGTCTAATCTCAGACTGTAAGCGGACAATTTGCCACGTTCACGAAATTTCTCCCCTAGCAATATCGTGTCACTCTAGGCCTGGGGCCCTTTACAGCTTGTAACTTTAAAGTACAGTTGTAATTGGATCCTTGAAAGGCCCGTAGCGTTTTCTAGCCTAAAGCTTGATTCGTTGTATGACGCTTATCGCTAGATATCTGACCAAAAAAACAGGTCTAAACGCAAACCATCTCGTACACTTAGACAACCTTTTACGAATTATGTTGCACAACAGTTGCCTTATCGATGAAGTCAAGGTTAAGAAATAAGACCATTTTCTTGAGAATTAGGGATGACTTTATGAGCATTGACCTGTTAAAACGAAATGAACGGAGCTAGAGTTACATCATTATTTGCCTGCCAACCTTATGCAAGTGAACCTGACATTCTGAACAGTGTTGTCTCTTTTTCTTATAGGATGATTTACACAATGAAGAGGTCATCCTCTACACAAATTTAGCCCTTGGATCCTCCCCCAGAAAAGCTACAGTACATGTAAAAATATATAAAGATTGAAAAAAAATTGAGGGCCCTCCTCGAGGGGTGAGAGCCCCTTGAAGCAATGGTTTGGTTGATCAATCGCCGGCGCTGCTAGTACTACAAGGGGTAAGCTGATGGAATGGGTATTTTCCGTAGTGACCCACCAGATCCACCACCGTCATTGGCGGTTCCAGCTGCTTTGCTAGTGAGGCGACGTTTGTAACGCTTGAGGACTGATGCCAAGTTCTCCTTCCCTTTCGGGAAAGCAACATCGCCTGCTGCAGTTCCTGTACGGCCCTTTCGACAGGAGACAGCAATCTCAACGTCCTTGATTATGTCAAGGAGCGCACTCGCAGTTGTGCATTTCCCTTTGTTACCCGGTTTTGCAGCTGGTGGGGGTAAAACTCCATTCTGCAGTGGTGAGTTAGATCTCTTAACATGAGACGTTGGAGTTTGAAGACACGAGCAAGGTGTCTGCAGGATCCTGGGCTTAGAAAATGCTGGATCAAGAATTCCCTGACGAAAGGTTATACACGAAAAACAAAAATATTAGTTGGCGAATGTCGAACATATTAGAAAGCACAAACTAAAAGTACTCCAAGTTCAACCATAGACCCCATCAAGCTCACTGTTGATGGGTTCCACCTCCACAAATAAGATGTTGGGGTGTGCTCCCCAGTTAAAAGTGTCTTTCTACAAATGTTATTTGTTTTTCATAATCCTAATATAGGATGCATCCAGGATTCAGGCAGTTCATGGCTCTTACAGCAAGACACCATTTGACTCATATTATACACTCTAGTTGACAAGTGAAATGATAGTTAATAAGAGTGGGCAGTGAGTTTACCTGAAGCCGGTTGAGAACATAAGTATATTTTCCCCATAACTCTGGGCGACTTTCCATAAGTGATAGCTCTAGAATCCGATGAATGCACCAAACTCCAAAACTCACTAATAGGTCAACTCGCCATATACATGAGTCTCCACAGTGAGGAAGTGGGTAACCCAGAATTGCGGCAAGACCCGCATCCTCGTTCTTCAAAGAACTGAACTTTTTATCGGATGACATACTGAGAGACTCATTGATCTGATGCAGCTGGTTAGCCTCCTTAGTTTCAGTTTCATAACCAAGTCTCTCTTTCACAGCAACTCGATCAATCAAATCCTCGTCTGCCCCACCATTAAGTCTAAACAACCATTCAGACCCTTCCAATTTCAAGAGCTTCACAACGCAGAATCTAAAAGACAGAAGCATTTTGGATTCCAGCTCTGCATGAAGAGTGGCTGACGGCAGGACTGAACTTGGCTGCCTTCCCATTACTTCCTTCCCCACCATAGGGCTTCTTCCCTCCATGCCAAATAACTGCTCAGAAGGTTGTCTAGACCAAAGTGATCTAGCATCTAATTTTAAACTCGGGTCTATGAAGAAAGGATCTTTGTAGAGCTTTGGGGGAGAGAGTTCATCATACACTGAAGGAACTCCTGGCCGGGATCCGGAATTAGAATAAATGGATTTTTCATAAGCCGCTCTACCAGCAGGTGGGCCGAACCCAGGAGGACCACCCAACTGAGAGATCCTCTCAACCACATTCGAATCCCTGTGGGGACGTACAAGCCCTTTAATGTCCGGCAAGCTATGGTACTTCTTCGTATGCGCAGTAGAGCCAGCATTCTCACCAGGTCCAGTTGATGAAGGATTGTTAAAAGGCCTATCCATTTGCATCGTGCTACCTCTAGACAACACAGGGGTCTGAGTAATAGGTGCATATCCAGAACTAATCCTGTTTTGAGGAATCTGCCCGATAGCACTACTATGAGGGTCTATGTAGTTTGCACGGGTAAAAGGTGAGGATGACAAGGATTTAGCCGTTGGGGAATCCAGTATAGTGTTCAAGGGATCTGAATTTCTGTCTGTTGCCATTCTATTGAGATAGGATGCCATTTGATAACCATGCACAGTTGCTGGCTGATAATTCCGTCCTTCAGAGGGTGGCGGCAGGCGCAAACTAGAGTAACGCTTCTCGCTGGAGTCATACATACTCCTGGAGGAATTTTGGACAAGATCATCAAGCAACTGCATTCGAGTAGATAATGTGGATCCTGTTTGAAGTCCATATGGTGACTCTACGGTACATGGCATCCTCTGCTGCCTGGGAGAATCATATAGACTTGAGTTTGTCAAATATGGTGACCCTCTATCTGATAACGAGGGGAAATATCCAGAAGATCCGGTAGTGACAACATCCACTCTTAGAGAAGATGCAGCTAAATTTGCATTTGCATCTATACCAAACAAAATGTCCAGTTTTTTTGCCCTTGCTTCTGGAGTTGACTGCCCATGGTGATCATACAACTGCCCCCAGAACTCATCAAGAATAGCAGCTAACTGTTTCCTAGCAGCACGACCCAATCCAGATAATCTTGATAGGCTTCCAGGTCCATTACCACCATCATCTGTTTTCCCACTGAGACTTCTAAATGATCCTGAACCCTCGGAGGTCAAAGCACGCCCATTCCCTGAAGGCCCCTTAGATGACTGTTCGTGGTCCCAGGTATCCCCCTCATCCTCATCCTTAACACTTTGCATATCACTACCTGTTTCCCCACTATTTTCAACAGGCTCTGCAGAGACGATCTTCTGCAAGGTATCATTGTCCGGTGATCCCGTGATTGAAACCTTCTTGTCTACAATTTCAACAATAGCCAAACCAACCTCGGGAGTCTTAGATTCTTCTAATTCACGTGTTTGAGAACAGCGGGCTGTCCTTTTGATATCCTCAATTTTAGACACGTGTAGTTCCTGATCTGTCTCCAAAATGGCTTCGGGTAACTCGAAATCATATTCCACAACTGAAGTGTCTGAGTAAACTTCTACAGACCTCTCCTGTGTTAGTTCTTCTGCTATAGTCCCCTCGCGATATACAAGCTTATTTAACTCCTCTTCTGCAGCCTCTGCAGATGACTCAGCGAGATTGTTATGCAATTCCCAGTTCCATGCTTGGGCATCTGGTCCGAGAGTTGCAGATTTTAATGGTGTAGCTGCTAGCCAAAGCATCAGAACAAGTGATGCAGAAGCAGTTAAGAGAAGAAAAACGTAAGGAAGTGATGTACTGCTTCCCATGTTCCATTTCAAGGCACCTACCCACTCACTATTTCCAAACAACAACTCTACAGCAAAGATAATATTTAACCCAAGCATCCCAATCAACGTAATCAATGCTGAGAACTCCAAAAACTGGGACATTTTATAGATACCCATTATAGATCTCGATGAGGCCACTCGGAATAGGGGAACCACGGAGGATGGTAACATCATAGCCAGCACTACTTGAGTAAAAATAAGTAGCTGATACAATCCTTCAGCCCCTGAACTCCATGAGCACCAAAGAGCCAGAAAAACAGCAAGAATTCTAACTGCAGCACGATGAACCCAAACAGGAGCATCCATCTTCAGCAAATCATTCAAAACGATTCGCCCACCAAGTTCCCAAGTTAATCCGGTGATATGACTCGAAATGAACAGAATCAGGAAAAAGGCAAAAGGTGCCACTGGACTCCCAAATACCTGTGAGAGAATCACGAAACAAATAAAATATCTCACCATGGAGTATAAATATGTATTAAAAAAAAAATTAACTCGTCCACACCTTGGTTAATAAATGTCATATGAAATATACAAGCTATATTGTGCGTAAAATCCAAGATAACTATACAAGTTTGACTGTGGATAGCTTGCTGATACAAGTTCGATACCTGATCCATTAGCAGAAGTACATCCTGAAATGTAAGCACGACAAGGCCTGCACTGTGAAAAACAGCTGCTGCTGAGCTCATGAACACATAATTCACTAAAAAAATACCACTGAAGACGCACACGATGGCAAAGAAATGGTCATGACACAAGGTACTCTTGGACACATTAGGTGGTCCCAGATTCTGTTGCTGCTGCTGCTGCGTGGAAAATGATCAGTGTTTAGTTATTTGACAAAAAAAAAATTAAATAAAGGAAAAAGTAGAGACAGCGATAATGTCCTTTAGTACCACCGTAAAACACTGGAAAACGAAATATAACAGGGGGAACTTCGATATCTTTCAAGAAACACAGTTAAAATGAAACTGAAACCCACATTGTCTTAACAGTGAGCAAACAATACATATAGTAAGATTGCAGACAAGGAGATGCATAGAGTTGCTACTAGATTTGAATAGTATTTCTCGTAAACTTACTGAATGAACAGGAATAATTAATCGATTTCGTAAAAACATTTCGGATTTGGAACTGACACTGCTGTGCCAGCAACATATACAAAGATGGGTAGTGACAGGATGTCAACCAAAAATATCGAAACCAAAGAAATAAAGGTACCTGTACAGCGAAGGAGTGGAGATAAAAGTTGTGAGGCATGATATTTGCTCCGAGAAGACCCATGAGGGCGAATGCACTCTCCCCACTTAATCTAGTCAGCATCCCATTCAAGACAAGTGGGATTTCAGGCTGACTAATGAGCACTCCAAGAACGTAACTGAGTAGTATACAGCCTGCTGCACTTACAAAAAAAAATTCTGCCTTGCCTTTTTCCTGAGCAATCAAGTAACAATCATTCAGAAGTGAGTAGTGAGAGGATTACTTTCCATGATAGTAAAAAGTACAAATGACCGCACGTACCAAAAGAGCGTTCAGAAGTGGAAATAGGAAAGCATCAGTTGCCGCAAATATTAGAGAAACAAACAGATTCACTCCGAAGAGAAGGTTAAGTCCATGTGCAATTCCCAAAACCTAGTATGGGGGAATACAAAAATGTGTTAAGAAACTGAAAGATGTTTCGTTTACTTTGTACAGTGCATTTTTTTGCTCAGAACTCTAGCAACACCATTTCAGAACAAAATGTATGACTAAGAAAGTAGGAGCAGGAAAGCTACCATAGTCAGGTCCAAGACGAGCACTGAAAGCTCTGCTTGAACACCCAAAAATAAGCATGTAGACTTGTCATATTCCTCGCTGCAAATCTTTTAGAGCAAACAGAAACAAATAGAACAAGGAGTTAGAAACACGAAGAATAAGCCAAGTAATCATTTATTTTATTCAAATATAACAGTGATACGATTTTCAGTAGCTAAACAGAAGTTTTTAAACCGTACTGAAAACTGAAACAGAAGAAAGGTCCCAGCGAGTTTGAGTTCTGTATGGAAAAATAGAAGCATCTGTACCTGTGCAAGATTCTTTCCAGTAACGATACCAATACGTGCTGCGAGATACTGACAAAAGATAGCAGCTAAATTGAAGATAAGTAGCAGTAACACAAGATCAAACCCAAATCTAGAGCCCCCCTCTACTGCTGCAGACCACTTTCCTGGGTCAATATATCCCATAGAAATCAGAAGCACTGGTCCTAGAGCTGGGAATAGCCGAGGAGCAAAGCCTGGCATCTGATTCCCACCGGCACCATCGGCTTCCATCTTAACGAACGTGTATAGCTGAATTTCCAACACCCAGAGAAATACAGAAAATAATATATGGCTTCTATGTAACTAACGAACTTTCTAAAGTATTAGGTTTGGCAAATCACATGTTGATACGAATTTTGATTAGTTGGGATGCGTGAAAGCACCCCTTCAGAATTCAATTAGCAGGACATCAGTGATTAATACGGTTAAGCATCTTCACAAGTAGATGCTGCAATGTCATAGCCTGATTATGTATATCCATCAAGTAGAACTGACAGTAAACGCGTACAGAAAGGCTTGATATAATTAACTCCAGCCGTCCAAACTCAGGAAAGTCAAAATCTACCAACTTCTCCTAAGAAATCAATTTCTAGACAATTTCTTTACACTAACTGCGATCAGCAAGACTGTAACAGAAACCTAAAAGCAGTTGTACTGCTTACATATTTGTCCATAGATAAGTTAAATTCCCTTCCGATTTTGTCTGTATTCTTCTCAACCCTTCTGAATAAGAAAACCATCCGCAACTTGACTTATATTGCACTATTCCAATTATGCATAAACCAGTCACTCCTTCAAAACCATCAATAGGTTTGAACAATTGTTGTAATCAGTAATCACCAATTGCATCGTCGTGGCAGTACCTGCAGTACGAAATTTGTTAACGTTGAATAAAGCAGGAAAGTTATGATAGTTACTCCAAAGCGCTAAACTGAATTACAGAACAAACTGTAAAGAAAACAATTTAAATTTGTGCAAATGAAGATGCAATGAGCAAATATAAATCCAAACATAGCTACACTGAATACAAATTCACCAGATGATCCCCGGCACAAACAAGCTCATCAAATTCTTCATAACACGTGATTCTTAAATGAAGAGCAAACATTAAGCTAGCTAACACATAAATCTGATAAGACTCCCGTACTGAACTCTAACTAATTTCTTACGAACTAGATCAGCTCACCGATTGAAAAAAACATCAAAATCCAAAAAATGCAATAGAAATTCTAACTAATTTGATGGAAAGTAGATAAATAAATCAGATTCATTAAAGTTTAAGAGTACCTAGGTAACAGACCCCTAACAATCAACATCAAAAGCCCCAAAACGGATGAAAAGAAGAAAACAATTAATAGTGATCGAAAGAAAACAAGTCCTAACGGATCTGAAATGGAAAAAGCTGTTGTGAGTGTATTAATTGATAAAGATTCAAAAACGATAATAACTCAAACTTATTACTTCATCATCATCATCATCCATAATAATTGGAAAAGAAAATAATTAGGGTTCGAGAAATAAAAAGACTTACCTTTTTAGGGTTTTCTTTTAAGTTGCTGTTGATCCTATTGGGAAGTAGAAAGAAAGAAAGAAAACCAGTGAGTGAGAGAGAGACTTTAAAGTCCCCTTTTTCTTAACAAGTAGTGAGAGAAACAAAAACAAATAAGAATTTAATTATTATTTTTTTATCTTTGGGTTTTTGATGATGATGATCAAAGTGGGAGGGACAGTTAACGAATTGAGGCTTCACAACATGTTGTTTTTGATAAATGGCACTTTCTCTTTTACGCACTCCGTTTGTTTGTATTTATTTGTGTGAAAGAAATAGATAGCAAAGAAGAAGAAGATAGATTTGGATATGATCGGGTTTTCCTATTCGTTTTTAAGTTAAAATTTATTTTTTTCCCCGACAATGAGAGAAAAATCCTTATCTACAAAACTATTGTTCAGCTGCACATCTTTACTTCTGTTGCTGTCGCCTCTATGTGGAAAGGTTTTGATGCATATTCCTTGAGATTCGTAGTTAATTATTCCTTGAGATTCGTAGTTAATTTTTTGGGGTATGGACAACATGTGTACTGCTATCTTCTTTTCTTTCTACTTTGATGCCTAACAATAACAGTACCAACTCATTCTCAGCAAATCTTATGTCAAAGAGTAACTCCTTTAAAATGAGTTTATGTGGCCTAATTGGCCTACTATTGGTATTAAAGGAGGACTCCTGTAGCATGTTTGGATATCAAAAGTAAAAAAAAATTTAATCTAATTTCAATTTCACTGCTTGAAAATAAAAACTATTCGACAGACCAGAAAGAAACACTTTTACTCGCAGATAACATGTTAATCTTTCACCTAAGTATAAAAGAAAATGAATAAAAGTTATATTCCCTTTTGGTTTAAAACTGATTTTTGTTTCTTTTAAATTAACCGAATCAACTAAATGTCTTGTATATTTTTCGATGTTGCTAAATGAAAAAAGCTCCTACCTTGCAGGAAAAAATAAATTCCCTTGTTTATATTTCACTACTTCCCTTGGTGGGGAAATGCTGCTTCACACCTCACTGTTAAGTGTTAATGTGTTCTGAAATGGATTTTTGTTATATGGTTTGCTCTAAAGTTGGGTTCTAGTGCACATTGTTAATATCCCTTTATTTCACCAATCTGTTCACCGCAAAAAAAAAAAAAAAAAATACTTCCGGAAGATGGACATGAAAAAAGGACCTTGCTACAGCCGAGACAGTAGCAACTGGTCTAGATTTGGGACATGATGTGTCATAATCTTAATGGTGAAGAAGGGAATGACTCTAGCATTGGGATTGATAGTGGGGTAAAGATGGGAATGATTAAAGGTCTGGATTGATTGTCCCATATCTGACCTATGTTAGTTGTCCAAGTTTTAGAGTTTAAACATTACCGGATAAAGTTCCAGACTTGCTACAGGGGTTAGTAATCATCCAGCGGATCAACGATAATTTCCATAGAACATGGTTAAGTAACCAGAAAAAGAGCCATAAAGTGAAGGACCTATATGTTGAAGCAAAACCATGATAAAATTGTTATTAAACTGGTTGACTGTCTTCATTTTACCGCGGATACCAACTCAACGGTCCTTAAAATTAGTGAGTGCACAAGAAACATTTAAAATTTTGCAACCTTGTTAAGGAAATGTAAGATCAACATCACACTGGCAATGTGACATTGATTTGCATTCATTGGTGTATAACATATCAAGTCATTTTCAAGACCTTATTCCTTCCACCCCTTCCCATACCGGGATCCATAAAGTCACACTAATGCCTCGTGTAGTTCATTCAACGCCTACATGACCTATCCACACTTGAAGAAGGACCATAATTATACTGTATATACTAGCAACAAAGTTCTCAATCTAGTCATGAGATCTCTTTCATCACCAGTTGGTCGGGTACATTAAAAGATGATCACGGTATTATCTAAAAAAAAAAAATCTAAGACCGGCATTACACCATCCTAAAGAATGCTAGCAAACTGTTTGTTATAAGACTTACATCGCATTACACGCCACCGAATTACATAGCATCACTCCACTGTAATGTTTATGGAAATTTAACCGGGGTTTAAGCAGTACATCCGTCCTTGGCATGCTGATGCTGATTAGTGCTCGTCTCGATGTGATATATTCTCTGATGACCTCAAAGGAACTAGTGTCTCTTCACATCCATGAATAACTCGAGTCCGATTGTGGTTTTCTTGTCCCCAACGATTTTCTGCATAAACGTTTTTTCGGTAGTCAAACTTGGGAGTCTTCCTTGGATATCTCTTACTCCGTTCCATTGGTAATGTCTTAAAGATTTTCACTTCCTCCCATAAACGCAGGAATAAAATTTGTGGAGAGGAAGAGATCGATTGAATCAAACTGGAAACATCGAAATAAGAGAAGGAACGCATTCATTATTGTCAACGAGGAGGAGGGACTGGTATTCTATAGTATTCCTTAATTCCTTTGCTTGCGCCGGTGGGTGCTTTTATAAATTATTTCTTCCTGGAGTTTAGGACCACTTGGTACCCTTTGTTTGTACGATTTCTTATGTGTCCATAGTTTATTGGAGTATCGTTTATGAATCAGCAGTAGATTCCCTAGACAACGAATCCTTAGTAAACGAGAGTATTGTAATGATGAATTTTGTGCAATCGAAAAATAGTTATAGGATTTTGTGGAAGAGGGCAGGGGACAACAAATGCTTTGCTTCCAGCGCCAAGGAAGAAATTGCCGTGTGCAATCTATATTCCCGTAGCTCGTGCTCATGTTAAAAAGAGATGTACTTTCTTTTTATCTTTCTTGCTTTCTTTGCCCTTGTAAGATCATCCGCAGTCATGGGACTAATGCCGTAAATATACATACTGAACTAATGCCGTAAATATATATACTGGGCGGTAGTGGAAAGGTTGAAAGCCGTGAACCACAGACACGTCAATATTGGTGTCGTGGCTGCATCAGACACGCGTCGGACACAAAATACGCATGGGACACCGATACAACATGCGTGTAGAAATCAATACTCCATTTTACTAGTTGGGTAATCTAGTGTGTTGCAGAAATTAGTATAATATGTAATTTTTTTATAGATGGGCTAACCTAACGGTATAAAATTGAGTTATTTTCATGTATCTGCATGGTTAATGTATTTGGTATTCTATAACACTATGATCTTGGTATATAGAGGGAGGATCCATGAACACTCTTAGATGGACAAGGTCGGACAAGATTTGCACCATTTTCTCCGGCAAACTCAAACTACAATGAATTTAAGTCTAATATTTTAATGATATGTTCCTATTATAAGACTTTATATTCCTACCAAAAATGAATGCAATTCGAGATAGCAAACTCCGACCAATTAAATTATTTTTCTTCAATAATAATAGATGCCTCATGACGGTAGTCCGTCTTTACATACTTTCAAGCTAGTACTTCACCGATCTAGAAATACAAATTCAAGCAATATAATTTCTAAAGGAATCATCGCATAATAGATCGAGGAAAATTTGTTGTTCACTAAACCATAATTGCGAAACAAGGTCCTTTCACAAACTATTTTTGCAGTACACGAACTATGGTAATATATACTTGAAGTTAGAATCTCTTATTTTCTCACATAAACGAACCGATATAGTTAGTACGTACACTTTATGATTTGAGATGCTGATTTGGTCGATATGTGAACTGCTTCGATAATTTTCTATCATTTTGTGGTCTTGCGGTTGTTTAAATTTCCTCTTATTCTTTATTTTGATATCTTTATAGATCGCGAACAACTTTATTGTTTGTACCCCTAATATTCTACACAAATAAATGGGCTAACCTAGGCCTACAAAACTCCTACTACTAGCAAAGGAGGGTTCATTGGGCTTAAGGTGCTACCCTTGTTTACCCAAGTATGGCTAACTAGGCCTAACAAACACCCTATGTACAAGCCCATGGGCTAAGAAGTTTCACACAAGCGCTCCACGTCACCATTGTGAAGTCATCAGAGGCGCCACGTCATCACATGTGCCACGTCAACGAAGCGGGTGACACGTCAGCATTGTACAAAGTTCCACAGTGCCACGTCAGAAGAAGTGATGACGTGGCAGATGACGTGGCAGATGACGTGTCAGCAAAACAGGTGTCACGTCGGCGCAACACAGACTCTCATAGTGCCATGTCAGCAAATTGAGGGACACATCAGCAAACAGCAAATTGAGGGACACGTCAGCAGACAAGATGGTGTGGCAGACGCCACGTCAGCAGATCGAGGGTCATGTCAGCAGAAAGATGACGTGGCAGGTGCCACGTCGGCAGATCGAATGCCACATCAGTGGTCGAGATGACGTGGCAAGTACCACGTCAGCAATGTGAGTGCCACATCAGTCGATGACGTGGCAGCCGGCGGCCAATGCGAGCGGCACTCGGCGATTAATTGTGGAAGTCGACGATTAATTGGGAAGTCGACGATTAATCGGCAGCGATTGATTGGTCATTGATTCAGTGTTGCGCGATGTAGCTTGGTCCCATAGTCCCCGGATATTTGTGCCCCAGTCCTATGACTCTGAGGATATTTCCGCCACGTCTGCTTACACCCACTACTCTTACTCCTTTGGTTATCCACACCCCATTATAATTCCTTAACCATAATGGAAGTTTCTGGAATATTCTAGGTGCCATGCAGGGGATGTCAATGCCAGGGCATGCAACCATGCAGGAGAATTGTTGCAAGGAGACATGCAGGGACAGTTATTGCAATTGATATCTTCCATAAAATCAAAGAAATCAAACGGAAATTCGCTCATATAAATAGAGGGGTTGACAACCCCAAAAGGTAAGCAATCTTCCATACCAAAAACTCCCGTGAAAAATCTAATACTGACTTTAGCATCGGAGGGTTTTTTGCAGGTACCCCCCTTTCTCCATAATTCAGTTGAAGATCGAGGCCACGAATCGATTATCAGCAAAATCATCATATAAATTTCTGTGTTTGGGGTAGGAGTATTTTTACCTTACAAACAGTGGCGCCGACTAAGGGTTTCGAGAAAAGATAATCGCGTTTTACCAAATCGAGTTATGGCAATAGTTAGACAGACTGCACGAAGGTCTGATTCTACCAGCAATTCCCAACCGCGCAGGAGACGCGAAATTGAGAGGAACGAAATTGAGGTTCAATTTGCACCTGTTATACCCACTGGAAACAGACGGTATCGAGATCGTTTTCGTGACATAGCTCCAGATCTGAATCGTAGAAAAGAAAAACAACCGATGATCGATAACGAAGTTATTGACGTTGATGGGGAAAACCCAGATGTCCGTGGAAACAAAGGGTATGCGTTCGGCAGCCCATCTAGGAGGAATCGCAATCGACAGGATCTGCGTGATGGCCGCACCGCGACTCCCAGTACAGAGGAAGAACAACTACTGAATCGGCTAGACGAGCTAGAGAAGGAGAATGCTCTCCTGAGATTAGAACGTGAAAACCAACCTCGACCTGGGTCTGGTGTTTTGAATAATCAGAGGGTCCGATCTATATGGCAACGCCTTGGAGGTCGAATTGAACCACAAGTCGCAGATTCTAACAGAGAAGTGATCAATCTTAATCGACTAGACAGGAATCTATTGGTCACTGGAGATTTACCGAAACGACCCAGGCGAGCAGGGGATCGGACAACTGCAACTCAACAGAGCGCAGCCAGAACTACGTCTCATTCAAAACGTCTCAGGAATGACAAGGATGAAGCTCGAGACCAACACGATGAGAGTGAATTTTCGCACGTTTACTATGCTCGTTCGGAGAAAGGCAGGGATGGCAGAGAGACTACTGTGCACCGAAGGAAAAAAATGAGATCGGATAATCATATTCCAGAAGACCGGGATTATGAGCAGGAAGGCAGTTCCTCAGATGGCGACCTAAACGCGATAACAGAAGCTCGTCTTGCCAAGATGATCGAGAAAGTGATGATGAAAAAACAATCCCGAGAAGAGAAGATGGAAAGGCTACATCGAGCAACAGGAGCTCCTTTCAAGCAGAATATCAGAGAATTCAGGCCGCCAATGAATTTTTTAGTTCCAAAATTACCGGAATTCGATGAGAAAAGCGATGATCCAGATCAAAGACGTTTTACACTATGAGACGCCATGTCCTTGTGGCAAGACAACGACGAGTTGATGTGTAAAATGTTTCCGTAATCCCTGACGAGAGGAGCTATAACGTGGTTCAATCAGCTTCCAGCACAGTCGATCGGGACTTACCATAAGCTGATCGATGATTTTTGCTCTAACTATAAGTACAACAAACGTGACCGGAAAGGATGCCATTCAATGTTCCTTATAGGAATTCGGAAGGAGGAAAGCATCAAACAATTCACTGGGCGTTTCAAGCAAGAGTTAGCGGACGTGGATGGAGCCAACGACCAAGTTGTCATTGCGGCATACAAACAGGCTTACCAGCATGATCAAAGAGGTGTGTACGGTTCTTTGGTCAAGAGACCACCAAAAACTTTGGAAGAACTATATGATCGAGTAGAAGAGTACGCCCGAGTGGAGGACGATTCTAAAGCTCGAGAAGAAGTTCACAAATCATCCAATCATCCAAACGATGGGAAGAAAGAAAAATCCAAGAACCGTTCGAACGGACAGCATAATGATCGCGGGGATGTTCGGGAGAAAATCAAAGTGAACGCACGGAAACTGGGTATCAGAAATTTCACGATATGAAGCTGACCCCGCTGAGCATAAGTCTTACAGAGATGTACGAAAAAATACACAAGGATTTGAGCCCCCCACGTCCTTTGGCAGCAGAAACACGAGATAAACGTGATAGGAGCAAATACTGCAAGTTCCATAAAGACCATGGTCACAAAACTGAGAACTGCCGCTCTTTACAGATCGAGATTCAACGAATGATCGACGCTGGGAAGCTGCAACAGTTTGTGAAAAAGGACTTTGGAAAAGGTCCCGGACAGTTTGGCACGACCAACGTGATTAACGCACGTGTGATTAACGTCAGCCATGCCAGGATCCATTCAATGACCAGGCGGGCATCAGAAGACGAAACCAGGAGGAAGTTCAGGCAGTTGAAAGAATGGTATTTGACAAATCACATCGATTTTGTCAGCGGTAATGGAGCAGAAACTCGGGAGCTTGGGTGCACTAATATCGAGTTCTCTGATGCAGACATGATAGGTGTATATGCTCCCCACAATGATGTTATCGTTATACCTGCTTGGATTGGCATGTTTCGTGTACACCGGATTCTAGTTGATACAGGAAGCTCAGTGAGCGTGCTGTTTTCAGGAGCTTACTCCTCTATGAATCTCCCACATGACTTGATCGAGGAGGATGAAAATCCAATTATCGGTTTCAGCGGCGAGGTTACAAAGGCGATTGGGAAGGTGAAGATACCTATAACAGTGGCTGACAAGTCCATTCTGGGCACCTTCTTGTTGCTGGATTGCCGAGCACTCTACAATGCGATCGTAGGACGAGACTGGCTGCATGAGATCGGTGCAGTCACATCATCTAATCATCAATGCCTGAAGTTTATCACACCAGAAGGAGTTGTGAAAGTTAGAGGCAACCAGATAGCCTCCCATAAGTGTCATGAGAGTGCAATGGATGAGTACAAGAAGTCAGAAGTCAGCGGGAACCAGATCATGCGAGTCGAGCAGAAATAGCAATTACAGAATCCTCTCCCTCCAGAATCATATAGCGGAGAAGACGCAGCTGAACCCCCAACAATCGAGAAATTGATCGAGGTCCAGATTGGAGATGAGGAGCACAAAACAACGTTCGTAGGGCAGACCTTCCTGCACATGAACGTGATGGTTTGATTACATTGCTAAGGGCAAACACTGATGTTTTCGCATGGAGTTTTGCTGAGATGTCTGGGATAGATCCGAATGTATCCTGCCACAAGCTAAATATCGATGAGAAATTCCATCCTGTTCGACAGAAAATCAGGAATATGGCGCAAAGCAAAAAAGATGGACTTACTGCAGAAGTTGAAAAGCTGTTGGAAGCAGGCTTTATCCGACCAAAGGCAATATCCACGCCCGGCATGCCAAATGTCGTACTGTTAGAAGAAGAATGGTAAAATTAGGTTCAGATCGATTTTACTGATTTGAATAAAGCATGTCCGAGTGATCCGTACCCGTTGCCACGGATAAGAGATTTGGTGGATGCAACCGCAGGATATGGGAGATTGTCATTCATGGACGGTTTTTCTGGGTATAACCAAATACCTTTGTTCGAGGACGATCAAAAGCATACTACGTTCGTGACTGACAGAGGAGTCTACTGTTATACTGTAATGTCGTTCGGGCTAAAGAACGCATGGGCAACCTACCAGCACTTGGTAGACCATATGTTCAAGGATCTAATTGGGAAGTCGATGGAAGTATATATCGATGATATGGTAGTGAAATCTGAGCAAAAGGAATCGAATTTTCTTGATCTGCATAAGACGTTCGATATCTTAAGGCAATATCGTATGAAGCTCAATCCAGCAAAATGTTCATTCGGGCTGTCATCGGGAAAGTTCCTTGGATACTTGATGACGCACATAGGAATTGATGCGAATCCGGAGCAAATCAGAGCCATCAGAGAAATGCCATCCCCAAGAACGAAGAAGGAGGTCCAGAAGCTAGCGGGGCGATTAGCAGCTTTAAACCGTTTCATTTCATGGTCGTCGAATCGATTCAAGCCATTCTTTAATTTCTTGAAGAAAGCAGTGAATTTTGGTTGGACGGATGAGTGCGAAAAGGCTTTTGATGAGATCAAGCAGTATTTGTCAACTCCCCCAGTTTTGGTAAGTCCAAAACTGGACAACCTGTCGGAGTTTATCTGGCTGCAACGGAGAACGCTGTGAGTGCAGTGCTGTTTGTTACGGACCCATATGAAAAACCTGTTTACTTCGTCAGTAAATCCTTGAAGGGGGCGGAAACACGGTATAAGAAAATTGAAAAGATAGCGCTTCCACTTTTTCACGCATCTCGTCGCCTCAAGCCTTATTTCCAAGGGAGGCAGATCGTAGTCTACTAAGAATACCCACTAAAGAGAATCCTGGAACGTGCTGATGATTCCAGTCGACTAGCCATATGGTCAAATTTTCTGGGGGCGTATGAGATCAAGTACGAAACCAGAACTACAGAAAAAAAGACACGCCCTGGCTGCGCTGCTAGCAGATTTTCATGTGGACGATATAGAAACGGTTGCTGGAGAAGAAGAGGAGTTGTTCAAACCCACTGAGCCAGTCACTGATCAGACTGGGGGCGAGTTTGCAATGGAGATCGATACACCGGAACCATTATGGACCGTATTTACTGATGGGTCATCAAACGTTGGTGGTGCTGGAGTTGGATGCGTCATCCTTACTCCCGAAGGTTCGAGGATCGAAAAAGCGACAAGGCTAGGTTTCCAAGCATCGAACAATGAAGCCGAATATGAAGCTGTAATTATCGGTTTAAAGGCTGTCAAGCAGTTAGATGCGAAGAACGTGAAGCTAGTGACTGATTTCATGCTAGTAGTTAACCAATTTCTGGGGACCTACAGAGCAAAGGAAGAGAGAATGGCCCTGTATTTGGATCATATGAGAGAGCTGGCAAATGAGTTCGACCGATTCTCTATTGGGAAGCGACCACGATTGGAGAACAGGCACGCAGATGCTTTAGCATATCTTTCTTCCGCAGTTGAAACTAATACCGCCCGTTTCGTTGTAGTAGATTTCCAAGAGTTACCTAGCATCTCCGACATCCACTTCGTTCTGGCTCTAGAACACGCTAGTGGGGGCGAGAGGGTAGCTACATCAGCACAGGGGGATACTGAGAACATCGACAGCAATATGGATGTTGACAGTCCAGTGACAGATAATTCAGGCAGTCATGTTGAAAACATTACAGACTGGCGTCAACCATACATCCAGTACCTGACAACCGGCGAACTCCCTAAAGATGAGAAACTGGTTGCAAAGGTGAAAAAGAATTCATGGATATACTCAATGATCGAAGGGCTGTTATACCGCAAACCTGTAGCTTTGGAGCCATTTTTGCGATGCGTATCAGCCGAGGAAGGACAAATAATACTGGCAGAGGCTCATGAGGGAATTTGTGGCAGCCATTCTGGAGGGCGCAGTCTCGCGCACGGGATACTTACCCGAGGGGTTTTACGTCCGTACATGCGAAAGACGCTAAAGAATATGCGCGAGAAATGTGTGCCATGCCAAGAACACGCTCCAATTCCGAAAAGGCCCGCCAACGAATTACATCCAGTTTTTAGTCCCTGGTCGTTCTCTATGTGGGGATTGGACATCGTCGGGTCGCTCCCCAAAGCTCCTGGAGGCGTCAGATTCGTACTATCCGCCACCGATTATTTCACCAAGTGGGTCGAAGCAGTGGCACTGGTACACGTCACCAGACATGATGTGAAAAGGTTCATATGGGAGAATATCGTCTGCAGGTTCGGTATCCCAGACGCGATAATATCAGACAATGGGAAGCAGTTCGATTCAGGAGTAATCAAAGACTTTTGCAAGGGCCTGAATATTCGCCACAATTTCTCGTCTCCTTACTATGCTCAAAGCAACGGGCGGCGAAGCAACCAACAGCGTTATTATGGACAACCTCAAGAAACGGCTGGAGAAGGCGAAGGGAAAGTGGACTGAAGAATTCCCTGGAGTCTTATGGTCCTATCGAACAACCCCGAAAAGATCCACCAAATTTTCTCCATTTACATTGGCGTATGGGACAGAGACAGTCATACCCACCGAGGTACAACTCAAGACTACCAAAACTCGTGCTGTCAAGTCTGGAAAAAATGACAAAGACATCGGGCTTTGGATAAAGAGTTCTTTGGAAGAACAAAGAGAAACGACCTTGCAGCAGTTGTTGGTCCGATACCAAGCAGGGCAATCAAGTCGGGATATGATCGCAAAGTCAGAGAACGGTCGTTCAAACCAGGGGAATATGTCTTGAAGAAAACCCGAGCAGCCACAATGGAACCGAACTATGGGAAGCTCGGGAGCGAACCGGGAAGGCCCATACATAGTGGATAGACCAAAGCATCTCGTGGATCCTACTACTTGAGGAATCTCGACTTAACCGAGGATTCGAAGCCATAGAAGCCGTGGAATTCGTTCCACTTGAAAAAGTTTTATCATTAGAAGTAGATTCAAATCTGCTGTGTCTTGCACTCTTTTTCCTTTTTGATGGTTTTGTCCCACTGGGTTTTCCACTCAAAGGTTTTAACGAGGCAGCTGTGGTCGAAGCACTAGGTATTTATCTTGTTATTTCAATTCAGAAATTTTAATTCAACATTATTTTGGTATTCCATACTTTATCAATATTGTTCGTGTTAATTACAAGATACTGCGGATGATCGAATCCTCAACAAACCCTAAATGACAAAACAAGATACGGTTCAAGTCTACTGTCAGCAACGTCTCTGACACCTCGTAGATAGGGTGAGTGCACAGTTCGAGCATTTTTACCCTATCTCAATTTTATCCCCATCGTACGGGGCAACAACAAATGTGGCGAACATTTTTCATCTGTCCAGGCACGTGAAAATGTACACATCCCAAACTCTGCGCGCATCTTGAATAGCAGAATTGGCCCCCTGCGCAAATTCAAGATAGCAGAAAAACTCAACTTTTCATTCCATGCGCGAGCAAAATGCGGCGGAGGAGGTGCACCATCACATGCGAGCATTGAGCGGCATGACACAAAACATACTGGGGGCGAGTTATATGTCACCTCAACCATTTGGGGGAAAGATATGTAACACTCCAACGCAATCAACACATCCCCGGGGACGAGTTGCGTAACACTCCGAACAACACGCTCGGGGCGAGTTATGTAACACTCCAGAAAAATGCAAATTCAGAGGGGAGCTCGAACTTCTTAACCCATAACATGTTATGGGTTCAGAGGGGGCGATGTTTGTACCCCTAATATTCTACAAAAATAAATGGGCTAACCTAGGCCTACAAAACTCCTACTACTAGCAAAGGAGGGTTCATTGGGCTTAAGGTGCTACCCTTGTTTACCCAAGTATAGCTAACTAGGCCTAACAAACACCCTATGTACAAGCCCATGGGCTAAGAAGTTTCACACAAGCGCTCCACGTCACCATTGTGAAGTTATCAGAGGCGCCACGTCATCACATGCGCCACGTCAACGAAGTGGGTGACACGTCAGCATTGTACAAAGTTTCACAGTGCCACGTCAGAAGAAGTGATGATATGGCAGATGATGTGTCAGCAAAATAGGTGCCACGTCAGCACAGGTGATGACGTGGCATATGCCATGTCAGCGCAACACAGGCTCCCATAGTGCCACGCCAGCAAAGTGATGACGTGGCAGCTACCACGTCAGCAAATTGAGGGACACGTCAGCAAACAAGATGACGTGTAAGGTGCCACGTCAGCAGAGGGACACGTCAGCAGACAAGATGACGTGGCATGCGCCACGTCAACAGATCGAGTGCCATGTCAGCAAAAAGATGACGTGGCAGGTGCCACGTCAACAGATCGAATGCCACATCAGCAGGAGAGATGACGTGGCAAGTGCCACGTTAGCAATGTGAGTGTCACGTCAGTGGCAGTCGATGACGTGGCAGCCAGCGGCCAGAGCCGGCGGCCAATGCGAGCGGCACTCGGCGATTAATTGTGGAAGTCGGCGATTAATTGGGAAGTCAACGATTAATCGACAGCGATTGATTGGTCATTGATTCAGTGTTGCGCGATGTAGCTTGGTCCCGTAGTCCCCGGATATTTGCGCCCCAGTCCTATGACTCTGAGGATATTTCCGCCCCGTCTGCTTACACCCACTACTCTTACTCCTTTGGTTATCCACACCCCATTATAATTCATTAACCATAATGGAAGTTTCTGGAATATTCTAGGTGCCATGCAGGGGATGTCAATGCCAGGGCATGCAACCATGCAGTCATGCAGGCATGCAGGAGAATTATTGCAAGGAGACATGCAGGGAAAGTTATTGCAATTGATATCTGCCATAAAATCAAAGAAATCAAACGGAAATTCGCTCATATAAATAGAGGGGTTGACAACCCCAAAAGATAAGCAATCTTCCATACCAAAAACTCCTGTGAAAAATCCAATACTGACTTTAGCATCGGAGGGTTTTTTGCAGGTGTTGATGGTGGATTTTCGTTTAAGGTTAAATTTGTAAAAAAAAAAAACCAGAAAAATCATGCGCTGACATCTTGTAAAAGATAAAGCCATTTATAAGTGTTGGATACTCCCTCACTTAATTCACCAAGAATGGAGCATGTAGCAACAATCCCATTCTCGTGAATACGTGAAATTCCTCCAGGTTGGAGCATGTGGCAACAATCCCTTCTGTGAATTTCATATCAGCCTTGTATTTCCAGTACTCATTATCGTGTGGCATGACGACTGAGTGTTACTCTTACAGAGTAACACGAACCTCCAAGCACTATAATGAAACCATGTACGAAATACCCGTACAGGCTGATTCTCGGTGTGTTATACTAGCCCGAGCCCCTCTCGGTGTGTTATACTAGCCCGATTGAGCATCCGGACTGACCGTATCAGTCCAGATATGATCTGATCATGATCATCCAACTCCATAAGCATGATTGGATGACCCCAGATCAATTCCATCACCCCAAGCAGGTATGGAATACCCACGGCCGACCCCGCATGGTCGGTCATTGTCCTAGCTTGCCAAGAAACCGTTCATACCAAGCATTATGGACGGAAAACCCTAAATTAGGGTTTGCGGCATATTACATGTGTCGCAAAACAGTCTCAACCATCCATCTTCGCAGGTATAGATGGAGGGTATAGATGTAGACTCAAAGGGCCCAGAGCATGTCAACACGATCACCGTGGGCCCACCTACACATTTGACCAATCGATCAAGACCAACCACGCATGGTTGTAACAAATTCGTACGCCCAAACAAGGAGTGGCGCACGGCTTTTGAAAGCCAAAATTAGGGTTTCAAGCCATCACGCGCGTCCATCTTCTCCGGCACGAATGGAGGGTCACAGATTAGATTAAGCAAGGGCCGGTCATACCAGCATGACCACCGTGAGCCCATCTACCTCCTCATGTGTTCGGCCAAGGCATATCATGCCTGGTCAATCCAAAACGTGCGTCCAAACTAGCATGGCCGCGCCTCCCAAACCACGAATCGATCTCGACCGCTCAACTTCACCTGGGATGATTTGAGTGGCTTAGATCACGTTTTCATGGGATAGTCAGGTATAGGTGTGAACATCAGCCTACCGCCTACCCGCTGGTATGATCGACCAAGACCGACCAAGATGTATCGTCTTGAAACGCGTGCCCAAACTAGGGATGTCACGCCGGTTTTCAACTCCTTTGCGGCAATGGATTTCTGCCGCAAACCGATCTCAACCACTCAACTTTACCGGTTAAATTGAGTGGCCTAGATCGCGCCTTCATGGGACGGTGAGGTATGGGCGTGCACACCGGCATGCCGTCTACACACATGCCCGGTCGGCCCTCTCCAAATCCCTTTCCATGCTTGGTTTCGACCAAGCTAAAGAGTGATGCTTGCGCACCTCTTCAAAAACCCTAATATCCATTAACGGTCGCAGATGAGTGTTTCAAAGATCATCTCATCCGTTCAACTTCACCGACTTGGTTATACAACCCCGGTCGAGTTATTTGGTCGGTGAGGCGTCATTACCCATCACTTTACCACACTATAATGCAAGACTCGCATAAAATACACACGATACTTCACAAGTATCGACTTCCGAATAACACGGTTATTCAATTCAAGATTACATGCTATCTTTCGTGGACCCACGATCCACACATTCCAGACATCAATCATGTCACAAACTGGGGGGATACATATTGGGGTATTGGTCTGGCGGTTTACAGCGTGCAGCGTGCAACGCGCCATCACAAGAACGTGTCAGGAAGTCATGGACGGTTAGAGATGAACATGAGAAGTGGGCAAGACTGGTCGTGTGGCACCGACGCACAACTCCATTACTCCATCACTCCACTTCCTCCACTTCCCACGAGATACGTGAAAAAGGCTCAATGACTTGTATAAATAGGTTCTCCGCCCTATTTCAAACAACGACACAAGTTCAGACGAGACAGAAAATCAAGTGTTAATACAAAAATCGTATTCAAACACCCAGAGCCTGCTTGCATCAACCGCAAGCCTGCTCACCTTTCTGTTACAAGTCATAAGCAAGCCAACACCTTCACAATCTCAACACCTTCTTCGCTTCCCTCCCTAAGATCAACCCCATCTCCTTCACTTTGTGACCGAAACAAGTCCTGGAACGGCCATTTCTTGGTTTAGGCCGGACTTGCATGATTGATCTCTCGAATCTACAAGCACTCACCGCGCAGTGCATTTGTTTAAAGGTTTAAATTCATTCCTCATCCACACCCCAAATTACCAAATTCTGCAGGAGTAGTTTTCACCCATAAACAATTGGCGACCACAGTGGGAGATTAATCTCTCGGTTGTAAAGTCAATTTCTTCCAATCCGATTCAATTTTATCAATTTCAGAAAGGGTAGATCTTAGAATCAATTCAACAATTCATTTCAAGATGGTGGAATTAAGGTCTGGATCAGCAATCAACTCTGATGGGGCTAGTGTGGGTACCAATCCTGGTGTCGAAGTACCTGTCAGTGGAGCTACCGTAACCAACACATATCGAGGAGCCGTTACCTCTATCGCCAACACTAGCGGAGCAGGAGACATCCCAATAGGTGTAACGCCCCCATCACAGAGAGCTGCAGCAGCCGCAAATCCCGGCATCTCCTCAAGTGTAACACCTCCAGTGGTCACCAGAGCAACAACTTTCACTCCCCCATCAGGACGAGGAGCCGGAGGCACAAGAGGAGGACCACCGTCTATTACCGTTGCAGACTTGATGGAAAAACATGAAGTTCTTGCTAAGACTCAAACAGATATGGTCGCAACTCAGAAGGAGGTACTCACTTTCCTCAAGACCTTGACTGAACGATTGCCGCAGGATTCACGTCAATCTTTGGAGCCAACAAGAGATGCCTTAAATTCACCCGGAGCAGGCGTTTCCACTCGGACAGAAGCTCGTGTTGCTCCTGAATGTTCAAGGGAAAGGGACCAGCCACCCAACTTCATCACACGTGAGGATCTAGAACGACTTCTTCAAAGCCGAGGCAAAGGAAATCTGACGGATGCACACCAACACCAACCTCCATACCCTCAAGATATGCAACAAATCCCTCTTCAAAGAGGTTACACCTCTCCCCAGTTCTCCCTCTACGACCAGAGACTCGGGTAATGCTCGTGAACATGTCTCTCGATTCTTGGAATCCTTGGGGAACATGAATACAATCATGTTCTACGCCCGAAAGAATTCTCGAAATCACTTACGGGAGGGCATACACTGGTACAACAACATCGCACCTAACAAAGATATCCAATCGGAGCGAGATGGTCGGTGCTTTCTACGAAAGTATTTCTTCGTGTCTCGAACAAATCACCTTTTCAGATCTAGGAAGAATTCTTCAGCGGAACAACGAGCATCCTAACGACTTCGTCAAAAGATTCAGAACTCAAGCGCTGGATTGTCATGACCCGAACGTCACCGAACGACAATTGGTGGAGTTGTGCATCAACGGGATGATACCCATATACCGCGTTCGTTAGAGAACCGGGCTTTCAAACGTTCTCGAACTCCACGAGGCTGCAAAACGTTCAAAGCAACAATCGCACCGCAAGCACTACTAGAAAGAACCAGAGTTGTTCGAAGTGAAGA
Source organism: Papaver armeniacum (assembly GCA_023531295.1). Taxonomy (NCBI): domain Eukaryota; kingdom Viridiplantae; phylum Streptophyta; class Magnoliopsida; order Ranunculales; family Papaveraceae; genus Papaver; species Papaver armeniacum. The sequence continues at coordinate 270,156 of JAJJWW010005298.1, forward strand.
TTTACGTGAAAGTCGAGGGAGCAGGCGCCTCACGAACAAGCAATACAACATCGGTCCTTCTGTGAGTGTAGTAGGCGGAGGAGAGAAAAGGAAAGCTCCAGTGACGGAACAACAAACCAAGTGGACATCCCCGGCACACAAGACTTCGTCTCGAAAAGGAGCAGACAAAACTCCTGCACAAAACACTAAAGACACGGGTTTTCCTTTTCCCATGAATGAAGTGATAGAGCTCTTGGAAGCGTGGATCCAAGATGACGCCGTAAAACTGCCCCCTATCAGACGTCCTCCAACCGAGGAAGAAATGGCAGATCCCAGATACTGTTGCTACCACAGGTTCCTCCATCATCCAACCAAAGATTGCAACGGGTTGATACAAATATTCAGGGAAAAGGTAGAGACAGGGGAACTCCAGCTTGGAAACGAAGGTGTTCATAGAGACCCTCTACCTATCAGGAACTGCATGATTTTTGGGGATTCTGTTCGCAAGACCGTACAATCTATGATGGAGCACATATGTGAAATCTTGTACTTATACAAATGACAGCGTCAAGACATATTTGCGGCCCTCAACCACGTTGTGTCAGGAAGGCGTTTGCATCCAGTAGCAGTCCAGGAACCCCAGTCTTTCCTGAAAGACATGAGCAATAGAAACTGGGGACTCCTAACCGTCACTTGTTTGAGAAACTTTGAATTCGATAGCGTGTTGATTGATACGGCTTCCGAATTTAACATCATTACTGCCAAGACCTTGAGAGCGGCAAAGATTTCGAAGCAGGAAGCTACTCGTCACCCGACTGTGGTTAAAGATTCAAACGGGAGAGCCGAGAGATGCATACGGATATATTGATCTGGAAGTCAAATTGGGTGATGCCTCGACGCAAGCAAAGTTATACATAGTCAAAGATCACCCCAACTACGACATGATCCTGGGACGCCCTTGGATGTACGAAAACAAAGCAATACTAGGAGTCTGTCCTCTGCCGGTTTCGATACCTGAAAGAATCTCCAACACGCCTTTTGGACCTCCTGATGGTTGTCTATTGCCGCACCAGCAACTTACCAATGTGACACAACTTCCCGGAGAAAGCCTGTCAGCATACGTTGAAAAGTTCCGATCCCAAGTAAGTCTCGTCACGCAACCTTCTTTACAACCTGCCGCCCTCGTTCTGACAAGTCCTGGGGACTGACCCCAACCGACGGACCAACCCCGGCTAGGAGATGTGAATGGGAAGCCGGCCCTTTCAAACGTTTTATCAAGAGCGTAGAGGCTGTCTTGGTCAAAGACGATAAGGCCAAGGTCCAAGTATCTGCACGACCAAACCCGTTTGGAATTGGAGACCTGGTGACGAAGACGACTACATTCAAGGTTGAGAGCATGACGGTGAAAATGATCACTCCACCTGACTCACCCATCGAAAGAGAAGAGGAACCGCACTGCAAATCAGATGTTACCCTAGGCGGCTACTGCAAGCTCATCAATGCTGATAAACTAGAAGGCATAACAATTCACTCAAAATGGCTCAAACCCTACCGGACTTAAGATACCGTACTGCCACTTCACAGTATCCCGTACACCCTAAATCGCTGTGCTATTTTTCCAGCGTATTTCCTTTTACAATTTCATGTCATATTTGTAATCCCTCCAGAAAATGATTGCAATACTTGCATTCATGGTTAGGGTTTTCAATTTTCAACTTTCAATTGAAGCATTATTTTTATCTGAGAACCTCTTTACTCCTAAAAACACAAAGTCCTGAGTCAGCCTAAACCAACCCACTGGAGCAAGAAAGGAAACCCTGAGCGAATATCTCACGGGAATAAGGAAATAGAACGTGTGCACAAAAGGGAAATGATTTGAGACATCTGCCTCAGCAAAGCCGAGAAAACCCTGCATCAGAAGTACAGGTCCGTGGATGTTCCATTATGATATTGTTTCTTTTATCACTAAGAATTATGTATGAAGGCGCACAGTCTTGACAAAGGGTTATGAAAGAAAACTTTATTCAAACAATCAAACGGAAGAAAAAACCTTGAACCCGGCCGCCACCGAGTACAAGGAAGATGTTCGAGTGTACAGAATATGCTTGGAAAGAAAAATAAAGGAGGTTCTAGTCGCCAAGAGAATCGGCCTCGCCCGCATCACCGTCAGATTTTGCTCCATCACTTGTTGATGCTCCCCTCTTCGGATCTACCTCAACTTCTGCATCAGACGTCTCCGCAGCAGCAGCGCACTCCATCCCAACATCATCAGCGGGAGCATCAAAGGGCATAGCAACATTAGGGGCCGCGCAAATTGCTTTCACATGTTCAGGTTCGTCTGTATCAGAATCAAGAATTATCACGCCGTCCTGGATCGGGTAATCGCACTTGTCTTCATTCGGAGGTCGTTTATGCTCAACTCTCCGCCTCTTCAACCGCGCTGCAAATCTCTCTGCCCTTGCGCTTACTAGTGTCTGCAGCGTTTCCCCGCGCCTCAGCCGCTCCTCCATGTCAATTGCAGCTGAAAGTGCACAGATACGTCCTCTGACAATACGAAGGTGGGGGATAGACATCCCCTGAATAGCACGGCCGACTTCGCGAAGTGGAAGATCGATCTTAGCCATTACTTCTTCGTGCGCATGGTTTTCGGGCTTGTCGACTTCAAAACTTCTTTCTGGGGAAGCAACAGAATGAGCGTCCACCGCTTCCATGATAAACTGCAAAGGAGAGGGAGTTATGAGCACGCACACAAAAAAAAAAAAAAAAAAAAAAAAAAAAAAGGAGATCATCAAATCCATCGATCAGTTAATCAGAAAATCAGAGTAGTACCTGAAATATAGAAAAAACGACCACGTGAGACGATTCTTTATAATCTCACAAGTCGACAGAATCCCAGAAGGAAAAGGAGTCTTTACTTACCACCTACGAAGGCTGCTAATTCGGGATAACAATCGACGAGGCTTATCAGATATACTTGAGGAGAGCCGTGTATGATGAAGGAAGTACACCTGAAGAAGTGGCCGGGCTCAAATATGTACAAGAGGAATCAGAGCGACTCACCAGATCAAGTCCTGTTTCCTTCGCATCCTTAATCAGAACCAACCAGTTCCAGGGCAACGCCTGACTATCCGGTAAATATATATCTACTTTAGCCTGGTCATTTTAGTATATATGTATGTCACTATCTCATGCCTACCACACAATAGTGTAACCATTATGTGCTAGGCAGGGGACTTAATGTTGATGGTGGATTTTCGTTTAAGGTTAAATTTGTAAAAAAAAAAACCAGAAAAATCATGCGCTGACATCTTGTAAAAGATAAAGCCATTTATAAGTGTTGGATACTCCCTCACTTAATTCACCAAGAATGGAGCATGTAGCAACAATCCCATTCTGTGAATACGTGAAATTCCTCCAGGTTGGAGCATGTGGCAACAATACCTTCCTGTGAATTTCATATCAGCCTTGTATTTCCAGTACTCATTATCAGTGTGGCATGACGACTGAGTGTTACTCTTACAGAGTAACACGAACCTCCAAGCACTATAATGAAACCATGTACGAAATACCCGTACAAGCCGACTCTCGGTGTGTTATACTAGCCCGAGCCCCTCTCGGTGTGTTATACTAGCCCGATTGAGCCCCTCTCGGTGTGTTATACTAGCCCGATTGAGCATCCGGTTATACTAGACCGATCCGACTGACCGTATCAGTCCGGATATGATTCGATCGCATCATCCAACTCCATAAGCATGATTGGATGACCCCGGATCAATTCCATCACCCCAAGTGGTATGGAATACCCACGGCCGACCCCGCATGGTCGGTCATTGGCCTAGCTTGCCAAGAAACCGTTCATACCAAGCATTATGGACGGAAAACCCTAAATTAGGGTTTGCGGCATATTACATGTGTCGCAAAACAGTCTCAACCATCCATCTTCGCAGGTATAGATGGAGGGTATAGATGTAGACTCAAAGGGCCCAGAGCATGTCAACACGATCACCGTGGGCCCACCTACACACTTGACCAATCGCTCAAGACCAACCAAGCATGGTTGTAACAAATTCGTACGCCCAAACAAGGAGTGGCGCACGGCTTTTGAAAGCCAAAATTAGGGTTTCAAGCCATCACGCGCGTCAATCTTCTCCGGCACGAATGGAGGGTCACAGATTAGATTAAGCAAGGGCCGGTCATACCAGCATGACCACCGTGAGCCCATATGCCTCCTCATGTGTTCGACCAAGGCATATCATGCCTGGTCAATCCAAAACGTGCGTCCAAACTAGCATGGCCGCGCCTCCCAAACCACGAACTGATCTCGACCGCTCAACTTCACCGGATGATTTGAGTGGCTTAGATCACGTTTTCATGGGATAGTCAGGTATAGGTGTGAACACCAGCCTACCGCCTACCCGCTGGTATGATCGACCAAGACCGACCAAGATGTATCGTCTTGAAACGCGTGCCCAAACTAGGGATGTCACGCCGGTTTTCAACTCCTTTGCGGCAATGGATTTCTGACGCAAACCGATCTCAACCACTCAACTTTACCGGTTAAATTGAGTGGCCTAGATCGCGCCTTCATGGGACGGTGAGGTATGGGCGTGCACACCGGCATGCCGTCTACACACATGCCCGGTCGGCCCTCTCCAAATCCCTTTCCATGCTTGGTTTCGACCAAACTAAAGAGTGATGCTTGCGCACCTCTTCAAAAACCCTAATATCCATTAACGGTCGCAGATGAGTGTCTCAAAGATCATCTCATCCGTCCAACTTCACCAGCTTGGTTATACAACCCTGGTTAGGAGTTATTACCCATCACTTTACCACACTATAATGCAGTACCTGCATAAAATACACACGATACTTCACAAGTATCGACTTCCTGAATAACACGGTTATTCAATTCAAGATTACATGCTATCTTTCGTGGACCCACGATCCACACATTCCGGACATCAATCATGTCACAAACTGGGGGATACATACGGGGTATTGGTCTGGCGGTTTACGGCGTGCGGCGTGCAACGCGCCATCACAAGAACGTGTCAGGAAGTCATGGACGGTTAGAGATGAACATGAGAAGTGGGCAAGACTGGTCGTGTGGCACCAACGCACAACTCCATTACTCCATCACTCCACTTCCTCCACTTCCCACGAGAGACGTGAAAAAGGCTCAATGACTTGTATAAATAGGTTCTCCGCCCTATTTCAAACAACGACACAAGTTCAGACGAGACAGAAAATCAAGTGTTAATACAAAAATCGTATTCAAACACCCGCAGCTCGCTTGCATCAACCGCAAGCCCCGCTCACCTTTCGTTACAAGTCATAAGCAAGCCAACACCTTCACAATCTCAACACCTTCTTCGCTTCCCTCCCTAAGATCAACCCCATCTCCTTCACTTTGTGACCAAAACAAGTCCGGAACGGCCATTTCTTGGTTTAGGCCGGACTTGCCTGCATTGATCTCTCGAATCTACAAGCACTCACCGCGCAGTGCATTTGTTTAAAGGTTTAAATTCATTCCTCATCCACACCCCAAATTACCAAATTCTGCAGGAGTAGTTTTCACCCATAAACAGCAGGTACCCCCCCTTATCCATAATTCAGTTGAAGATCGAGGCCACGAATCGATTATCAGTAAAATCATCATATAAATTTCCGTGTTTGGGGTAGGAGTATTACCTTACAAACAGTTATCCCGAAGGTTACTACTCCCGATGTTTATAATATGTGAAGCATGAGGAATTATGAAATTAGTGATTTTTTCGCTATTTGTGGTGTCCTTGCGCATCTTCTCGTGGAGGCTGCTCGGATTTCTCAAGATATTTTTCATTATATTAGTGAAGTTCCTAACTCCTTCTGTCTTTTGGTTGTCGCTTAACTAAGTTGGTGGCCGAGATTGAGTCCTTCAAAGATTCTAGGAAAAGTGATGTGTGTTAGATCCTCCATGATTTGTTCTCCCATTGGTTTCCGAAGTATAATTTTTCTAAGAAATTTATCTCTGAACCCTTTCACACCCTGTCTTATTGATTATGCTCTTGTTGAAGGGGATCAAGAAGAAGGAGCAGAAAAAAAAGAGTAATTAGCATTGTTTCCTTTGTTTTATGATCTTATGTGGGTACTCCTAGTTGTATACGAATTAATAATTTGCATCATGTAAAGATATACTTGGAATAAAATTTGCGAGTTAGCTATCTTTGCATACTAATTTATTGTTATGTGTATATATTACTGCTAGTTGAGTATAATGTCATCGATTTCAAGTTTATTTACATGCTCAAGTTACTCGGATAATATATTTCCTAGAGAACAACAAGAGCAGAACTACTTATTCTTTGTAGCGTTCTTGTTTTTGTCCCACGCCAACATCATCAGTGAATAAAGGCTTACATAGTGGGATTTAAACTCCCTTTGTATCTTTCTCCCCAGCATATATTCCGAGCTAGGATATCTTGTCGCATAGGATCATGCCATTTTTAAGAGTCGGCCTATTATCATGCCTATTTTCCTTAATGATCATCGAGAAACTAAGTTTGGTAGGTGGAATTGTTGGTCACTAATTAACCTAAATTTTGCTGATGTCGGTTTTTGGTTTCTGCAGCTCCTATGTGAGCATTTTCCTGGTCACCGATGTTTTCTGCACTCGTTTGTTGTTTCTATGATCCCCGTTGTCTGTTAAATCCAATACGATGTTTTTTATTCTTGGAATAAGTGTTACGGCATCGCTCAGTTGCACTTACAAGTATTGGCATATCAATCTTGTTTTTAATTTTAAATGACCAAAACTATTTCTTGATTAATTGTCTACTAAATTCAGTCTCAGACTAGGATTAGCTTTAGGTAGTTGAGTATCATAAATCATCGAATACCTTTGAAGATTGAAGATTGGAGAACAAGAACACATCGAGGAGAACTTCATCAAAAAATATTTGAATCATATCTTATGAGACAATGTCGTATATCTTTAGTATATGTTGAATTATGAAGAAGAAGTTTCAACTTCAAGCTTGTACTTGACTAATCTCGAAACATGAACTCAAGCATTAGATGTTCATATGATTTTCGCATTTGAAGTTGGGAAAAAAATTATTGTTCAACAAACTATAATTGCGAAAGAATATCCTAAAGACATCAAGTTGTAATAAATTTCGCAAGCTGAAAATGGTGGTTTGTGAACTATGCACGAAACTTGTTGTTACTGAACTCCAAAGTGTAATTGAGTTCGCGAACTTAGTTTTCTTAGTTTGAAAACTTTTTAATTTGGGGTATATTCCTGGACATTCCAAATTTCGAGTTCGCAAACCAATTTCCTAGTTTGAAAACTGTACACTTTTGGATATGATCATGAACACTCCAAACATCTCGAGTTGACGAATTGTACCGGATTTTGTCTGTTACTATTCCAATTTTATTGATGGTTTAAGTTAGAGCATAACTCGGTTGAACCCACTAAGCATTGGTATGTCAATTTTGGTTGTCATATTTTAGTATCAAAACTCATCTAGAGTCGCTTGATTAAATACTAGAGTCAACTTTATTTAGGTTATACTAGAAAGTCTAGGAATGTTGAGACGTACAAGCATTACTCCGAAGACTTGAAGAATGTGAAGAAGTAACGACTACAACGACAATATAATCCTTCATCTTAAGGTTAGTAATATTGACTTGATCTTGTTTCCATTCCGAACGTATCTTTCCAGTCGGATTATCTCGAAAACATAACATGCGAAGATGTATATATATAATACTCTAGTGGTTTGACTTGGTCATGACATTATGATCAAAGTGTCAAGGAATCTATTGAATTACTAAGTATAACTCTTATCTTTTGAACTTCACAAAGACGACATCGACATAATCTATTCTATATAGTTGTTTGATTATGTGTGCATTATATAGGAATGATTTTACCCTAGGAAACAATGTTTTATAACATCTGCTTAAAGGAAGTGCATATATGAACTTATTTCATAATCGAAAGGAAATCATGATTGGTCGGGTTCTTTATTGAATATCTTTTGAATGACCAATATAAGATGACAAGGTAGAACCTATTTTAACTTGTTGAGATTTATGGTATAACCGGTCATAGCCTATATTATATAGATAGTTGTAATCGGTCATGAGCTACATTGGAAATCAAGGTGTAACCTATCACAAGATATACATATTGGAATGCAAGTTGTAACCGGTCACAAGTTACTTTGGTATCCAAGGTATAACCGGTCACAAGATGAATTGGGAAGTTAGTTGTGATCAATCACACGCTATTTTTGGGAAGCAAGGTGTAACCGATCACAAGATACATCAGGAAGTAAGGTGTAACCGATCACAGTCTACCTCTGGGAAGCAAGGTGTAACCAATTACAACCTGGTTTGGAAAACATGGTATAACCGATCACAACTTACATTGTGAGCTTGGTACAACTGATCCCAAGATGCAAAACCGAGTTTCCAATATTCACATATCTTTGTATGTTTTGTGTGAAGCTTGGAATTAGGGTTTGCTAAGAAACTTCTAGATGTCGACATTATTTGAACATGTATATAACTCTTATCATTTATTGTTCAAAGATATTCCTTGATACTAAAGGTGATCCCATGTCCGAAAAAGTGAAAAGTATTTAATTATGATTTTCATCATATATGTTTTAATTACCAGCAATTAAAACATATCCTCTGGAAAATATTATTAGTTAATGTGTTAGACTAATAATAGAAGTTTTCTATGAGAGTTTTCGGAAAATATGGTTTGGCATTTAAGTGGAAATAGGAAAACCGAAATTAGGTACTTTAATGATGATATCTTGAGAATATTTTTGGTTTTGGAATTTCCTTGTTGTCCAAACAACCTTTGGTGTATAAATACTTGAGTTTGCATTTCTTTCAAACTATCTTAAGAGCCGGGAAAACTTCATTCTTGTTGTTTCTGGTGGAGCCGTCTATCTAGAGAGGAAAGTACCCTAATTAGGTGAAATCTCTTACGACCGCTCGTTTAAAGACTTATGTGGAATCAAGAAACTCTACGAGTATCGTTGGTGGGAAACTAGATAATTACATTGTTATTGTAGTTTTCAATTATTGATTTGATAGACTAACGGTTGTTGAAACTTTGATTTCACCTATGGTGGGTTTGTTTGCAGAATTCACGGTTTCCGGGAATTTATAATCCCATGGGATTACAAATTCTGGGATTCATGTAAATTCCTTGTGTGTTTGGTAACTAAATTAAAATTCTTAGGATTTATAGAGTTTTCTTGTATTATAGTCTTTGTACCGTTTGACATCACCCTGAAATTTTAAAATTGCATATATATGGGATTTAGAGTTAAAAAAAAAGTGGGTCCATAAATCCCTTGATAAGTTTCCCAGCAAATCTTAGGGGGAGGGGTCGGACTCCATATGGAGGATTTGCTAGAAAAATAAATCCCGTAGGAAACGTAATTCCAAGGATTTGGGCAACCAAACAGACAGAGGGAAACGTAATTCTACCAAATCCCCTGGACCCATAAATTCCACCTTTAAAATTCTACATCCAAACCCACCACTAGTTTATTTATTCCTGAGAATCTTCTTTTCTGATATAAGATTCACTCAAACTATATCAAAGTGTTGACGTGATCTTTAGTGAAAAGATGAGGGTACCCAAATATACCTCAATCTAAAACTTTTCCACCTATAAGTCCTTTCTCCAAAAGTGATTGTCTATGGACTGAGTCGAGACAATACAACTAATTGGTTCACACTTCGTGTGATCATCTATGGATACGAGATCGAGACAATACAACAACAAAGTAAGAGGTTCGGACTTCACCAAACACAATAGGATTAGTATCAAGTAAATAAGAATTAACGTTTGTGTATTTTACTTCTAATTATAATAAAAACAATTATAATTACAGAAATAGAAAAGTAAAAGACACAACAAGATTTTGTTAACGAGGAAACCGCAAATGCAGAAAAACCCCCGGACCTTGTCCAGAATTGAATACTCTCAGGATTAAACCGCTATACAAAATCAAACCAACTTCGTATAGGTGATACCAAGCAACTAAACCTATAGTTCACCTAGTTCGATCTGTATTCCCACGCCTCCAACTTATAAATAAGTCACGTACTTGGAACAATTCCTTTGGGTCGTATTCCAAACAGTAAAGGAACAACAAATCTGTTTGGTAACAACTCTTTTCAACCAAGTGATGTGAGTTCGACAAAAGGCTCTTCCGTTTATCCCAATAAACTCCTTTGTCAGGTCCTTAGATCTATTTACTAACAATTACCGAAGTAATCGTCTAGATTTTGCAATCAATACTTTGAATCACAAAGAAACATAACGATGCCGATCTACTCAACTAATCAATCCAATCCACCACAAGGATAAATTGATTATAGTTGGATCCTCTTTAACCGAAACAAGTATTGCGCACACCAAAGATTATGAACCCAAATCAAAAATCTTCAAAGTCTTCTTTGTCTTAAAATTTTTTTAGATCTTCAATAAACACCTGAACACAATCAACTTGAATCTCTTGTGATCAATCACATACAGAACGGAGTCAGTTAACAATAGATTATCACAAGACGTATTTAAATCTACAAACAGTCTAAAGATCCATGTCGAAACTTCGATCTAGTTTGAGTGAATATTATATCAGAAGAGAAGATTCTCAAGCATAAAAAAACTAGGTGCAATCAAAGTTCAACAACCGTTAGTCAATCAAATCAATCGAAAACTAATAATAAACTGCAATTATCTAGTTTCCCACCAACGGTACTAATAGAGCTTCTCAATCCCAAAGAAGTCTTTAAAATGAGTGGTCGCTAGAGATTTCGCCTAATTAGGTTACTTTCTTCTCCGAATAGGCGGCTCCACCAGTAACAACACAACTAGGTAGTTTTGTTGGCTCTGAGGATTAGTTTTCTAGAAATGCAAACTTTGGTATTTATAGACCAAGGAAGTTTGGACACCAAGGAATTTCCAAAACCGAAAATATTCTCAAGATATGCAATATATTCCAGATTCGGTTTCCATAATTCCTGGAAATGCTTTGTCCAAACATTGACCGAAAATCTCTTAGAAAATCTCCAATTAGTAAATGTACATTACCAATTTTCATTTTCCAAAAATAAAATTAAAAACCTTAATTAAAAGATTCTCAACTTATTTTTCGATCCGGGATTTTCCTTTAGCTATTAAGGAATATCTTTGAACAATAAAAGATAAGCGTTACTGCACATGTTCAAAGTATGTCGACATCTTTAGTTTGTAAGTCCTCTTTCATACTTACAATTTTGAAACGATTTGCCACACTTCCAAACGAGTTTAGAATTGGTTCATCTAACTTTCAAGAACTATGTGATTGATTAAGAACACTCAATCACAAATCATGGGTTTCACGGTTCTACCAAAACAAGTTTCGGTTCTACCTCCATGTGAGTACTGTGCATGCATAGTCACACTACCTTTACAAAAATTCGGTTGACTAGGTACTAGGATCGGTTCCCCACATACTTATGGTATCTACTTGTATTTGCTGCACATGTCCATAGGATCGGTTCCCCTTTCACTAAAAACTTGTTACATATGTTCATAGGATCGGTTCCCCCTGTTGATACATGAAAAATATTCCCCCTTAGCCGTCCTAGTGCACCCCCGAAAGGGAGGCAAACCCAACATGAAACATGGGGACTTAGGGACTAAAGCCCAAGTCCACTAAGAAAGTATCCATAAGCTGGAAAGGACAAGGGAGGAATTAATAGGAAAGAATGAGGTTCTATTAGAGAAGGAGTGGCATTAGTAGTAATTAAGGAGTTTTAGGACATGAGGCATGATATCATAAAATGAGGGGCTTTTGAGAAGTCTATATAAAGGGGCATGTAGTACAATGGAGGGGATACTTTTTCTCTCACTCTCTCTCCTCTAGGGAATTGGGTGTGTTGTGGCTAGGACTTGTAGAACCGAAATTCACCCCTCAACATTTGGCGACCACACCCGGAGGCTCGTGCCTAGCCCAGCCATCTAATCTAATTCCCATAAACAAAACACGCCTCCTTTACTTTCCGCGTATCTCCTCAAACCACTCTCTAAATCTTTGACGATCAAGATACTTTTACCCCCGTATCAAACCAACTCCGTGTTCCATCTTCTAACCTTCCGAGAAACTCTAATTGCCGTGTTCTACTTACGCCAAGCTACACCAATGCTTCTTCATCCTTGTTTTTCGACTACCCCATGGTACATCAGCGCTTTTGTTAAGGGAATCCCCTTCCACTCTCTGAAAACTCAGCGCCTCTACACCTATCTTCTGTTACACAGCAGTGCCGCTTCCTTGTTCCTCACTAACGCCACATCTTATCCAGAAGGAACAACTCTCTTTAACCTAGGGAGATAGAGATGGAATTGGTAGATATAAAATGCACAAAATAGCAGCTCTGCTCCACCATGATTCTCCGATTACCCAAAGTGTACCAGCGCCATTTATCTCTGCTCCTATCAAACCCCACCAGTACTGTTCGTGATCCTAGGCCGGTGCTCACTATCAAGTTTGAAGACTGTTCTCCCAAATCATGTCCGCGCCTGTGGTTACTACCGTCATCAACAAACACAAGCGCCTTCTCTATCATCTCTGGCTACACCAAACTACATCAGTACAAGCTTGGTTTTGCGTTCGTGTTTCTTCCCAAGCCGCCAAGAGTCAAGAGCTAGATGAGCGCACCACACAGGAAGAAATGGAGTTGTTGTCGTTGGAAGCAAATACGGATGGATGAAATTGAGAATACAAAGGGTTCTAAGAAGATTTTGGCGAGTCTTTGGGTCTTCTAGTCGTGAAATGAATATGGAGGAACTGAACACAGCTGCTGAGAGGAAATAATTAAACGGCCGCGTCATATGTGCTTAATGTCGAATACCATGAAACGAGACTGGTGGATTTACGATGAGAGCAAGGAAGCGCTTCAGTTAAGAATTTTCTAACTTGGATGTCATGTCTTCATAAGGCAGTTTCTCCTAGTCGCGTTCATCAACACCGCTTCCTAAACAAAGTGCCTTTCAGTTGTCGGTTGATCCACGAGATGATATCCAAGGGAAGCTGGACTTCAGAGGTGACTCGGCAGAGCCATGAGCGCACCTACTACCAGCTCTCTCCTAAGACGCCGCGTGCAATACTAACAAGCGACGTGGCTGTTGTTGCTCTAAAAAAAAACACATCTCGGTATCCCTAACTTTGACTTTCATCTATTTTTATTGTTACAGATGTTTGGTAAAAATAGGAAGAGCTTTACTGAACGACACGCATTTGTTTTACTTCGCCATGATTATATTCTAAGAATCTTGGCAATTATGTATGAACCCACGACACCCATCTCGGGGCAGAATACATCTACACGTTTCATAGAGATACAGCCAGTAAAGCATGAAGCGGAAAAGTGGGGTACCAGCCGCCTAGTCACATGTATGTACATGATGTTAATTTATTAAGGCATGTTAATTAGTACTGTTTGGATCTTTGATCAATTTCGTATCTTGTATGGTAAAATTTGCATATGTACCTATCATTAAAGTGCACCCGAAGCACTTAGTTAAAGCATGCAGAATGTGAAAAGCGCTTGTTTGTTTATACAACGTCTCATGTACTCGTTGACTTTCTCAATTACTTTATTTTCAAATCCTTTACTCCACCCGATAACCGTTTAAGTAAATTCTTTCTTTGAGCATAGTGTCTTTCCAAAAATCTCGCATGTGTAGTTAATTAAATCATAAAATATTTATGCCTAAGCTACAACTTAGTTCTATATTGATATTTTCTTTCTGTTCATCTAGTTTGCATCGCCACTCCATTAATTTAACATAGCATTTATAAAGCGCCTAGATGCTTATAAAGCATGATATTATCTTGTCGTGAAATTCATGATCTGCTATGCAAAAAAAAAAAAAAAAAAAAATAAGAGAAAAATCTAGTAACGTGCTCCGGGCACCATGCTAGCAAGGGTCCATTGAGGCCGCTTGAACAAAAATTTACAAAAGGTCTCAGGTCAGCCAAGGGCGCCTGATTGACTGACAAATCTACAAGAGGTCTCAGGTCAGCCAAAGGTGCCTGATTGACTGGCAAAAGGTCTCAGGTCAGCCAAAGGCGCCTAATTGACTGACAAAAGGTCTCAAGACAGCCAAGGGCGCTTGATTGACTGACAAATCTACAAGAGGTCTCAGGTAAGCCAAAGGCGCCTGATTGACTGGAAAAAGGTCTCAGGTCATCCAAAGGTACCTAATTGACTGACAAAAGGTCTCAAGACAGCCAAGGGCGCTTGATTGACTAACAAATCTACAAGAGGTCTCAGGTCAGCCAAAGGCGCCTGATTGACTGGCAAAAGGTCTCAGGTCAGCCAAAGGCACCTGATTGACTTAATAAAGGTCTCAAGATAGCCAAGGGTGCTTGATTTACTGACAAATCTACAAGAGGTCTCAGGTCAATCAAAGGCGCTTGATTGACTGGCAAAAGGTCTCAGGTCAGCCAAAGGCGCCTGATTGACTGACTAAAAGTCTCAAGTCATCCAAGGGCGCTTGATTGACCGACAAATCTACAAAAGGTCTCAGGACAGCCAAGGGCGCCTGATCGACTGACAAATTTACAAAAAGCTACGGGATGCATAGACACCCGATCGGCTGACGAGTTTACAAAGGGCCCCAAGATGGGTCACAAATATACGAAAAGGTGACGGGTTGATATGCTCATCCGATCGGCCACATATATACAAAAAGGCCCCAAGATGGGCCACGGACATCCAAAAAAGGCGACGGGTTGATATACTCATCCGATCGGCCACAAATATACAAAAGGCGACGGGTTGCTCCGCGCATCCGATCGGCCACAGATATATAAAAAGGTGATGGGTTGATATGCTCATCCGATCGGCCACAGATATACAAAAAGGCCCCAAGATAGGCCACAGATATACAAAAAAGGCGACGGGTTGATATGCTCATCCGATCGGCCACAGATATACAAAAGGGCGACAGGTTGCTCCGTGCATCCGATCATCCACGGATTTACAAAAAGGCGACGGGTTGCTCCGCGCATCTGATCGGCTACAGAAAAGGGGGAGTGTGTTTTCCTACCTTGGAAAAACAAAGGAAAGGGAGGGGCGAAGCATATGGAATTACCTCCATTACAAGGGATTCACCTCTGAAGGCGCGTTTTGCCTACCCAAACATAATGCCGAAGAAGACGCACCCATCCCCACAAAGGCGAAACACCAAACACTGCGTTCCATTGAAAATAAAAGAAGGGAGTAGGCGCGCACTAATATTGCCAAGCAACACGCTTCGCCTATCTAAGAACACTCGGACTACCCGGACAAGTTTAACTGAATATCAACGCATGACAACGGGCAGTATCTACATCCAGAGTCTCCACCTTTAAACGCGCGCATAAACACTCGCCAAAGCCAAATCCCGATCAGCTTCGTCTACCAACTTGCGGATGTTGTCCATAATCTTATCAGACGATTGTGACCCCCGCGTAAGTGAGACAATCTCTTCATGCTCGTCATAAGCTTCACGCGCCTTTAATGAATCACCCTAAGAGACCCCAACATGACCACCTCCTCCTTCAACACTAATAACCGTACTAGTTCACCCCGAAGGTAGGATGGATATATAAGCGCAGATAAGATCGCCAGAGTCAAGGTATATCCAAGAAGCTGTGGATTCGCTCGATCAGAGAAATGAAGATGACTACCAGATATGGGGCATCCTATAATGGGGACTTTAGGATGGCATCATCAGAGGACAATGACTACTGTTGAAAAGTAGAACTTAAGATAAGGCATGATGTGACTACCGGGTCCTTTGACAATTGACCTAGTAGTCAGGGGACTAATGTTGATACATGAAAAATATTCCCCCTTAGCCGGCCTAGTGCGCCCCCGAAAGGGAGGCAAACCCAACATGAAACATGGGGACTTAGGGACTAAAGCCCAAGTCCACTAAGAAAGTATCCATAAGCTGGAAAGGACAAGGGAGGAATTAATAGGAAAGAAGGAGGTTATATTAGAGAAGGAGTGGCATTAGTAGTAATTAAGGAGTTTTAGGACATGTGGCATGATATCATAAAATGAGGGGATTTTGAGAAGTCTATATAAAGGGGCATGTAGTACAATGGAGGGGATCCTTTTTTCTCTCACTCTCTCTCCTCTAGGGAATTGGGTGTGTTGTGGCTAGGACTTGTAGAACCAAAATTCACCCCTCAACACCCCCATCTACTAAAAACGTGTTGCACCTCTTACAAGGATCGATTCCCCTTTTGTGATCGGTTGCACCTCTTCATAGGATCTGTTCCCCTTTGCCTAGAGTTGGTCATACCAATAACACTAAATCGATCATACCATCCCGGGTGATTACTTAATATCGATTTCACTAATAAAAGTCATACCAATACAAAATTCAGGCCTTGTGAATAGTTTTACCAAGAACATAAACAAGTCATGAGCGGTTATACTAATCACACATATTGGTAGTTCAAAAGATATGCAATGAATAACAATAACAATAAGCCTAGCGATTTCCCTTTCGATTCACGAAACAAGTTCATGAATTTACTTCCTTTAAACTAATGTAAAACATTGTTTCCTAGGATGAAATCTTCATCTCATACCCATACATAATCACAATAGCATTCAAACGATTATGTCGATGTCTTATATACGAAGTTCAAAAGACAAGCGTTATACTTCGTATTGTGTTCCTTAATACTACGTCTAACTAGAGTGTAATCATTCATGCTTCGCAGTTATGTTTTCAATATGCACGACTTGAAAGATACGTTAGGGAATGAAATAGTTCAAGTCAAATATCACTAACCTCAAGTGGAAGGATGATGTTGTCGTTGTAGCTCCTTACTTCTTCACTTCTTCAAGTCTTCGCAATACTTTTAATGTCTCATATCCTAATACTTTCAAGCTAACCTATACGAAGTTGACTCTAGTACATAATCAAGCAACTCTTTAAATGAGTTTTGGGTCACTAAAATATGACAACCAAACTTGACATACCAACGCTTGGTGGGTTCAACCGAGCTATGCTCTAACATTTAAAACCATTTTCAGATCTAAAGACATCTTGTGATAATACATTGTTAACAGACTCCGTTCTGTGCGTGATTGATCACAAGAGGTTTCAAGTGGTGTTGTGCAGGTTATTGAAGACAAACGAAGATTTGAAGACGACGAAGTTTTTCTTATTAGTTTTCGTATCTTGTGAATTATGTGCACAAACCTTGATCGGCTGGTATCCAACTAGAATCGGTTTATCTTTGATAGATTTGATTGATCAGTTGCGTTAGATCGGCATCACCTTATATTTTCTATTTGAAATACATATTGATTGATTTCAAATCTATAGTTTGATTATTTCGGTAATCAAACGATAGATAAATCTAACCAGACAATGGAGTTTATTAGATTAAACATAAGAGCCTTTGTCAACGACTCATAATATCTTATTACCAAGATTGAATAGAGTGGTTACCAAATAAATTTATCCTTTACTATTTGGAATACAATCTAAAGGATCGGTGATTCACGTGTGTGACTCTAGAAGTCGAAGGCGCATGGATACTGAGGAAACTAAGTAGCTATGGGTAGTCTGCTTGGTCTTAATTATACGAAGTTGGTATTAGATTTTGTATAGCGGCTTATTCTGAGAGTATTCAAAACTGGATAAGGTCCCAAGGCTTTTCTGCAATTGCGGTTTCCTCAATAACAAAATCTTGTTGTGTCATTTACTTTACTATTCTGAATTATAATTGTTTTTATTATAATTAAAGTAAATTGCACTTGTACGTTAATCCGTAACACTTGATATTGATCCTATAGAGTTTCGATTATTACCGAACCTATTTTCAAGTGATCACCTCGTTGTCGTATCGTCTCGATCTTGAATCCATATTCAATCACACAAGTGATCTTGTTGTTGTATTGTCTCGATCTCGTATCCACAAACGATCACACGAAGTGTGTACCAAAGTTGTTGTATTGTTTCGACTTAGTGCATAAATGATCACACTTGGTAAAGGACTTATAGGTTGATAAATAAAAGATTGTGGTGTATTTGGGTACCCTTGTCTTTTTCAGTTTACATACCATCTTAGTTAACTCGTGAGATAACTTTTGTGCATGATCCTTAATGGATAGCTACATGGATGTGGGTTCTTCTTTGTATTATAAGAAAAAATTCTCACGCGCTTATATGGTTTTCACTCTTTGGATTATTCTTCTATATATTGAGAAGTTATAGTTTGCTCGGGATCAAAGTAATTTTGTTGATGGTGGATTTTCGACAAAGGTCAAAATCGTAAAATCATGATACTGCATGTTTCTGACTCGGCTTCAAGAATGCATGTGAGGATTCGTGTTTTTGCGAAATCTCTGACTGAGTGAACATTCCTCTCAGAGCCATGATAAATATGTTTTCTTGAAAGGCCTCCACTAGCTGAGCGTTCGATGTCGTGCATTTCATCATAACCTCTATGTAGAATAACATGATTGGGCGGTCCTCCCACATAATTGTTTGTTGAGAGGGCTTAACGCCTTCAGGACGTCGGTGACACTCATTGTTCCCTGACTACATAGAGAGACCCACCTCTACATAGAGGAATGATTGGGCGGCCCTCCTACATAATTGTTTGTCGAGAGGACTTAATGCCTTCAGGACGTCAGTGACACTCACTGTTCCCTGACTATGTAGAAAGACCGTGTATAGATTCAGGCGGCTCTCCTACATAATTGTTTGTTGAGGGGGCTAAACGCCTTCTGGACGTCTACGCTGCACGTTGTTCCCTGACTATGCACCTTTCAGAACGAGTATGATGCTTCAACTATCTCATATCTCGATTCTACAATAGATTAATTCTACCGTGACATTCGCCACTGAATTCCTAGAAAATAATCTATTTTATCACATTACTCCGATTTCATGATCGAATCCACGGCTGATCTCATGGAATGGTAATAGATAATTTTATTACTCCGATTCTATGGTCGAATCCACGATCCCATGGGATGGTAATGCTCATTTTATTATTCCGAATCCATGGTCGAATCCACGGCTGATCTTATGGATTGATAATAAATAACTCTACTCACCTTTATTACTCAGTTTCATGAATCATTCTCCACTGAATTTCATAAATTAGTAATAAATACTCAACAACCGGGCAACTGGACTATCACCGAGTAAGCCCCAATAAAATGGTGCAAGTGTACTCAACAATGATGCACGAACGAGCACCCACATGCACGAACGAGCATTCGAAAATATGGACAAACGAGGAATGATACACAAAACAGGAGAGATAAAATAATAATAAAAAAATAGAAAAGAGGCGCCTAGGGACCGGGCCCACCGGCCGGTCGGCCATGCCGCCATGGCCGGTCCCCCACGCCTCTTCCTATTATTTTTCTTATTTTATTTATTTTCATGAACTCATGAAAACTCCTTCATTCAAGCAACTTTCCTTGTTTGAGCAAAACTCACGGTTTCTCCATATTTTCACGGTTTCATGAAAAATAATAAAATAAGGAAAGGTGTTACGGGACCGGCCTACCTATCCGTGGCCGGTCCCACAACTTACAATCCCTTATTTTCCTAATTATTATTTCCCTCATCTCATGAAACTCCTCCGTTTGAGCAAAAATCATGGTTTCTTCATATTTTCTCAAATATTGCCCAAACCATGAAAAAGCCAAAAACTCAAATGGTCACATGACCGACTAGGCTATCCACGCCAAATATTAAAATATCATTATTTTAATATTTTACAAATTTTGATCAAATGAGCAAAGTCCTAGTTGCTCATTCGAGCGGAATCAAGAATTTCAGTCAAAGATCGAACTCTTCTGAAAATCCGAGATATTGCTCAAACGCACACCAGAAAATGCCAAAACTCTCAGGACTGAGACACGGAAATTATGGTGACATGATCATGCTTGCTTGACCGACCAAGGTTGGCCCTAAGGCTTGCAAGGAGCCGGTCCCACACATTCTTATAATTTTGACTTAATTTGCTCGATTGCTCATATTGGGTCCAAACTCTTTCCAACCAACTTGGATTTGCTCAAACGACCATCATCTGGTCCCAAGACCACCAAGAGCCGGTTTCATGCCCTCTTGGTCGGTCCCTCACTTATACATAAATTAGGTTTTATTACCTAATGCTCAGACGAGCACTATTTTAATAAATGGTCAACACCAGCATTTGATCATTCTTTCACCAACCGGTCAACTCAGAACCCTGGCGCATGCTCACTATAGCAATTGGGCACCACATGGTCGTCCATTACCCCATGTGGTCGGTCCCTCCCTCACTCATGACCTATTTTTAGCAATTCATTAATTGACGAACAATTGATCAAAATTAGGGTTTCGAACAAAAGCTCCACAAATCATCATTCTGAGCAAGTTCAAACACTAATAAATTTATGTTGATACAGTAATCAACATTCAGATTAATAATATAATACCCGGTGGTCTGCCAATATTTTAATTAATATTTTATTGGGTCACGTTACCAATAAATAATTCGTCGAATTGAGCAATACTTGCTGTTTGAGGGTAAAAACTGATTCTGCGGTTTTTGGTAAATTTGGGTGTATTGATGAGAAACAAATTCAAACCCTAAACAATGCACTGCATGGGAGTACTTTTGAGTTCGAGAGATCAATATGTAACACTCTGGCCTAAACCAAGAAATGGTCGTTCCAGATTCAATTCGGTCACAAGCTGAAGGAGAAGGGTTCATCTTAGGGAGGGAAGCGAAGAAGGTGTTTGAGATCAAAATGTTGAATTATGAAGGTGTGGCTGTTTTATGACTTGTATCAGAAAGTGGTTTCTGGCTACTTGTGTTGATAACACTTGTGTCTTGTTAATTGTCGAAATAGGTTGAAAACCTATTTATACAAGTCATTTGAGCGCAACCCTGATCTCGTAGGAAGTGGAGAAGATTAAGTAGTGGAGTAGTGGGGTTATGTAAGAGGTGGTGATCATCACGTGGTCACACCTTCACCCACTACTCTCATCGTTGTTTAATCGTTCGTCCTTTCCTGACATATTCTCGTAATGGGCGCATTGCACGTCGCACGCTGTAAACCGCCAGACCAATACCCCAGTAAGTATCCCCCAGTTTGTGACGTGTTTGATGTCTTGAGTAAGTGGGTCAAGTCGTGGGGACTTGCCGCAAAAAATAGCATATGGTGCTATTAGGTTAAACAACTAAGTTGTTCATGAAATATCGTATGTATTCGATGCACGTAAAGCATCACCTTTAAGCAGATTAAAATAATCGATGTGCATGAAGCATCGTTGTTTTAGAGCTCGATTGAATAAGTTGCGGATTGGGCGTCTTAAAAGGGCAGCATGATCGATCACCTTTGGGTATTAATTGAGAACCGTATGGGCGAGCTATCTCTTGGCCGATCACTCCCTGTGAAGGAGAGGTTGTCGGTAATCATTGCAGCGCCCCATCGATCTTCTAGTATTCGATCTAAGCCGTCCGACCAAGCCAGCGAAGATGGACGGACCAGATGGTTTTGAGGCAGCTGTCAGCTGTCGTTGATTTAGGATTTGGTAACCGCGCGGCTACCCTATTTTGGTTGATCGAATCCAAACGCCGGGCTTTGATTCAAACAGGCCGATCGGCCATGTGTGAAGACGAGCCGCTAGTGAGTATGTTGACATCTCCCGGGTCATCTAAAATCATATCTAAGCCACTCGATTTGGCTGGCGAAGATGAGTGGTCACGATCGATTTGCGACAGTAGCATATTGCAACAAATATGAATTAGGGTTTTAGAAACGGCCGCATCTACCCTATTTCAATCAATCAATTTGATATATCATTGACTTCCCACGGGTAAGTCGATCGAGTGGGAATAAAATTGGGCCGGCGGTGAACTTATGTGTACCTACTTGATCACCCGAAACATGATCTAAGTAGTTCAACTAGGCTAGCTAAGTTGGACGGAAACGATCGATTTGCGATAGTTGTGTACTGTCGCGGCCCAAATTAGGGTTTTGAAAACAGCGTGTTTGCCCTAGTTTGGGCAAACGATTTGTTGCTTTACATACTTGCCGCGGGCAGGTCGATCGGGCAAGGGAGAAGTTGGGCCGCCAATGTGCATGCTGGCGCCTCTTTGATCATTCCAGGGAAGATCTCAGCAGTCCAACTAGGCTGGCTAAGTTGAACGGTCATGATGTGTTTAAGACCCTTTTTGACGGTCTTAGCTCGTTTGAGCTTACTTTCGAATAGCACGAACACCCATATTAGGGTTGACGTTCGGAGCGCTTGGTAATTAATTAAATAGGACTCAATCGACTAGGGAATTAGTGGGCCCGCCGGTGGTCACTACGGTGAGTGCCTAGTTCTGTTAGGAGTAGGCTATGCTTGTTGGATCGTGTGGCCAAATTGTGTGGCCGTGATCGTTTTTTGAGACTGATATTAACAGACTATATTTTCCCTAAGGAATTTAAGCGTGTTCGATCGAGCTAACTTAAAAGTGGTTCGATACAAAATTCTCTTTGTCAGAGAGTGATGCAGCCTGTGTGAGTACTTCCATGCAGATCTCAATACTGAAACTTCGGGAGATTCATGCTACTCTGCTGAGAGTGAACATTTAATCGTCATGTCATGTCAATATTGAGAGTTTGGCTGGGAACATAGCATAGGAAAATACTAGGCAAGTCATGCATTAGTGAATAATGCTGGTGGAAGATAAAATTCAAAGAATATTTTGGGATTGCTGTTGCACGCACCATTCTGAGTAAATTTCATGTATACAGATATATTGAATTGCTCAATACATATGTGAGCGAAGAGGCTTAAGCACTCATTGCTTTTAAATGGCTTCTTTTCCTTTACAGGATGACGACGCATTAAATACATGGTTTACGATTTTATCCCTTGAACTAAAAACCACCATCAACATTAAGGCCCCTGCTTAGTACGTAACAGTGACATTGTTGCGGGGTAAGCACTAGATGGTGACAAATAAAGGTAAAACTTATGAGACAAAGTTAGATGTTACCAGGAGAGATGCGTCGGCCTGTCCTTGGAACATGTCACGTTCAAGGGGCGTCCAGGTAAGCGTTCCCCTAGCATGATGTCGGTTGGCCCCAGGTAGATTAGGCATACGGTTGGTTGGGATCGCAAACTGCATTCCAATCCCCTTTTACATCTGAGTATCATTTGAGAGCGTGTCCAAGCTTTCCTGGCTTCGGTTAGCATAGAGGAAAAGTGGAAGTGCGATGAAGCATCTCAGCTAACAAGTGCTAGGGCTGAAAGGTTGACTGCCCGATTAAAGTGAAGGAGGGTGGAGCATAACATGAACTCCTGGATAAACATGAATCCCATTTTCATGAAGACATCATAATCCTCAACTCTGATGTGGACGATCATGAGGAATATCCTTGAAAGGCTGCTGAAGCAATTGAAGCAGCTCCCAAAGAGAACGTTGATGCAGCTTCCGAGAAGGGTGTTGAAGCGGCTCGAGAGGATGTTGAAGCTGCTTCCGGAGAGGATGTTGAAGCAGCCCCTGGAGAGGACTCTAGTGAAGGTGCCATTGGCCCTGGCGTTGACGACTCTTCTTTTGTTGATTAATAGTCTTTGTTTCATGCGGATGGAGCCAGGGCTTGATCGAACAATAATAATCCCTCATTCATGCTGCTTTGATAATTTTATGTTTCCAATTGGATGAATGAATGAAATCTCCCGACTGAGAAATCCAAATTCTTGGAAAGATTGCGGTATCTTGAAACTCAAGATGTAAAACTCTCCGGTAGGGTTACAATAGAATTTCTTCATTCTATCAAGGTGATGTGGCCGATGGGAAGGCAACACCCATAAGTGGTGATGTGTTTTCCTTTCATGTGACCAGATACCGCTTCCACGATGATACTTGTTATATGTAACCCTAATAACAACAGCTTGAAACAGGGGGATACAATGATGAAAATTGAGGATTCGGCCACGAACCTGTAACTTCCATTTGTTATATCACGTGTGTTGTGCTTCCGTGAACAGGAGATCCAAGATTCGTATTTGTTAGGTGCGGAGGCTCTATCTCCAATTAATAGCGCGTGTGACGTGATTGGACACGTTTGAAGAAATAATTGCAATCTGGGAGTACCACGTGCACTAGCTCACTGCTTCCCGATTCCGTGAAGGGATTTTCCAAGATATGAAAATTACAGATGGCGAAACTTCTCTCTGGGATCTAGGCACAATGAGATGGTGATTGAGAGGTTGTTTCGTCATTGAAGCAGGCTGCACTTCAGGGTACGAATGACGCTTGCCCTAAGAAGCATGTAATGGCTGCTTGATGATTTCTTTCAGTCATCTTGCTCTTTCTAATTGCGATGATGATATGCTGGGAATGATTGTATGGGCACAATCTTCCAGAGCTGTTAAGTGAAGTAGACAAGCTGAGAGGCGTTCCGTTGTCGACGTGCCGCTTATCAAGTCTTCAAGGACTTCGTTTCAAACAACATCCTTTGAACCATTTTCTGAATCTTGGATTGTTGTATGGAATGGTATGCGATGAGCAGTCCCCAGTTACACTTCATATTTGATGGTGTGGCTGAATATGTGAAAATATCTCCGATTTGTACTTTTGGAGTCTTCGATGGACATGTACGTCTTCATGTTGAGAAATTTATGCGGCTCGTAAAGCTTCAACAGTGACGATGCTGATATTAGACATAAACCGGTTGAGGGACGTGAAGGCATCCTATGCTGGCAGTCCCCAGGTGTAATTATCTCGAGCTTATTTTCTCTTGAAAGACGTACTTCCACTGCATTTGCCGGTAAGGTGGTTGAAGAATTAATGAAGGCGACAATATTTTGGATTCGTCATTTGTTGATCAATGGGCGGGAGTCACTCTTGATAGATCTGAATTGTATCCAAACTTTTGGCAGCCCATGTACCCCTCCCATAGGAAATTGGAAATCTAGAAACACCGAATCTGACTTTGTCGGCAATGTGGTTGTTGATGCGCAGCTTCAAGTAGGCTTTGGGTAGGCGTCACTAAGTTCCGTGGAAGGCATGATTCGGTCGGTCTGACTTGCTGAGGCGCGACTTTCCTCTTCAATTCTCCGTTGATAACAGTGTTTGTGAACGGATGAACCGAGTACTGATTGTTGGTCAGGCGCCTTCCATACATGGAGGTGATAATATCCTTACGCTACATCCTCGAAGAGTGGTGACCTTGCCACGGTTATGACTTCTTGGTTGACTGTCTCTTCTGAGTTGAAAAGGTTCTTGACAGTGAAGGGATTCTATGTCGAGCCTCAGTCCCCAAGCGTGAGTTACATGGCTCTATCTTGAATGGTCGGTGGGTTTACCAAAATAAAGATATCACCATCTCATCTCTGTACTGGTGACTCTATTGCTTCTCCATGGGAAAACAAAATATGCAGAAGTTTGGATTACCTCTGTCCATAGTGGTTGTTGCTATGGTGAAGCTCTGGCGAGCAACAAAGATTCTTGGCAACAACTGTGATCAGAAGAGACTGGCAGGGAGAGGCGTGGTAGCTACTTGCACGAACTTGGCGGTCTTCATATAATGGTAGAGATCGTCTCGTTATTAGAGGGAGAAGCTGATGATGGAATTGATAGATTCCTTGATGTTTCCTCATGGAATGGATAAGAGAGATACATTCCCTTGTTGATGAGGATCGTACGAGTTGTTGATCATGAGGCCGTCTTTGCGTCTACGTAGCGTTTCATAGACGTCCAGGCATATCGCTGGTCTTTGACAATACGTCTGCTCTCTTGAGTATGTCCTCGTCTTTGGACATCTTGGAATCATAATGATAGCGTGCTTGCATCTTTGAGATGGGTAGTCTTGAGTAGTCCCCAGCCACACTCCTTTGCCTTTATCATCTTTGGATGGTGTCTTTGAGGAGTAGGGAAGTTACCTCATGCGAATGACTTAAATAACATGTTGTGCAAATATGATGAAGCTCTTGACATGGAGAGTCTATATGTACCTCTTAAGTCTCAGGTGCAACCTCCTTCAGTAATGCAACTACTTCTTCTACGGGAGACGAAATTCTGAAAGCGTCTCTCACTGATGTTGTTGTCGTCAAGCCAGATATGGTATATCTTGGACGTTGTTTTATCATTGTGACAGTCATGCATGTGGTACTGGAGTTGGAGTTGGCGGTTTTGGACGCGCATGATGTTGTATCTCGGTGGTTTTTCTCTTGCTGCTTCAATGAAACTGCTTACAGAAGGCTAAAGGTTGTATTGCCTGTTGGTGGGATGTATGCTTCCACGAATATCATGAGGCTCTTCATTCCTGGCAGGCTTGGTTCTTTCTAGTAGGGCAGGTTTTGTTGTAGCTGAGCGTTTAGCAGCTTCACGAAGTTCAGAGGATGCCTGAAAGCGCAGATTCTCCAGCATAGCATGATAGACGGGTACCATCCTATTAATGCATAATTCCACCAATCGTTGTTCAATCATATTTGGATCGTGAAATCAAGTGCCTGAATTCTGAACCTCTTGACATAATCATTTGGATGTTCATTATTTCACTGAAACATTCTTCCTGAGTCTAATAGAGTGATTTCCCAGACACAAAGAAATATTTCTTCTTCAGCATTACCCATTTCCCTAGGCAAAGGAAATGTGGGAGACGCGATTCCTTTTGGTGCAGCAATTTCTCAGATCTCCTCTGCGTGAGGTTATCTCGGTTGTGGATTCTTTCTCGACATGATGACGCGGGCATCGTTATCTTCTTGAGGCTGCTCTCTTGAGGTGTCGGCTCCAATAGATCTGAAGATGTCCTTGGCTCGCTCTTGTCCAGGTTGACATAATAAGCGAACCCTTTATGATGATTTGAAGATGTGTCAAGCCTCCTTTGTTATTGTAGATTACGAATTCTTGGAATTACGCCATGTTCTGGATCTACACGTTTTGTTGATGAAGTGATAGCGGATACTCCTGACTTTAAATTGGTAGCAATGGTGGAATAGAGATAGACCTTTTCTTTTGTGATCTCTGTAGGCCCAGGACTCCAATGGTGTTGAGATTTGTTGTCGACTATCTCCATATTGGAACAACGTCTACGCGAATCTTCACTTCGTCTTTCTGGGTGTGGACCCTTTGAGGCATTTCTGGCTTGCTCCATACAACACTTGTGGTGTTGCAGAAAAGACGATTGCTCCATCCGGATCTCTAGAGAAGCCATTGCGTTCTTCTAAGTAGCAGTCACGTCTTCTTGTGTCTCCACGCGGCTTTCTGGTCCTTTCATCTGGGAGATTTACTGGTGCTCAGCTATCCAAGGCCTTTCCAGTACCATTGATTGAAAAAGAATTTTTGTGAAGCTTCTTAACGAATGGAACACCGGAATTGAAGTTTGGTTGTTGAACCTAAATTGAATTTAATGATTGAATTGGATCTAAGATCCGCCCTTTTGAAATTGAGAAAACTGAAATGAATAACGAGAAACTGATTTTGTAACTGAGAGATCAATCTCCCACTGTGGTCGCCAATTGTTTGAGGGTAAAAACTGATTCTGCAATTTTTGGTAAATTTGGGTGTATTGATGAGAAACGAATCCAAACCCTAAACAATGCACTGCACATGAGTACTTTTGAGTTCGAGAGATCAATCTGTAAGACTCTGGCCTAAACCAAGAAATGGACGTTCCAGATTCAATTCGGTCACAAGGTGAAGGAGAAGGGTTGATATTAGGGAGGGAAGCGAAGAAGGTGTTTGAGATCAGAATGTTGAATTATGAAGGTGTGGATGTTTTATGACTTGTATCAGAAAGTGGTTTCTGGCTACTTGTGTTGATAACACTTGTGTCTTGTTATTTGTCGAAATAGGTTGAAAACCTATTTATGCAAGTCATTTTAGCACAACCCTGATCTCGTAGGAAGTGGAGAAGATTTAGTAGTGGAGTAGTGGGGTTGTGTAAGAGGTGGTGATCATCACGTGGTCACACCTTCACCCACTACTCTCATCGTTGTTTAACCGTTCATCCTTTCCTAAAACGTTCTCGTAATGGGCGCGTTGCACGCCGCACGCTGTAAACCTCCAGACCAATACCCCAGTAAGTATCCCCCAGTTTGTGACGCGTTTGATGTCTCAGGTAAGTGGGTCAAGTCGTGGGGACTTGCCGCAAAAAATAACATATGGTGCCATTAGGTTAAACAACTAAGTTGTTTATGAAATATCGTATGTATTCGATGCACGTAAAGCATCACCTTTAAGCAACTCAAAATAATCGATGTGCATGAAGCATCGTTGTTTTAGAGCTCGATTGAATAAGTTGCGGATTGGGCGTCTTAAAAGGGCAGCATGATTGATCACCTTTGGTTATCAATTGAGAACCGTGTGGGCGAGCTATATCTTGGACGATCACTCCCTATGAAGGAGAGGTTGCCGGTAATCATTATGTTTATGGGTGAAAACTATTCTTGCCGGATTTGGTAATTTGGGGTGTGTGGATGAGGAATAAATCTAAACCCTAAACAAATGCACCGCGCGGTGAGTGCTTGTAGATTCGGAAATCAATCTGTGCAAGTCCGGCCTAAACCAAGAAATGGCCGTTCCAGACTCGTTTCGGTCACAAAGTAAAGGAGATGGGGTTGATCTTAGGGAGGGAAGCGAAGAAGGTGTTGAGATTGTGAAGGTGTTGGCTTGCTTATGACTTGTAACAGAAAGGTGAGCAGGCTTACGATTGATGCAAGCAGGCTCTGGGTGTTTGAATACGTTGTGTATTAACACTTGGTTTCTGTCTCGTCTGGACTTGTGTGGTTTTTCTCCTGTTCTCTTGTTTTTCTCCTGTGTTGGAAAATAGGTAGGAGAATCTATTTATACAAGTCATTTGAGCCTTATTCACGTCTCTCGTGGGAAGTGGAGGAAGTGGAATGATGGAGTAGTGGAGGTGTGTGCTGGTGTTACACGACCAGTCTTGCCCACTTCTCCTGTCATCTCTAACCGTCCATGACTTCCTGACACGTTCTTGTGATGGCGCGTTGCACACTGCACGCTGTAAACCGCCGCACCAATACCCAAGACGTATCCCCGGTTTGTGACATGATTGATGTCTCGAGTGTGTGGATCGTGGGATCCACAAAAGGTAGCACGTAATGCTAAATTGAATAAGCTGCGTTATTCGGAAGTTGATACTTGTGAAGTATCATGTGTATTTTATGTGCATCGCATCCTGGTGTGGTAGAGTGATGGGTGGTGATTACCATGACGCCTCACTCGACCGGTTAACTCGACCGGGGTTGTATAACCAAGCCGGTGAAGTTGGATGGACGAGATGATCTTTGAGACACTCATCTGCGACCGTTGGTGGAAATAGGGTTTTAGAAGAGGTGCGCAAGCATCCCTCTTCAGCCTGGTCGAATCCAAGCATGGGAGGTGTTTTGGAAAAGACCGACCGGGCATGCGTGTAGACAGCATACCGGTGTACACGTACGTATCTCACTGTCCCATGAAGGTGCGATCTAGGCCACTCAATTTGACCGGCAAAGTTGAGTGGTTGAGATCGGTTTGCGGCAGAAATCCATTGCCGCAAAGGAATTGGAAACCGCGTGACATGCCCAGTTTGGGCACGCGTTCCAAGACGACCGTTCTTGGTCGGTCTTGGTCGATCAGTCTGGCGTGTAGTTGGTAGACTGATGTTCACGCCTATACCTGACTGTCCCATGAAAACGTGATCTAAGCCACTCAATTCGTCCGGTGAAGTTGAATGGTCGAGATCAGTTTGCAATTTGGGAAGTGTAACCACGCAAGTTTGGACGCGCGTTTTGGGATAGCCAGGCATGATATGCCTTGGCCGATCAGGTGAGGGGATAGACGGGCCCACGGTGGTCATGCTGGTATGACCGGACTTGCTTAATCTAATCTTGGACCCTCCATTCGTGCCGGAGAAGATGAACGCTCGTGATGCTCAAAACCCTAATTTTTGGGTTTCACGGTCGTGCGTCATGCTATGTTCGGGCGCACGAATTGGGATGACCAACCATGGTTGGTCCTGACCGATTGGTCAGGTATGTAGGCTGCCCACGGTGATTGTGTTGACATGCTCTGGGCCCTTTGAATCTACATCTACACCCTCCATCTATACCTGCGAAGATGGATGATTGAGATTGTTTAGCGACACATGTAATGTGCCGCAAACCCTAATTTAGGGTTTTCCGCCCATACTGCTCTGGTTTGGACGTTTTGGCAAGCTAGGCCAATGCGGAGGGAGGCCGACCATGCGGGGTCCGCGTTGGTTCGGCAGCGAATATTCCATACCGCTTGGGGTTATGGAATTGATCGGGCCATCCAATCATCTTTGGTGAAGTTGGATGAACGAGATCATATCCGGATCGATACGAGTCGATGCGGATGCTCAATCGGGCTAGTATAACACATCGAGAGTTCTCAATCGGGCTAGTATAACACACCAAGAGTTGCAACTGTCGTACGGGTATTTCGTACATGCTTTCATTATAATGCTTGGAGGTTCGTGTTGCTCTGCTTGAGAGCAACACTCGCCGTCATGCCGCACCGATAATGAGTACAAGAAATACAAGGCTGCTCATGCATTAATTAATAATGCTATAAATTCACGGGGTATATGGGATTGTTGCTACATGCTCCAACCTGGATGAATTTCATGTATTCACGAGAATGGGATTGTTGCTACATGCTCCATTCTAGGTGAATTAGTAAAGTGAAGGAGTATCCAACACTTATTAATGGCTTTATCTTTTACAAGATGTCGGCGCATGATTTTACGGTTTTTTACAATTTTAACCTTAAATGAAAATCCACCATCAACATTAAGTCCCCTGCCTAGCACATAATGGTTACACTATTGTGGGGTAGGCATGAGATGGTGACATAGATATGTGAGAAAGACAGGATGAAGTTTACCCGGAAGAGTGTTGGCCGACCGCTAGTTGCCCACGCCGTCATGCTTGTATGGAATCCTTTGGTGGGACTGGTTTCCTTCTTTGGGTATTTGAATCAAAAGAGGAATCCAAACAAAAGAGGTATCCTTGTTCTATTGGGATTCTTCTAATTTTTTGTCTATAAAAGAGACCAACCCTTTTTCTTTTTTTTCTCACGATTTTTTTTTGTTTGTTGAGCAGCTTCCGTCCGTGGTCTTCACTGCCGTCGCCAACCGCCGCCTCCGCCGGAGCTTGCCGTCGCCGTCCGCGACAAGGTGAGCGTTTTTTTTTTTTTTTTTTTTTTTTTTTTTTTAAAAGGTAAAACCCTAGTTTGCTAGGTTGACCGGTTGTCAGCCGACACAAATATAAATTACACTTTCTTACTACTCAAAATATAAATATAGCAAGGGCAAGAAAGGATCGATCCCACAGAGAGGTCTAGGTTGTCAAATTGTTATGGTTTCCTATATAAAACACCGAGGATTTTCTGATTTTATGTAAGTAAAATAAATATAAAAGCAAAGAAACAAATAAGCAAACAGATTCAAGGATAAGAAATATTGGTTAAGGATTTCGTTTTCATTCACTAACATGCTTTTCAACACAATAACTAGAATTGATATTTTAATCTCAACTTTTATCAAAGGCCCTAGAATACCTTGATCGCAAGTATATCCCGCAAATCTCCTCATGTCATCAACAAACACATTAAAAGATGCGAATATGAATTCTATCTAAAGGAACAACCTAACGTGTAAAAGCACTAATCAAGTTTAATTCCCTAGATGCATTAGGTTCTATGAAATAAGGCCAATCAAAGCAATTGAACGTGGAAAGCGCACTAATTCAATTTAACAAAGGTTACGATTCACATATGATCATAAGAATATATCACTACAAACTATAATCATATTATGCTACTTGTATTCAAGGAATATCACTTTTACGTATAATAAACCCTAAACTAGCAATAGATGTGATTAGAAGTTCTACCAATATGCATCTTGACAAAACAATCAACCAAATCATATAACTATATTTTCAGAGAATTGCAAACGATAAATATGAGACAAAACTAATATATTGAATCAAAGAATCATGCTTTGTGAAATCCAACTTATTCCATAACCAATAATAAAATCTAGCTCATATTCATGGAGTTCATAACAAGGAGAAAGAGAAACTCTATCATGTTGTAAAACCCTAGAACAAAGTAGATGAGATAATAATAGTAAAAGATCAAAAGATATGTGTTTTGAGAAAAGTCTTCTCTTTTATAGCTCCACTCCTTCCAAAATTAGGTTTTGTCTTCAAAGTCCATTAATTAGAAGTCCACCAAGCCCATGTGTGAGAAAAACCCATGTAGAAAATTCTGCCCAAAAACGGTCGCCGGAAAACTGGGTTTGTGGCCGGAAATCGGCCGGAATAGTCGCCGGAAACTGTCTCAGGTGACCGGCAAAGTCAAACCGGTCACCGGTCAACGGGTCGGAACGGTCAGGGTCACTGAGTCAACTCGGGTCAAAGGAATCATTGAGTCAGACCGAGTCAGTTGCTGAATCGGCTGACTGGGCTGAGTTGGTCTAGGCCAAAGCTGTTGCAGTTGTGTAGTGGTCACGGCCAAGATGGCCATCACTCTGCAAGTCTTCTTCCCAGCCAAGATGGCTATCCTGCATGTTCAGTTCATACACTTGTAGCTTACTATTAGCATCTCCTCTTCAATCCATTGCCACCAACAGCTCAAGCACCCTGTAACAGTGGCAGCGCATCATTTCACATCCAAACTGCAGCTCCAGTGCCAACCTTGTCACTCAGTTATCGAACCCTCGGCTACAGCAGCACCGATTGCATTCCAACTATAGCTGCAATGTCACTTGCCAAACTTCATTTCTTCTCTGCTTCCTCTTTCTCAACCAAGCCAGCAAAAAGCTTCATTTCCCCTGCTGTGACACTCCTACATTGCAGCTGCAACTCCTCATTCTCCATTTGCATTCACACAAGCTCTCACCAACTCAGCAAATCCACACCATTTGTAAACATCCACCAGTTCATCTCCTTAGCCAATCCACCAGAACCCTAAGCACATCACAGAACCCAAACCACCATCTCATTTCTTCCCGCAATTTCATACCCTAATTTCCAATCTCCACTTCGATTTGGCCTCAATACCTTAACCAACCCATCTTCTAATCAATCTCTCAATTCCATCATCTCTGTGTTATTATTCATCCACCTTCTTCCATGTATCTCAGCTCATACTCATCACACATCACCTGCATCATTTCATTTTCCTCCATGTCCAGTAAAACTCAGAGCCACCTCCATTCCTCACCGAACTGGAGCTTCATCCACCACTGCAAATTCATCCTCATCTTCAATTAATGGAGGCGTAAACAATTCTTCATATTTGTTCATAACCACCGAATCCTAAATCTCGATTTCTTCATCAGTAGCATCATCAGATCGAAACCCTTCTCTTGATTTTTCGGACAAACAACAAAGATATTCAACCATCGAACCTCAAATTCCCCGTGTCCGCAATCGACCATTCATCCACAAGTAGCCACCACCAATTTCTCTCGATCTTCATCTCAAATTCAAAAGTAGGCTCGAACCCTAACCACCAATTCCAAGCAAAACCCCATCTTCGATTCATTACAAACCCATTCTTTCATCTAAATAATCTCTCAAGAACACGGGTTGATTACAAAGAACAAGTTGTTCCGATTTCTCTTCGAGTAGTCTGTTGTTCTTGATTCAATCACTGTTCTCTCTCACCATCTCTCACTTTCTCAGAATTTCGATTTATCGGGCAACAAATACTGCCGCCGCTTCAATTTCTCAATTTCAGGGGAAACTGGTATGAGAAAGAAATAAGGTTAGGTCAATCATTGGGATGGATTTAACCACCCACCTATACTAAAAACCACCCAGCTGATATCCCCTTAACCACAGCTGGTCTTTGTTCAGTACTTCCCCAAATAGAGTCGCCCCTTAACGCTGGCTCGGCTCCCGATAGTATTTGCCCCGAAAAGACAACCGCCTTTTCGCTTTAAATGAGTAGTTTCTCCTTCTTTTCCTCCGTGCGACTCCAAAGCACCTAATCACTCAAATTCACACATAAGATACATAATTCACACGAAAAATAGCAAAGAAAGCATAAATACTAGATAGTAAATACGGTGTATTCTACACCTATCAAATTCCCCCACACTTAGACTTTGCTAGTCCTCGAGCAAATCAAACAAAATAAAAATAAAAATACAACAACTCCGTGTCGTCGAGGCTACGGTCACTTTTAGCATAAATAACAAGCCTTTAAACCCCTAGGTGTCCCTAGTGGACGAGTTATAGTCTCGTGAAGGTTTACTAGAGATATACCTACAAAACCTATATTTCCAACTCCGTCTATTTGTGACAAATCAATGAACGAATCCAAAATGACTACAGGAGGAGGTACCTTGCAAATTCAATT
Source organism: Papaver armeniacum (assembly GCA_023531295.1). Classification (NCBI taxonomy): domain Eukaryota; kingdom Viridiplantae; phylum Streptophyta; class Magnoliopsida; order Ranunculales; family Papaveraceae; genus Papaver; species Papaver armeniacum. Next base: position 304,565 of record JAJJWW010005298.1, read on the forward strand.
CATATATTAGTAAATAAACTCTAATTAGATAGTCGAACAAGCCACAATACTCGGAAACTAACAAACCACAATCACAATAAAAAGATTAAGATGATGGATATAGATGTAGATGTTGGCGAATGTTCACAAGTGATCGATGTTTCCCATATCTGTCTGAAGGTCACTGCTAAGATGAACCTAATCCTATTGGATTGAGTTGTTGGTGCTGAATGCTACATCAAATCAATTGGCATATACAAGGGAACCAAGAGTGACTTTATTCAACACAATAATAATTTCTTCTCTTTTTTTTATATGATTGGATCAAACTGGATCCAATTTCTCTTTTTTTTTTTTTTTTTTTTTTTTTAGACGGCATGATTAGATCTAATGGATCCAAGCGCATGCTTCCTTGTCAACACGTATATGATAGTTGCCTTGGATCCGCATTCCATGCTTGTTTAGGCGACGGAGACAGGGACTACGTTTCACACATACTGCTATTCCCAAGTGTCTTTTTATTCCGTTTTGGTCTAATTGGTCGGTCTCTTTTTTTTTTTTTTTTTTTTTTTTTTTTCTTTTTCATATATATTTTTTCATCATTTTTTTTTTTTTTCTTTTTCTAGTAACTCAATCACTCTATTTCATCCTAGCAGTAATAACACGTCGATGTTTAGTGACCCACCAAAGCACTTAGAGAACAATAGATAAATATGGAAAAATAAAATTAGAATGTGATATGGTGATATTCCGAGATATGGTAACAACTATCATGTTAATTTGTGATTTCTGAGCTATATTCGTCCCTTTTAGTTAATCGGTTCCTCAACTCCTGCACTCAAAATGGTTCCATCCACTAATGGTGTCATCCTAAAGGCACAAGTTTCTAGATTTCGGAGTTCAAAAAGCATAATTTTTTTCTTGGTTTTCTATTTTTCTGATTTTTTTTTTAAAGGCATAAAACAAACTAAAACATATAAATGCTCCCCCACACTTAAACTTTACATTGTCCTCAATGTAAAATTGAATCGTCCAAAGAAGGTTCAAGGTGGGAAATTCCGCAAATGATATGCAAAAACAAGAAAATAAGATAAAAACAAATGCATAAAAATAAAAAGATAAGGATAAAGATACAAAACCGGTGGGTTGCCTCCCACTAAGCGCTTGTTTTAAAGTCGACGGCCCGACTTAGCTTCTTGTAAGATTCATTCCCCATATACTAACAATCGGAAAAGTTGGGGATCCTTCCATAGAACCTGTTTTGCAAACACTAGCTTCACACAAATATTAGTAATATAAAGCAAAAGTGAAGCTATGAACCGATAAAAGCGTCCCCCACACTTATTCTTGTCCACACTTGGAAGTGTATAAAGAATATAGAAGTCGGGAACTTCCACGGTTTCTTGTTCCAAAACTTGCATAGTATGAGAATCAAGTATCTCTAATGGAGGATATCGAGAAACAAAGTCATTCAACAATATTCTCGAAGCACATACATTCAAACCAATAAGAGGTAAAGGAGAAGAAACAATAGGCAACGGGTTAGACAAACCTTGCACAATCTCTTGTATTACGGAATCCTCTTCATCCTTGAAAAATTCAAGTGAATAATTCACCTCTTTTATATCATGGTCCTCTATTAAACCTTGCAACCATTCTTCGTCCGTTTCTGCCGTAACCAAAGTTTCGACATAAACATCATCATTACAATCATATGCAAGCTCAATTGGGTCTTCCACAATAGTGGTCATAACGGTCTCATTCTCAACATAATCCTCTTTGTTGTAAGGCACATACTCTTTTGCGGATCCAAATTTTATTATAAGAAACTTTTTTAGAACACTCGAAAATGCATCATCCTCAAGCTCCACCCTTTGAATAGGCTCTTGATCATTATTAAGATCAATGCTCGAGTAATCTACACAAGTGTCGACATATTCCTCTTCGTCTTCATCTTGATCCCAAAAAGACTCCATTGTACACTCCCCGGGGATGTCACCATGAGTTGTTTCAAGCAATGTATCATAATCACCGTCACTATCATAGTCAACATAAGATTGGTCCTCGCTGAATTTAGTGTTGCTAATCTCTAACTCATCCTTTTGAATAGGTGAATGATCATTACTACGATCAAGAGTTGAGTTAACTACACAATTATCCACGAAAGTGCCCAAGGATTGCCCTTTTTCAACATTAGCATCAATCAAATATTCATCACAAACCATATGCACATTAGAATTATCCATATCTTCCTTGTATTGATCAATGCCTCTTCGCAAGCTAGTCATACCTTCACGAAGTTCTTGGAGTTGCTCGTTTGTAGTCTCTTTAGCTTTTTGAAATTCCTCTTGTAAAAAGTTGGAAACTTTGTCTATAAAATTAGAGACTTTTTGTTCACAAGCATAAGAATCCTCCCATCCTTGTGGTTGTTCACACACATACCCGCCATAAGGTTGTTGAGGAAAACCATAAGGTTCCATGGAATATTGGTCATAACCAATGAATTGGTTTTGATTATACCCATGGAATTGGTAGTTGTCGTATTGTTGAGGTTGTTGAAAACCGTATCCATCGTTCCAATATGCTCCTTCCATAGAAATAAGCACCTGAAATAATTCTCAAACCAAGGTTAAAACCCAGAAAATAAGAAAAACAAAACAAAAACTAAAAACAAAAATAAGAAACCAAGACAAGTGACAACCGCTGCCTCCCCGGCAACGGCGCCAAAATTTGACCGGTTGTCAGCCGACACAAATATAAATTACACTTTCTTACTACTCAAAATATAAATATAGCAAGGGCAAGAAAGGATCGATCCCACAGAGAGGTCTAGGTTGTCAAATTGTTATGGTTTCCTATATAAAACACCGAGGATTTTCTGATTTTATGTAAGTAAAATAAATATAAAAGCAAAGAAACAAATAAGCAAACAGATTCAAGGATAAGAAATATTGGTTAAGGATTTCGTTTTCATTCACTAACATGCTTTTCAACACAATAACTAGAATTGATATTTTAATCTCAACTTTTATCAAAGGCCCTAGAATACCTTGATCGCAAGTATATCCCGCAAATCTCCTCATGTCATCAACAAACACATTAAAAGATGCGAATATGAATTCTATCTAAAGGAACAACCTAACGTGTAAAAGCACTAATCAAGTTTAATTCCTAGATGCATTAGGTTCTATGAAATAAGGCCAATCAAAGCAATTGAACGTGGAAAGCGCACCAATTCAATTTAACAAAGGTTACGATTCACATATGATCATAAGAATATATCACTACAAACTATAATCATATTATGCTACTTGTATTCAAGGAATATCACTTTTACGTATAATAAACCCTAAACTAGCAATAGATGTGATTAGAAGTTCTACCAATATGCATCTTGACAAAACAATCAACCAAATCATATAACTATATTTTCAGAGAATTGCAAACGATAAATATGAGACAAAACTAATATATTGAATCAAAGAATCATGCTTTGTGAAATCCAACTTATTCCATAACCAATAATAAAATCTAGCTCATATTCATGGAGTTCATAACAAGGAGAAAGAGAAACTCTATCATGTTGTAAAACCCTAGAACAAAGTAGATGAGATAATAATAGTAAAAGATCAAAAGATATGTGTTTTGAGAAAAGTCTTCTCTTTTATAGCTCCACTCCTTCCAAAATTAGGTTTTGTCTTCAAAGTCCATTAGTTAGAAGTCCACCAAGCCCATGTGTGAGAAAAACCCATGTAGAAAATTCTGCCCAAAAACGGTCGCCGGAAAACTGGGATTGTGGCCGGAAATCGGCCGGAATAGTCGCCGGAAACTGTCTCAGGTGACCGGCAAAGTCAAACCGGTCACCGGTCAACGGGTCGGAACGGTCAGGGTCACTGAGTCAACTCGGGTCAAAGGAATCACTGAGTCAGACCGAGTCAGTTGCTGAATCGGCTGACTGGGCTGAGTTGGTCTAGGCCAAAGCTGTTTGCAGTTGTGTAGTGGTCACGGCCAAGATGGCCATCACTCTGCAAGTCTTCTTCCCAGCCAAGATGGCTATCCTGCATGTTCAGTTCATACACTTGTAGCTTACTATTAGCATCTCCTCTTCAATCCATTGCCACCAACAGCTCAAGCACCCTGTAACAGTGGCAGCGCATCATTTCACATCCAAACTGCAGCTCCAGTGCCAACCTTGTCACTCAGTTATCGAACCCTCGGCTACAGCAGCACCGATTGCATTCCAACTACAGCTGCAATGTCACTTGCCAAACTTCATTTCTTCTCTGCTTCCTCTTTCTCAACCAAGCTAGCAAAAAGCTTCATTTCCCCTGCTGTGACACTCCTACATTGCAGCTGAAACTCCTCATTCTCCATTTGCATTCACACAAGCTCTCACCAACTCAGCAAATCCACACCATTTGTAAACATCCACCAGTTCATCTCCTTAGCCAATCCACCAGAACCCTAAGCACATCACAGAACCCAAACCACCATCTGTTCTTCCTGCAATTTCATACCCTAATTTCCAATCTCCACTTCTGATTTGGCCTCAATACCTTAACCAACCCATCTTCTAATCAATCTCTCAATTCCATCATCTCTGTGTTATTATTCATCCACCTTCTTCCATGTATCTCAGCTCATACTCATCACACATCACCTGCATCATTTCATTTTCCTCTATGTCTGTAAAACTCAGAGCCACCTCCATTCCTCACCGAACCGGAGCTTCATCCACCACCGCAAATTCATCCTCATCTTCAATTAATGGAGGCGAAACAATTCTTCATATTTGTTCATAACCACCGAATCCTAAATCTCGATTTCTTCATCAGTAGCATCATCAGATCGAAACCCTTCTCTTGATTTCTCGGACAAACAACAGCATATTCAACCATCGAACCCTCAAATTCCCTGTGTCTGCAATCGACCATTCATCCACAAGTAGCCACCACCAATTTCTCTCGATCTTCATCTCAAATTCAAAAGTAGGCTCGAACCCTAACCACCAATTTCAAGCAAAACCCCCATCTTCGATTCATTACAAACCCATTCTTTCATCTAAATAATCTCTCAAGAACACGGGTTGATTACAACAACAAGTTGTTCTGATTTCTCTTTGAGTAGCTGCTGTTCTTGATTCAATCACTGTTCTCTCTCACCATCTCTCACTTTCTGTAAATTTCGATTTATCGGGCAACAACAGCTGCTGCTGCTTCAATTTCTCAATTTCAGGGGAAACTGGTATGAGAAAGAAATAAGGTTAGGTCAATCATTGGGATGGATTTAACCACCCACCTATGTAAGAACCACCCAGCTGATATCCCCTTAACCACAGCTGGTCTTTGTTCAGTACTTCCCCAAATAGAGTCGCCCCTTAACGCTGGCTCGGCTCCCGATAGTATTTGCCCCTGAAAAGACAATTCTGCCCTTTTCGCTTTAAATGAGTAGTTTCTCCTTCTTTTCCTCCGTGCGACTCCAAAGCACCTAATCACTCAAATTCACACATAAGATACATAATTCACACGAAAAATAGCAAAGAAAGCATAAATACTAGATAGTAAATACGGTGTATTCTACACCTATCATAGGTAAACACCTTTTGTAAGATGTGTATATGCTTAGTTTTTTCCACCGAGGTTGATACGCCAATATTTTCTAGAATTGCTTAGTAAAACAACCCGTGAATCCATGATCATGTTGTTTTTGCTTCTTTCCACCATTGCATGCAAAACCTAGCTTTTAGGTTGTATCTTGAAAAGAAAAAACCTTGGCTTGAATCTCGTAGACACGATTCCCATGAATAAAGAAAAATCGTGTTATGATGCGTGCGAATGAACGCGGGCCCGTCGTGCATGCTTGATTGAACGTGGGTCTCACCCACATATGCTTGACTGAAAGTCGACCTTATATTAGTCTTGTGCCCGGACTTGAAACTTGAGTAACACCGAACTTGAAATTTATACCGGACTTGAAACCAATACCAGACTTGAAACTTGTACCGAACTTGAAACTTGTACCGGACTTGAAACCAATACCAGACTGAAACTTGTACCGGACTTGAAACCAATACCAGACTTGAAACTTGAGTAATACCGGTGTTTGGACCTAATCCAGCATTTTGTGCATTTCAACGTGTCTTGTCGTGCGTGACTACACGCTTCATGCGCTTTTCATACAAGTTCTAACTCCTGTCCTTTATTTCATTGTGGAATGAAGAAAAGAATTCTGTTGAGATGTCTTAGGAGATAATGTCGGTGCCAACCAGAAGTGTTGATGACTTCAAAGATATGCCGAACATCGATGACGAGTTGTTCACCTCGCCTTTTCCAAACATTAGAAGACATCCTTCTCATAAGATAGTCCTGCTTTCCAATTCAGAAAATATAGGAGCTGATCCATCTTCTTCTTTGGCACTTGTGATGAGGTTCCGTCTTCAAAGAAATGAATATCCGCCATCTCCTATCGACTTCAAGACTTGTCATACTCCACTAGCCTCTTATGAAGGATGGATGAGGCGCATGTTGAATAATAAGAACATTAAAGCCAATTTGACCAAAGCGCAAATCCTCGATGCAGTCATGGCATCTACTACTCTTGAAATTAAGAAAGACGCTGCAGGCTTGATTACTTTCATTTCTCGGTGGCGCCCTTCTACTCATACAGCTATATCTAGGTGGGGAGAGATGACTTTTACTCTGGAAAGCGTAGCTGCATTGATGAACCTTCCTGTTGCTTGGAATCTTTATTATGAGCTTTCTGACACGGAACAACGTGATTATGACACTATACTCCGAAAGGTGGCAGAATTCGACAATCTGGACAAGGAGGAGAAAAAAGATACAAGATGCTTTTACACCTGGTGGGTATCGGAATGGTCTCCTGTAAACCCAGAGCCGAATCAGGAGTTGGAAAACGAGCTTAGTGTGATTGCATTCCTGTCTTTGTGGTTATCCATAGATATATATGACGACGGTTCTGGAAAGAAAACCATAAGGGGTGTTCTGGTTAAGATTGCTATAAAGCTAGCAAAAGGCGAAGTTCTTCCTTTAGGTGCCTTGTTCCTTGGATCATTGTATCTCATCTGGACGCCTTAGCAATGGATATGCATGTTTCCAACGGGTACAAGAAGGTGGAGTCGTATGTCCACTTCGCTTTTCTTCAGGCATTCTTGTGGGAACATTTCAAAAGTTATACTCCTGCTCCCGCAACTTCGCTCGTCAATTTGTATGGTGGCTCGAGAATACTCCGTTGGCATAGGAGGCGTCCCAGAACTGGTGCGAAACTCGTGGATATCTTTGATAATGTGTCTTCTGTAACTTTCCGTCCATGGGGGCCGATCCACCCTTCCATTGTTCAGCCAAAGACTTTTGCTATTGCTTCTGACGGTCATGATGCTGCGTTGCGTACCGATGCCGAGACTATGAAATCTGGAGAACTTATTTATCTGCACATCTGCATTCCGGGATATATCCCGTCTCTATTCAACGAAGCTCTTACTGTGACTCTGTATAACATCGACAGGGCTGCTCGTCAAATGGGATTTGACCAGGGTGTTCCCTTTATTCGTCCTCCGGAGGCTTCGAAAGAACTTCTCCCGGTTATCTTTGATGCTGAAATATTCTTTGTATCGTAGAGTCTTCCCTTCTGGCCTATTGGGAGAAACTCAGTGGTAACCGACAAGTATAAGGAATTTTGGAAGAAGCAACTGTTGGCTTTCCAAGAATTCTCGGAGGATGTTGTGACAGATTCCCGTGGTGAGCCATCTTCGACGTCCCGAAGGAGCACTTAGGTTGAGGCCACTTCCACCAAATGGACCCCAGAGCCGAGGATTGCGGTCCCAAGCCGGAGAGAGATCTAAGAGGCAGGCATGTGGTTCGGTGATCCTCAATTCCTCCAATATGCAGGTATTTAAATCTCTTTCCGTTGGTTCCTTCATTTCTCCAGAGTAAATTCTTCTAAGAGTGATCCTTGCTTGAAATCAGGGAATTCCGAAAGAGAATGTCTTCACAAGGTTGGCGCGTATTTTGAATGAGAAAGCTGGTAATGTTGGCCTTCATGTTGAGAAGTCTGGCGGTACTGATCTTCATGCTGAGGAGTCTGGAGAAACCGCTCCTTTTCCCGACCATGACAAAGATGATGCAAGCTCGGTTGGACAAGGCAACACCCAAAGCGAAGTATATATCGGGAGGAATGTAAGAGAGGCAACATCCACTATTGTTGAGGTGGCTCCCCTTGAAGAATGTTCTGAGCAGGTTCCAATCAATAAAGCTGTCGTGGCGACTTCTTCGAAAGACCTCCGCAACCGACAAGGCTCCCGTGGATTGGTGAGGTACTGGTAGGGTAACCTGGAGCTTTGTTCGATCCTCCTTTCATTGTTCCTTATCCATGCCATGTGTTGGATGGAGGATTCAGTGTGCCGGTTTGGTTCAAGGAGTCGTACACAGAAATATGGGAGAAACACGGCCACATTGCTACCACTACGAAGCTCAAAAGTCGTCTTGCATTGGTCAACCGCGTTCAGGAGGCTTTATTTTCTATCCATGGGATGAGCGTCACAACTGGTCGAACAGTTTCGAGGAGATGATTGAAGACTGGAAGTGCCATCGAGATGTGTTTGTGCAAAGACGACTTCAATGCTCCTTGGTTCCTCAAAGGTTTCTCCGAGATTCAGGAGCTCCGTAAATTACAAGATGAGGCCCCTTCGCGTAATGTGTTACTCGCCGGGAAGAAAAGGTTGAAAAGTTTGTCGAGGAGTTGAAGCCGGGCAGGCTGTACTTCAAAGGATGAAAGTCGCTCTTGCCCGTAAGGACGAGTTATTTTGAAGGACTTTCCTTGAAGGATTCGTACTATACACTTGTCTCTTCTTTTTCTTTTTGAGTGATAGTGAGGATTTCTTTTCATAATTTGACTTCTGGTTTTGAATTAATAGGTAATTGAATTGGTTTATTTTGAGATAGTTTTGTGAATAACTTTTCTAAAAGAGGTTATTTTAAATGGAATTTGCATCTTGGTCATGACAGATTGCACATGTCATATGAAATTGCAAATGTCGTGTAAACGGGAGGTATGAAGGGAAGCAAACATGCGTTTGATCACTGAGCCTCTTTCTCCATGTGCGGGATGCTGAGTCCCCAGTGAATTCTAAAACTATCTTTCTTGTAAAATTGCTGAATAGAACTTACTTGCTTTTGAAGTCTCACTTGTATCAAACCGAAGTAGCCTCTCCAAGGAAGTCATGCGCATTAATTTTTTAGAGAATGAGAGCTATCCCTCTGAACCAAGTTTCTCCTGAACAATGCGCTTCAAAGCGTTGCACTCACTGGTAGGGTGGTGAAGGAACCGGTGGAAATGACAGTACCTCGGGTCCATTACTTCTTGGTCAGTGGGTGGACGCCATACCGGAGGTAGCTCCACCTCTCCGTTTCGCACCCACGCCTCCAACAACTCCAAAATCTTCTTCATTGGGAAGGGAAAGTGTAGGTACTCTGAGTCTAGCTTTTCCTGCGTTAGTGGGCATAGTGATGTCTCTTCGTGGCTTTGATGTGGAGCACGTTCCAGAGACGAAGTTAGAAGATTTGTGAGTGTCATCATATCTGCGGATCGTTTGCCTGGGTAAAGGGATGTGGAAGGTGTCGTAATATCACTGCTGAGTGATCGAATTGAACGCTCCCATCCTCTGTATCCACGTATTTCCTGATTGATTTCTCCTTCCTCAAGTATTTCTTCGCTTGGTTGGAAGGTCGGTGCGTATTGGACAGTCTTCCGGGCTTCAACAAGAGTTTTGAGATATAAATCTTCTAGCAGGGCCCCGTAGGCTGCAGGCTCCCTTTCTTTATCCTGGCGCAGGCATTGTAGTATTAGGACAAGTCCCTTCCTCTCGTGGAGTTGCCTCGAGTCTTCATTGCTGGCTGGACCATGTTGTTCCTCTTTCCTGAGTCTCATGCGATTACGCGCTCTTTTTGCTTCTCCACTGGTAAAGTTGTGACTCCTAGCTAAGGATTCAGCGTTTCTTGCACTGCCTGAGTAGATGCACGCCGACCCTTCTTGTAATTGTCTTTGTTATATCATTCAAAAGGCGGAATGTTTCGCTCTCGTCTTCTAGCGATACCGGCTTGATTTGCCAAGACATCCTCCAAAGCATTCTAGCTACACTTCCCATGATATCTCGAACCACCCGTGGTCTCCCGGTGAGGATACATCGCGAGATGAAAACCGAAAAATTGAGAATTCAATTTTTTGCAACCGAGAGATCAACCTCCCACCGTGGTCGCCAATTGTATATGGGTGAAAACTATTCTGCCGGATTTGGTAATTTGGGGTGTGTGGATGAGGAATGAATCTAAACCCTAAACAAATGCCTTTGCGCGGTGAGTGCTTGTAGATTCGGAAATCAATCTGCAAGTCCGGCCTAAAACCAAGAAATGGCCGTTCCAGACTCGTTTCGGTCACAGAGTGAAGGAGGTGGGGTTGATCTTAGGGAGGGAAGCGAAGAAGGTGTTGAGATCGTGAAGGTGTTGGCTTGCTTATGACTTGTAACAGAAAGGTGAGCAGGCTTACGATTGATGCAAGCAGGCTCTGGATGTTTGAATACGTTGTGTATTAACACTTGGTTTCTGTCCCAATTGGACTTGTGTGGTTTTTCTCCCGTTCTCTTGTTTTTCTCCTGTGTTGGAAAATAGGTAGGAGAATCTATTTATACAAGTCATTTGAGCCTTATTCACGTCTCTCATGGGAAGTGGAGGAAGTGAAATGATGGAGTAGTGGAGGTGTGTCTTTGGTGTTACACGACCAGTCTTGCCCACTTCTCCCGTCATCTCTAACCGTCCATGACTTTCGACACGTTCTTGTGATGGCGCGTTGCACGCCGCACGCCGTAAACCGCTGAGACCAATACCCCGAGACGTATCCCCCATTTTGTGACATGATAGATGTCTCGAGTGTGTGGATCGTGGGATCCACAAAAGGTAGCACGTAATGCTAAATTGAATAACTGCGTTATTCAGGAAGTTGATACTTGTGAAGTATCATGTGTATTTTATGTGTACGCATCCTGGTGTGGTAGAGTGATGGGTGGTGATTACCATGACGCCTCACTCGACCGATTAACTCCGACCAGGTTGTATAACCAAGCCGGTGAAGTTGGATGGACGAGATGATCTTTGAGACACTCATCCTGCGACCGTTGGTGGAATTAGGGTTTTAGAAGAGGTGCGCAAGCATCCTCTTGACCGGTCGAATCCAAGCATGGGAGGTGTTTTGGAAAAGACCGACCGGACATGCGTGTAGACAGCATGCCGGTGTACATGTCCGTATCTCATTGTCCCATGAAGGTGCGATCTAGGCCACTCAATTTGACCAGCAAAGTTGAGTGGTTGAGATCGGTTTGCGGCAGAAATCCATTACCGCAAAGGAATTGGAAACCGCGTGACATGCCCAGTTTGGGCGCGCGTTCCAAGACGACCGTTCTTGGTCGATCAGTCTGGCGTGTAGGTGGTAGACTGATGTTCACGCCTATACCTGACTGTCCCATGAAAACGTGATCTAAGCCACTCGATTCGTCCGGTGAAGTTGAGTGGTCCGAGATCGATTTGCAATTTGGGAAGTGTAACCACGCAAGTTTGGACGCGCGTTTTGGGATAGCCAGGCATGATATGCCTTGGCCGATCAGGTGAGGGGATAGACGGGCCCACGTTGGTCATGCTGGTATGACCGGACTTGCTTAATCTAATCTGGGACCCTCCATTCGTGCGGAGAAGATAAACGCTCGTGATGCTCAAAACCCTAATTTTTGGGTTTCACGGCCGTGCGTCATGCTATGTTCGGGCGCACGAATTGGATTGACCAACCATGGTTGGTCCTGACCGATTGGTCAGGTATGTAGGCGGGCCCACGGTGATTGTGTTGACATGCTCTGGGCCCTTTGAATCTACATCTACACCCTCCATCTATACCTGCGAAGATGGATGATTGAGATTGTTTAGCGACACATGTAATGTGCCGCAAACCCTAATTTAGGGTTTTCCGCCCATACCGCTCTCCGGGGTTTGGACGTTTTGGCAAGCTAGGCCAATTATGGAGGGAGGCCGACCATGCGGGGTCCGCGTTGGTTGCAGGTGAATATTCCATACCGCTTGGGGGTTATGGAATTGATCCGGGGCCATCCAATCATCTTTGGTGAATTTGGATGAACGAGATCATATCCAGACCGATACGGTCGGTCTGGATGCTCAATCGGGCTAGTATAACACACCGAGAGTTCTCAATCGGGCTAGTATAACACACCGAGAGTTGCAACTCGTACGGGTATTTCGTACATGCTTTCATTATAATGCTTGGAGGTTCGTGTTTCTGCTGAGAGCAACACTCAGTCGTCATGCCGCACTGATAATGAGTACAGGAAATACAAGGCTTCTCATGCATTAGTTAATAATGCTATAAATTCACAGGGTATATGGGATTGTTGCTACATGTTCATGTATTCACGAGAATGGGATTGTTGCCACATGCTCCATTCTAGGTGAATTAGTAAAGTGAAGGAGTATCCAACACTTATTAATGGCTTTATCTTTTACAAGATGTCAGCGCATGATTTTCTGGTTTTTTACAATTTTAACCTTAAACGAAAATCCACCATCAACACATTGTTACGCCCATCGATCGTCTAGTATTCTATTTAAGTCGTCCGACCAAGCCAGTGAAGATGGACGGACGAGACGGTTTTGAGGCAGCTGTCGTTGATTTACGATTTGGTAACCGCGCGACTACCCTATTTTGGTTGATCGAATCCAAACGCCGGGCACTGATTCAAACAGGCCGATCGGCCATGTGTGAAGACGAGCCGCTAGTGAGTATGTTGACATCTCATGGGTCATCTAAAATCTGATCTAAGCCACTCGATTCGGCTGGCGAAGATGAGTGGTCACGATTGATTTGAGACAGTAGCATATTGCTGCAAATATGAATTAGGGTTTTAGAAACGGCCGCGTCTACCCTAGTTCAATCGAGCAATTTGATACATCATTGACTTCCCACAGGTAAGTCGATCGAGTGGGAATAAAATTGGGCCGGCGGTGAACTTATGTGTACCTCCTTGATCGCCCGAAACACGATCTAAGTCGTTCAACTAGGCTAGCTAAGTTGGACGGAAACGATCGATTTGCGATAGTTGTGTACTATCGCGGCCCAAATTAGGGTTTTGAAAACAACGTGTTTGCCCTAGTTTGGGCAAATGATTTGTTGCTTTACAGACTTTCCGCGGGCAGGTCGATCGGGCAAGGGTGAAGTTGGGCCGCCAATGTGCATGCTGTCGCCTCTTTGATCATTCCAGGGAAGATCTCAGTTGTCCAACTAGGCTGGCTAAGTTGAACGGTCATGATGTGTTTAAGACCCTTTTTGAACTAAATACATGGTTTACGATTTTATCCCTTGAACTAAAAACCACCATCAACACTTTCTCAGTTGCTCGAATATTGATCCAATTATCAATATTCAGTAATTTATCAGTAATTCGTCGAATTATGCAATATTTGCTCAGTTGCTCGAATATTGATCCAACTATCAATAGTCAGTAATTCATCGAATCGATGCTCAGTTGCTCGAATTTACAATATTTGCTCTGGCGAGCAATATCTAAGAACTATACATATAACATATTTAATCCATGAATCATTGAGCATTCATCAATCATGCTCAATTCAACAAAACTTAGACTCATTGTCTAATCAGTCAACAACTGATTAATTAAATACACGTCTGTCATGCAGACTCCACGATTCGTGAGACATCAATCACGTCACATGGGGGGATATCAATTAGGGTTTTGGTCTGGCGGCCTACGGCACGTGGATTCATCCACGATGAGAAATAAGTAAGTCGTGCAAACGGTTGAAGGAGTTAGCAAAGTAGTGGATGGACGGTTAACCAAGTCTCTACACGACCTGGAACTGGTTTCACCACGATCTCCCACTTTCCCACTCTTTCACTCAAGAAACCGTTACACTTACAGGGATCAATGTGTTCATTATTTTGGAAATATAAATAAGTCCAAAATCGAAGACAAAAGACAACATTCGTCTACACAACAACTCGATTGAAACTTATTCACATAACTCAACACTCAGTAGTTCATCAATCTTGCAGAAACCCATAACACATCCACAATCCTTGATCATCATTAATCCCACATAATTCTCAGCTTCCCTCCTACAGAACAACCCATCTCCCTCTTTGTGACCGAATTGACTCTGGAACGACCATTGACTTGGTTTATGCCGAAGTCCTACAGATTGATCTCTCGAATTCAAGCACTCCCTTTGCAGTGCATCTGTGTGAGGTTAAGCAGTTTGCTCGGATGAGGAGTCTCGTCCGCACGCTCGTCTCTTCACTTCCCTAAAAACCAGCAAATCGTTTTTCCCCATCTACAGATTGGCGACCACAGTGGGAGATTAGTCTCTCGGTTGCAATCTCACATTTTCATAAAATGGTTGATATTAGGTCAGGTTCAGTTACCAATCCTAACCCAAACAATGCTAGCACTAGCAACAGCGGTGGTACTCCAGAAACTACTCCAGAAACTACTCCTAATACCACCCCTCCGCAAATCAACATCGGAAGTAATCCTCTCTTCGGTCGGTCTCCTGAAGAAATCAGAGAAAATCCACATATTATTACTGATCTCATGAAGGTCCAGAAAGTTCTCGCCAAAAGTCAGACTGACATGGCTACCACTCAGAAAGAGTTATGCAATTATCTCACGACCCTTACTGACAAAATTGAGAAAACTCAAGAGAAGGGAAAAGACAAGGAAGCATCTCCAACTACTGATCCTGAAGTTGTTCCAGTCCATGTAGTTGACGATAATGAAGTCCGCAAAGCTGCAGAACCTGCTGGTTTCATCACTCGTGAAGATATGGAGCGTTTTATGGAGGATCGAGGGAAAGGCTATGTATCGTCTGTTCACCGTCATCAACCTACATACCCCGCTGCTACGCAGAGGATCCCTCTCCCAAAAGGATACATCTATCCAACATTCACACTCTACGATGGAACGGAGAATGCCCGAGAACATGTTTCTCGATTCCTGGAGGCATTAGGAGAGCATGAACACAACCATGTTGTTCTTTTGAAGGAGTTCTCGAAATATCTTACCGGCCGAGCATATACATGGTACAACAACATTGTACCATGGAGCATCGCTAATTGGGGAGAAATGATTAACGCCTTCTAAAAAAATACTTCTTTGTTTCTGAGCAGGTTACTCTTTCTGACTTAGGAAGAATGGCTCAAAAGAATACTGAACATCCGAACGACTATGTAAAGAGGTTTAGGATTCAAGCTTTGGATTGTAATGACCCAAATGTCACTGAACAACAATTGGTGGACTTGTACATAAACATGATGATTCCAGTCTACAGGGCCTTGCTGGAAAATCTCCGATTTCAAACTTTCTCAGAACTTCACGAAGCGGCCAAGCGATCATCAACTACTTCTTCGGCATTGCTCGAAAGGACGAAAACCGTCAAAGTCGAGGAGCAACGAGACACTCGAAAAAGTACCAGGCGTTTAATCAACAAGCAATATAATGTTGAGGATTCCATGAATGTTGCTGAAGGGATCAAGAGAAAAGATGAGGCACAACAACATAAAAATGCTCCTCCAACGTCTCACCCTCCAAAAGCACCAAGGAAGGACAACCAGGCTAGAAATGCACAACCATTGGTTCAGCATCAACAGAATGACCACGAAGAGCCTGACCCTTTTCCCATTGAAGAAGTGATCGAGTTATTGGAAGTCTGGATATAAGACGGTGTGATCAAACTACCTCATGTTAAAAGGGAGCCAACTGAGGAACAAATGGAAAATCCACGCTACTGCCGTTTCCATAGATATGTCAGTCATCCAACAAGTGATTGCAGAACTTTGAAACGCATATTCAAAGAAAAGGCTGATTCAGGAGAACTGGGGACTGAAGGAGTGCACATAAATCCTCACCCAATCAGAACATTTACACTCTCCGAGCTGTCGGTCAAAGAAGCAGTTCAATCATTGATTGAGCATGTTTGAGAGTTGATGTACTTGTCGAAAGCAAGAAATGATATGTTTACTTTATTGAACCACATCGTGTCAGGGAAACGATTAGCAATTCAGGAGGCACTCCCCGAACCTCCAGCAACAGACAAAGAGATGTATGACTGGGGACTTCTCACCACAGTCCACCTCAACGGAAATGAATTCAAGCGAGCGTTGGTCAATGTGGGCACTTATGTTAATATTATTCCTCTGAAGACTCTCAGAGCCGCGGGCATCACCCGACAAGAAGCCACTCATGCTCCTGTATCAGTCAGAGACCATAAAGGAATCCCTAGAGACGCTTATGGTTACATCATTCTCAAGATGAAAACTGGTTCAACATGGTCAGAAACCAAGTTTCACATAATCAGAGAAGATCCAGGATATGACATGATCATTGGACGGACATGGATTCATGCTGAAAAGGTAACTGCAACACCTTCAATTGCACATTTCTCCGTTGAAGAAAGCTTTGACTCGTAAGAAGCGGAGGATGATCCACCGTTCGAACATCTGGGGAAAGTCGAAGCCTTGATGGAACTCACACAAAAACCCGAAGAGAGCGCACATGAATTCGTCAAGAGGTTTCGCTCTCAGGCAAGTCTCATTCCCCCCTCATGCATCTATATTACCAACTTTCAAATATGCTACTCTGGTCAGAGGACTTGATCTTACTCACAACTCAGCTATCACCAAACGTTATGAGTGGTTAGTCTCACCTCAGAAATACTTCACCAAATGGTTAGACGTGGAACCTCTTCGAATCCATCGTCTTACTAACAAAGTCGTTGCTGGAATAATGACTGAATTTCACAACCAATATTCCTAAATATTCTCCTTTGCACGAGTGTCCGCATGTGCTGCAGAATTGGAAAGCTCCACCAACATGGAATCCCACTATACGAAGAATTGCGAACCAGCAAAAGATATTCAGGGCACGGGCAACCAAGCCTAACAAATTTCATGAAGGGGATTTAGTTCTCAAGGAAACTAAGCATAATCTCCATTCCACAAGAAGTTCTAACTGGGAAGGACCTTTTATGATTGCTAAGTCAGTGGTTGGAGGATATTACAAATTGGCTGATATGAAGGGAAAGACAAGTGTGCCGGTGATTCATGAAAATTGGCTAAAGGCTTTTGACGCATGAAACATTCAGCATCCCAAGACGTTTTGTGTTTAAGGCTTGAATTCTCAAAACACTTAACGTTTTCATTTTAGGATTTTATTTCA
Organism: Papaver armeniacum; assembly: GCA_023531295.1. NCBI lineage: Eukaryota > Viridiplantae > Streptophyta > Magnoliopsida > Ranunculales > Papaveraceae > Papaver > Papaver armeniacum. Next base: position 321,846 of record JAJJWW010005298.1, read on the forward strand.
CATGTATTTTCAATTTCTCCAAGAGTTTGCAATTCTTGCATTCAGTATTTGAATTCAACAATTATCAAAGTTCTTTATTTTAAGAAAAATCTCTATCAAATCCAAGAAGAAAATCCTCAATTACTCACTAATTCAAAACCAATCGAAAATTTCAAAACCAAAATAAAACCTCATATCTCTCAGAAGTTCAAGTTTCAAGAGATTATGGAAAGAAAACTAAAGGAAGCCGGCAAAGTAAAGTTTCTGCTTCTCTGCATTCTCCAAGACTTGCAAGGCCGCTTTCTTCAACTCCAGCTTTTCAGTCAATTCAGCAATCTTAGTCATTTTCTCCACCATGGCATCACTGGTAAAAGGAATATTATTCTCTACTGCTTACTTAATGGTATTGATTCTTTGACGAAGCCACTTCAAATTGAAGCCAAGTTCTTTAGATTTCTTCAAGTTGTACTCCAAATCAAAGAGTACATCTTGAGTAACAATACTTCTCCCCCTAGTCCTTATATCATCTATGACATGCAAAATATTTCCTACTTGCATTGTCAAGAAGTAACTGCGTTTCGGATCCCTGGTGACAACAATGTGACCATACATTTTCCACAACTTCTCATACATGTCAGCATACCCTATGGGAACACTAAATCCACCAACTAATGTGTGATATGGAATTGGCTCACCGAACGGAGGATCACAAATAATCCCTGCATTAGGGTATTCATGCACTATTATGCGATTCTCAATTATTGGAGTAGCTTCAGCAATTGTGGGAGCAGTCTCTTGAGCAGTTTCTCCCGTTCTGGGTTCGCTTGCTTCTATCTCTGAAGTAACGACGATTTGAGCTTCATTCTCCTCGACAACTTCAGTAGCAATATTCTCATGGCATTGAGGTGCAGATATGGTAACATCATCAACTTGATTCACCATGTGGTTTGAATCATCATTCACTCCATTATTCTCAACTTCGGCATTTGGTACCTAATACGAAGATTACATGAGATTAGAGCAATTCAAGCATGGAAACCAAAGGAGATCATAAAATCCAGCATGTAAGTGAACTAAAACTATCTAAATTATTCATTATGCATCCAAGACATGAGAAAATAGTGTGGAAGTCATTAAAACACGTTTTTCAACAAAATCTTCTGGAGATATTTTATACTGCCCTGTATAAGACGACAAACTAGGAGCAATTGGTGAGGAATCTAAGGTTGATTCATATAACATTCTCTTAGTATGGATGTTTTCTATAACATATCAAAATTTCATAGCAATTGGATAAACAATTAAGGAGTTGTGGCAAAAATATTGGACTACATGCTAGCTGAAAAATTCCTGAAGGTCTCCTGGAAGTTTACTGTTTCACTGATTTCGGCCCCTAAACGTGCTCAAAACTTAAACATCTTCTTTAAAAAAAGCTTGGAAATTTCCTGGGCATAAGGATACATGCGTAGATCGCGGAAATCTGACATTGTATGAAGATTTTATGGCATTTTCGCTAAAAGGCTGAGTTCTGAATTTTCTGGTGACGTATTTCACTAATTGTTTTTTCATTCATGTGGATTATCATTCATTCAATCTCAAATCAGCAATATTATATTTCTATAAAGATAATATGAGGTGGATACTTACTTGAGGGGTTTCCAAGTCATTCAAAGAGTTAATATGGTCGGCATCAACATTGGGAGCACCATTACCTCCATTCGGTCCCAATTCTTGAAGGTTCTCTTTCTCACCACTATTTGAAGACGAATGAACAGCCTGGCCGTGTTGGCTTTCCACGACAATTTCCTCCTAGATGCGTCAATAACAATTGTCATTACTTCATTCAAGGAAATTCCATAATCGCTTGTACAAAAGGAGATACTTACATCAACCTCTTCATCGATGTTGGATTCCTGGATTGTTCGTATAGAAGCAAGATGAAGACCGTCAATGACCGATTGAGCAAAATTTTGAAACAAATTAACAATGTTCTTTTGGGATCCTAATTACATGGACAAGAAAATCGCGACGATAAGGGAATTGCTAACAACTCACCAAAGAAACGGCTGGGGACTTCACATTATTCGGTATCATTCTATAAGATGTCCTGCTCCTGATTTCTCCACCATGGGGACTTTCTTGAAGGTCTGAGAAGTCTACATGTATTTGAGGTCTCACAGCATGGCCATCCTACCACAAAGTCAATAAAATAATTAAGGTGCGATTATCATGCTTTTGCCAAAATCATAAGGGAAATACTTACATGTGAACATTCTGGAGGCGTTTTCCTTTTGTAACCACTGGAAAGGTATCTCAACCTTGGTCGATCAGAAATCATGTCAGGGGAAGGAAACTCTCGTATCGGAGACTTAACATCCATCACAAACTTATACAAACACTCAAGTTGTTGACGCCAGAAGTCTATGTAACCCGGAGTTACGTAGGTAGCTCGGTCAAAGCATGGAAATAAATAATCATTTCCTTCCACATGTGTGCAATCTAAGTGAGCCTTCAGATGCTCAACTGATGGCTTATTCATTCGATGACCTGGAACACACTGGTCGACACCTATTTGTCGAGCTGCTCTATCGATGTTGTATTCTTCTACCTAGAATTCTCCTTGCATTACTGATACTAAGTAACCAGGAGTGCAACTCAATACAAAAGATTTCTCTCCATCACTCAGAACGGCACCAGTTTTCAATGTGACATTTTCTTCAGCAATATTGAAAGTGATCAATTGTGAGAAAAGAGGAGGAACTGATACCCAGGGGCGAAAGTTGAACTCAGACTCGATGTCTAAAATGTCAGTGAGGCGTGTCTTCTGTTGTGGCTGCTTTGTAGACCAACGCATAATCCTGGCATTATTTTTCTCGAGGAAAGCATGATGAGTATCAACATTGGGTCCTTGCAAGACACTACGAGGAACTGGAGCATAATTCTCAAGGTGATCCCACATTAAATCTTGGAGGAACATAGTATTAGCATATGTTTCAACTTTCATGAAGCCGTTGGAAACACTGGAGTCTATGACTAAGGAGTCTAAATTGGCAAACAATGAACCCAAAAACAGACTACCAATGAGAAGTTTCTCACCTTTAGCCATCTTTATGGCGAAAGGAAACACAAATGGTTTCAACAAATGTCCATTATCTTCAAGAACGTCTCTGGAGAGCCACAAGCATAAGAAAGCAGCAATGGTTAAGGTAACATCAACAGGTTCTTCAGGAACTCCATCTCTCGGCCACCAGTATTTCAACCATTGAGCATAGCAAATTTTGGGCGACTTGTTGAATTCATGCATTTTAGCTTCCAATACCTCAGATATCACATTTTCCTCTGCTGAGAGCGCCTCAGGGAAACTGCCAGTAATTGGGAGATGCAACAAGGCGACTACATCTTCTAAAGTGATGGTGAATTCACCCCATCTGCATATAAAAGTATGAGTAAGAACGCACCAAAGAGAAAGCAACGCCACCATACCCGGTATATCATGCTGAATGATTAAATCTCCAACAGCTTGAATAGCTCGTGTCACCTGTGCACGATCTAGCATGGTCCTTACACGACTATGACCCATCATATGTCTTGCCCATCCAGAGAAGTGTGTCAGAGGCTTTCGGGAAAGCTTGAGTTCCACATGTGAAGCTAAAAAGTGTTTCCCTTGCAAATAGAACCGAGTTATTGCTTGAGGAGATACCAACTTGTTTTGAGTAGTACTCTTGGGATTTGTGAGCAGCCGAAACGAGGAACCTAAGGGACGCTTTTCGGGTCTATACAGATACACAAAGAATCTGTCCTCAGTAGTTGGAATGTTCTTAGTTTTGGGAGTTTCCTCTTTCTCCTTAGAAGTCCCAGAATCATCATCTCTAGAAGACGCGTCTGTAGAAACATCCTCTCTGGAAGTTTCCTCTCTAGAAACATCATCTTCAGAAGCACTACCACGGGAATCAGCCATCTTTGGAAAGTTGTTGTGACATCCATACAACAAAATTTTGTCAACACAATGGAATTAAAGCAACGTAATGATTATGATACTCACATCAGACTCTACAAAAACGGTAATCCTTAACTCTTACCTATTTACGGTTTCACGAACTTAGTGATAACAGCGTAAAACTCCGAAAACTTGCACGTTCTTTCAAACCTGCAAAGCCGAGCAAAACTCGTCATTTAAAAGTCAACACCTGACTTTTCACGAAACTATGAATAATCCACATAACCCTTCATGTGAACATTCACTGACTTTCTGTGTACATACACTACGAATTCACGAATTCATAAAAATATTGTTTATTTCCAACAATTACCCAAAAATCAGAATTTGTTTTTTAAGCAAAAAAAAAAAAAAAAAACTCAAAACTCACGTAAAATTTTTACGTGAGTGAACAACTCACGAATTTTCAAAAAAAAATAAAAAATTACGTGAGTCCCCAAAGTTTAATGCGCTCCAGGAGGTCCCAGGTTCGAGTCCCCAATGGCGTAATATTGCAGGAATTAACATGGAAGGTAGTGTTAATTTGCCCCCCTTGTGACACAATCTCGCCCCCCCTCCCGCCGTTTCGGCTCCCCTTGGCAAGGTTACCCATGAGGCCCGCTGGTAGACTAGCACATCAACCTGTTCAATTAATGTAATAGTATGTCGTTGGAGCTTAGCTTGTTAGGCTTCCAACTAGTTTCATGTAATAATATTATCCGTTTGATTACGTGAGTTATTATTTTATTTATTTTTTTACAAAAAATTCTTTTGCTCAAACGAGCGTTTGTCTATGAAATGAGGATCTTTTCTATTTTTATGAAGGTCCACTTATTCCAAATAAAATTTTAAAAGTTTGCAAACAAATTTTATCATGAAGTGCAGGTCTATTTCAAAAAAAAAAAAAAAAAAAAAAAATCTTAGGATTATTGTTTATTAGTTTAACTACGAACGAACGTACGTTCCTAAAAGTATTTGTATGAAAGTTCATGCTTTGAAAATAAATTTTGATTTTCATGAAACCTCATAAACAAAATTTTCTCTACTGCAATTAGACCATGTCTATTCAAAAATATATGTATCTCTTTCATATTAGGGATTATTGCTTGTTTCTTAAACTAATGAATAAACGAGCATACACTTTCTAAAATAATTTCTTCATGAAACCCTACGTATACGTACATGCATGAATTTTTTTATTATGAACAACTCATGAAAAACACAAAACATGCAGAAAAAAAAAATCAGACTTACTTGGTCGGCGCCGACCGGAACTTGGATGGATGGTGGTCGGTGACGGTCGGCGGTGGTTGAATTCCTGCGAAGAAAATTTTCCTCCTCTACTCGAGCGTGAGTAAATCAAAGAGAGGGTGGTCGGTTAGCTTAGATAAAATAAAAAAAAATTAGGGTCTCTTCCCTTTTATATTAAATTTATTTCCAAAACATAATAAAACATGGATTTCCTTTTTTGGGCTCGGGCCCGCAAATGCTAAACCGACCAAAACTGGACTTTCGACTGACCAAATCAGTAGTGCTTCATCTCTCCGTGCTCACGGAATCACACTCTATCATACTATCAGGGTCCTTATCTATGCATTTGCTCGTACATGATACCATTGGAGCAAATAGAGGATTCTGAAAATACCTTTGTACGAGCGAGTTCAACTGCTTATCTCGTCGACTGGAAAATCACCATCTAATGCTTACTGCGGAACATGAACATGAGTTCAACTGCTTATCTCGTCGACTGGAAAATCACCATCTAATGCTTAATGCGGAACATGAACATGACTGTCCCTCACTAAGAAGGGGACTTAATGTTGATGGTGGATTTTCGACAAAGGTCAAAATCGTAAATCATGATACTGCATGTTTCTGACTCGGCTTCAGGAACGCATGTGACGATTCGTGTTTTTGCGAAATCTCTGACTAAGTGAACATTCCTCTCAGAGCCATGATGAATATGTTTTCTCGAAAGGCCTCCACTAACTGAGCGTTCGATGCCGTGCATTTCATCATAACCTCTATGTAGAATAACATGATTGGGCGGTCCTCCTACATAATTGAGGGCTTAACGCCTTCAGGACGTCGGTGACACTCACTTTTCCATAACTGCATAGAGAGACCCACCTCTACATAGAAGAATGATTGGGCGGTCCTCCTACATAATTGTTTGTTGAGAGGGCTTAACGCCTTCAGGACGTCGGTGTCACTCACTGTTCCCTGACTATGTAGAGAGACCGTGTATAGATTCAGGCGTCTCTCCTACATAATTGTTTGTTGAGGGGGTTAAACGCCTTCAGGACGTCGACGCTGCACGCTGCACGTTGTTCCCTGACTATGCACCTTTCAGAACGAGTATGGTGCTTCAACTATCTCATATCTCAATTCTACAATAAATTAATTCTACTGTGACATTCGCCACTGAATTCCTAGAAAATAATCTATTTTATCTCATTACTCCGATTTCATGATCGAATCCACGGCTGATCTCATGGAATGGTAATAGATAATTTTATTACTTCGATTCTATGGTCGAATCCACGATCCCATGGGATGGTAATGCTCATTTTATTATTCCGAATCCATGGTCGAATCCACGACTGATCTTATGGATTGATAATAAATAACTACTCACCTTTATTACTCAGTCTCATGAATCATTCTCCACTGAATTTCATAAATTAGTAATAAATACTCAACAACCGGGCATCCGGACTATCACCGAGTAAGCCCCAATAAAATGGTGCAAGTGTACTCAACAATGATGCACGAACGAGCACCCAAATGCACGAACGAGCATTCGAAAATATGGACAAACGAGGAATCCTACACAAAACAGGAGAGATAAAATAATAATAAAAAATAGAAAAGAGGCGCCTAGAGACCGGGCCCACCGGCCGGCCAGCCATGCCGCCGTGGCCGGTCCCCCATGCCTCTTCCTCTTATTTTTCTTATTTTATTTATTTTCATGAACTCATGAAAACTCCTTCATTCAAGCAACTTTCCTTGTTTGAGCAAAACTCACGGTTTTTTCATATTTTCACGGTTTCATGAAAAATAATAAAATAAGGAAAGGTGTTGCGGGACCGGGCTACCTAGCCGGACGGCCATGCCCTAGCCGTGGCCGGTCCCACACCTTACAATCCCTTGTTTTCATAATTATTATATCCCTCATCTCATGAAACTCCTCTGTTTGAGCAAAAATCATGGTTTCTTCATATTTTCTCAAATATTGCCCAAACCATGAAAAAGCCAAAAACTCAAATGGTCACATGACCGACTAGGCTACTCACGCCAAATATTAAAATATCATTATTTTAATATTTTACAAATTTTGATCAAACGAGAAAAGTCCTACTTGCTCATTCGAGCGAAATCAAGAATTTCAGTCAAAGATCGAACTCTTCTGAAAATCCGAGATATTGCTCAAACGCACACCAGAAAATACTGAAACTCTCAGGACTGAGACACGGACATTATGGTGACCCGGGCATGCTTCCTTGACCAAGGCCGTCCCTAAGGCTTGCAAGGAGCCGGTCCCACACATTCTAATAATTTTGACCTAATTTGCTCGATTGCTCATATTGGGTCCAAACTCTTTCCAACCAACTTGGAATTTGCTCAAACGACCATCAGCTGGTCCCATGACCACCAAGGGACGGTTTCATGCCCTCTTGATCGGTCCCTCACTTCTCCATAAATTAGGTTTTATCACTTAATGCTCAGACGAGCATTATTCTAATAAATGGTCAACACCAGCATTTGATCATTCTTTCACCAACCGGTCAACTAAGGACCCTGGTGCACGCTCACTCGAGCACTTGGGCACTGCTTGGTTGTCCATCATCCCATGTGGTTGGTCCCTCCCTCACTCATGACCTATTTTCAGTAATTCATCAATTGTGAACAATTGATCAAAATTAGGGTTTTGAACAAACGCTCCACAAATCATCATTCTGAGCAAGTTCAAACACTAATAAATTTCTGTTGATCCAGCAATCAACATCTGGATTAATTATATAATATTTAGTAGTTTACCAATATTTTAATTAATGTTTATTAGGTCACGTCACAAATAAATAATTCGTCGAATTGAGCAATACTTGCTCAGTTGCTCGAATACTGATACAACTATCAATATTCAGTAATTTATCAGTAATTCGTCGAATTGAGCAATACTTGCTCAATTGCTCGAATATTGATCCAGCTATCAATATTCAGTAATTCGTCGAATTGAGCAATACTTGCTCAGTTGCTCGAATATTGATCCAACTATCAATATTCAGTAATTCGTTAGCAATACTTGCTTAGGTGCTCGAATATTGATCCAACTATCAATATTCAGTAATTTATCAAAATTGAGCAATACTTGCTCAGTTGCTCGAATATTGATCCAACTATCAATATTCAGTAATTTATCGATGCTCAGTTGCTCGAATTTACAATATTTGCTCAGATGAGCAATATCTAATAAAGTCTAACATGTTCAATCCATGAATCATTGAGCATTCGACCACTCATGCTCAATTCAACAAAACTTAGACTCACTGTCTAATAAGTCAACGACTGACTAATCAAATAAAAGTCTCGTGAAACATTAATCACGTCACATGGGGGATATTACTTAGGGTTTTGGTCTGGCGGCCTACGGCATGTGTGTTCATCCACAATGAGAAATGTGAGTAAGTCGTGCAAACGGTTGAAGGAGTTAGCAAATTAGTGGGTGGACGGTTAACCAAGTCTCCGCACGACATGGAACTGGTTTTACCACGATCTCCCACTTTCCCACTCTTTCACTCATGAAACCGTCATACTTACTTGGATCAATGTGTTCGCTATTCTGACAATATAAATAAGTTCTGAATTGATGACTGAAACAATCAATAATCGTCTATACACAAGTCCTCTCGATCAAACTTATTTACACATATTTGCAGAAACCTTCAACACATCCACAATCCTTGATCATCATTGATCCCACAATTCCAAGCTTCCCTCCTACAGATCAACCCATCTCCCTCTTTGTGACCGAATTGACTCTGGAACGACCATTGACTTGGTTTAGGCCGGAGTCCTACAGATTGATCTCTTGAACTCAAAGCACTCTCGTGCAGTGCATCTGTGTGAGGTTAAGCAGTTTGATCGGTTGAGGAGTCTTGCTCGAACCGTCATCTCTTCACTTCCCTAAAAAACCAGTAAATTGTTTTTACTCATCTATAGATTGACGACCACAGTGGGAGATCAATCTTTCGGTTGCAAACTCACATTTTCACAAAATGGTTGATCTTAGGTTAGGCTCAGTTACAAATCCTAACACAAACAACGCTAGCACTAGCAACAATGGTGGTACTCTAGAAACTACCCATGCTTCCAATATCAGTGCTGGCGATACCACTCTTCCTCAAACCAACATTGGAGACAATCACCTATTCGCCCGGTCTCTTGAAAAAATCAGAGAAAATCCACCTACCATAGGTGATCTCATGAAGGTACAAGAAACTTTTGCCAAAAACCAAATTGACATGGCTAACACACACAATGAGCTGTGCAATTATCTCAAAACTCTCACTGACGAGATGTCAGATAAAACTCGGGAGAAAGGAAAAGCCAAAGAAACACCTTCGGCTGTTGATCTTGAAGTCACTCCGATCCATGTAGTAGATGATGATGAAGTCCACAAGGATGCAGATAACTCACCGATAAAGGAACCTGCAGGCTTCATCACCCGTGAAGACCTAGAACGCTTCATGGAGGATCAAGGAAAAGACAAAACATCATCTGTTCATCGTCATCAACCTTTGTATCCCTGCTATGCAAAGAATTCCTCTACCGAAGGGCTATACCTCTCCAATGTTCACACTGTACAACGGAACGGGGAACGCTCGAGAACATGTCTCTTGATTCCTGGAAGCACTAGGCGAACATAAACACAACCATGTCGTCCGACTGAAGGAATTCTCGAAATCTCTGACAGGTCGAGCATACACTTGGTACAACAACATTGCACCTGTGAGTATCACTGGCTGGGGGAAATGGTTAATGCTTTCTACCGAAAATACTTCTTCGTCTCAGAGCGGATTACTCTCTCTCACTTGGGAAGAATGTCTCAGAGGAGCAATGAACATACGAACGACTATGGGAAAAGGTTCAGAATCCAAGCTCTGGATTGTCATGACCCGAATGTCACTGAACAACAACTTGTGGACTCGTGCATCAACAGAATGATCCCAGTCTACAAAGCCTTGCTGGAAAATCTCTGGTTCCAGACTTTCTCAGAACTTCATGAAGTAGCCAAACGATCAGCGACTACTGTACCTGCATGCTTTACAGGAAAGAGCAAAGTCTGCAAAGGTCGGGGAACCTCGAAGCAGCCGATGCCTATTCAACAATCAGTACGATCTCCAAACTTCAACAAACGTTGTTGCTGAAAGGAATGAAAGGAAAGCCGAGACACTGCATCAGAGCGCTTCTCCAACATCCTAGGCTTCTCTGAGGGCGCAAAGATGAGATAACCAATCCTGAAATGCACAAACCTCGACCCGGCATCAACGAACGGGGAAATGATCAAACGGGGACTCAAACTTCCCTCTTCCCATTGAAGAAGTGATCGAGTTACTAGAAGTCTGGGTTCAAGATTGCTGTTCATCAGGAGAGAGCCAACTGAAGAAAAAATGGAGAATCCCAGGTACTGTCACCTTCATAGATTCATCAATCATCCAACAAGTGATTGCAATATTTTGAAGCACATCTTCAAAGAGAAGGTTGATCCACAATAAGCTTCAACTGGGGGCTGAAGGAGTACACAGGACCCTCTCCGAATCAAGACCTGCACTTTCTCTGAATAACCTATCAAAGAGGCAGTTCAATCCTTGGTCGAACATATATGGGAATTGCTCTATCTGTCGAAGACACAAATGAGAGACATGTTTACAACACTGAATCACATCGTGTCAAGAAGTCCATTCCAGAAACACTTCCTGAGCCTCCAGCCACAGACAAAGAGATGTACGACTGGGGACTGCTTACCACATGTCAATCTCAGAGGAAACGATTTTGGGAGAACGATGTTGGCACCACTATCAACATTATTCCCTAAAAACCCTCAGAGCCGCAAGCATCACTCGACAAGAAGCTACTCGTGATCCCATCTCAATCAGAGGCCTTGAAGGAATGCTCGGAAATACTTATGGCTACATCACTCTCAAGGTGAACATAACTTCAACCTGGATAGAAACCAAGTTTCACATAATCAGAAAGATCCAGGATACGACATGGTCTTCAGAAGAGCGTGGATCCACGCTGAAAAGATGGCTACCGACAAAGCGCCTTTGGTTGCACATCTCTCCGAAGAAAGTTCTGATCCAGAATATTTGGTGAGCATTCCATCATTAGAGCACTTGGAGGAATTTTGAACTTTGACGAGGTTGAAGCAAGAACCTTCATGCATAGACATTCATCAAGAGGTTCCGCACTCAGGTAAGTCTCATTCATTCAATGTCTATGTCATTTATTTACTCACATGATATCCTATCATGGGGACTCAATTCTGTCAGCAACTCTGGTATTTCAAGATGTTATGAATGGTAGCTTCGCCACATTAAAATTTTACCAAGTGGTTGAATCTGACACTTCTCTGAATCGAGCATCACACTGAGACATTCATTACTGAGATGATGTCTAAGCATGGCAAAGAACACTTGGGCGTTTCTCCATAGCCTTGCAGGAGTATCCTTGTGTGCCACAAAATCAGAAAGCTCTGATGTCCACACAAGTGTTGAATCCCACTACAAAAATAAAGAAATGCTGAATTAACATAAGATACTTGGGTCTGAGACGATCAAGCCTAAGACATTTGAAACTTAACGGATATGACGCTTCAACGCTCAAGCATTTAAGAAGTCTTCAAATTGTACTCCCAATCAAAGAGTACACCTTTTTATTGGCGCATATGGCTTCAACACAAATATCTCGACGATGACACGCTGATTCAACACCAACACGATCAATCGATAAGTTTTCACTATCCCATGATAAGACTTCTGGAGCAGATGCAACATCATTTATCCATCGATGGCATGAACTCCTTCAACATGCACTGGGGACTTGATCTTATTAGACAAAATTCAAGAAATAACAAGTCATTGCAACCTGATGTGATTCCATGAAATGTCATCAACGGAACCTCTCTACATCACAATCCCCTGCATGACTGAGGAATTTCCTATCTTCACCAATCACATCCAGAATGGAGATTGCCGCTGTTATCTGCCACAACAACATCGATTCCCCGGCAAAGCCACTTCACAGTAAAGTCATATTCAGGAGAATTTGTGTTGAAATCCTAGTACACCTTCATCTTAGGAATGCTTAACTCACCAATTAGTTCATGCATACAAAGGCTCACTAGATAGAGGAGCAAAGACTATCCTTTTCGGTCTCTGAAGCAACTCCAACCACAATATCTGCATCAACAAGGATATGTGGAGGAACTCCATTCATGGTCTCAGCATCAACAAGAATTTCTGGAGAAAATTCAATTGTGATCTCAAGCATCAGTCTCGGGCGCAACATCTGGCTTCATCAACTATCCATTCTCTGAAGTGTTACTCGATGGATCATACTTATCCAAGAACTAATGATTCATATAAAGATGTGTAGACATGATAACATGTTCACATGAAAGTTTTCCCAAAGCTTGCACGACTGGCGGGCACAATCCAAAGTCTTCTACAAGATGTTCTCATCACCTCTACAAATGAGATACAACACACTTCAGGCCATGGGTTTACAAAAACGTACCAATGGGTGAAGAATGGGACAATTCTTCGTCAACGAAAGATGTTCGCCTATGTCTCTTCTACAACATACTAAAAGGGCGAATCAATCGGATATACGAGCTGAAAGATATGGCCTTTACCGTCAAGTCTACGAAATCTGAAAAAATTTGTACGGGATTACAAATTACAAATGTGCGTGCATCGTTTACTGACCTATACAACTCCAAATTGAGTGATTCTTTTCTCATGTGATAAATCAGTCTCTTAGCTTCAAAAGTTGCGGTCAACCATCGAATTCCGACGTCGTATGAGGTCCCTACGGCTTCCAGAGCATACAACATGCAAGCAGCAATTCTTGGATGGGATTCATAACTTCCATAGTCGATCTGTGTCCACCAGGTCTTTCCAACAAGTTATTCATCAAGGTACCTCCAACTTCGACCACCTAGGTCTTTACATCAATCTTCTACCCAGGTCCTCTTTCTAGGTCTTGCCAGAAGAAGGGAAAACGAAAGGGAGAGATTTAACAAAATACTGGAGACTGACGGTCCACTGATCATGACGATCAATTTCACAGTCCAAGATTTGTGGCACCGGGCTCTCCAGTCTTAATCATTCATCGTAAAAGTAACACTACCACCGGGACATGAAACCATGAACATTACATCACTCCCTCTTGAGAGTAACCTGAGTTATGGTCCCGTGACCAGGGTTTCAGAAGTGATGTTTCTACGACTGACAGAAACAGGATGGCACTGCAAGCACCATGCTCATATATCAATCAAGGGTTCCTGATCTCAAATTAATCAATAGGATTGAAATCCTTAATCAAGCGTTCAAGACACAAGCAAAGGGTCTAAAGACACAAAAGAGACGTTTTACAACAAGACTGTCTGAAGTGATTTTACACTGCCCTGTACAAATCGACGAGCTTGGAGCAATTGGTAAGGAATATAAGTTTGAATCATATGTCATTCTCTTCGTATGGATTTTCTATACAACATATCCAAAATTCACATCAATTGGATAAACGATCAAAGAGATGTGGCCAAAACATTGGACTACATGCCAGCTGAAAAATTTCTGGAAACAATATTTTATCAAAAATTTATCAAAATCCATACACTATCAAAAATACAAACAATATTTTATCAAAAATTGGATAAACGATCAAAGAGATGTGAACGCTCATTGGTTTTGTGCATACACTATCAGATCATAAATCCATACAAACAATATTTTATCAAAAATTATTTACTTCTAGCAATTGCTGAAAATCAAAATTTTATTTCACATAAATTTTTACTGCGCGAACATTCACTGGTTTTTCAAAAGTTGGACAGACGTCCATTCTAGAATTGTGAAAACTCACATACAGACATTATTTCACCATGTATAATTGTCTACTTTCAGCAGTTGTTCAAAATCAAAACATTGATTTTACAAAAAATATATTTTAACGTGAAATTCACGTAAATTTGAAATATATATATATGTTTTTTGCTCCCTCGCACGAGCATCTACCTTTGAAACGAGAGTATATTTTCAAAAAATTTGTGAAAGTTCACACATCGAAAATAATTTTTTTTTCATTAGAGCTCATAGACAAAAATTTTATTACTAACAGACGCACGTCCAAAAAAAAACTTTTTCTCTCGTACGAGCATCCACCTTTGAAACGAGAGTTTATTACATTTTGTGAAGTCTCACATATTAAAAAAAAAAAGGGGTTCTCTCTTATGCTAGGGATCATTGTTTATTTCTTAAACTAACGAACGAACACCTATTCCTAAAACAAAGATTTCTTTTTTGGGCCCGAGCCCGCAAACGCTAAACGGACCAAATATGGACGTCCGACCGACCAAATCAGCGGTGCTTCATCTCTCTGTGATCGTGGGATGATACTCTATCATACTATCAGAGTCCTTATCTGTGCATTTGCTCGTACATGACATCATTGGAGCAAATCGAGGATTCTGAAAATACCTTTGTACGACTGATAGACACATTTTTATGTCTAAGTTGTCCTCAATTTTCTGTATTGTTGGTACTCGATTTCGTACTTATTATGTTGTTTTATGTGTTTGTAGGTATTTTTTTTGGAAATAAACGTTTTTGGAAGAATCAGCTTGAAAAACTGCTAAAGGTACCCCCAGAGGACATTTGCTAAACGGACCCCAGATTTGGCTAAGGGGCTCCCAAGGTTATGTGCATCCCAAATTCATTCTCAACACCCACGGCTATGTGTAGCCCAAATTTATCCATCGCACCCATCTTCATCGTTTAAATTTTATTTTGGCGGGAAAGCTTGCCAGACAATATCATATCTTCTGGTGGGATTTTTGGCGAGTTTTAGGGAGATTAAAGCGTGTAAATTGGTTGGAGATATCCTGTTTCGATTAAACAAGACCTGGTATGCCGGTTGGATTGATAATCTAAATTTGGCTACAATCTCGTGTGGAAGCAAACAGAGGACACGAGTTCTTCACGGGTTCTGTGTGTGTTTGGAGTATGATAAGTCGCAACAGAGGCATTGTGGAGTTAACAAAAGAGATTATACGCATAATTAACAGTTCTCTCTTGTTTATCGTTTTGCAGATGCATGGCGCAATGATAACCTTGAATGACCAAGAAAGGAAAGAAAACAACCCGAGAATATTTTTTTCTTAACTACGAGTTATGGGAGATATTTTGGAGTTATGAGGAGTAATCTTTGGTCACGTCGAGTATATATCGAGTGCTGGGAAGTCGAGTATATATCGAGTGCAGGAAATCTAGAGGGTTACGGAGAGTTTGGGAGAATTTTAGAACATCACGTAATTGAAGAAATCAAGTTGCGAGAGAATACTTTTTCATTCTTCTTGTGAAGAACTTGAAGAACATAAGACTACCAGAGACATTCGTTCATGCTACAGGAACTACGACAATCAAGGGTGGGTCGCACAAACACAGTGATATGAACAGTAATCATTTATCGCTCTTTGTAACAGTGTTTTGCAACAATTATAAACGTTGCAAACACCCGGTTTTCATCATTTTCTCTCCATTTCATCATTTGTACACCTCCTTTGAGCAATAAAAATGAATTTTGAGCGTGTTTCCAACATGATGAGAGGTTAATTCTCCCATGACCAATGCGACGGAGGAAACTATTCATTTATGTTTGATTGGTAATTTCTTTTCATAATTTCAATTATTATTAATTTAATTTAATCCACTAAGATCATTATAATTGTGTGGTTTATGAGATGAAAATGGTTTTTCTTAATTAGTTGTGAATCAATTTGATGTCTTATGCTCAGAAATATTTCTTTGATAATTCATGCTTAGGGATTACAATTTAATGTTTGGAGACCTTACAGATATTAGTGAGTTAATGTGAAAAAGGGATTAATAATAATTCTTGAAATAATCTTTATCAACCAATCAGTTAAAGGAATAGTGGAATCCCGAGTCTTGGTCTAGTTTTAAATCTTGATATCACTTTATTTGAATTTATCTTTGTTTAGCTTAAAAATTTAAATTAAAAATCGAACCTTCACAAGTCTCAACGAACTTTTTACTACAACTCAATTGAAAATCACATCAATTTTGGCGTCGCCGACGCGGACTTGTCTTTAGGCTAGAGTTTTTAGATTTTTTTTTTTTTAGGTTTTTATTTATTTGTTCTACTTTACGTTTTTGGGTTTTTGTCTTTTTACTGCAGATTTTGGAATTTGGAGCGAAAGAAAAATTTGCCAAAGCTTTTGGTGAACACTTAAAAATTTGGAGTTAAAGACAAAGCGAAAAGAGCGAAAGAAAATTAAAAAAAAAAGAGAGTTTTTTTTAGATTTTGTTTTTAATCTTTTAGATTTTTTTTTAGTTTTTAGAAATTGTATTAGGATATTCTCTATTTTTGTAATTTTTATTTTTGCACTTTCCTTTTTGGACTTTGGACTTGGACATTTGGACATTCTTTTATTTTTAAACCCTACGGAAGGGTAGTTTTAAATATAAACTGTTTGCAGAGAAGGACGACAATTACGATATCGCCTCGGCCCCTCGGGTTCGTACATGACATAGGAGTCGTGGCCCGAGTCGACTACAACGGTTCATCCCCCCGTCTGGAACGTGAGGTAAGTTTGTCGAAACACTCGCAAATCCCCTGTCAGCGGGTTACTGTATTCCTTCGTTTGCATATATGTCGAGGAACTGAATACGACTGCTTTAATTTCCTAGTAAAGGGCAAGGCCTGGCCATACAAGATAAGGGTTCGGATTTCATCACCGTTATGTTCTTGCCCGTCTTAGGAAAACGATACTTAACGCGAACCTAAGCTTTAAAATTTGGAATAGAACGAGACCGATAGGGTAACGAGCTTAGTAGGAAAGTCATTCGAAAAATATTGGTTACTCTTTTAAGCATACTTCGAAGTTCATGATGGTTTCTGTGAGTTGAATGCGTGACTGCGCCTCCTTGTAATGCCGGTGAGGCCTTGGGTATCAAAGCTCCACGCAGCTTCCCTCGTCTCTATTTAACTTACTTTAACTCGGATTGATTCCAGAGAGGTTTGCTCAGATTGTAACGAATTCCTTTTCGAAAGAATAGAAGCTGGTCTAGAAACAATCTAAGTGGAGACAACAGGTTTTTTGTTTGCTAGAAAATTTTAGGTTTGCTTTGGTGGAGTCAGCCTGCTGTGTGTTTGCTTAGAACCCCCTTCCTTTAGGATTTTTTTTTCTTTTATTTGTTTTTTCTAGTGTATGCCCGAGGTCATTAGAGAACGAGCTTGGAAAAGAGACAATCTAGGTCGATTGATTAGTGAAAAACCTAGTAGATATCCTTGTGGAAGCGGGGAGCTCGAAGACTCTTCTTTTGAGAGACCCGTTTTTGGAAACTTCAGTAGAATCTGTCTCTTCGTGAGGAAAGTACCCCTAGTACTTCACTGTGCAACGATGGCAACTTTGAAAGATTACATGTTCCCAACTAGGACCAACCGAGCTTCGTGCATTAAATTGCCACCAATACGGCTAATTTCGAGATAAAACCTAGTATTCTTCGGATGATCCCTATATTCTTAGGAAAAGATGATGAGAACCCTTATTTTCATATTAGGGACTTTGAGGAAATTTGTGGGACAGGTTAGAATAAAAGACTTCATAGATGAAGTTTTGAAACTTAAGATGTTCCCCTTTTCCTTGAAAGATAAATCCAAGACCTGGCTAAACAACCTACCATCTGAATCCATTGAAACATGGCAGGAACTTATTGCTACTTTCTATACGAAATTCTACCCTAAGCATAAAACTGCAGTTGTTAGACAGAAAATTAGTTCCAGTGTGCAACAAGAGGGAGAGTCTCTTTATAGGTTTTTAGAGAGATTCAATGATCTCCTATCCCAGTGTCTTCACCATGGATTTGATAAGATGAAACTTGTAGAGATTATTTATGATGGTTTAGACTATTCGACCAAAGCCATGGTCGAGTCTATGTGCGCTGGTGAGTTCACTAGTAAAAGCGCTGATGATGCCTTTACCTTCTTAGGAGTTGTTGCTGATAAATCCCAACAGTGGGAGTCTTGTGTTGAACCCCCTAAAAGACTCTTGGTTAATAGAAGTAGCACCAATATGGTAGATACGAGTTTTGCGTCAGATGCTAAGTTTGCTTCTTTGTCTAGAAGGTTAGAAGCTTTGGAAATGGGTCAGTCTAAAAATAGGTCCCTTGTTGAACCTAATAGAACCTCTTAAGTCTCTAGTTGTGGAATAGAGCCCGATAACTCATTTTGGGAAGGTCAGGTTAGTGAAGAGCAAGCTCATGTTGTCTATAACAATGCTAGGTTTGAGAACCGTCAGAAGTTTGACCCATACTCAGAGACCTATAACCCTGGTTGGAGGAACCATCCTAATTTCTCTTGGTCTAAGGGCCAGAATCAAGGCCATTCTAGTAATTATCAGCCTCCCCCAGGTTTTGGTTATACTAAGAATTCTTCAAGTCAGGCCCAGAACCCATCTGAGAGTAGAATAACTAGCTTAGAGGAATCTCTTAGTATATTAAGAAAGAGCAAGGATATGCTATCACAAAGCCAAGAAATGTTAGTAAAGAGCCAGGGTAATTTTCAAGAGGAAACCAAGCAGAATTTTAAGAATAATTCCCAGTCTCTTGCTAAATTAGAACTTCAAGTCGGCCAAATAGCTAACTTTCTTAGTGAGAGAGAAGATGGAAGGTTCCCTAGTCATACTGATCCTAACCCTAAAGGAGAGAAATCGTACAATCATGTGAATTCTATTACAACCCTTAGGAGTGGAAGAAAGTTGACAATAAGGTTGCCATGCCTGAAAGTGAACATGCTGTAGTTCACCCTTCTGAGCTAGAAAATGAGGAGAGTGATAGAGTCTCTAAAGAGACCAATGAGGGTCCTGTTGAGCCCGGCTTTGTTCCCGAGCCCGTTCCCAGTGCTAGTTCCAACTAAGAGGGAGTCCAACTTTAATGATATATTGGAGGTTTTTAAGCGGGTAACTATCAACCTTCCATTATTAGATGCAATTAAAGCGATTCCCGCTTATGCCAAGTTTCTTAAGGATATGTGTACGCGAAAGCGAAGCTTAGTGTCCAGAAGAAAGCCTTTCTAGATAGTCACGTGAGTTCTATTATTCAGAATACCACTACTCCCAAGTATAAAGACCCAGGGTCCCCTACCATTTCTTGCACAATAGGTAAATAACGTGTTGAGAAAGCGTTGCTTGACTTAGGAGCCAGTGTGAACTTACTCCCATACCATGTGTACCTTAAGCTAGGACTTGGTGAGATGAAACCTACCCAGATGACACTCCAGTTAGCTGATAGGTCCGTTAAAATTCCTCGTGGTGTAATCGAGGATGTTCTTATAGAGGTCGACAAGTTTATCTATCCAGGTGGATTTTGTTATCCTAGATACCCAACTTTGTCCCCGACCGAGCAGAACCAAATACCGGTGATTTTAGGTCGCCCGTTTTAGCTACATCCAATGCGATCATTAGCTGTCGAAATGGTATTATGAACTTGTCTTTTGGTAATATGACTATTGAGATGAACATTTTTAATATTAGTAAGCTACCCTCTGAACTAGATGACTCGAACATAGAAGAGGTGAACATGATAGGAACATTAGTCGAGGAGTTATTACCAAACACTTTGTTAGAAGATCCATTAGAGAAATACCTAGCTCACTTTGGGATTGATTTTGATGATGATAATGTGATTAATGAGGTGAATGCTTTGTTAGATTCAACCCCTTTGTTAGACACTAGTAATGGATGGAAACCTAAGTTCGAACCACTACCAATTTCTAAGTCTACCCTAGTTCCTTCGTTAGAAGAGCCTCCTAAGTTGGACCTTAAACAACTACCAGATACCTTGAAGTATGTGTTTTTAGGCCCATCTGAAACTTTACCTGTAATTGTAGCATCCGACTTGGATAGTGATCAGGAAAGTAGGCTAGTAACCGTCCTTCAAAACAACAAGGAAGCTTTAGGGTGGACCAAAGCAGACATTAAGGGTATAAGTCCCACTGTTTGTATGCATCAGATCTATTTAGAGAGTGACACCAAACCTTCTAGGGAGATGCAACGTTGACTAAACCCCAATATGAAAGAAGTAGTTCGAACCGAGGTCCTTAAGTTGTTAGATGCATGCATTATCTACCCTATTTCAGACAGTAAGTGGGTCAGCCCCGTTCAGGTTGTTCCCAAGAAATCCGGTATTACTGTAGTCCAGAATGATAACAATGAATTATTCCCAACCCAAGTGACCACGGGTTGGCGTGTTTGTATTGACTATAGGAAATTGAACAAGGTCACTAGGAAGGACCACTTTCCCCTTCCCTTCATCGACCAGATGCTAGATAGATTAGCTGGACATAGTCATTACTGCTTTTTAGATGGCTACTCTGGCAATAATAATATCGTTATTGCCCAGAAGACCAGGAGAAAACCACTTTTACCTGTCCCTTTGGTACTTTGCGTATAGACGCATGCCTTTCGGTCTATGTAACGCCCCTGCGACTTTTCAGCGTTGCATGATGAGCATATTTTCAGATATGGTAGAACGGTTCTTAGAGGTCTTTATGGATGATTTTTCAGTGTTTGGTTCATCTTTTGATGAGTGCTTGCATCATTTGTCATTAGTGTTGACTAGGTGTAAGGAAAAGAATCTAGTACTTAATTGGGAGAAATGTCATTTCATGGTTCGATCAGGAATTGTTTTAGGGCATATCGTATCTTCTAAGGGTATAAATGTATATAAAGCCAAAGTTGACCTTATCAAGACTTTACAGGCCCCAAAAACCGTAAGAGATATTAGTTCATTCTTAGGGCATGCAGGTTTTTATCGTCGATTCATTAAGGATTTTAGCTTGATTTCTAGACCTCTTTGCAATTTACTTGCAAAAGATGTTAAGTTTGTCTTTGATGATGCTTGTTTAAAGGCTTTTGAGAAGCTTAAGACTTTACTTACTACTGCCCCCATAGTCTAGGCACCCAACTGGAACCTACCCTTTGAGATCATGTGTGATGCTTCAGATTATGCTATTGGTGTTGTGCTAGGTCAGCGAGAAAACAAATTACTTCATATGATGTACTATGCTAGCAAAACTCTGAATGATGCCCAGTTGAATTATACCACTACGGAGAAGGAACTGTTAGCCATTGTGTTTCTCTTAGGTTCTAAGGTCATAATCTTCACCGATCATGCTGCTTTGAAGTATCTTCTTTCCAATAAGGATACTAAACCTAGATTGATTAGATGGATCCTCTTGTTACAAGAATTTTCCTTAGACATTAGAGACAAAAAAGGTGCAGAAAATGTAGTAGCAGACCACTTATCTAGGCTTGTTGTGGATACCCCTAATGATTCTCCTCCTGTTAGGGATATTTTTCCTGATGAACAACTGTTCTTTGTTACCCAATTACCTTGGTATGCGAATATAGTGAACTGTCTTGTTACTGGTCGAATGCCCCAACATTGGGGTAAACAAGATCGTTCTAGGTTTTTAGCCGAGGTTAAGCACTTATTTTGGGATGATCCTTATTTGTTTAAGTATTGTCCAGACCATATTATTAGGAAATGTATACCTCAGAGTGACCAGTCCCGTATTATTTCCTTTTGTCATGATCATGCTTGTGGGGGTCACTTTAGTGCTAAGAGGACTTCTGCTAAGATATTGCAGTGTGGATTCTATTGGCCTTCGTTGTTTAAAGACTCCCACAGTTACTGTGTTACTTGTGAACGTTGCTAGAAATTAGGAACCATTTCCCGTAGGAACATGATGCCCTTGAACCATATTTTAGTTGTTGAGGTCTTTGATGTGTGGAGTATTGACTTTATGGGTCCATTTCCTAATTCTTTTGGTAACTTATACATCCTTGTCGCTGTAGACTATGTCTCTAAGTGGATTGAGGCGGTTGCGTGTAAAACCAATGACCATAGGGTTGTTATTGAGTTCTTGAAAGATAATATACTTACACGTTTTGGTACACCGCGTGCTATAATTAGTGATGGAGGGTCGCACTTTTGTAATGGACCTTTTAAGCTTTTGATGAAGAAATATGGTATTACACATAAGGTAGCTACCCCGTATCATCCACAGAGACTAGTGGTCAGGTAGAGGTTTCCAATAGGGAGATAAAACGTATATTAGAGAAAATAGTTAATCCTAATCGGAAAGACTGGTCGTCTAGGCTTACTGATGCCTTATGGGCTTACCGTACTGCGTTTAAGACCCCCATTGGAATGTCACCTTATCGACTTGCGTATGGCAATGCATGTCACTTACCTGTTGAGTTAGAACATATTGCATATTGGGTTGTTAAGCAGCTAAACTTTTCACTTGACAAGGCAGGAGCCCATAGGAAACTCCAACTCAATGAGTTGGAAGAGATTCGTGGAGATGCATACGATAGTGCTAAGGAGTATAAGAACAAAATGAAACTTGTGCATGATAAGAATATTTTAAGAAAGTCATTTTCTCCAGGTCAAAAAGTTCTTCTGTATGATACCCGCTTGCATCTTTTCCCTGGGAAGTTACGTTCTCGGTGGACGGGTCCTTTTATTGTTCGCACTGTCTTTCCTCATGGAGCTATTGAGATCGAGACACCGGATGGTAGTAGTTCTTCGAAGGTTAACGGTCAGAGATTGAAACCCTTTTTAGAGCCCTTTCCTACAGGTGATGTTGAGGAGGTCCCTCTGGAGGACCCAGTTTACCCTTGATTGACCATCAAGGCGATTTGTATGTTGTATATTAGTTCTTGATTTCTCTCTTCACCCAGGTACTATCTTTCCGACTTCTCTCTTTATTGATTCCTCCTGTTACTTTACTTTTTGGTATTGCTCTTTCATTAGAAACATTGAGGACAATGTTAGATTTAAGTTTAGGGGTGGGGAAGAAACTTTTTGTTAGCTTTTAGTTTCAATAAATAAACTCCAGAGCCTAGAAATTTATGGTTATTAAGGTTGGCACTAACCAATCTAAGTGGATGGGAACATCTTGGTTGTAGGAGTTGAGGAACCAATCTGATTAGATGGAAACATCTAAAGAGTCTATTTATAAAAGCACAGAGCTCAGGTGTTAGAATTAAAAAAAAAACATGGTAGTTTCGCCATATCTCATTGAATCCTTTTCACCTTCTGTTTTTATTTTTCTTTTCTTTTAAGTGATTTGGTAGGGCACACGATTCAAGTTGTTACCATTGCTAGGGTGAAATAGAGTGATTGGGATACCACCAAAAAAAAAGAAAAAAAACGAATTGAGACCATACCATCAGACCAATCGGAATAAATTCAATAAAGTCGACCATTGGTGCCCTTGTATATGCAAGTTGTGTTGACCTAGAGTTAGGATTATCACCCGCTGGTTTCCTTGTATTTTCCAGATGTGTTGATACTAGTAAGACCGGTATCTCATTCCATTAGGATAGGTTCATCCTAGTAGTGGCCTTCAGACATATATGGGAAACACCGTTCACCTTAGTCAAACCATCTACGTTTTTGTCTCTACATCCATCTTCTCCATCTATCCATGTGATTGGTTGACTCCGGTTATGATGTCCAGAAACTATCTGAGTAGAGATCTGTGACGTATATATGAATTTTAGTATGCTTGAGTGCAAACTCGTGTACAACAATAGGAATTTCGCATCAGGGTACTTCCTCCTGTATTCAATAAGTATACCAACCAAGGAGATTCTTTAGTGCCTTCCAAGGTTATGCGTAGATAGCTAGGGTCTGGAGTAAATGTTTTTGGGTACACCTCTGGTAAACCCTCCCGAGATTAACTCGGTCACTAGGGACACCTAGTGAGTTAGGTTTTTATTTTTCTAGATTAGATTTGCTCGAGGACTAGCAAATAATAAGTTTGGGGGTATTTGATAGACACATTTTCGTGTCTAAGTTGTCCTCAATTTTCTCGTATTGTTGGTACTCGATTTCGTACTTATTGTGTTGTTTTATGTGTTTGTAGGTATTTTTGGAAATAAACGTTTTTGGAAGAATCGGCTCGAAAATCGCTAAAGGTACTCAGGAGGACATTTGCTAAACGGACCCCGATTTGGATAAGGGGCTCCCAAGGTTATGTGCAGCCCAAATTCATTCTCAAAGCACCCACGGCTATGTGTAGCCCAAATTTATCCATCGCACCCATCTTCATCGTTTGAATTTTATTTTGGGGAAAGCTTGTCGACAACAACATATCTTTGGTGGGATTTTTGGCGAGTTTTAGGGAGATTAAAGCGTGTAAATTGGTTGGAGATATCCTGTTTCGATTAAACAAGACTGGTATGCCAGTTGGATTCGTCTAAATTTGGCTACAATCTCGTGTGGAAGCAAACAGAGGACACGAGTTCTTCACGGGTTCTGTGTGTTCATAACTTGTTCTGTGTGTGTTTGGAGTATGCTGAGTCGCAACATAGGCATTGTGGAGTTAACAAAAGAGATTATACGCATAATTGACAGTTGCAGATGCATGGCGCAGGCAAGAAAGGAAAGAAAACAACCCGAGAATATTTTCTTAACTACGAGTTATGGGAGATATTTTGGAGTTATGAGGAGTAATCTTTGGTCCTATCGAGTAAATATCAGGGTCTGGGGAAGTCTAGAGGGTTACGGAGAGTTTGGGAGAATTTTAGAACATCACAAAATTGAAGAAATCAAGTTGCATAGAATACTTTTCTGTTGCTGCTATGAAGAACTTGAAGAACATAAGACTACCAGAGACATTCGTTCATGCTACAGGAACTACGACAATCAAGGGTGGGTCGCACAAACACAGTGATAGCAACAATAATCATTTATCGCTCTTTGTAACAGTGTTTTGCAACAATTATAAACGTTGCAAACACCCGGTTTTCATCATTTTCTCTCCATTTCATCATTTGTACACCTCCTTTGAGCAATAAAAATGAATTTTGAGCGTGTTTCCAACATGATGAGAGGCTAATTCTCCCATGACCAAGGCGACGGAGGAAACTATTCATTTATGCTTGATTGGTAATTTCTTTTCATAATTTCAATTATTATTAATTTAATTTAATCCACTAAGATCATTATAATTGTGTGGTTTATGAGATGAAAATGGTTTTTCTTAATTAGTTGTGAATCAATTTGATGTCTTATGCTCAGAAATATTTCTTTGATAATTTATGCTTAGGGATTACAATTTAATGTTTGGAGACCTTACAGATATTAGTGAGTTAATGTGAAAAAGAGCTTAATAATAATTCTTGAAATAATTTTTATCAACCAATCAGTTAAAGGAATAGTGGAATCCCGAGTCTTGGTCTAGTTTTAAATCTTGATATCACTTTATTTGAGTTTATCTTTGTTTATCTTAAAAATTTAATTTAAAAATCGAACCTTCACAAGTCTCAACGAACTTTTTACTACAACTCAATTGAAAATCACATCAACGACTAGGTTCAAGTTGCTTGTCTCGTCAATCGGAAAATCACCATTTAATGCTTACTGCGGAACATGACTGTCCCTCACTAAGCAGGGGACTTAATGTTGATGGTGGATTTTCAACAAAGGTCAAAATCGTAAAATCATGATACTGCGTGTTTCTGACCCGACCAGAACGCATGTGACGATTCATATTTTACGATTCGTGAACCGTTTCACGATCTCTGATCGAGTTCCTCTCGGAGCCATGATGAATATGATTCTCGAAAGGTCTCACACTAGCTGAGCGTTCGATGATGTGCATTTCATCATGACCTCTATTTAGAATAACATGATTGGGTGGTCCTCCTACATAATTTTTTGTTGAGAGGGCTTAACGCCTTCAGGATGTCGGTGACACTCGTTGTTCCCTGACAACATAGAGAGACCCACCTCTACATAGAAGAACGATTGGGCGGTCCTCCTACATAATTGTTTGTTACGAGGGCTTAACGCCTTCAGGACGTCGGCGACACTCGTTGTTCCCTGACTATGTAGAGAGACCGTGTATAGATTCAGGCGGCTCTCCTACATAAGTGTTTGTTGAGGGGGCTAAACGCCTTCAAGACGTTAACAACGTTGCACGTTGTTCCCTGACTGTGCACCTTTCAGAACGAGTATGATGCTTTAACTATCTCATATCTCGATTCTAAAATAGATTAATTCTACCGTGACATTCACCACTGAATTCCTAGAAAATAATCTATTATATCTTATTACTCCGTTCTAAGAATCCCTGACTGACTCCATGGATTAGTAATAGATAACCAATCCATCTCATTACCAGTTCCTCGAATTCCCTGGCTGAATTCATGGATTAGTAATAGATGCAAAATTCATGATTATTGCTCCGTTTTATGAATCATTCTCCGCTGAATTTCATGAATTAGTAATAATTACTCAACAATCGGGCATTTGGACTATCACCGAGTAAGCCCCAATAAAATGGTGCAAGTGTACTCAACAATGATGCACGAATAAGCACCCAAATGCACAAACGAGCATTCGAAAATATGGACAAATGAGGAATCCTACACAAAATAGGAGAGAGAAAATAATAATAAAAAAAATTGAAAATAGGCGCCTAGGGACCGGGCCTATCGGCCTGCCGGCCATGCCGCCGAGGCCGGTCCCCACGCCTCTTCCTTTTATTTTTCTTATTTTATTTATTTTCATGAACTCATGAAAACTCCTTCATTCAAGCAACTTTCCTTGTTTGAGCAAAACTCACGGTTTCTCCATATTTTCACGGTTTCATGAAAAATAATAAAATAGGGAAAGGTGTCGTGGGACCGGGCTACCTAGCCGGCCGGCCATGCCCTAGCTGTGGCCGGTCCCACACCTTGCAATCCCTTATTTTCATAATTATTATTTCCCTCATCTCATGAAACTCCTTCGTTTGAGCAAAAATCATGGTTTCTTCATATTTTCTCAAATATTGCTCAAACCATGAAAAAGCCAAAAACTCAAATGGTCACATGACCGACTAGGCTACTCACGCCAAATATTAAAATATTATTATTTTAATATTTTCCAAATTTTGATCAAACGAGCAAAGTCCTACTTGCTCATTCGAGCGAAATCAAGAATTTCAGTCAAAGATCGAACTCTTCTGAAAATCCGAGATATTGCTCAAACGCACACCAGAAAATACCAAAACTCTCAGGACTGAGACACGGATATTATGGTGACCCGGGCATGATTCCTTGACCGACCAAGGCCGGCCCTAAGGCTTGCAAGGAGCCGGTCCCACACATTCTTATAATTTTGAGCTAATTTGCTCAATTGCTCATATTGGGTCCAAACTCTTTCCAACCAACTTGGAATTTGCTCAAACGACCATCAGCAGGTCCCACGACCACCAAGGGCCGGTTTCATGCCCTATTGGTCGGTCCCTCACTTCTCCATAAATTAGGTTTTATCACCTAATGCTCAGACGAGCATTATTCTAATAAATGGTCAACACCAGCATTTGATAATTCTTTCACCAACCGGTCAACTAAGGACCTTGGTGCATGATCACTCGAGCACTTGGGCACCGCATGGTCTTCCATTATCCCATGTGTTCGGTCCCTCCCTCACTCATGACCTATTTTCAGCAATTCAACAATTGACGAACAATTGATCAAAATTAGGGTTTTAAACAAACGCTCCACAAATCATCATTCTGAGCAAGTTCAAACACTAATAAATTTTTGTTGATCCAGCAATCAACATCTGGATTAATTATATAATATTCGGTAGTTTACCAATATTTTAATTAATATTTTATTGGGTCACGACACCAATAAATAATTCGTCGAATTGAGCAGTACTTGCTCAGTTGCTCGAATATTGATCCAACTATCAATATTCAGTAATTCGTCGAATTGAGCAATACTTGCTCAGTTGCTCGAATATTGATCCGACTATCAATATTCAGTAATTCGTGAGCAATACTTGCTTAGGTGCTCGAATATTGATCTAACTTGAAAAGGCAAGGGTACCCAAATATACCTCAAGCTAAAACTTTTCCTACCTATAAGTCTTTTCTCCGAAAGTGATTGTCTATGGATGAGTCGAGACAATACAACTAATTGGTTCACACTTCATGTGATCGTCTATGGATACGAGATCGAGACAATACAACAACGAAGTATGTTTACTTGATACAAAGGTTCGGATTTAACCAAACACAATATGATTGCTTATCAAGTAAATATGAATTAACGTTTGTGTGATTTACTTTAATTATAATAAAATAATTATAATGCGGAAAATAAAAGTAAATGACACAGCAAGATTTTGTTAACGAGGAAACCGCAAATGCAGAAAAACCCCGGGACCTTGTCCAGAATTTAATACTATCAGGATTAAGTCGCTACATAGAATTACACCTAACTTCGTATAGTTGAGACCAAGTAACTAACCCTATAGTTCACTTAGTTCCGTCCACGCCTCCGACTTGTGAATAAGTCACGTACTTGGAACAATTCCTTTGGTTCGTATTCCAAACAGTAAAGGAACAATAAATCATTTGGTATCAACTCTATTCAACCAAGTGATATGAGTCGGACAAAGGCTCTTCGTTTTATCTTAACATAAACTCCTTCGTCGGGTCCTTAGATCTATCTTATGTTCAATCACCCAAAGGTAATCGTTTAAGATTAAGCCAATCAATACCTTTAATCACAAGGAAACATATTGATGCCGATCTACTAATTAATCTATCCAATCTACCACAAGGATAAACCGATTATTAATTGGATCCTCTTTTACCGAAACAAGTATCGTGCACACCAAAGATTATAAAACCCAAGTCATATCTTCAATATCTTCTTTGTCTTCAAATCTTCTTAAATCTTCAATAAAACCTCGCACACAATCACTTGAATCTCTTGTGATCAATCACGCATTAACGGAGCATGTTAACAATGGATTATCATAAGATCATCTTTAGAACTAACAATAGTCTAAAGATCCCTGTCGAAACTCCTCGAACTAGTTTGAGTGAATCTTACATCGGAGAGAAGATTCTCAAGAATAAACAAACTAGGTGCAATCAGATTTCAACCACCGTTAGTCAATCAAATCAATCGAAAACAAAGATAAACCGCAATTATCTAGTTTCCCACCAACGGGTCGCGCTAGAGCTTCTGAATCCCAAAGAAGACTTTAAATTGAGCGGCCGTAAGAGATTTCGCCTTATTAGGTTACTCTCCTCTCCGAATAGGCGGCTACACCAGTAACAACAACAAAAGAGTAAATCTGTTGTTACGAAGGATTAGTTTGCTAGAAAGGCTAACTTCGTGTATTTATAGACAAGGAAGTTTGGACACCAAGGAATTTCCAAAACGAAAATATTCTCAAGATATTCATAAAAGCACAGATTCGGTTTTCATAATTCCTGGAAATGCTCTGTCCAAAAATAACGATCGAAATCTCTCGGAAAATCTAATTAGTAAATGCATATTACTAATTATGTAATTTCCCTACAAAATGAAATTAATAACCTTAATTAAAAGATTCTTAACTTACTTATGTTTTGATATTGGGATTCTCTTCCCTTAGCCGTTAAGGAATATCTTTGAACAATTATAGAAATAAACATTCACAACACGTGTTCAAAGTTTGTCGACATCTTAACTTTGTAAGTTCTCTTTCACACTTACAACCTTGAAACCGATTTGCCACACTTCCAAACAAGTTTAGAATTGGTTCATCTGACTTTCAAGAACTATGTGATTGATCAAACCAACATTCAATCACAATCATGGGTTTACGGTTCTACCAAAACAAGTTTCGGTTCTACCTCCATGTGAGTACTGTGCATAGTCACACTAGCTTCCCAAAAGTTCAGTTGACTAGGTACTAGGATCGATTCCTCACATATATATGGTATCTAACTTATATATGTTGCACATGTCCATATGATCGGTTCCCCTTTCTGATATAAACCTTGTTGCACCCCATACAAGGATCGGTTCCCTTTGATGTACCGCACCCTTACTAGGATTGGTTCCCTTTCCTTACAAGGATCGGTTCCCTTTCCCTTACAAAGTCATACATACAAAATCCGATCATACCACGTGTGATTACTTAAGATCGGTTTTACTAATAAAAGTTATACCAATACATAAGTAAGGCCTTTGTGAACAGTTCTACCAAGAACACAACAAGTTGTGAGCGGTTATACTTTATCACACATATTGGTTGTTCATAAGATATGCAATGAATAACAAAACCAATAACACCTGGCAATTTCCTTCTCGGTTCACAAACAAGTTTATGAACTTACTTCATTAGAACATATGTAAACATTGTTCCCTAGGATGAAATCCTCACCTCATACCCATACATAATCACAATAGCATTCAAATAATTATGGCGATGTCTTATCTACAAAGTTTAATGGTTAAGAAATAAACCTCGTATTGTATTCCTTAATACTATGTCTATCTAGAGTTCAAATATGCTTCGCAGTTATGTTTTCAATATGCACGACTTGAAAGATACGTTAGGGAATGAAACAGTTCAAGTCAAATATCACTAACCTCAAGTGGAAGGATGATTGTTGTCGTTGGCTCCTTGCTTCTTCACATCTTCAAGTCTTCGCAATACTTGAAGTGTCTCATATCCTAATACTTTCAAGCTAACATATACGAAGTTTAACTCTAGTACATAATCAAGCGACTCTTAACATGAGTTTTGATTCACTAAAATATGACAACCAAACTTGACATACCAACGCTTGGTGGGTTCAACCGAGCCATGCTCTAACACAACTATCAATATTCAGTAATTTATCAAAATTGAGCAATACTTGCTCAGTTGCTCGAATATTGATCCAACTATCAATATTCAGTAATTTATCGATGCTCAGTTGATCGAATTTATAATATTTGCTCAGACAAGCAATATCTAAGAACGTCTAACATGTTCAATCCATGAATCATTGAGCATTCGATCACTCATGCTCGATTCAACAAAACTTAGACTCACTGTCTAATAAGTCAACCACTGACTAATCAAATACACATCTGCTTCGCAGACTCCACGTTCGTGAAACATCAATCATGTCACATGGGGGGATATTACTTAGGGTTTTGGTCTGGCAGCCTACGGCACGTGTGTTCATCCACGATAAGAAATGTGAGTAAGTCGTGCAAACGGTTGAATGAGTTAGCAAAGTAGTGGGTGGACAGTTAACCAAGTCTCCGCACGACATGGAACTGGTTTTACCACGATCTCCCACTTTCCCACTCTTTCACTCATGAAACCGTCATACTTACTGGGATCAATGTGTTCACTATTCTGAAAATATAAATAAGTTCTGAATTGATGACTGAAACAATCAATAATCGTCTACACATAAGTCCTCTCGATCAAACTTATTTACACATATTTGCAGAAACCTTCAACACATCCACAATCCTTGATCATCATTGATCCCACAATTCTCAGCTTCCCTCCTACAGATCAACCCATCTCCCTATTTGTGACCGAATTGACTCTGGAACGACCATTGACTTGGTTTAGGCGGGAGTCCTACTGATTGATCTCTCGAACTCAAAGCACTCTCGTGCAGTGCATCTGTTTGAGGTTAAGCAGTTTGCTCGGTTAAGGAGTCTTGCTCGAACCGTCATCTCTTCACTTCCCTAAAAACCAAAGAAATCGTTTTCCCCATCTACGATGTTAACTTGGGAAGTTTCGTATTGATCGATTAATCATTTGAAATTACTCGAGGCTAGTGGTATGTGTAAGATTACCATTGTTGTCTTCCAAGGATGTTTCAATGATTAAATGAGAGTTTTAGAACGACTACCAATATCTGGATATAGCACAATATGTATACTTTGTATGCGTACTGTGGAAATCTAGTTCAGGTCCGGAACTCTTGTTTGCGATCGGGTTTACCTGTGAAAAGGTCTGGAGCTGTTTGCGAATGACTAGACAAAGGCCAAGTCCAGAACTGTTGTTCGTGTACCATGTTTTCGAACTGCTGGACTAAGTCAAAGTCCGGAGCTGTTGTTCACGTACTCAGTTTGTGAATACAATGGTCAAGTTCTAAAATTGGTAAAGTGTGATTTTCGAACTCAGGTTCGTTTGCAAACTAAAGTCCCTCGAGCTTTAATGAATAAGGTGTGTGAACTAGTTTTACAAACCGTGGCATTATGTTCATGAATTGGTTGTTGTATAAGTACTTTGTACAATTACAAACCAAACCGATTTTGTACAACTCTTTTGAAACACATTTAGATTCATTTGATTGTCTATCATGATTGATTGATCATCATATTTGATCTTGAAGTGTTAGATGAATATGGCTAAGTTATCAGAGTTAATATGGCTAACTTCGGTTAACTATTATTGAGCCAACAAGGTATACACGTTTGGCTTGGTTCATCCATATCTAAATATAGGTATATTTCAATTGTGTGTATCAAGATAATACCATCTAACAGTGGAGATTGATTGCTTAGTTTCTAAGCAGACTTAGCTTGAATATTAAATTAGGAGTTCATCTAACGGTGAATATCAATTGCTTTGTTACTAAGCTTTCTTATCTTTGATTATGAGCAACCCTGATTTGAAAGACTAGGTTTTTCCAAAACCATTATTAGGTTAACGACTTGAAGACTTCATTTGGAATTCGTGAAGCCAGATCCAACTATTTTCTCTGTAGTTGTGTATTCTGATTTTACTTGTTCTATCGTATTGAGTTTTATCTTATCTAAGATTTACCCGAGAATCATATCTAATAGGTAAGATATAAAAGTAATCACAATAATTCTTCGTCTCAGACTCTTGTGATTCTGAAACAACTTCTTCTGTTAATCAGTTAGGTTATTGTGAGGAGACTAATATTTGTAGGCTGCTCTTCGGGAGTATAAGACCGGATTATTAGTTGAGTTTCCTGTTCACCTGGATTTATCTTAAGACGGAAACAAAACCATAATAGACATATATGTGGGCGAAAAATTTGTTTATAAGTCTTCGACTTTGGGTCGTAGCAACTCTTAGTTGTGGGTGAGATCAGCTAAGGGAATCATGTGCGCAGAGTCCCGTTAGGATTCAAGAGGCGTAAGGAACGCGACTTAATCGGTACCTTAATCGGTGTGAGACTTGGTTAGGGCTCAACCACATTCCAAAAGTTTATGATACTTAGCTGTTTTTATAATGGAAGTGATCGATTTGAAACGGACGAGCTCCTTTATAATGGAAGTGGATCTCCGCAACAAGCAAAAAGGCAAAACTTTGGAAAACAGAGTGAGTCACGTGTTCAACACGTTGCCCTTAAGACATTAGCGCCCGGCTACACTCAAGAGTGATGCTATAGCCCTCACAGGACGGATATCTCCAGGATAAAACACCCTAATACACCTACTACTAGCATAAGTAGTAGATGCTCAACTTGAGCTTGGCAACTCCGAAAAAACCCTTAAGGAAAATCGCGAACGCATAAGAAAACAATATAAAATATCTTCCCTCTAAAATATAGAGAAACCCCTTTCCCATAGATTTTACAAAAGTAGTGAATTTCTTTATATAATGGAATAATACAACTTAAAAAGATGAACTCCCGATGTGGGACTAAAAAGGTTATATAGTCTCTTAAAACAACTAAAAGTGGAAACTCCATGGTGTGGGACTAATAAGTTTTTCATTCAGAAAAGAAAACTATAAATTATAATTTATATTAAAACTTTAAAAATCATATTTTATTAATCTTTTTCCAACAATCCCCCACATGAATGAAAACTCAATAAAACACGAAAACACAGATAGATCTTGGTAAATCAACAACCAAATCTCACAGATAGATCGTGCATGTTGAAGTCATACTAGCCATTCCAACGTCATCTCCCTCACACAACAGTGTGTTCACCCCAGGGTCATACTATGGATTGCAAAAATCATATAGTATAGAGAGCTTTCATCTTTAGCTCCTCACAAGTGAGACTAAAGGTTCCTTTCACCAAAGTGAAAAAACATGAACTAGTGAACCCTTAGTGACCCTTAGATCCTAAGTTCCAAAGAATACCTAAACCATCAAAACGAAAATCACATAAAAAGCGCAGGAAATACCATTTTAGGCAGAGGTGTCCATGAGGTCTTGAACCTTTGCTTAGTGAGATATTTCCGGAGTTACTTGCTAGAGACAGTGAACTATGTCTTAAACTTCTAGCGTTTGATGTAATTCGCGATAACGACCACGGATGATATCTCCAAGGTTGCTGCCAAGCTCGTGCCGCTTTATCCAATTTGGCCCCGCACATATCCCTGTTTCTCGTAATGCTCTAGAGAATCAAAGCTCATATTCTCATAGGAAGCGGCCCCACTTCCTCATTCAGATAGGTGAGTTTTCATAAAGAGTGTTACTGCTACACCCCACTTAAATCTTAAATTGAAACTATAGAACTCATTAAGACTTCTTAAAAGTCATCCTTCACATACACTCACACTATCACGTCTACACCATAGGGAAGGGACAGAGAATGAAATTCTCTGATAGGGTTTACCTTTACCCACCACAAATTAGTTGTCTCATTCGAAACCTTGATCTTTGGATCTCCAGTCAGCAAGGTTGAGTATCCTTCATGGCAAGTTTAATTTATGAGCTTAAGCCCCACCCCCCTCGATGCATTTTTAACTATCTCTTTGTACAAACCTTTCGTCAAAGGTTTTGCGATACTCTCCTTGGACTTTATCCAATCAATGGAAATAACGCCAATTGAGATTAGTTATTTTTAGTTTTAGCTATTATAGCTTGGCTAACACAATGTATAGATATAGCTGGCACAGCTCATGCCGTAGAGGAATGTCTTCTAAAAGCATCTTAGGCACTTGGCCCCTCTCGTGCTTTATCTAACGCAATACTCTCGATTCCATAATGAATTGAGCAATATAAGTATGTTTGGAAATTTTCCAAAATAAACCCTCCTGCTAGAGTGAAACCATATCCACTCGTAGACTTAGACTCCTCTCGAGTCAACTATCCACTTTTTGCATCACAAAGTCCCTCAAGGACAACAAGATACCTTTCATAAATCAAACAAAAGGTAATAGAGTATTTTAGGTACCTAAAATACTCTACTAAGTGCATCCCAATGCTCTTCCTCTGGACTACAAGTATATCAACTTAACTTACTCACAATATAGGCAATGTATGGACTCTTACAGTTCATTAAATTCATCAGACATCCTATAACTCTTGAGTATTCAAGTTAAGATACTCCATTACCCTTATTTTTCTCGACTCTACAAGAAGAATCGTATGGAGTACAAGCAAAGCTTACAATCGACTAATTGTATATCTTAAGCACAAATTTAACACAATGAGAATGACTAAGACTATAAATTCTTGATTATCGTCTGATCCTCATCCATAAGATTACATCAAAAAGGGCCTAAGTCTTTCAAGTCAACGTTCTCATTCAGTGCATGTTTTTAGTGGAATTAATCACATCTATGTTTGTATCAAGTATAAACATATCATCAACATATAAGCATACAATCACACAGGCATCCTTAACAAGTTACTTGTAAATATATTTGTCAGATTCATTAACTTAAATCCACTACACATTATCACATGATCAAATTTTCCATATCACTGTTTACGTGCTTATTTGAAAACCATACAAAGATTTGTTCAACTTACAAACTTTGTCTTCATAACCTTTCACTACAAAGTCCTCAGGTTGGTCCATGTAAATTTCTTTATCTAATTCACGTTTTTAGAAAAGTTGTCTTAACATCCATATGGTGTATCTCCAAGTTGTTTATGACAGCAATAGCAATTAGCTCACAAGTGAATAAGAATCAAGGAAATATACACCTTCTTTTAGTTTATAGCTTTTAGCTACCAACTTAGCCTAATATTTTTCATAGTTCCATCTACCTAACGTTTCCTCTTAAAGACTCATTTACATCCCATGGTCTTACTCCCTGTAGGAAACTAGCAAGCTCCCAAGTCTGGTTCCGACGGACTAAGTCCATTTCACTAAATGAAGCTTCTTAATAGAATGGGGTTTCAGTAGATGTCAAGGCTTCCTTACAAGTCTCGGGCTCAGACTAAGCTAGGCATGTTATGGAGTCGGCTTCATAAGAAGTCTCAATTCTAATTCTTTTACTTCTCTTAGGCTCAACCTCAACTTCATCTTCCTTTAAGGTAAGTTCTGACTATTCGAAAATAAATGTAGGGGATCAACATCACATCTCTAATGAGGTAAAAGTTTAATAATAAACATGTTCAAAGAACTCAGCATCCCTAGATTCCATAATAGTATTCACACCAAAGTCAGAAAAAGCAGATTTCACAACCAAAAACTATATGCAGTAGGGTACTGGATATCTTATCTAAACACCCCCACACTTTGACGTATGCATAAGAAGGTTGTCTATATTTCCATAAACATATGGAGTTTTATCTAATCCTTTAAAGGTTACTCTATTCAGGATATAACAAAATTAGAGGACGACCCCCCACAAGTTGGCGGTTAATCCTTTAATCAACATGGCATAAATCATCTCCTTAATGGTTCTGTTCTTACGTTCAACTATACCATTAGACTACGGTGAATAAGGAGGTGTGATCTCATCAATAATGCCATTTAACAAGTAAAGTTCTCCTATATGAATTTCATACTTGCCATCACGTTCAGACCTAACCCTTTTAGCGGTAACATATACTTTGCTTTCAATTTCAAGTTTATACTCTTAAGGCTTCTAAGGCATCATCCTTACCCCTAAGTAAGTATACAAGATAGTACCTCGTACAATCATCTATGAAAGTTATAAAAACACCTTTTACCACCTTAGTTTGGGTTGATTTCATGTCAACTAGGTCTAATCAATTAATTCTAAGGGCTTAGAATTACTCTGAGCAATTTTGCTAAAAGGTTTTATAGCATATTTTGATTCTACGAATATTTAACTTTTGTGTTCAATATCAAAACTAAATTTGGGTATGCAGCTTACGCTTTCCAGTTTATGCGTTGACTTATGTAAGTTTACGGTTCCATGTCTACCATGCAAAACATTCAATCACACAAAATAAAACACAAGAATCAACTACTTCATCGATTTTTTTCGTTAAGCTTATATTGACCTTAAGTCTTATAACGTTGCCTTCAAAATCACCGCCCTTAGGTACGACAAGTTTTCCGATTCAATTAATATTTTAAGTCTTTTACCATCTACAATGTAACAAGATACAAGATTCTTGCATATGATCGGAACATGAAAACTTCATTCAATGTGAGAATATTAGAGATATGAGCTTCGCTCGACCTTTCCCTTTTATGCAACCTCTGTCAGCAGTGAGTTACTTATATAGAGTTTCTAGACATTTCATATCCTCCGATAGGAGGTGAACAAGTCTCTCTTTTTCAACAGACATGCTTGGTGGCTCCAAGAGTCCACCTACTAGTCTCTCACATTGGTTATTAAAATAACTTCTGACATCATGCAACTGAACTCGTACTAGTTTTTTTCAACTAAATTAGCATTAACTATCTACTAATTAAGGTTTTTATGTTGCCTACAATTTATTGCCGTATGGCTAGGATTTTACACACATAAAAATCACCCTTAATTAATGTAATGCTAGATTCACGTTTAAGAAACATACCTTTCTTAAGAAGACTACGCTTAGAGTTGCGTTTGATGTTCCCATCTTTGTCAGCTTTTGAAAAATTGTGTTCATCCACATGAGCTTGTTAGCCATGTCCATTTCCAGTTTCATGTCACAATCTTCGTTTATACTCTGACTAGGGAGACGGTAATTTTCCAATCACCTAAAGCACCACATCTCACAAACCTTAGTTCAGAAACGGAAAATAAAATATGAGTTTTGAAGATAATATCTAAATATACAAACTTCGTTTGGATCACCATTCAAAAAACTCATGGTTACCCCATAAAAATTAATTTAGTCAACAAAAAATTTCTGCTCGTCAGAATTTTTCAGGAGCGTTTCTCTGTTTTGTAAAATATCAACAAAAAATACTTTTACAACTCCAAAAATTCTGAAATTTTGTGTGGTTAATTATGGGGATGTCTTCTACGCTATGTCAGAAAGGTTCACCGAAATTACTTCTAGGTTGAGAGATAAACTCGAAACTCTACAGCTGACCGAAAATTCGTTTTTGTTTTTCACTCCACAATTAACATCCATGATTCACAAACCAACCAACCATTTTCGATTATTACAAATAATAATGTCTTAAGATTGTTGAGTGCAATAATCAAAAACAAGGAAAAAATCAAATAAGCAAAAGTTATTGATACTTAGCTCCTTTATAATGGAAGTGATCGATTTGAAACGGACGAGCTCCCCAGATCTCCGCAACAGCAACAAGGCAAAACTTTGGAAAAATAGAGTGAGTCACGTGTTCAATACGTTGCCCTTAAGATATTAGCGCCCGGATATACTCAAGAGTGATGCAATAGCCTTCACAGGACGGATATCTCCAGGATATAACACCCTAATACACCTACTAATAACATATATGTAGTAGATGCTCAATTTGAGCTTGGAAACTCCGAAAAAACCCTCAAGGAAAATCGCGAACGCATAAGAAAACAATATAAAATATCTTCCCTTGGGGGTCCCTCTAAAATATAGAGAAACCCCTTTCCCATAGATTTTACAAAAGTAGTGAATTTCTTTATATAATGGAATAAAGAAATTTTATATAATGGAATAAAGAAATTTCTTTATATAAACCCCTTTCCCTCTAAAACAACAAGGGTGTTGGAACCCACTTGTTGCTAGGTTACCAACTGTAAGTTTTGTATAATTATTCAATTATGGAATAATACAACTTAAAAGATGAACTCCCTAGGTGTGGGACTAAAAGCTTATATAGTCTCTTAAAACAACTAAAAGGGAAACTCACTATGTGGGACTAATAAGTTTTTCATTCACAAAAGAAAACAATAAATTATAATTTTTATTAAAACTTTAAAAATCATATTTTATTAATCGTTTTCCAACACGTAGTTCAATCAAGTTGATAAACCGACCTTGATTGTTGGATAGAATTTGATTGACACTCGACCATTGGTCTTTGGTACCATCCGAGTTATTCTCATATCAATCGTCACACGGATTTTTATCTAGTTGATTTTATGACGATTGTATTGAGAAAGAGATAAATCTCTTTGATATCTTTCTTGATTGAGTCCCACTTTTAAGTTGGTGCTCTCGAATTATATTAGAGTTTACTCCATACGATTTCCGAATGAAATATTGGGTGTGGTTGTTATACCCCGCATTTTCACTTGGAACTATAATTCAATCCTCTCGCATCATCATCTTCACAGGAGCCATTGTTCGACACTGGGAGACAAGGATCACACTTCGGAGGCAAGCATTAATGTCCTTTTCGTGGCTTTGATGGTATTAACAATAGAGGATACAACCAAAATTATTTGATCAAGCATCTACGGAAAAACATTATCCTACCGACGAGAGCATGGATAGATGTCCTTTAACGGATCAGCAACAATTTCATTGTCTTCAAGTCTTGGGAAAGCACACTAATGGGGTTGCGTATGTGGTTGTGCCCTCCTTGTATGACTCTACATACTTGGAAATTACCGTGCCATCAACACAATGGGGGTGTGACCTTTTTTCCTTGGAATGGAAAGGGTGTCGATTTTCTGGTGCATGGAATCACATGTCCCGCTCCTTTGGTTGTTGTTGAACATGATGTTTCTATTTACGCAGAAGCGGAACCAGTACTTAGTCTCAATTTAGAGATACTGGATAGAGTTTTAAAGACCAAAATAACCACGGTTTCAAGCATTCCCGCTAAGTGCAAGCTTCTCTTCGCCAGAACTTTTAATGCTGCCATTCAAAGGGTAGTTAACAATCCTAATGACATATTTCCGTGGGTTCAGCTACTTCTTTTTCCTATTTTCACTCTTCGAATTTACTTTCCCAAGAGTAGTATGGAAGAGAACCAAAAGGGGAAGAAATTCCAGATTACGGCGATACAGCTTTGCTTTGCAAAATGGTCTCGAACCAAATGGTTATGTCACCCCGCTCCATAGAGTATTGGAGGAGCAAGCCGCTCTAGAAGAAGAACGACATAAGAATAGGAAAAAATTAGAGAAGACACAAGAGGATTAGGAGGCAGTGAACATACGACTTTGTTGTAAGAAGCTAAGTAATGGGTTGTACACAACTGTTATTCGTACCTTGACTTCCAATTGTGTGGCTCCGTCTAACTCAGGTACTTTGGAAGAACTGCAGGCCAAGCACCCTCATGCAGCTCCTCCTTTGACACCAACAAATCCTATAACGCAACCACCTTTTATTACATCTAAAGACTTGGTCCCGAATAAGCTGAAAATCTTTCCCAAGGGGACCTCATGCGGGAGAGATGGCCTTCAAGATCAACATCTAGTTGATGCTTTGAGTGGGTCTGCTGCTGCTGTGTATGATGAGCTTATTAATTCCATTACCGAGCTGGTTAACATATAGCTTGCAGATGGTTGTCCTCCGGCTTTAGGAGAGTTTGTCGCTTCAGCTCCCTTATCTCCCTTGCTCAAGCCTGGAGGTGGTATTCCGTTCTATCGTGGTAGGTAATATTTGGAGACGTTTTAGTCTCTAAAGTTGTTGCTTCTCATGTTGGTACGAAATTGGAGAGCTACTTTAGTTACTTTCAGTTCGAGGTGGGGGTTCCTTGTGGTGTTGAGTCCATTCTTCATGCGGTTAATAGACTTCTTGAGGCGAAGAGTGACTCCACATCTATGTCAATGCCCCTGGTTGATTTCTCTAATACATTCAATCTTGTAAGCAGGTTTGCAATGATTAAAGAGGTACGGATATATTGTCCTTCCAATTCTAAGTGGGTAGAGTTCTGTTATGAAGCTACTGCTAAGTTATATTATATGGACAAGCTGTGAGGAGTCTCTTACTCAAAACAACCAATTTAATGGATGCATTGAGGAAGCTTGAAGATCCCTAAAGTGAATTATTGTTATTAAGAATCTGTGCTGGGGTATCTCGCTTATAATTTTCTATGAGAACTTCCCTGCTGGATTACCTGGCAGAATCCCAAGCTGTTTTTGAATCCAATTTGTCCTAACATCTGCGTCAAGTGATCACTAATGATGGGTCTGGTATTGGTCTCCGCAACAATGTTTAGTTTCATTGCCATTTCGTTATGGTGGTATGGGCCTCGACTTTATAGATGATGAGATGAATTATCGCTATTTAGCGTCTTGAATCCAGATCAACCTCTCCAAACCATAATACAACGTAATACCCTGGTACGACACTAGTTCTTGTATGCAACGAGCCATGAAACTATTCTTTAGTATGTGTGATCCTGACGTCAACATTGAGGTAACTCCCCACATTCCATGAAGACCCTGGCAGTTAAATACTTCAATGTCATCGTGAAGGAGATGCCTGCTAAGTTTTCTATGTCTATACGCGACCGAGCGCTATGACAATGCAACAAAGATGATCATGCACATGACTTTCTCAAGTCTATACCAATTGAAGGGCTTAATCAAAAAGTTGGTCCTC
The DNA here is from genome assembly GCA_023531295.1 of Papaver armeniacum. Classification (NCBI taxonomy): domain Eukaryota; kingdom Viridiplantae; phylum Streptophyta; class Magnoliopsida; order Ranunculales; family Papaveraceae; genus Papaver; species Papaver armeniacum. The sequence continues at coordinate 363,553 of JAJJWW010005298.1, forward strand.
AACGTTTCAGCGCATTTTTGCGTTATAGACTTGGTATACCACTTTTAACAGAATGCAGCCAATGTGCTTTTTGTCATAGAGACATGGATTGTTGTGGAGATCACGCCTTACACTCGTGCACATGACGTAGGTCTCAAATTCAGTGCATGACCCGATCCGAGATACCATTGTTGATATGTGTCTTAGAGCAGGAAAGAAGTAGCTTTTGCGTTTTTTGGCAAATGATAGAGGGGCTCTTCGGCCAGCAAATATCCTGGTTTACTATTGGGATAGTGGGCGCGACATGTGTCTCGATGTTACTGGAGTCTCACCATTCACTGAAGGCGGTGTCCATACCTTCCGACCCGGCTTAGCACTAAACAATTCCATCACTCGTAAACGTAACAAATATCTCGACAAATGCTTGGCCCAAGGATATGGTTTTGGCACCTTGGCTTTCTTGACACTGGTTGAACTTGGTAACAACATGATGGAATTCTTGAAAAGGCTGAATACTTATTCATCTAGATTTGATGTTAATGTTAAGAGATGTAACTTTTTCTTTCACAGATTAAGGATAGTAACACAGAAAGGTGTTGGAACCCAACTTGAGGCTAGGTTTCCAACTAGTTTCTTAGAACTCCTTTTATATTTTTCTTTTTATTTTAAATTATGTTCTTAAATTTTAATATTAAATATAAAATATTTTAGTAAATTATTTGAACAAATAATTATGCTCAAGATTTCCCGTTGGCAATACCCATTGAAGGCTTAGGGACGTAAAATTGGTCCGAGACACTTCAATGCAATCCTCAAGAATGGGCTTGGAATTCCTTTCTTTGAAGAGGATGGGATTTGTCCTAGTTGCTCGCCTCCGCGATGGATAAATTTGGTGATCACGCTGTGCATTGCAAAAATGATCTGGGCTTGAAGTTCATATATGACCTCCTCCGTGATACTTTTGCGGATATATGCTATCGGTTGGGTGTTCCAAGCATGGAAAGAGGTTGATCTTGGACTTATCTCTGACAATGGCTCTGGTCTTATTCCGGCGGACATAATGGTTTATAATTGGGACAACGGCCGTGACGTTTGCCTTGATGTCACTGCTGCTTCCCCTTCACTGTGGAATGGTGTTCGTTCCTTTGTGCCCTGGTCAAGCCATTGACAAAGTCGTCTCCCTCAAGCGAAGGAATTATCTGGAAAAGTGTACTGCTCAACGTTTCGGTTTTGGCACCTTAGCTTTCACCACTTTGGGTGGACTGGGTGACGAGACTATCGACTTTAGATTGCGTAATTTCTCGGTTAGTCATGATGCTAATGTTAGAGTTGGAAATTTTCTTTTCCATAGAATAGGGGTAGCTCTTCAGAGAGGGGTTGGCACACAACTTGTGTCTCGTGTGCCAACTAACTTCTTGAAAGAACCTGTCATGGAGTGATGTTTGTTTTTTATTAAGAGAAAAATATTGAACAAATAATAATGAAATATATAATATTTCATTCACAATCACGTAAAACACATTAATTTGGTAGGATGAAATTAATTTTCAAGGTAATTTGAATTCTAGGTAGTTGAAACTTCTCCATCCATATCAAACACCATGAAGACGGATATTACAAATATCCTACTGGGCAGTGGTGAGGTTTCTAGCTGATATTTAAAAATGAAAAAGAACTAAAGTAGTGAGCCATATACAACAGTGATTTGCCACAAGCACCCTTTCCAGCTCTAGAAGATCACCTCTAGTGCTTAGATCAACGTATGACTAATAAATTACTATACAAATCCTATCTTTCCATTAACTATTGTTGTTTGATTTGCAATATTACCCTTGACGTACTAGCCACAGATATCTCAACATCAAGAACATGTCCGGCTTCGAGAAACAACCATTTTGGTACTCTTTTTCAAACATGCTGAGATTATGGGAAGCATATCTAGAAAACCTAACAAGCAAAACATGGATAATCCTACGCATCATATCCATCTATCTCTATATATAACAAGACAATTAACGTGCATTGATGCACCAAAGTTGCCGGGGATAGATATGGTTACATTCATTGAACCCTAATCAGCGTTGTTGTAATGGTGGTTTAAATGTTTAAATTAATACAATTCGATTATTCGTATTGTATGCTTAGACATGTTTCTTTAGATGTAAGATTGTGTTGTCTAGGACTCTAGATATCATCGTTCATATTGAACAGATTCAATGTCCGCATAAATGACTTAATAAAAAAAGAGCCACATGGCTTTTTACACTTAAAAGTTGCTCATGTATGTAGACCAAGCCATTGATATATTTACATTCTAAATCCAACTTTTGTGGATGGAAATTGAGAAGGGCCAACACTGGTGTGCATGTACTAGGGTAGTTTGGTTATCAATGTTTCTCGGTCCGCCGAAATCTTCAGCCATGCTACAGAGACTTAAGGTAGATTTTGATGGAATTCGAGATTGATTGTGAATTTTGGGATTAGTATTAGTTTTAATTAGTGACTTCGTTCATTTGTTCTAGCAAGTTTGCCTTATTGGAAGTATAAAATAAATAATTCAGTGTACCTGCTAACTAATTACATCAACATATATATTTTTTAAAGGATAGTAATTCAGGTAGATTCAAAGCAATTTCAATGCGAAAGTTACCAAATTACCAATTCAATTCAGTCATTTTTATACACTATGCGCGTTTTCTCCGTTAATTATTAGAGCATCTCCAATGCTAAGGGCGGAAGTCATCCTATGTGGGGTCTTATTGGGCCGACCGAAAAAGTTTAAGGAGTGACCTTTATATACCACTTTTTCAGAATCTAAGTGATCAATTACCACAAAAAGATTGAGAATGGTTAGGGCCGAAAAATCAAAAATGTCCCTCCCTTTTAGTCCAATTCCTATAACTTTTTTTGTATCTTATCTTTTCAGGGGTAGGTATAATTGGAAAGCAAACTTTAATATAACATATCTAAAAATCCGCGCCTTGGAATTTTACAAAATTTATCTCGTTGGAAAGATTATAAAAACTCTACGAAATAAGACAAACAACAATATCAAATTTAGAGTTTTTACGAAAAATTTGGAGGTATTTATCATTTTAGGCACAATTTTAGAAAATTAAATGTATATCCATTATGCAAACTACCACAGAAGATACATAATATTTTATGTAGCAAAATTTTGGTTTATGCATCAACTAATTTTCCGTTGCAATTAATAAAACGATGTACTCCCTCCGTTTCAAGAAAAATGATACTTTATTTTTAGGCACAATTCTCGAAAATTGAATGCATAGCCATTATACAAACCACCACAAAGGATGCATAACACATCATGCAACCATATTTTGGTTTATGGATCGACTAATTTTCCGTTTCTGAAAAAGTGATACTTTCACAACCCGTTTCCGGAAAAGTGAAACTTTCGCTCCGTTTCGGAAAAAGTGATACTTTCGCCCCGCTTCGGAAAAAGTGATACTTTCGCCTTTTGAAAAGTGATACTTTCGCCTCGCTTCGGAAAAAGTATCACTTTTTCGTAAACGAGGTGAAAGTATCACCTTTTCTTAAACGGACTTAAAGTAGTCGCATTTAACCCCATGTTCGATTCTTTTTGGTTCGCCCTCCCACCGTGGCAACGGTTATACTAGTTAATATTTTTTTTTTGGGGGTGATTCCTATGTGGCTAAAACAAATGAAAATTTGACATTTTACCTCAACTTTCATCTCCAATGCTAAAGTCTTCTTACCCTAAATCAATTTTGGAAAATGGTTAAAATTATGGGGAAAAAACATCTTTGAAGTTATCACCCAATAACAATACTTTCTAATTAAAAGAAAATAATTTTGGAATAAAATATTGATGATGTGTTAATAGACCCAGGATCATGAAGAAGGTGAAGATATGACTTTCTCCTTTACCCCTTCTTATGAGATGGCATCGTTGTCATGATTTTCATTAACCTTGACCTTAGCATTGGAGATTAATTTTTTGTTAAGAAAGTGTTAAATCCTATGTGTCATGTCTTTTAAGACCTTCACCCCTAGCATTGGAGATGCTCTTAATACTACGTTTATCTGACAAGGAGGGAGGTTGTGGTGGAAAACAACTAAAGAAGTGTAACAAATGCAGAGCAATGAAACACAAACAATGGGAAAATAGTCTGTCGCTTGCACTGTAATGAACTTTGAGCTATAAGATGGAATGGGTAACACCATAGCATCAGGTACTGAAGCAGAACGCCGGGAGTGGTCATTTCTTTGTGGTGTTAATGGAAGTCAGTCGAAGCAAGAAGCCTGGTTGACGGGCTCTAATGGGCCCTCCCATATGCAAGAAAAGCTAAGCCTTGCTTGGGGCCAAAAACAAACAGGCCACAATCTTTTTTTTCCTACATTAGTAAGTCTTTAATCAAATATTAAAGTGTGATCCAAAATGATTAATTAGTATATTTTCATGTGATTATATATTTTGAAAAGTACATCCAAAATTAGATTATCTAACTAAGAACATTTGGAGATGGGTGGAACCAGATTAGGTTTATTTTAATCCAACTCAAAAGAATGCTTTTCTTAACAAACTTGCATGTTTTGAACATCTCGAGGAGTTTAGATTTTGCACTTATCTACTTCAAACATGATATTTTCTTTAAATGAATATTTTGATAATTAATGAAAATAAATACATATATGTCGACTACAAAATATATCAATTTACATAAGCCAAAAGTGGGGGCGAAAATATTTGTAATTTATTTATTTATTTCACAATTCGCAGAAAAAACCAATCAAGATAAGAGATGGATAACTATATATAACTAGAGAGAAGATGGTATCTAGCACTATGAGCACCTACAAAATATTTGAAGTAAACAAGATAGTTTTTTTAAGTCGCATACAAAATAAATGGTTTAGCCAAACCTTAGTTATCACAAAGACGACATTATTTTTGTTTCTAATTTTGTAGATTGTCGGAAAAAGGATATTTTTATAGTACCGACATTATTAAAGAATCCGGGAAACAATTAATTTAAAACACAAAGAAATCAATCTTTATTCCAATGACGAACAAATGAACATGCATGTCATCCCAATGTGCAAACCATTTTGATTTTGAAGGTTGATAGAGTACAACGACCGAAATACTTTACCTCTTAACCAGTTATATAATTATTTTTTTATAATTTTTCTTAGTTGATTGTTCCTAAAAAAACCGCGATCAACTTTCTGCAGCCCATGGAGACAAAAAAATACTTTGGCTCTTCTGTTATTCAAATTTTAAACAACAAGATGCGATTTAGACTCTAATCAAGTCTCGGGCCAGGAACCGGTTAGTATGTTAAGTCTGTTGTCGAATTTGCCGAAGCTATTTCATGATTTATGAGAGAAATGTTTTAATCTCTCCATATCGAAAGAAACAAAGTTGCGAAACATATTAGGATCAGCATTGATAATATGATTGGATTCTTGATTTTTCTCATAATGACTTAATTCATGAGGAACCCAATTCTTATCACTTTTGTCAATTTTGTGAGCAAAAAGGGGAGAAATATTAGTCATCTACTACTAATGACATGGCTTTTTGAAGCATTGTCTTAGGCTCTAGGGGGAGTAAGTTATATTGTGCCTCCATCGTCATTTCTAGCAAACATAGACAAGTAAAGACTAAGGAGGATAGCATATCACTCTATGTTTGTAAATGTTGGAAAACGATTAATAAAATATGATTTTTAATGTTTTAATAAAAATTATAATTTATTGTTTTCTTTTGTGAATGAAAAACTTATTAGTCCCACACCGTGGAGTTTCCACTTTTAGTTGTTTTAAGAGACTATATAAGCTTTTTAGTCCCACATCGGGGAGTTCATCTTTTTAAGTTGTATTATTCCATTATATAAAGAAATTCACTACTTTTGTAAAATCAATGGGAAAGGGGTTTCTCTATATTTTAGAGGAATCCCCAAGGAAAAATATTTTATATTGTTTTCTTATGCGTTCGCGATTTTCCTTAAGGGTTTTTTCGGAGTTGCCAAGCTCAAGTTGAGCATCTACTACATATGCTAGTAGTAGGTGTAGTAGGGTGTTTTATCCTGGAGATATCCGTCCTGTGAGGGCTATAGCATCACTCTTGAGTGTAGCGGGGCGCTAATTTCTTAAGGGCAGCGTCTTGAACACGTGACTCACTCTGTTTTTCCAAAGTTTTGCCTTGTTGTTGTTGTGGAGATATGAGAAGCTCGTCCATTTCGTTAAATCGATCACTTCCATTTTAAAGGAGCTAAGTATCAATAACTTTTGCTTATTTGATTTTTTCTTTGTTTTTGATTATTGCACCCAACAATCTTAAGACATTATAATTTGTGATAATCATGAATGTTAATTGTGAAGTGAAAAACAAAAAACGAATTTTTGGTCAGTTGTAGAGTTTCAAGTTTATCTCTTAACCAAGAAGGAATTTCGGTGAACCATTTTAACCTAATGTAGTAGACATACTGATAGTTACCCACGTAAAATTTCGGAATTTTAAGAGTTGTAAAAGTATTTTTTTGATATTTTACAAAACAGAGAAACGTTCCTGAAAAATTCTGACGAGCAGAATTTTGTTGTTGACTAAATTTGTTTTTATGGGGTAACCATGAGTTTTTTGAAATGGTGATTCAAACGAAGTTCGTAGATCTATCTTCAAAACTCATATTTTATTTTCCGATTCGGAACTAAGGTTTGTGAGATGTGGTGTATTAGGTGATTGGGAAATTACCGTGCCGGTGGTCAGAGTATAAAAAGAGATTGTGGCATGAAATTGAAAAGGGACATGGATACTAGGCGCATGTAGATGAACACAATTCTTCCAAAGATGACAAAGGCAAGAACATCAAACACAACTCTAAGAGTAGTCTTCATAAGAAAGGTATGTTTCGTAAAACTGGATCCGGCATTACTTTAATTAAGGGTGATTGTTATGCTTGTAAAATTCCTAGCCACACGACAGTAAATTGTTGACAACATAAAAACCTTAATAAGTAGAAAGTTAATTCCAATTTAGTTGAAAAAAACTAGAAGGAGTTTAGTGGCATGATATCGGAAGTTATTTTAATAACCAATGTGAGAGACCAGTAGGTGGACTCCCAAGAATGTTTGTTGAAACAAAGACCTGTTCACCTCCTGTCAGAGGATAGGGGATGTCGAGAAACTCTATATGAGTAACTCATCTGCGACAGAGGTTGCATAAAAGGGAAAGGTCGAGCAGAAGCTCATATCTGTAATATTCTCACATTGAATGAAGTTTTCATGTTCCGATCATATGCAAGAATCTTGTATCTTGTTCTTTTGTAGATGGTAAAAGATTTAAAATTTTAATTGAATATGGAAAACTTGTTGTAACTAGGCAGTGATTTTTTAGGCAAGAGTTATAGGACTTTGGGTCTGTATAAGCTTAACGGGAAAACTAATGAAGTGAACATAATTGATTCTTATGATTTCTTTGTGTGATTGAATGTTTTGTGTGGTAGACTTGGAACCGTAAACTTATAAGTCAATGCTTAAACTGGCCAGCATAGCTAGGTGATGAGTGCCAAATATTGCATATTTCTACATCTATTTATTGGCATTTAACTCATCTTTTGTGCTCAGAAATCAGATATTATCCCAGATTATGTGTTTTCTTTGTTTTCAAGAATAAATATTTGTACTAATTAATCTTGTGTTTCTAGGTAGTAAATAAAGATCGGAGAATCTGAGGAGCCAAAAGAGCAGAAAATTGGAGGCAAGCGTCTATGGAGCAGAAAACCAAAGCCCACGCGCGCATCAGTTGCAACCCATGACCCGGATCCGAGCCCGCACCATTTGAGCCGTTCAGATCTCGCCCAGATGCATCCAACGCTCGCTGCACTCCTATACATCATCTCTTGATACTCCCGCTCCACACCGAAACCGCCTTTATCCTGAGTCGTTGAGATTTCTGTCTCCAACATCTAACGGTCGCTCCATCCTTCCCTTCAACACTCGATGGGCCCGCTCAACAACGAATTCATCAAACCCTTATCCCATGGACCAAACGACCATTTCCCCATTTCTTCTCTCTTTCTTCCCCGACAACTTGCAGAGCCCCATCCCCTTCTCTTCTCCCGACCAGTAGCCGCCCTCAACACCACCACCATCTTCTTCCACTGACACCAGCACCATCAGAGCCACCACAGTTGCATGCTTCGCCGCTCCTAGTGTTATTTTTCTCTTACATAGCTTCTCTAACCCTAGAAGCTAAGTGAGAGAGAAATGAAACTAGGGTTTCATCCTACAGCTCGAGTAAGGCTACCAGAGCCGAATTGGCATAAGAAGGAGTTATGGGTATGTCATTAATGGCAGTTTGGAGTGATTGTGAGGTATTTATATGAGATGTTTTCTTAGGAGAGAGACAGCATGTTTTAGGGTTTAATTTTAGAGTTTAATTTGAAGTATTTTCATTTTCTGCATGATGTTCTAAACACTTAGCTAGGGTGTTGATGAAACCCCTATTGATTATAAGAAGTTAATTCACAATTGAGTTTTAATCTTATTGTTCTGTATTGCATTAGGACTATTAGTCAATTGGTGAGCAAATTAGCCTGTGATAGAGTGTGTTGTAAGAAGACACTCTATACTAGGGGATAATTTGTGAAATCAATTGGTATAATTTCCACCTGAAACTTCCAAAGGGAAGTGTAAGATCATAATTTGATGTGTATTACCTTAGTATAGGATTAGGGGGTGAATTCAATCACCCTAGTGCTCTCAAACCACTGTTATAACATCTTTGCTCCTCATTGCCTTAGTTTAGAGTCACAGCAACAACAATCTAGTCGTTTCGACACCAAAAACCAACCCTAACTTGTGTTACATTGTCACCTGAAATCAGTAGTAAAGCCTTAGTTCAATCATAGCATACACCACTTCTCTGTGGGATCGACCTGTGCTTGCCCTTGCCTCCAATAGGCCTGTGCACTTGCAGTAATACGTAGGAAAAACATCTTTAAGCTCCTACCAAGTTTTTGGCCCCGCTGCCGGGGATTTGGTAGTGTGCCCTGTTGATCATTTGCTTACATCACTGAATTTCATTGCAACCTTGTATATATCTGCTGTGAATCCCTTTTTTTAGCTTCTATTAGCATAACTTAGCTTAACCTCTACATCTTTGCATCTTTGCATCTGTTAGTGCATTTTAGTTAGTTTAGTTTAATTACTTTCAATCCTGCCATCTGTCATATACTTTGCACTTTGTGTTAGCATTAGTGAAGTTTTAACTTCAAACATAATCATTAGCATCTTTACATCTTTCTCATCACCTGTAACTTGGTCTGCCCTGAACAGCTAACCAAGTACAGTGGTCAATCTTCATTCTGAAAATATTGATCTCTTGCTTTGAAATGTGCAACATTGAGAACTGAGTTTGATCTCTTGAGTAGCAGGTACTTGTGGTACTGTTGTACAACCAAGGAGGAGGAGAAGATAAAGCAGCTGAGCTTGTGGATTTGCCTAAACCCAGTGTTATACTGGTGGTATCATCTTCTCAACTTTGCTTACTTGAATGACTGAATGATAGCATGTATGCTTGCTTGTTGACCCTGTGCCTAAGCCCTGTGAGCCATTACACCCTGGATGCATGTTAAAACTCTTGCTAGGTAGTTCTCAAAGTTTCATTTATCTTGTGTTCTGTGCTCAGCTCCAGCCCCTGCAGCTGTGAGTTAAAGCTACAACTTGGATAACAAATTTGATGCAAACCCTGTTGAGCCAAATGCTGACAAATTACATGCCCTGAGCTCCATCCCCCTGAAGCTGTTGAGCCTACTTGCTGTCAGACCCTTAGCAACTGAGCTTGTGAGCCATCTGCCCTGTACCCTTATGCATGTTTCACCTTGTGCTAAACCTTGCATCTGTGAGACCCTGTTGACTCTGCCATCCATTGACTAACATGTGCATCTGTGCATTTGCTAAACCCGTCACTTGCTAAGCCCTCTCGCCATGCTAATATATGCATATTTGTGAACTTGTTCTCTCGAAATTTGAGATCAATCAACCAGTTGACACTCCATGACATGATTGAAAGTGTTGTAGAATGCTAAAATTGCTCATCTGTTATTACATCCATTGCTCTTGTGAATGTGTGGATCAGCTTCTGCAAATTGTGTGTGCTCCTGGCATTTAATTGACTTGTGAATAGCAGAGTTTGTTTTAGCAACTAGGTTGGTTTTCAAAATACACACCCTAGCACATGCTTCACCATTGAGTGAGCACATCCATTACCCTGTGCACATCACAAAATTTTTGAGTCTCTTTTGCACCTGCCAACAAGCCAATGCCGTGAATTGTAAACTTGTGCTGTGTTGAAAGCTGCACTTGGGCCTGTCTTGTGCTGTGAAGTGCAGGAGCTGTGCTGTTGCATAAGCTCCCCTGTACACCAACCAATTGTTGTATTTCTTGTGCTTTGCCTGATCAGGGCTGCACATAACCTACCAGGCTGTGCACACAGCCATTGCATGAGCTTGCCAAGCTCTGCACAAACTGAACCCTGTGCCAAACAAAAACTGGGCTGAAACAAACCCTTAGCAGCTAAGCCCACATAAGCTGAGCTGTTGGGATGTGAACAAAACTGAACCCAAACTGGGCTCTGCTTCTGCACCAAACTCAAACCCACATAACCAAACTGATCCCACACAGCTGGGCCGTTCAACATCAAAAAGCCATCTTTTGGGATTGAGTCTTGTATTAGTGGGTCATTCTTGAGTTTTTGCTTTTCTGTGTTGAACTTGCTTGTATGTTAACATGCTAGATGCGCTAGCTAGGCTATGATTGTGTCTTTTAGAAACCAAACAAATCGACTAGTTAGAATCCGCCCGGACGAAATAGTAAGCATACCCAGTTCTTCAACCGAAAACCCAAGCCCAGATCTATCTCGAAACAGAAACTATGGGTGAGGAACTTAACCAACCCCGTAGTCTCAAGGACTACATGTACCCAACTAGGGCAAGTCAGCCCTCTTGCATCATTCTCGCCAGCCGATGCCGGTCGGGTTTGAACCGAAAGCAAGCACCATTCATATGCTACCCGTGTTTAGAGGGGTCAATGCCGAGAACCCCTACCATCACGTGAGAGACTTTGAGGATATTTGTGGGACTGCGTTTTAACCAAATGAGAGGAGTCCCTCAAATTGAGATTGTTTCCTTTTTCTCGAAAGACAAAGCCAAGTCTTGGCTACATGCCCTACAACCACAGTCCATTAGAACCTGGGACGACCTCACAAAAGAGTTTTTCAAAAAGTTTTTCCCAAACCATAAGACGGCGACAATTCGCCAAAGTCTAAATGGTTTTGTGTAATTAGAAGACGAAACTCTAGCAAAATACTTGGAGAGATTCAATGAATTACTACTCCAATGTCCCCACCACGGTTTTGAAAAATGGAGACTCGTGCAAATATTGTATGAGGGTCTAGATGTTAGAACCCGTACCACAGTCGAGTTAATGTGCAATGGTGCATTTATTGACAAGAGTGTTGATGACGCTTGGACTTTTCTAATCGAAGTCGCTGAAAAGACTCAACAGTGGGAGTCCATCCGTGAACCGAGAAGGACTACCCCTGCACAAAATGTTCATAGAATCGAGTCTGACTTTGAGGGAAATGCAAAAATGGCATCTTTGGCCCGGAGAATAGAAGTGCTTGAGTTGGAAAAGAATGTAAAATCTAATGCCCCTACTCTCCGTGACCAAATTGATATGGCCACTTGTGCCGCATGCCATAGCCCTGACCACTTAGTGGACAGCTGTCCAGATTTACATGCATTTCAAGAGTCCAAAACCAAGCAAGCCAATGCATTATACCATAGGCAAGAGAACAACCCTTATTCTCAAACCTACAACCCAGGGTGGAGGAATCACCCTAATTTCTCATGGTCCAAAGGACCAGTACAAGGGGGACCAACAAATAACAATCAAGGAAACTCATATCCTAGAAACCCCCAAGTACAACCACACCCTCAGTACCCTGTAGAGAAAAAGACTAGCTTAGAAGACTGTGTCGGTCTGTTGACCCAAAATCTTTCACAACTTTAGAAAACCACCGACCAACGTTTCACAAGTCTAGAACTTAAGATGGGTCAAATCTGTGATGCATTGAATGAGAGAGAAAAAGGCAAGTTTCCTAGTCAACCCCAACAAAATCCAAAGAATGTGTTTCAAGCAGGCTCCTCTACCTGCAATGAAACTTCACATAGTCAGGCGAATGTTATCACCACTCTCCGTAGTGGTAGAATTGTTGAGAACCATGTAGCTGTACCACCATCAAGTGAGTCTCCATCAAACTCATCAGTACACACAACACCGTAGAAAACATCTACTGTAGAGAAAGAATCTGAGCCTGTTGATAAGACCAAGAGTCCTACTAATGTAGATGTTCCTTCGTCAGGTCATGTACTTGTAGCTCCATTTCCACAACGGTTGGTGCAACAGAAGGGGGGTAACCAATACAATGAGATTTTGGAAATGTTCAAGAGGGTTAACATAAACATTCCATTTCTCGAAGCAATTAGACAAATACCCACCTATGCTAAGTTTTTGAAGGACCTTTGCACACAAAAGCGTAAGCTTCATGTGCATAAGCGTGCCTTTCTCACTGAGCAAGTGAGCTCCATAATCCAAAACAAGATTCCAACTAAGTTTAGAGACCCAGGTAGTCCAACAATTACATGCACCATAGGTGACCATGTGGTCGAAAAGGCGTTACTAGACTTAGGAGCCAGTGTGAATCTATTGCCATACTCTGTGTATGTGCAATTGGGCCTTGGGGAGCTGAATCCCACACATGTTACGCTACAGTTAGCGGACAGATCCGTGAGAATCCCTCGTGGTATTGTCGAAGATGTGTTAATCAAGGTTGATAAATTTTTCTTTCCTGTAGACTTCATCGTCTCAGACACTCAACCCGTGCAAAACCCAAGTAATCACATCCCTGTGATTTTAGGACGTCCTTTCCTGGCGACGCCCAATGCCATCATCAACTGTCGTAATGGTGTGTTGAAATTGTCTTTTGGTAACATGACCGTAGAGCTGAATGTTTTTAACACTAGTCAACAACCCATTGATTGTGATGATACTGATTTGCATGAGATTAACATGATCGAGAGTCTGATCCAAGACTCTTTGCCCGACATTTTGTCAGTGGACCCTTTGCAAGCATGTTTAGATAACTTTGACTTAGATCTCTTCGAGTCTAAGTACATTGGTGAAATTCACTCTTTGCTTGAATCTGTTCCACCCATGGATATTGCTAAGTGGCAGAATGCAGTGGAACCACTTCCACTCTCTGATACCAAATCTGCCCCACCTCTTGATACACCACCTAAGCTTGATTTGAAACCATTACCTGATACTTTGAAGTATGCCTTCTTAGGTCCTTCTGATACTTTACCTGTGATTATTGCATCATGTTTAGACACGTAACAGAAAGTAGACTCTTAGAAGTACTTCAAGAACATAAAGGAGCCTTAGGTTGGACCATCTCCGATCTTAAGGGTATAAGTCCCATAATTTGCATGCATCACATAAACCTTGAGGAAAACACTAAACCATCTAGGGAAATGCAAAGGAGACTTAACCCCAACATGAGAGATGTTGTCAAGGGTGAGATCTTGAAATTGCTTGATGCGGGAATCATTTACCCCGTCCCTGACATCCAGTGGGTCAGTCCCATTCAGGTAGTACCCAAAAAGTCTGGCATTACTGTAGTTCAAAACGAGATGAATGAGCTCGTTCCCACCCGTGTGACCACAGGGTGGCGAGTTTGTATTGATTATAGAAAACTGAACACAGTAACCAAGAAAGACCATTTTCCCCTTCCCTTCATTGACTAAATGCTGGAGAGGTTAGCTAAACATAGTCACTACTGCTTCTTAGATGGCTATTCTGGCTACAACCAAATCCACATAGCACCCGAAGACCAACAAAAGACCACATTTACATGTCCTTATGGAACATTTGCTTATCGTCGTATGCCTTTTGGGCTGTGCACTACACCCGCTACTTTTCAACGTTACATGATGAGCATATTTTCCGACATGGTAGATAAGTTTCTTGAGATTTTTATGGATGATTTTTCGGTGTTTGGTTCTTCTTTTGATGAGTGTTTGCATCACCTCACTTGTGTGCTGATTAGGTGTAAGGAAAAGAATTTGGTTTTGAATTGGGAAAAATGTCATTTCATGGTCAACTCAGGCATTGTTCTAGGGCATATTATCTCGGAAAAAGGCATAGAAGTAGACAAAGCCAAGGTAGATCTCATTCAACACTTGCCTCAACCTCGTTCCGTGAGGGACATCAGATCATTTCTAGGCCATGCGGGTTTTTACCGCCGATTCATCAAAGACTTTAGTAAAATTTCACGACCTTTGTGCAATCTTCTTGCAAAAGATGTTGCATTTGTCTTTGATGATGCTTGTAAGGAAGCATGGGAGCAACCTAAGGCTCTCCTTACATCCGCCCTATAGTCGACCTCCCGATTGGACATTACCATTTGAGATTATGTGTGATGTGTCCGACTATGTCGTAGGAGCTGTTTTGGGCCAGCGAGTAGACAAACTCCCTTATGTGATCTACTATGCTAGTAAAACACTTAATGATGCTCAATTGAATTATTCCACTACTGAGAAAGAGTTGCTAGCTGTTGTGTTTGCATTAGACAAGTTTAGATCTTATCTAATAGGGTCTAAGGTCATCATTTATTCTGATCATGCTACATTGAGATATCTTTTGTCTAAGAAAGATGCTAAGGCTCGTCTAATTCGATGGATACTCTTGCTACAAGAGTTTGACCTCGAAATTCGAGATAAGAAAGGGTCAGAAAATGTTGTTGCTGATCACTTGTCTAGGTTGAATGTCGAATCTCTTTGATGAATCTGTGTTGATTAGGGAATCATTCCCCGATGAGCAATTGATGCTTGTGTCTCGAAATGCCTTGGTTTGTCGATATTGTGAACTACCTTGCTACGGGTAGAATGCCCTTGCATTGGTCTAAACAAGACCGTTCTAAATTCTTGGTGAAGTTAAACACTTCCTTTGGGATGACCCATATTTGTTTAAGTACCGCCAAGACCAAATCATTAGGAGATGTGTCCCCACCCGAACAAAGGGACGTCATCTCTTTCTGTCATGACCATGCATGTGGAGGCCACTTTAGTGCCAAGAAAACTGCTGCAAAGATCTTGGAAAGCGGTTTCTATTGGCCAACACTGTTTAAGGATCGCCATGCTTTTTGTGTTGCTTGTGACCGATGCCAGAAATTAGGAAGTATCTCTAGGAGAAAAATGATGCCCTTACAACCCATTTTGATTGTTGAGCTGTTTGATGTTTGGGGTATTGATTTCATGGGTCCATTTCCTAACTCGAAGGTAAGTTATACATTCTTGTTCTTTGTTGATTATGTCTCTAAGTGGGTAGAGGCCATTGCATCCAAAACCAACGACCATAAAGTTGTTCTTTCTTTTCTTAAGGAGAACATTTTCTCCCGTTTTGGAACCCCTAGGGCAATAATCAGTGATGGAGGTAGTCATTTCTGCAATAGACCCTTTGAATCACTAGTGCGCAAGTATGGAATCACTCACAAGGTCGCAACACCTTACCATCCTCAAACCAGTGGCTAAGTAGAAGTTTCTAATAGGGAAATTAAGCATATCCTTGAGAAGACCGTCAATCCTTCTAGGAAAGATTGGTCTTTGCGCTTAAACGATGCTTTATGGGCCTATAGGACTGCATACAAGACTCCCATTGGGATGTCTCCTTACAGACTTGTGTACGGGAAAGCATGTCATTTACCTGTTGAGTTAGAACACCGTGCATATTGGGCTGTGAAGAAGTTGAATTTTGATCTTGATAAGGCTGGAACCCGTAGAAAACTTCAACTAAATGAGTTAGAAGAATTGAGAAACGATGCATATGATAGTGCCAAAACGTACAAACATATGATGAAAGTGTTTCACGACAAGCGCATTATGCGCAAGTCTTTCACACCAGGTCAGAAAGTTTTATTGTACAACACTCGTTTGCACTTGTTTCCAGGAAAGCTACGTTCTCGATGGTCAGGACCATTCTTGGTATGTACCGTCTTTCCCCATGTAGTCGTAGAAGTTGAAAACCAAAGCAAACAAGAACATTTTCAAGGTCAATGGTCAAAGACTGAAACCATTTCTGGAGCATCTTCCACCAGAAGTTGAGACCGTAGACTTGGAAGACCCCATCTATGTGGACTAGACTAGTTCACTTGTGCACATACATATGGACTAACAATCCATTCTCTTTCCCTTTTCTTTTTCTTTTTGCATAGTTTTTGATGTGTGCTAACCAAACTTTTTGTCTTGCGCTCTTGATTGTTTGCTTTCAAAGCATTCATCTTTCTATGGTTTAGCAACACCCTCTTGCATCCAGGTAATCTCTTCCCTTTTCTCCTCTCAACATAGTTCTCATGGTATGTGACTGTTTAAATTCTTTATATCTCATTGACACATTGAGGACAATGTTTGATCTTGGTTTGGGGGTGTGATTTGCATATAGAGTTTTTAGTCTTTTTGTTTTACTTCTTTGTAAAAAAAAAAAAAAAAAAAAAAAAAAAAAAAAAAAACTCTTTGTAAATATTTGCATAAAAACCTCCAACTTTTAGAGATTTTAGAGTCACTAGCATGCTTCTAGCTATGTTTACATAGAGAGTCTGACCGAAATAAAGAACTTGGAAGTACTAGAGAACGCAATCGGGTTTCTTAGTTGATTAGAGCGTTAAAGTTGGATTTAACCATACCGGAGGGCGAATTAGGTGTTGTTTAGATATTCGGTAGTAGAATTGTGATCACCCATAGTGGAGACTACCCATTTTACATCAAGCGAGGTACCGACCTTCACTCTTTGTGACTTTCTAGAAAAGCTGTTAGAGTGTGTGTCACCGTAAGTCAATTCCGGGTAGGAATGGTGAGCTACCCAATTTCGCACCACTTTCAGCACTATTTTTGATCTCTTAAGTGCTAATTCCGTCAATCATGAGGGTGACGCCTAAAGATGAAAACTCCTTCTAAATATCGATTTGCAGTTAGCATCACTCTCTCCCTCTCAATCAACACATTCATAGAAACACATCGTCGTCAGCAAGCGGAGCATCATCAGAATATTGGAAGAAAAGTTGAGATAGTCCAAGGTTTATGTGCAACAAAGAAAAGAAAAAAGGATGAGAATTAATGAAGTTTGTGAAATCAAGACAAGTGTAAAAAAAAAAAAATTGAGTCTTATTGTTTTATTGTTATTTTCATTCCAAGTTAAAAAAAAAAAAAAAAAAAAAAAAAAAAAAAAATGTATGTTTGTCAAGTTTTTGTGAAGTTCAGAAGTTCATCATCAGCTATTGAAGACCGAAGACCGAAGATTGAAGACGTTTCTATGAATGTTGAGAGAGTGATATTAATTGCCGATCGGGTGAGAAGGTAAGTGAGTACTCCCACCCTTGCTAATGGTTGATTTCCTTTCTTAGAGATCATCATTAAAAAAATTCTTTTTTGTCCACACTTCTGTGGAGTCTCCAGAATTTATTTCGGAAGGTTATCCTTCTTACCTACAACGTGTGCAGGATTTCTCTCTTTATTCCTGCCTGCACACATGAGAGACTAAAAAAGCGATATTTTTGAGTGCAATTATCATAAAACCCTATTAGTGAGGCAGAAGTCGAGGCTTATGATCACAATCGAATCCGAATTCTTTCATATGGTATGGTTACTTCTCGCTCAAAGACTTAAGGATGAGAATGCGTTCTTTGGTAGTTCTAACTTCATGTTACTAGCATGCGAAACTCTATGTCCTCATAGCTCCTTGGATGCTTGAGACTCTTTTACACTCGAAGTTGGAGAAGGTTTTGTGGGTGCACCTCTGGTAAACCCTCACGAGACTACAACTCGTCCACTAGGGACACCTAGCGGTTTAAAGGCTTAGTGCATACGCTAAATGCATTCGAGAGACCTGCGACGGGGGTATAGTTAGGATTTCTTAATTTCTGTTTCACTTGAGGACAAGTAAAATTCAGGTTTGGGGGTATTTGATGAGTGCCAAATATTGCATATTTCTACATCTAGTTATTGGCATTTAACTCATCTTTTGTGCTCAGAAATCAGATATTATCCCAGATTCTGTGTTTTCTTTGTTTTCAAGAATAAATATTTGTACTAATTAATCTTGTGTTTCTAGGTAGTAAATAAAGCTCGGAGAATCCGAGGAGCCAAAAGAGCAGAAAATTGGAGGCAAGCATCTATGGAGCAGAAAGCCAAAGCCCACGCGCGCATCAGTTGCAACCCATGACCCGGATCCGAGCCCGCACCATTTGAGCCGTTCAGATCTCGCCCAGATGCATCCAACGCTCGTTGCACTCCTATACATCATCTCTTGATACTCCCGCTCCACACCGAAACCGCCTTTATCCTGAGTCGTTGAGATTTCTGTCTCCCACATCTAACGGTCGCTCCATCCTTCCCTTCAACACTCGATGGGCCCGCTCAACAACGAATTCATCAAACCCTTACCCCATCGACCAAACGACCATTTCCCCATTTCTTCTCTCTTTCTTCCCCGACAACTTGCAGAGCCCCATCCCCTTCTCTTCTCCCGACCAGTAGCCGCCCTCAACACCACCACCATCTTCTTCCACTGATACCAGCACCATCAGAGCCACCACAGTTGCCTGCTTCGCCGCTCCTAGTGTTATTTTTCTCTTACATAGCTTCTCTAACCCTAGAAGCTAAGTGAGAGAGAAATGAAACTAGGGTTTCATCCTACAACTCGAGTAAGGCTACCAGAGCCGAATTGGCAGAAGAAGGAGTTATGGGTATGTCATTAATGGCAGTTTGGAGTGATTGTGAGGTATTTATATGAGATGTTTTCTTAGGAGAGAGACAGCATGTTTTAGGGTTTAATTTTAGAGTTTAATTTGAAGTATTTTCATTTTCTGCATGATGTTCTAAACACTTAGCTAGGGTGTTGATGAAACCCCTATTGATTATGAGAAGTTAATTCACAATTGAGTTTTAATCTTATTGTTCTGTATTGCATTAGGACTATTAGTCAATTGGTGAGCAAATTAGCCTGTGATAGAGTGTGCAGTAAGAAGACACTCTATACTAGGGGATAATTTGTGAAATCAATTGGTATAATTTCCACCTGAAACTTCCAAAGGGAAGTGTAAGATCATAATTTGATGTGTATTACCTTAGTATAGGATTAGGGGGTGAATTCAATCACCCTAGTGCTCTCAAACCACTGTTATAACATCTTTGCTCCTCATTGCCTTAGTTTAGAGTCACAACAACAACAATCTAGTCGTTTCGACACCAAAAACCAACCCTAACTTGTGTTACATTGTCACCTGAAATCAGTAGTAAAGCCTTAGTTCAATCATAGCACACACCACTTCTCTGTGGGATCGACCTGTGCTTGCCCTTGCCTCCAATAGGCCTGTGCACTTGCAGTAATACGTAGGAAAAACATCTTTAAGCTCCTACCACTAGGCTGCGTACCCAAATTTAGTTTGGATATTTGAACACAAAAGTGAGATCTATGTAGAATCAAAATATGCTATAAAACCTTCTAGCACAAATGTTCAGAGTAATTCTAAGCCCTTATAATTAATTCATTTAGGCCTAGTTGACATGAGTTCAACCAAAAATCACTGTCGTAAAAGATGGTTTATAACTTTCGTAGATGATTGTACGAGGTACTATCTTGTAAACTTGCTTAATGATAAGGATGATGCCTTAGAAGCCTTAAGATGTATAAACTTGAAGTTAAAAACCACTTAGAAGCCTTGAACAAAACAACTGTATCCTTAAGGAGATGATAATTGCCATGTTGATTAGTTCAGGATTACCTGCGGCCTTGTGGGGGAGGCAGTTCTATTAACTAGTATATCCTGAATATAGTACCCTTTTAAGGATCAGATAAAACTCCATATGATTTATGGAAAGGTAGATGACCTCCTTATGAATGCGTCAAAGTGTGGGGGTGTTTGACTAAGATTGTTATTCCTCTTCCTAAAAGAACTAGATAGAAATAAAAAATGTTGATTGTGTCTTCATATAGGGTATGCTGAGTATACTTCTACATATAGATTTTTGGTTGTGTGTTCTTTTTTCAGACTTTGGTATGATTTTTTATGACTTTGGTGTGAATATTATTACGGAATCCAGGGATGCTGAGTTCTTTTAACATGTTTATTCTTAAACCTGTACCTCATTAGAGATGTGTTGTTTATCCCCTAGATTTATTTTCAAATAGTCAGAACTTATCTTAAAGGAAGATGAAGTTAAGGTTGAGCATAAGATAAGTAAAACAATTAGTCTTGAGACTTGTTATGAAGCCAACTTCATAACATTCCTAGCTTAGTCTGAGCCCCAGACTTGTAAAGAAGCCTTGACATCTACTGAAACCCCATTCTGGTAAGAAGCTTCATTTAGTGAAATGGACTCAGTCCGTCAGAACTAGACTTGGGAGCTTGCTAGTTTACCTCCAGGGAGTAAGACCATGGGATGTAAATGAGTCTTTAAGAGGAAACGTTAGATACATGGAACTGTGGAAAAATATTAGGCTAAGTTGGTAGCTAAAGGCTATAAACTAAAAGAAGGTGTAGATTTCCTTGATTCTAATTCACTTATGATGAGAATTACTTCTGTTGAGATGCTAACTGATATTGCTGCCATAAACAACTTGGAGATACCTCAGATGGATGTTAAGAAAGCTTTTCTAAAACCGTGAATTAGATAGAAAAATTTACATAGACCAACATGAGGACTTTGTAGTGAAAGGTTATGAAGATAAATAAATTTACATAGACCAACCTGATGAGGACTTTGTAGTGAAAGTTTATGAAGACAAAGTTTGTAAGTTGAACAAATCTTTGTATGGTTTTCAAATAAGCACGTAAACAGAGACATGGAAAAGTTGATCATGTGATAATGAGTAGTGGATTTAAGTTAATGAATCTAACAAGTATATTCACAAGTAACTTGTTAAGGATGCATGTGTAATTGTATGCTTGTATGTTGATGATATGCTTATACTTGATACAAACATATATGTGATTTATTCCACTAAAAGCATGCACTGAATGAGAAAGGTTGACTTGAAAGACTTAGGATCTTTTGATGTAATCTTAGGGATGAGGATTAAAAGATAATCAAAAATTTATAGTCTTAGTCATTCTCATTATGTTGAATTTTTGCTTAAGAAATACAATCAGTCTGATTGTAAGCCTACTTGTACTCCATACGATTCTTCTTGTATACTCGAGAAAAATAAGGTTAACGGAGTATCTTAACTTGAATACTCAAGAGTTATAGGATGTCTGATGAATTTAATGAACTGTAAGAGTCCAGACATTGCCTATATTGTGAGTAAGTTAAGAAGATATACATGTAGTCCAGAGCAAGAGCATTGGGATGCACTTAGTAGAGTATTATGGTACCTAAAATACTATATTACCTTTTGTTTGATTGATGAAAGGTTTTGTTGTCCTTGAGGGACTTTGTGATGCAAACTGGATAGTTGCCTCAGAGGAGTCTAAGTCTAAGAGTGGATATGTTTTCACTTTAGCAGGAGAGTTTGTTTTTGGAAGATTTCCAAACATACATATATTGCTCAATTCATTATGGAATCTGAGACTATTGCGTTAAAGCACGAGAGGGGGCCGAGTGCCTAAGATGCTTTTTAGAAGACATTCATCTCTGGCATAGGCCTGTGCCAGCTATATCTACACATTGTGTTAGACAAGCTATAATAGCTAAAGCTAAAAATAACTAATCTCAATCGGCGTTATTTCCATTAATTGGATAAAGTCCAAGGAGAATATCACACAACCTTTGACGAAAGGTTTGTACAAATAGATAGTTAAAATGCATCGAGGGGGATGGGGCTTATGCTCTTAAATTAAACTTGCCATGAAGGATACTCAACCTTGCTGACTGGAGATCCCAAGATCAAGGTTTCGAATGAGACAACTAATTTGTGGTAGGTAAAGGTAAACACTATCAGAGAATTTCATTCTCTGTCCCTTCCCTATGGTGTAGATGTGATAGTGTGACTGCATGTGAAGGATGAGTTTTAGGAAGTCTTAATGAGTTCTATAGTTTCAATTTAAGATTCAAGTGGGGTGTAGCAGTAACACTCTTTATGGAAACTCACCTATCTGAATGAGGAAGTGGGGCCGCTTCCTATGAGAATATGAGTTTTGATTCTCTAGTGCATTCTGAGAAACATGATATATCCAGGGCCAATTGGACAAAACGGCACGAGCTTGGCAGCAACCTTGTAGATATCATCCGTGGTTATTATCGCGAATTACATCAAACGCTAGCAGTTCAAGACATCACGTTCACTTTCTCTAGCAAGTAGTTCCGGTAATATCTCACTAAGCAAAGGTTCAAGACCTCATGGACACCTCTGCCTAAAATGGTATTTTCTGTGTTTTTTTATATGATTTTCGTTTTTGATGATTTTGGTATTACTGGAACTTAGTTACTAAGGGACACTAAGGGTTCACTAGTTCATGATTTTTCACTTTGGTGAAATAAACCTTTAGTCTCACTTGTGAGAAACTAAAGATGAAAGCTCTCTATACTATTATGATTTATGCAATCCATAGTATGACCCTGGAGTCAACACACTTTTGTGTGAGGGAGAGGACATTGAAATGACTAGTATGATTTCCACACACAAATGATCCGTATGTCTGTTCGATCAGGCAGGATCGTCGAGATTGGGGTGTTGATTTACCAAGATTTATCTGTGTTTTTCATGTTTTTATTGAGTTTTCATTCATGTGGGGGATTGTTGGAAAATGGTTAACAAAATTATAATTTATTGTTTTCTTTTGTGAATGAAAAACTTATTAGTCCCACACCGTGGAGTTTCCACTTTTAGTTGTTTTAAGAGACTATATAAGCTTTTTAGTCCCACATCGGGGAGTTCATCTTTTTAAGTTGTATTATCCATTATATAAAAAAATTCACTACTTTTGTAAAATCTATGGGAAAGGGGTTTCTCTATATTTTAGAGGGCCCCCCAAGGGAAAATATTTTATATTGTTTTCTTATGCGTTCGCGATTTTCCTTAAGGGTTTTTTCGGAGTTTCCAAGCTCAAGTTTAGCATCTACTACATATGCTAGTAGTAGGTGTAGTAGGGTGTTTTATCCTGGAGATATCCGTCCTGTGAGGGCTATAGCATCACTCTTGAGTGTAGACGGGCGCTAATGTCTTAAGGGAAGCGTGTTGAACACGTTACTCACTCTGTTTTTCCAAAGTTTTGCCTTATTGTTGTTGTGGAGATATGAGAAGCTCGTCCATTTCGCCAAATCGATCACTTCCATTTTAAAGGATCTACGTATCAATAAATTTTGCTTATTTTATTTTTTCTTTGTTTTTGATTATTGCACCCAACAAATGTACATTGTGCTTAAAGAGATGAAAGATGTTATACATTGGGATAAAAATTATATGTAGTATTCTAATCATCCATGCAAACTCTAAGAGGGAGTTATTTTTAAAGTTGTTATTTATGACTGTCGAATCATCAATTATAAGTACTCAACGAACACATGCAGAACCGTAGAAGATGAATATTGAAGATTCAAAAATCCATAAAGCATCATAACGTTTGTGATGAAAGTTAAATTTATTACAATCCATATGTATTTTCAGGTTTTGTCTTTAAAATTGCTGATAGGTGTTGTAAAACACCTAATTTTATATCTAGTATTTATGCTTTCTTTGCTATTATCCTTTGGAATTGCATCTCTTATGTTTAGTTTTGAGTTATTAGGTGCAATGGAGTCCTTGGGAGCAAAAGAAGGAGAAAACGTCCATTTGGAGCGAGAACGGCAAAAAGATCAATTCCCAGTCGATACTTGGAGCAGGCTAATATTGCACAGAAAGGAGTGAAGGATGAACTGTCGGTTTTCTGTGACTGACAAGCTAAATAATACATGAATATCCCTTATCAGAGTTTTGGGTGCATGTGGTACTCCTTATCATTACCACACCCTAGAATTCAGAAGAGAATTCATTTCTCAATCATTTGGTTTCTAACAGAGTAGTGTGCGGCTGAGTCTAGGGTTGTTGTTTTAGCTAAAACCAGATGAAGAAATTTAAGATAATGGAAGCCTGTGATGGAAGAAATCGGAACGAGGGTATGATTCTGCTGGCGGAATTGGTGAGATTAGGGCTTGAATTTGTCAAGTAGTTGAAGAATAGAGCTCAACGGATCGATAAGATGTTATGATTTGCTGTTCAGAAAAATCGGTTGAGGAATCTGGTGATGAGTGTGATGAATTTCAGAGATTGGGTTTGCTAGTGCTGCCGTTGAGATCGAGAGGAAGATGTTGATTTTCATGGGTTGAGTTGTGGTACAGATCGATGAAGGTTTGAATCAGTTGCAGTCAAGAACACAAAATGAAGAAAAAGAAGTTGTTGTTGCTGTTATAGGAAGGGGGGATGAAGGATAAGATACAGCTGCTGTTGGAGTAACTTGAGATGCAATCGGTGATTCAAGAGGAAGAGCTACTGATACTGGTGAATAATTAATGGAGATGAACATAGAGTTCTGGGTTCAAGTTTAGAAGTGGATTTGAAGAACAAATTACAAAAGAGAATGAGCTGCAGTTACTGGGTTTGTCTTGAATTGCAGGTGATGGGTTGGTGCTGCTGAGATGCAGGTATGGAAGATGAAGCTGGTAATTTTGTTGGTGTTGGTGGAAGTTGCAATTGCAAGAGGAATCAGTGTTGGTGTTGTTGTTGCAGAAGCTCAAGTTAAAGCTGCAGTAAACTGGTGGATGTTTGCAGTTGGTAGTGTGTATGAGATGCAGCTGCATATGATGAATTTCTGACGCCTCAGGAGATTCAAGGGTTCTGAAAGCTGAGCAGTAAGGTGTTGTTAGTGATAACGAGCTGAAGATGTTGAACTTGTGTTGAGCTGAAATGATTCTGGTGGTGATTTGAGATAACAGTAACCCATGTTATGAGGTTAAGAAGATGCAAATGGGTTTACTGTGTGGTGTTTGAGGTGCAGCTACAAATGGAAGAAATGTTGTTGCAGTTGGTGTGGCTCTGGTGCAAAGGAGAAATACTGGTTGATGGTGATGCTTATGTTGGTGGTGAATAAGAAATAGTTCATGAGCTGCAGGGAATGATATTGTGCTGCAGGTGAAAGAATTAAGCAAGGAAAGCGGCATCTGCAGTTGCTGGCTTTGAGGTGAACTGCAGATGGTTAAATTGGAGCTATGAAGTGCAGTTTATGGAGCAGTGCAAGTAGATGGGGTATGCCCTGGTGGAGGTTGCAATTGCGGGATGAGTCAGGTTGGTGATTGTTGTGCTGGCAAGAAGCTATTTCAGTTGCAGGTCATGGGAGAATGGCTCAAATTGTATGTTGTTATGAACTTAAATGGTTGCGAGATGGTAATGGTAACAGAACTGAAGGTACTGGTGAAATTGCAGGAATGGTTGCAGCTATATGTATTCGGAGCTTAATTTGAGCTGAAGGTGATTGTGTTGCTGCCAGGGGGTTGTGTTGCAGTTTTCAAATGGAAGTGAAGGAAATGGCTGAGTTGTAGATAAGAAGGTATTACAGATGGTGATTATGGTGGAGTTCAAATGAGATTGCATTGGTATTATCTGTGGATAAGTTGTGTATGATGCAGAGATCATGGAGCTGATATGTTGCAGGGAAGATTTAAGTTGTTGTTGTTGAGTGTTAGAAGCAGTGAAGAGTTTGTGTTGGTTTCAGTTGAGCTATGTCAATATGCAAGAGATGCAGGGCCATCTTGGCGCAACACATCATTTGGCCTGTGCAAGATTGCAACAGCTTTGGCCAGGACCAGTCAGCTACTGAGTTAGACTGACTCAGATCACTCAGCCTCGACTCAATAACGCCGTTATTGTCCGTTAACTTGACCGCCAGTTTTAACAGATGACCGTTATGTTTGACCGGTGACCGGGTGGACTTTGCCGGTCACCTGAGCTACTTCTCCGACAACTTTGCCGGCCAACTTCCGTCCACTTTTATGGGTCTCCGGCGATTACTTTTGGACAGAGATTTTGGTGTGGGATTTTCTCACATATGGGCTTGGTGGATATCTTTGTATTGGACTTTGGAGATTGGACCTAATTTTAGAAGTGGGAGAAAAGCCACAAAAGGAAAGTTTTCTACAACTTTGGGGGAAGAGGTATTTTTTCTAATTGGAGTTTTGGAGAGCGGCGACTAGGGTTTGCTTTCATTTTGTTTTTCTTCTTCTTCATTTTATTATTAATTATTATTATTATTATGATGAACTCAAAAGCTATGAGTAGCTAAAAAAATATTATTGGTTATGGGATAAAGTTGACTTCTCAACATGATACTTGATTCAATGCATTAGTTTTGTCTCAATTTTATTGTTTTTGATTCATTATTAATATTGTCTTATGATTTGATTGCTTGTTTGGTTGAGTCCGAAATCAATTGGATTTGCATTCATCTCTATTGCTAGATTAGGATTTTCAATACAAAAAGTTGTCAATTCCTGATTGCAAGTAGCATAGTGTGGTTATTACTTGTAGTGATACATCTTTATAATTGCATATGAATCATAACCTTTGTTAAAACGGATTAGTGCTTTTACACGTTCGTTTGCATTGATTAGTCTTATTTCATAGAACTTAGTGCTTTTAGGAAGTTGAACTTAATTGTGCTTTTACACTTTAGGTTGCTTTCTAGGAAGAATTCACATATGCATCTTTTAATGTGGTTGTGATGAAATCAGGGAATTAGCGGGATATTCTTGCGATCAAGGTATCCTAGGACTTTTAGTAAATGAGAGATTAAAATACCAATTCTAGTCATTGATGAAAATACATGTTTGTGAATGATACTATCCCATGACCAATATCTTCTCTTTATTGATTATTCAAATTATTTTATTTGCTTTGCTCTATTTTATTGCTTAGATAAAACAAAAATTCCCCCTTGGTTACTAAGAAACTGAAATTCTATAACAACAAAAGCCTCTCTGTGGGAACGAACTCTTTCTTATCACGTACTTCATTTATATTTAGTAGAGTGAGAAAGTGAAATTATATTTGCTCGGCTGACAACCGATCAAATTTTGGCGCCGCTGCCGGGGAGGCATACGGCTAGTTATTTTAGTTTCTTATCATCATTTCTTATTTTATCTTTGCTTTTTGTTTTGTTGTCTTGTTTCTCACTTGTTTGTGAGAATTGTTTTCAGGTACCTAATCCCTGACTTCTAAAGATTGGAAGTATCCAAGGTGCGGATAGCTACTCGAAGAGGCACAATACTCCAATCAAGTCAAGACACAACATAAGATCAATAGTTAGAAGTGGAAGAAGAGTTACAACTAGAAGGAGAACAAGAGGTTCCATTCGTAGACGAACCACAAGTTGAAGAAGAAGAAGAAGCAATGGGTGATGCAAATCATACACTCAAGGACTTGGCTTCTCATAGGCTTGATGCATAACAATGGTGTATCCAAACTAACTCAACCTTTGAGATCAAGCCGGGGTTGCTTCGAGAGTTACCAAAGTTCCATGGCATGGTGAATGAAGACCCAAACAAGCATCTTATGGACTTCCATACCATTGTCAAGGCCATGCTTCCAGCGGAGACTGATGTCGATGGTGCAATGTTGAAAGTTTTTCTGTTTTCTATGGTGGATAGCGCTAAGGATTGGTTGTACTGTTTGCCATCCGGAAGTGTCACTACATGGAATGAGTTGAATAAAATTTTCTTAGAGAGGTATTTTCCTGCATCGAAGGCTACTCAAATTCGCAAGGAAATTTGTGGGATGAAGCAAAATGTGGGAGAATCTTTGTATGAGTGTTGGGAACGATACAAGAGATTGGTGTCAATATGCCCTCGCCACCAATTTAGTGGCGCTATGATTATCCAATACTTTTATGAAGGACTCCAATCAAGTGATAGGAATATCCTTGATGCTGCATGTGGTGGTGCACTAGTGAACAAGACGTTGCCACAAGCTAGAGAATTGATTGAAAACATGGCAGCGAACTCACAACAATTTCTGAGTCGTGGTTTGGATGTGCTTCTAAGAAGAGTGAATGAAGTGAGCGAGGTCGAGGATCTTCATCAACAAATGGGTAACATGACAGCAATGATGCAACAAGTTGCAGCCGCGGTTATACCAAGTTCTCCTCGATTTTATGAAGATGAGCAAGCTAATGCGGTCTTTCCAAATCAACAAAGACAGTATGATCCCTACTCTAATACGTATAATCCGGGATGGAGAGATCACCCCAATTTCAGCTATGCTAACAAGCAAGGAGCGGCTCAACAACCTACTTTCAACCGTACGAATGGATTTCCACCACCACAACAACAATTTCAGCAACAACAACAACAACAACCTCAAAATCATGGGTCCAATATGGAAGAGTTGCTGAAATCTTTTATGCAAAGAACGGAGAGTACTGTTAAGGATTTGCAAACTCAAGTTGGTTCTATGGCTATTGAGTTGAACCAATTGAAGGCACAAAATGGTGGGAAACTCCCTTCTCAACCTATCAACCCAAAAGGGGACGTCAATGCCATTACGTTGAGAAGTGGTACACAACTTGTGCAACCTGAAGTTACTGATTCGGGCAAGGTGGAAACACCAAAGGAACCTGTTTTGGAGGAGAAAAATGATGATTCTCCCCAAAATTCTGAGGTACCTATTCCTAACTCTAAAACTCCGGTTTCTACTTATGTTCCTCCTTTACCTTTCCCTCGCAGATTTGCAAGTTCTAAGAAGGCGGAACTAGAAAAGGAGATTTTAGACGTTCTAAAGAAGATCCATGTGAACATACCACTCATTGATGCGGTCAAGCAAGTTCCCAAGTATGCAAAGGTGTTGAAGGACAAGCAAAGGCTCAAAGGTAATGAAGTGCTAAGTGTGGGGGAGAATACTTCGGAAATCTTACAACACAAACTCCCACTTAAGTGCAAGGATCCCACATTCCCGTCACAATTGGTAACACTACATTTGACAAAGCAATGTTGGATTTAGGTGCATCCGTAAATGTTATGCATGTATCTATGTATAATTCACTTGATCTTGGTCCTCTTAAAAAAGCTGGAATTGTATTGCAATTATCCGATCGCTCTAATGTCTACCCCAATGGGTATTGTTGAGGATGTTCTTGTGCAAGTTAATCAATTAGTCTTTCCAGCTGAATTTTGCATGTTAGAGATGAATGAAGGGTCACCGGACTCGTCTCTTCCATTGCTACTTGGGCGTCCCTTCATGAAAACGGCGAAAACCATTATTGATGTGGACAAGGGAACGCTAACTATGGAGTTTGATGGAGAAACAATATGTTTCAACATTTTCGAGACGATGAGATATCCTAGTGATGTCCACTCTTGTTTCTCCATTGATGTTATGGATACATTGGCACAACAAGTGTTTGAATTGAATGGTGAAGATGCTTTGGAAACCGTTTAACTATATCCATGGATAATGGTGTAGAGTGTGGTAATGAAGTCAAGGAAGCCCTTGGTGATCTTAATTCACTACAAGGATGCCCGGAAACTCGTAATATCTCTTTTATTTCTTTACCATGCAGGGATGAAAAGCTTGTACCTTCAATTGTTAAATCTCCTAAGTTAGAATTGAAACCTCTTCCCGATCACCTAAAGTATTTGTACTTAGGTGACAAGGAAGATTTACCTGTGATTGTTTCTAACGAGCTTAGTGATTTACAGGAGCAAAAACTTCTAAGGGTGCTAAGGAAGTACAAGACGGTCATAGGATGGATAATTGCTGATATCAAGGGTACAAGCCCTGCCGTTTGTATGCACAAAATCCGTTTGGAGGATGATGCAAAGCCTACAAGGGAAGCGCAACGTCGTTTGAATCCCCCTATGATGGAAGTTGTGAAAAAGGAGATACTCAAGCTTTTGGACGTGGGTGTTATCTACCCCATATCCGATAGCAAGTGGGTGAGCCGGTACAAGTAGTACCAAAGAAATCAGGTGTGACGGTGGTGGAGAATGATAAGAACGAACTTGTCCCAACTCGTGTGCAAACCGGTTGGAGGGTTTGTATTGATTACAGGAAATTGAATGCTACTACTAGAAAAGATCACTTCCCTTTACCTTTTATTGATCAAATGCTTGAATGTTTAGCTGGACACTCTTACTATTGTTTCCTTGATGGCTATGCAGGTTACAATCAGATTGTGATAGCACCGCAGGATCAAGAGAAAATCACTTTCACTTGTCCGTTCGGTACTTTTGCTTATAGAAGGATGCCTTTTGGCTTATGTAATGCTCCAGCTACCTTTCAAAGGTGTATGGTAAGTATCTTTTTAAAGTATGTTGAAAACATAATCGAAGTGTTCATGGACGACTTTAGTGTCTTTGGTGATTCATTTGACCTTTGCTTGAACAACTTGTCTCTAATCCTTGAACGATGTGTTGAAACAAACCTTGTCTTTGAATTGGGAGAAGTGCCATTTTATGGTAACTCATGGCATAGTTTTAGGCCATATAATATCTTCTAAAGGCTTGGAAGTTGATAAATCTAAGATAGACCTTATTCGTGCTTTAACCCCTCCCACTACGGTGAGGGATATACGCTCTTTTCTTGGTCATGCAGGTTTTTATCGTATATTTATCAAGGATTTTTCCAAGATAGCATCACCACTTTGCAACTTATTGCCAAAAGATATGGTTTTTAACTTTGATGAAAAGTGTGTGGCGGCATTCAATTGTTTGAAAGAACTTTTGATTTCAGCCCCTATCATTAAACCACCGGATTGGAGCAAGCCTTTTGAGCTCATGTGTGATGCAAGTGATTATGCGGTTGGTGCGGTGCTTGGGCAACGTGTGGTGAAGATACCTCATGTTATTTATTATGCTTCTAGAACGTTAAATGAGGCCCAACAAAACTACACAACCACTGAAAAAGAGTTGTTAGCCATTGTTTTTGCTTTGTAAAAGTTTCTCTCTTATCTAATTGGTACAAAAGTTGTTGTCTTTTCTGATCATGCAGCACTTAGGTACTTGTTAATGAAGAAAGAAGCGAAACCGAGGCTCATACGATGGATTTTACTTTTACAAGAGTTTGATATGGAAATCAAGGACAAGAAAGGAATTGAGAACACCGTTGCGGATCATTTGAGCCGTCTTGTTGTGGACAAGGAAGCTATCCCATTGCGTGAAAGTTTCCTGGATGAACAACTATTCTCAATTGCCTTTGGAGAACCATGGTATGCCGATATTTTCAATTACTTGGTGTCTAAACAAATCCCAAAGAAATTGTCTCGTGTTGAGAAGGACAAACTTAAGAAGTTGGGGAACCAATACATATGGGATGATCCATACTTATAGAAACATTGTAGTGACCAAGTAATAAGAAGGTGTGTTCCCGAACCTGAATTTAATTCTATCTTGTCTTTTTGTCACTCTTATGCTTGCGGAGGACATTTTGGGAGTAAGAGAACCGCTCACAAGGTACTTGAAAGCGGTTTTTATTGGCCAACCTTTTTCAAGGATGCATATATATTTTGTACAACTTGTGATAGGTGCCAAAGAACAGGCAATCTAGGTGTCCGAAATCAAATGCCACAAACTTTTATTCAATTTATTGAAGTTTTTGATGTATGGGGTATTGATTTTATGGGTCCTTTTGTCAACTCTCATGGAAATTTTTATATCTTACTTGCTGTTGATTATGTCTCGAAATGGGTGGAAGCTAAGGCCACCCCAACTAATGATTCTAAAGTGGTTTCAGATTTTTTGCAAGCTAATATCTTTGCAAGGTTTGGAATTCCAAGAGCCATAATTAGCGATGGGGGTTCTCACTTCAAAAACAGGATTTTACAAAGCTTGTTGAAGAAGTATAATGTGTCGCACAAGATTGCAACACCTTATCATCCACAAACAAATGGACAAGCCGAGGTTTCTAACCGAGAGGTGAAATCCATTCTAGAGAAGACGATGAACCCAACAAGGAAAGATTGGAGCATGCGACTTAATAATGCTTTGTGGGCTTATAGAACCACATACAAGACACCTATTTGGATGTCTCCCTTTAGGCTTGTGTATGGTAAACCTTGTCATTTACCCGTTGAAATTGAGCATAAGGCGTTTTGGGCTATTAAGCAATGCAATATGGAGATGTATGAGGCTGAAAAGAAAAGGAAGTTATAACTCCAAGAGCTAGAGGATCTTCGCAATGATGCATTTGAAAGCTCACGCATTTACAAGGAGAAAACGAAGGCCTTTCATGATACTATGATTTCTAGAAAACAATTTTGCAGAAAGTGCTTTTTTTTTAATTCTCGCTTGCAATTATTTCCGGATAAATTAAGGTCACGTTGGATTGGACCTTTTATTGTTACTAATGTGTTTTCTCATGGTGCAGTAGAAATTCGTAGCATAGCTACAGGCAAAGAACTTAAAGTTAATGGGCACCGGTTGAAACCATATTATGAGAATTTCACTTCCGAAGTGGTGGAAGGAGCTAACTTTGTGGATGTACTCCCTCTGGAGGAGTCATAGAAAGCAAGGAGATAGTCGGGCTGACGACTTTAAACCAAGCGCTAAATGGGAGGCAACCCATCGGATGAGTATTTCTTGTCTTATTT
The DNA here is from genome assembly GCA_023531295.1 of Papaver armeniacum. Taxonomy (NCBI): domain Eukaryota; kingdom Viridiplantae; phylum Streptophyta; class Magnoliopsida; order Ranunculales; family Papaveraceae; genus Papaver; species Papaver armeniacum. The sequence continues at coordinate 396,191 of JAJJWW010005298.1, forward strand.
TTATTTTTTTGTCTTGTTTTTAGTTTTTCTTGTCTTGCATTTACTTTTTATGATTTCTTGTCACATATCATGTTAGAATTTCCGACCTTGACTTACTTTGGATGACTCAATTTACATTGAGGACAATGTAAAGTTTAAGTATGGGGGTAAGCATTTGCATTGTAAATTTTTCATGAAATTTTCAACTTTTGTGTAAAATAGTGAATAAAAAACTCCAACTTGTGGTTAGTTTAGAGTCACATAGTATACATGTCGCTAAGATTACATCGAGATTCTCATAAGAGTGACTGAACTTAGAGATGACAGAGAACATGATCGGGTTTCTTACTTGTATGAGAGTTAAAGTTGGATTTAACCATGCCAGTGGCAAATAAGGTGCATATTGAATTCGGTATTAGAGTAGTGGTCCCCTATAGTGGAGACTACCCATGTTACATCATGAGAGGCACCGACCTTCACTTTTTTGTACCTGTCTAATTTTGTGCTTTTAGAGTGTGTGTCACCGTACGTAAACTCCGGGTAGAATGGTGAGCTACCCAACCTCCCACCAATATAAGCACTATTTTGATCTCTTGAGTGTTATTTTATCAATCATGATGGTGACATTGAATTGCTAACTTACATACCACTTGTAATCTTATTCGCAGTTAGCACCATCCATTTTATCTCTCTCTACACCAACAGGTACATAGAAACACCATCATCATCAACAAGCGGAGCATCACAAATTCGAAGGAAAGTTGAAGACGTTCAAGGTTTACAAGCAACGGTACAGAAATGAGCAGATTTCATATTCAAGTATAGCAACAAGACATAGAATTTTTACAAGTTGAAGACTATTGTACAAGAGCGAAGATTATCAAGGATGAGAGTTCGAGAAGTTTATGATATCAAGACATACAAGTTGTGAAGAATCAAGCGGTAAAGTACTTACACCATGGCCATTCGTACTTATTTTATTTTTATTTTCAGTTTGTGTTTATTTCTCTTGTCTCATTAAAAAAAAATTAAAAAAGGAAAAAAAAAATTGAAAAAAAATAAAGACAAGAGAAAATTTTGTTAGGTGCATTATTAGTTTTATTATTTTGTTTTGTTTTGTTTTCATTTTGTATTTATTTTATTTTTCTTGTCTCATCTAAAAAAAAAAAGACAAGAGAAATTTTGTTAGGTACATTATTAGTTTTATTATTTTGTTTTGTTTGTTTTCATTTTGTATTTATTTTATTTATCTTGCATCTTAAAAAAAATATAAAAAAAAGGAAAAAAATAATTAAAAACAAAAAGAAACAAAAATAAAAATAAAAATTCATTGCATCATATTTTGGTTTGTTTAGTTTTTTTTTTTTTTTTTTTTTGGTTTTGTATTCTTTCAATAAAGGCAATGGAAGAAGAAATATCCATAATGAAGTTTCAAGCAACAAGGAATTAGAGGAAAGAGTTACATTGTCAAGATTCTACGAAGTTCAATATTTTATCATCAAGAGTTGAAGACCGAAGACGAAGATGAAGACAAGGGTTGAAGACCGAAGACGTTTCTATGGATGGTGTGAGAGTGGTGCTAACTGCACATCGAACGGATAACGAGGTAAGTAAGCATATTCCCACATTCGCTAAGTGGTTGATTTCTTTTCTTAGAGATCGTCAGAAAAAAGGGTTTTCAAAATAAATAAAAGATGTGGGTTTTCAAAACAATTCGGAGGGTTTTTGCCTTCCTACCATTTAACGTGTCTCAGGGTTCTCTCTTCATTCCTACCTGGACACATGTGTGACCCATAAAAGCTATTTATTATTGAGAGCAACTTCATTAAACCATTTCTTGTGAGGAAGAGTCGAGACTTTCGATCACTCCGAACCCGAATTTCTTTCGATAAGGGATGGTTATTTCTCTCTCAACTTTTAAGGATGAGATTGTGTTCATTTATGTGTCTAACTTCTTATGACTAGTGTGCAGAATCTATATGTCTTCTTAGCGCGTTGGATGCTATCATTACGGAGAACTAGTAAGTTGGAAAAGTAGGTTTTGTGGGTATATCTCTAGTAAACCCTCACGAGAGTTGTATGTATATTTTAGAATAAATTTTGTTTCATTTGCTCGAGGACTAGCAAAGTCTAAGTGTGGGGGAATTTGATAGGTGTTGTAAAACACCTAATTTTATATCTAGTATTTATGCTTTCTTTGCTATTATCCTTGGGAATTGCATCTCTTATGTTTAGTTTTGAGTTATTAGGTGCAATGGAGTCCTTGGGAGCAAAAGAAGGAGAAAACGTCCATTTGGAGTGAGAACGGCAAAAAGATCAATTCCTAGTCGATACTTGGAGCAGGCTGATATTGCAAAGAAATGAGTGAAGGATGAACTGTCGATTTTCTGTGACTAACAAGCTAAATAGTACATGAATAGCCCTTATCAGAGTTTTGGGTGCCTGTGGTACTCCTTATCATTACCACACCCTAGAATTCAGAAGAGAATTCATTTCTCAATCATTTGGTTTCTAACAGAGTAGTGTGCGGCTGAGTCTAGGGTTGCTGTTTTAGCTAAAATCAGATGAAAAAATTTAAGATAATGGAAGCCTGTGATGGAAGAAATCGGAATGAGGGTATGATTCTGCTGGCGGAATTGGTGAGATTAGGGCTTGAATTTGTCAAGGAGTTGAAGAATAGAGCTCAACGGATCGAGAAGATGTTATGATTTGTTGTTCAGAAAAATCGGTTGAGGAATCTGGTGATGAGTGTGATGAATTTCAGAGATTGGGTTTGCTAGTGCTGCCGTTGAGATCGAGAGGAAGATGTTGATTTTCATGGGTTGAGCTGTGGTAAAGATCGATGAAGGTTTGAATCAGTTGCAGTCAAGAACACAAGATGAAGAAAAAGAAGTTGTTGTTGCTATTATAGGAAGGGGAGATGAAGGATAAGATACAACTACTGTTGGAGTAACTTGAGATGCAATCGGTGATTCAAGAGGAAGAGCTGCTGATACTGGTAAATAATTAATGGAGATGAACATGGAGTTATGGGTTCAAGTTTAGAAGTGTATTTGAAGAACAAATTACAGAAGAGAATGAGCTGCAGTTACTGGGTTTGTCTTGAATTACAGGTGATGGGTTGGTGTTGCTGAGATGCGGGTATGGAAGATGGAGCTGGTAATTTTGTTGGTATTGGTGGAAGTTGCAATTGCATGAGGAATCAGTGTTGGTGTTGTTGTTGCAGCAGCTCAAGTTAAAGCTGCAGTAAACTGGTGGATGTTTGCAGTTGGTAGTGTGTATGAGATGCAGCTGCGGATAATGAATTTCTGACGCCTGAGGAGATTCAAGGGTTGTGAAAGCTGAGCAGTAAGGTGTTGTTAGTGACAACGAGCTGAAGATGTTGAACATGTGTTGAGCTGAAATGATTCTGGTGGTGATTTGAGATAACAGTAACCCAGGTTATGAGGTTAAGAAGATGCAAATGGGTTTACTGTGTGGTGTTTGAGGTGCAGCTACAGATGGAAGAAATGTTGTTGCAGTTGGTGTGGCTCTGGTGCAAGGGAGAAATACTGGTTGATGGTGATGCTTATGTTGGTGGTGAATAAGAAACAGTTCATGAGCTGCAGGGAATGATATTATGCTGCAGGTGAAAGAATTAAGCAAGGAAAGCGGCATCTGCAGTTGTTGGAATTGAGGTGAACTGAAGATGGTTGAATTGGAGCTATGGAGTGCAGTTTATGGAGCAGTGCAAGTAGATGGGGTATGGCCCGGTGGAGGTTGCAATTGCGGGGTGAGTCAGGTTGGTGATTGTTGTGCTAGCAAGAAACTATTTCAGTTGCAGGTCATGGGAGAATGGCTCAAATTGTATGCTGTTATGAACTTACATGGTTGCGAGATGGTAGTGGTAACGGAACTGAAGGCACTGGTGGAATTGCAGGAATGGTAGCAGCTATATGTATTCGGAGCTTAATTTGAGCTGAAGGTGATTGTGTTGCTGCCAGGGGGTTGTGTTGCAGTTTTCAAATGGAAGTGAAGGAAATGGCTGAGCTGCATATAAGAAGGTATTACAGATGGTGATTATGGTGGAGTTCAAATGAGATTGCATTGGTATTATCTTTGGATAAGTTGTGTATGATGCAGAGATCATGGAGCTGATATGTTGCAGGGAAGATTTAAGTTGTTGATGTTGAGTGTTAGAAGCAGTGAAGAGTTTGTGTTGGTTTCAGTTGAGCTATGTCATTATGCAAGAGATGCAGGGCCATCTTGGCGCAACACAGCATTTGGCCTGTGCAAGATTGCAACAGCTTTGGACAGGACCAGTCACCCTGCGAGTTATACCGACTCGAGATCACTCAGCCTCTGACTCAATAATGCCGTTACTGTCCGTTAACTTGACCGCCAGTTTTAACAGATGACCGTTATGTTTGACCGATGACCGGGTGGACTTTGCCGGTCACCTAAGCTACTTCTCCGACAACTTTGCCGGCCAACTTCTGTCCACTTTTATGGGTCTCCGACGATTACTTTCGGACATAGATTTTGGTGTGGGTTTTTCTCACATATGGGCTTGGTGGATATCTTTGTATTGGACTTTGGAGATTGGACCTAATTTTAGAAGTGGGAGAAAAGCTACAAAAGGAAAGTTTTTTACAACTTTGGGGGAAGAGGTATTTTTTCTAGTTGGAGTTTTGGAGAGCGGCGACTAGGGTTTACTTTCATTTTGTTTTTCATCTTCTTCATTTTATTATTAATTATTATTATGATGAACTCAAAAGCTATGAGTAGCTAAAAACATATTATTGGTTATGGGATAAAGTTGACTTCTCAACATGATATTTGATTCAATACATTAGTTTTGTCTCAATTTTATTGTTTTTGATTCATTATTAATATTGTCTTATGATTTGATTGCTTGTTTGGTTGAGTCCGGAATCAATTGGATTTGCATTCATCTTTATTGCTAGATTAGGATTGTCAATACGAAAAAGTTGTCAATTCCTGATTGCAAGTAGCATAGTGTGGTTATTACTTGTAGTGATACATCTTTATAATTGCATATGAATCATAACCTTTGTTAAAACGGATTAGTGCTTTTACACGTTCGTTTGCATTGATTAGTCTTATTTCATAGAACTTAGTGCTTTTAGGAAGTTGAACTTAATTGTGCTTTTACACTTTAGGTTGCTTTCTAGGAAGAATTCACATATGCATCTTTTAATGTGGTTGTGATGAAATCAGGGAATTAGCGGGATATTCTTGCGATAAAGGTATCCTAGGAATTTTAGTAAATGAGAGATTAAAATACCAATTCTAGTCATTGATGAAAATACATGTTTGTGAATGATACTATCCCATGACCAATATCTTCTCTTTATTGACTATTCAAATTATTTTATTTGCTTTGCTCTATTTTATTGCTTAGATAAAACAAAAATTCCCCCTTGGTTACTAAGAAACTGAAATTCTATAACAACAAAAGCCTCTCTGTGGGAACGAACCCTTTCTTATCACGTACTTCATTTATATTTAGTAGAGTGAGAAAGTGAAATTATATTTGCTCGGCTGACAGCCGATCAATTGCCAAAGCGGGAGATTATTAGAGCTAATACTCCGTTGAACCTAAAGATGTTGGTATGCTATATTTGTTTCCAAATTTAGATATCAAATAGTTTTGGATTTTGCATAAGCAGAAAAGGAAAAACACAAGACACCGGAAGTTGAGACCCAATCCACCCTCAAAGCGATTCAGTTACAATCGCTCTCCTTACGTCTGTTGAACCTCGCAAGCCCCTACGCAATTGATTCCCTTAGCTGATGTCCTTTAAAGCCTAAGAGTTGCTTCAACCTAAGTGAAGACTTTTGACACCAATCTGCCTCTAACAGATAAACCTATTTAATTTCCCTTTAGATCAAATATCAAGGCTTGAAAATATGTTTGCAATAGGAAAAGCTAGCAAACCTCACAATCTGGAACACTTACACTCACTTAGATGAGAATCATTTGATATTTTACCACCTCTCAAGTCAATCTTCAAAAAATCACTTAAGATCAATTTTCAGATATCAATCTTGAGGAATCAAAAAATCTAAGATGAAGAGAGATTTGTGATTTCTATCTATCTTTCCTAAAAGAGATTACGAGAACCTCGATAATAGAAAACAAAGATCAGGATACTCGAACTATCAAGGTAAAGATAGTCGGACCTGGCTTCACGAATTCCCAAAGCGAAGTCTTCTGTCGTAAACCTAATTATGTTTCCCAGAGAAAACCTAAGGTTCATAGAGGAAGACTCTAACAATCAACTAGGACACAAAGTGTCAGGGATTAGATTCCCAAGTTGAAAGAGAATCCCTTTTTACAGTTTTTCAAGACTGAGGGTTGTTCAGAATTCAAGCTAAGATAACTTGAGAATCAAGCTGAAATGAAAAGGGTACCAGGTACACCACAATATTTTCGATATCAACCTATAAGTACGATACCTTGCGTGATCTACTATAGACAGAAACTGTCAAGAAGATAACAACCACAAGGTATACACTTGGTATATAGTTACTAGTTTAAAACCGAAACTTAAATATAGGGATCAACCCAAGTGTTTGGGATTAACGTATAATCTTTTGAACCTCTTATTTCGTAAGAAAAATCAAAAACCAAACTTGATTTAGTTTTTCTTAACCAGAACCAATTGAAACACAACAATTGTACCGTACTTTTCGTTTAGAAAAATCAAGGATATGCAATTTAAATCATCTTTACTTAACAGGAAAACTATTAACAAACATAAATAAATCGTTATATTACTCTTCGATATGACAAATTAAGATCTGAACTGATCAAGTTTCCATATCAGGAAAGATTACAAAATAATTCTTCTCTCGGTTTCCACAACCACTCTCCCCACAAAGATATGATGTTTATGCACCAGTTCAATATTAAACTCTTCCTCTATGAGTTTTTATTCCCTGCAATACAAAAAAAATAAACAAACAAAATGACTTTTACCAGAGAAAAGTCGACAAAGTCTTAGCTTTTATGTTGCCAATGTAACAAGCTAAAACTGAAACTCATACGTATAATAAATACACAATTTATGAAACATAAATCGATAATAGTATAATCCTGACTTCACGCATGATTTTTATCATATCTACTTATGATCATTTCATAAAGCATCCCACATGGTTACATCTGAAACTTGCTTATATCAAGTAGTCACAACATCATAAGAGATATACATAATATGAGATCGAAAATATTAGGGTTTGATCAAAACCGAAACAATAACTCATATATCGAAAGAAAATAAATAATTATTCAGATCAAGCAATGCAATCGTAAGTGTCAAAAGAATAACACAAAGAATTTAAAATAAAAACTTAATCATTCATATTATTGAGTTTGAATAAACTTTATGCAAACATTGAAGCAAAACAGCAATTGATTAGTTTATTCATATAAAAGACATAAAATAAGAACCGAATCTTATAAATATTTCGATGCATTTTATTCTTTCATATTCTCAGCACTTGATGAAGGTAGGTTAACATTCTCAATCTTGAGTTTGTGGATTTCCTCAAGTAGGTAACCTTGTTGCTTAACCAGAATATCTTGCAGTTGAGATGTTTTGGTAAATGACTTTGCAAGTTCATGCAACTCTGTTTTAGCTTGAACACATTGCTCTTTCCTTAGCAGTCTTTGCCTTTCCTTTTGATGGGCCAATCTCTCTTCTTGATATTATTTTCCGATTTCTTGGCATCGAGAGATGTTGTAAATTTATTCAAAAAGAACTCCTTCAGATCTAGCACCTTTGAAAGAGAAGACATTAAACCTTGATTCATAGTTTCAGTGAATCAACTGTGAATCAGAAACATTTATAAAACTTCAAATGAGATTTTTGTATACGTACCATAATAAGTGCCTTATCTTGCATAAACGACACACTTGGTGAGGATCCACTTTTAAGACCGGTTAAGTGGCATTAAAATGTGAAAACGCTGGGGTACCAAAATACACCACCAAATTTTTCTTAGGCAATCTGTATGGACAAACTTAAACACAATTCAAAGAGTTCAACTCAATCAAGGAATAATATCTGGAGTTGTATCCCTTTCTCTCACAATCAAAAAGTTTACAGAGACTAGTCCGTGAATCTGATTTACGTGTGAGAGTACTTGGGTGATTCCAAATATCAATTTCCCAAGTAATCAATCAAGTTGTATCCAACAAATGAGGATGGATGTATCTACTTTTATTGATTAACGCACAACCTGTGATATTTCAATTATAAAGATAGACAATATAATGCGGAAAAAAAATAACACAGACACCAAAATTTTGTTAACAAGGAAATCGCAAATGCGGAAAAACCCCGGGACCTAGTCCAGATTGAACACCAAACTGTATTAAGCTGCTACAGACACTAGCCTACTACCAATTAACTTCGGACTGGAATGTAATTGAGACCGAATTAAACCCGTACAACAATTCAGTTACAGTCACGCTCCTTACGCCTCTTGAATCCCAGCAGGACTCCGAGCAATTGATTCTCTTAGATGACGTCCTTTACAGCCTAATAGTTGCTTCAACTTAATTGAAGACTTTAAACCAATCTGCCTCCCATAGATAAGCCTATATGTGTGATTTCTTTTTGCTCGTAGATCAAGGTGATTAGAAATCGATAGCAATAGACAAAATCTAGCTAACATCAAAATCCAGACTTATGCAACCCGAAGTGCAACCTAGATTATTATTCACCTCACAATTATTAAACTTGTGAAATTAACAAATTCTGGGACGAAGAGAACTTTGAAGATTACTATTTATCTTGTTCAAGTGAGCAGCTTAACAATTGAACAAGATCAGGATACTCAAGCTATCAGGTAAACAATAGCTAGACTTGGATTCACGAATCCCTATGAAGTCTGTGTAGTCGTTAAACCTTAAAAGGGTTGTAGGAAGAGGACGACTTTAGTTCTGCAACTAGGACACACCAAGAAAAGTAGTGTTGGGATTCAAAGATCCCAGTTGTTTGAGGTTTCCCTTATCTAGACATTCAAAGCATAGGTTACTTTAGGTTTAAGCTAAGATAACTGTGGAACCAAGCAAACAATATCCACTATTAGATGAATTTTTGAATCTGATTTACATAACAAGATATACACTCTGGTTAGGATGAATGGTAACCAAACCGTGTACATAGATCACGCTCATGAATGGTTAGTCGAAACTAGCTATAAGTCCCTTGTTTGATCTACTATAGACAAAAACTTTCAATAAAATAACAACTATAAGGTATACACTTGGTATATAAGTTTGAAACCGAACCTTAACCATAGGGATCAACCCAAGTGTTTGGGGATTAACGTACAATGTATTTACTTTTAATTATAACTATAATAATAATTATAATTGCGGAAAGTAAAAGTAAAAATATAGCACGATTTTGTTAACGAGGAAACCGCAAATGCAGAAAAACCACGGGACCTGGTCCAGTTTTGAATTCTCTAAGAATTAAGCCGCTATACAAAGACACTACCAACTTCATATAGTTGAGACCATGTAAACTACCCCTAGTTACCTAGTTTCCTCAGTATCCCTGCGCCTATAAACAACATGGCCAATGCACGTGAATCCTAAGATAGAGTCCAATATCTTAAGTTGCTTCAGTCTGTCTGAAGACTTTAAGCACTCAACCCTTTCGATCGTCTTCCAAATAGTAAAGGACTAATATTTTTAATAACCACTCTCCTATCTCAGGTTATCAATCATAGATAATTGTGTTGAGTGTGACAAAGGATTTTCAGTTTGAGTGATCACAAGTCAACATTGATTTCGTGATCTAGTTTGAGTGACCTTATGTCGAAACAGAAGGCTCTCAAGAATAATCAAACTAGGTGCAATCAAGAGTTAACAACCGTTAGTCGATCAAATCAAAAATTGAAAACTAAAATAAAAATGCAATTCTAGTTTCCCACCAACGATACTAGAAGACGCTTCTTGATCGCAAAGAAGTATTTAAACTACCGGACGTAAGAAATTTCACGTAATTAGGTTACTCTCCTTTCCAAGATAGTATTACGAGAATATTATTAGTCGGCTACACAAGAAACAACAAAGATGAAGTTTTCCTGGATCAAGAAGTTTGTAAGAAGGACATACATCACTAATTATAGACCAAGGTAGTTTGGACACCAAGGAATTTCCAACCAAAGCACCTAAATTCGGTTTTGTCTAATTCCAACTATATAACGAAATCTTCATGGACAACTCAATATTAGCTAGAACCTAAATAATATATACTTCCAGATATATGTTTTGATTGCTGGTAAAACAAAACATATTAATTTAGAAATTATCAAAAAGATTCTCTACTATTTCGGTTTTCCTATTGGGACCAGATCTACTATGACTCATAAAACAAGTTAGGATCAGTTCTACCTTGACTCTCAATATAGGTAGGGTTTAGTTCTACCTTAACTCCCAACACAACTAGGATCGTTCTACCTTGATTTCCTATATAGGTAGGATTGGTCCAACCTTAAGATCTTCAATAAAAACCATACCTTCAATCCTTTTGATTTTCTTTCGACAAGAAAACAAGTTCGTATGACATCAAACCTATGTTCACTACACAATCTAGTAACGAGTTACAAAGAACTTGTCGATGTCGCAATTACGAAGTTCAAAAGATAAGCATTATACTTCGTAAATCAATATGCCAATATAAAGCACTTATCAATATTCATATATAGTTCCTTGAAACTGTAATCGCAATATGATGATCAAGTCTAATATATTATAGTTTCATATATATAACTTCTCATGTTATGTTTTCAATCAGAAATGACTTGAAAGCTTATTATATAGAAATGAAAACAAGTCAAGTCATGTATTACTAACCTCGAGTGGAAGGATAATGTTATCATTGATGTGGATACGTCTTCGGAATCTTCAGATCTTCATAGTAATACTTGTATGTCTCTATATTTCTAGACTTCCTAGTCTAACCTAACGAAGTTGACTCAAGTAATCTAAACAAGCGACTTATGAGTTTTGATACTAAATTATGATAACCAACCTTGACATATCAATGCTTGATGAGTTCAACCGATCAATGCTCTAACACAAGCAAACAGTTTCTTTGTTTAGATGAAACACTGGTTAGGGTTTCAATTATACATGTGGGAAATAGTCTTGACAATACAATAAAAGAAGATACACTATGGTCTGGTTACAGAATCGTGTATAATAACTGTTTGGTTTGGAAAATATGTCGTGTGAACAATAATCAAATTGATGTTCATTAAAACACTTAAAAAATTAATCATGATGCACAAACATAAGTGTTTAAGTGATCAATGAAGTCTTAGAAGTGTTTAAGAAAGTCATAGCAATGCTAAACATATTTAAAAAAGAAGTCTTTGAGTATCTGTTAAATTCTATTTGGACCGTTGGCGAAATGGAAAACGTCGTGAAGTACCACTAGGGCGAGAACAACCTCGAATGAATGTTATGTTACCTCGTGGTGGCGGTGAAAATGGTGTCGAGATGGAGGTATTTTTATCAACCCATTTATTTCTATGTTTTGCTTGTTTTTGTTATGCTGATGAGTGTTGATTGTTTTGTGCTTTGCGTGTGGTTGATTCGAATTTCCTAAGTTATTATGCGATGACCGAGGAGTCGCATATGTGTTGCTTTGCATGGGAAAAATGCAATGACCTAGGGGTTGCATTTATATTTCTTAGCTGGTTATATATACTGGGAAATATCAATGCGAACATTTAGTATGCTAACGCACGGTTAGCTGGCTACTTGGACCACAGTAAGGCACTATGTGAAATTTAGATTGGTAAACGTAGATCGATTTCGAGGGCGAAATCCTTTTCTTTTAGGGGGAAGATTGTAAAATCCCCTTATCTAAAATTCCATGTTAATTAGTATTAGCCTTGGTTTTGGGTTTTCATAATTATCACACCAGCATTAATAATCGTGAGATTTTTAGAGTAAAAGAATCTCACCTGTTTTGGAAAGTTGGCAAGGGATTTATATTAGGAGGTTAGGTTATATTTATTTTCTCTCAAAAACAATAAACAAAAACAGTCGCACTAAACCTTTCTCTCTAAAAATATACTCCCTCCGTCCCACTATTAGATGACCTACTTAGTTTAAAATTTTGTCCCACCATTAGATGACCTATTTCAATAAACAAGGAAATATTTCTAAAATTATCCTTTTGATTGATTATCGTTAATATAAGAAATGTATATAATTTGATATCCATGTTTATACTCGTTACGTAGGTGTTTTAAAATGCTTTCCAACGGTACAAAGTTTATGAAAATCCATGGTATAGTTTGAGAGATAAATCATTTCTAAATTTTACCAATTATTATCCATAAGGGTATAATTGTAAAAAACACTTTAAAATACTCCTTCTCATTCCTTGCCTTAAGAATTGTGCAAACTTCAACTAGGTCATCTAATAGTGGGACGGAGGGAGTAGTTGTTGTGAAAGAAGTGGAAGGAGAAAGCGATTGATTTGAGGCGAGACATTGTTTCCAGTTGGAGGATTGTTTTTACTTCATGTAGGTTTTCTAACTCTTGTACCTATTAAAGTTTGATCTAATGAGTTTAGATAAGTCCTAAGAAATCAAAGTAAGAGAAGAAAGATTTGTCAGTTGTAATTTCTTTTTGTTTAGCCTTAGAATCATGAAAGGTGAGTGATTGTGTATGTGTTTCATTTCTAATTATGCCAAATACAACGGGATGTGAACGGTAAGTGATTGACTCATGGTGTTTTCATCGTACTACTGGTAGTCCGTATGGTAATATGTATGGTCTAGATGTTTTATGCTAGGTTTATGTGGATTCCTAGTTACATCCTCCTAAATGAGTTTCTGTCACCTTTTTGTTTACATTTAATTTGTTTCATTCTTTCCTAATGTCTATTGTACTAGGTGCTAGGATTTCATTGGTTGTATTTTAGTTAATCAACCAAACTAAAGAGTAGTAACCTGAGTACTATCGTTTGAAGTGGTTACATCCAAGCTTAGATTAACTAATCACTTGAGTAGGTACATTATGCTAGAATGGTTAGTTAGTGGTGACAATGGCATAGATTAAATGGTATGCAAAAGACTTGTTACAGTTTAGGAAGTAATTGCTTAATAAAGTCCGGAAACACTGATGTTTGTGACTTATTTTGACTATTTTTTGTCTGTAAATTTTTGCACAACTAGGTATTGCGCAGGGAGTGATATATATTCATGTATAATCATAGTGATTCGATGACTTAAAGGATGTGTGCAGGATTGTTTGGTGACTGCCAATTTTTGGTGGTTACAGTCATATTATCACCATTTAGAGTGAATAAGTGGTGTGGTTTTTTTTGGGTGTTCTTCCATCACCCGTAGTTGGCTCGACTCCCATTGTATATTATGGCGATGACCGTTGGGTCGCCTAAAAGCAATGGATCTATTATCTTTCCATGGGTTCGACAACATTAAGTTTTCCGACGCATGGTAGGAGAACTTAGTGGACTACGCAAGGGTTAATATAGTTTGTCGTACGGTTAGACAAAGAACCAATAGAGGGGCCATTAGCAAAATGTATTAGGACGTGGTTATGGGAAATGTTTAGGTCTCATGTTTTAATTCCGGTTGGTCTATTTTTAATTCTTGAGGCACCTTCATTTAAATGGTATTTTAATAGCGCCAGTGCTTACAAATCGTTTTACTCATAATCGGGCATTTTTGTTGATAAAAATTATTTTTAGGGCTTGTTAGATCGTATTTGAAAGATATAAGGGAGTGAAAGCCTACATTTAGTTAGGGTCTGACCCAACTTGCTATTTTTTCAGGAGACCGTGATCGTGGAGCAACCTAGCTTGTAGATTGCATTTCTGTTTCGAAAAGCTACTTCGTCATAACTTTTAGGTGTTAAATTAGTTAAACATTTTATTGAATTATTTTAAAGATGAGACCTTATTTCTTTTAAATAAGTTCTTCGCATTTATCTGGGAGAACGACCTGCGAGTCCAGGATTATTTTATTTTGTTTTTATTTTGTTTCTAAAAGACTCATTTCAATTTATAATTTTCCTTATGAACTTCATTTAAATAAATTCTTTTATTTATGGATTATTGTCAATATGCTCCATACAATAGCCCGATCTCCAATTGTTGGTATGACGGTTTGAGTGTGTAAAATGATCCATGAGTATGCCACACTTTGGATTTTAGGGAGGCGGCCTAGAATTCGAAGTGGGGCGTTACAAAGTGGTATCGGAAACCTGGTAACATCAATCCTTGGGAGTGGTGTAGGGTCTTGTTTGATCACGTTAGGCACGAGTTTTAGGAGCACTTTTATTGTTTTTCTTTGTGTGAATATGTGCTGATAGTTTTTTGTGTTTCTTTCCACTTTTAGAGGATGGATGGTCGCGGTAGACATAATACTGAAGGTCGTGTCCGAGGTCTTGGCCGAAGGAGTGAGGATTTTGTTGAGAATTATGTGGAAGAAACTAATTCACGCAATGTTGGTAGTAGATCTTGTAGTGAAGATGAGACTAGGTCCATAGGTAGCTCTTGATCTCGTAGGACTAGGTCCACAGGTAGCTCTCGATCTCGTAGGACTAGGTGCACAGGTGGATCTCGATCTGTTCATACTGAAGGAAGAGAGGGTGGACCTAACTCTTTAACGTTAGAGAACCGTCAGACAATGTTGAATACTACGATCACAATGACATTAGAACAGAGGCTTGGTCCATGTGAAGGTACGGAAAATGTGTCACCACCAGAAATGAATGGACTTGCAATTATAGAGAGAAACGCGAAGTCTTGGGTTCAGTATTACCAAGATTTTCTGAAGATGAAACCCCCTTCGTTCACAGGAAAGGGAGGTGCAACTGAAGCACATCAGTGGTGCACAAAATTGGATAGGATATTAGCTCAGTTTGATTGTTCCGAGGCTTATAAGCATAGGATGGCTGCTTTTCTACTGGAGGGGAATGCAGCAACTTGTTGGGAGTCGATGTGCAGAACAGTTGATGCGATGGAGGTTACTTGGACAAGATTCAGAGATTTGTTCCCTGCACTCATTTTTCCCCCATCCGAGCTCCAAGCTGTGATTAGGCAGTTTGAAGAGCTAAAGAAAAAGGAAGATCAAATAGTGGTTGAATATGAATGTGAGTGTGAGTGTGAGTTTGACCGCTTATCGCTATTTGATGCTCATCTTATTCCTACTGAAACAGACAAGATCGAAATGTTTTTAAATGAATTGCATATTGGGATTGCTCGACACATCATTGGGAACCCCAGTTTTGATACTCATGCCAAGGTCGCGAACTGTGCCAGGGAACATTGTTTGAGGATCCAAGAAGCTAGTAAAAAGAAAGTAGAACCTAAGAGGAACGAGAAATCTAATTATGTTGGAAGGGAAAATTGGAAGAAGCCACGAGCAGATGAGCAAATCACTAACCATAGAGAAGTAGTTCAGGCACCCCAAAGAACCGCATGAGAGGAGAAAAATTACGTGTTTAGAGAGCGTTGTTACGCTTGTGGCGATCAAGGACATAAATCACCAGATTGTCCAAACAAAAATAAACATGGAGTTGAGAATAATGGAAAACGTCGTGAAGTACCACTAGGGCGAGAACAACCTCGAATGAATGCTATGTTACCTCGTGGTGGCGGTGAAAATGGTGTCGAGATGGAGGTATTTTTACCGACCCATTTATTTCTATGTTTTGCTTGTTTTTTTTTATGCTGATGAGTGTTGATTGTTTTGTGCTTTGCGTGTGGTTGACTCGAATTTCCTAAGTTATTAATGCGATGACTGAGGAGTCGCATATGTGTTGCTTTGCATGGGAAAAATGCAATGACCTAGGGGTTGCATTTATATTTCTTAGTTGGTTATATATACTGGGAAATATCGATGCGAACATTTAGTATGCTAACGCATGGTTATCTAGATACTTGGACCACAGTAAGGCACTATGTGAATTTTAGATTGGTAAACGTCGATCGATTTCTAGGGCGAAATCATTTTCTTTTAGGGGAGAAGATTTTAAAATACCATTATCTAAAATTCCATGTTAATTAGTATTAGCCTTGGTTTTGGGTTTCCATAATTATCACACCAGGATAAATAATCGTGAGATTTTTAGAGTAAAAGAATCCCAGCTGTTTTGGAAAGATGGCAAGGGATTTATACTAGGATATTAGGGTTATATTTCTTTTCTCTCAAAAACAATAAACAAAAACAGCCGCACTAAACCTTTTTCTCTAAAAATCTAGTTGTTGTGAAAGAAGTGGAAGGAGAAAGCGATTGATTTGAGGCGAGACACTGTTTCCAGTTGGAGGATTGTTTTTACTTCATTCCAGATAGGTTTTCTAACTCTTATACCTATTAAAGTTTGATCTAATGAGTTTAGATAAGTCCTGCAAAATCAAAGTAAGAAGAAGAAAGATCTGTCAGTTGAAATTTCTTTTTGTCTAGCCTTAGGATCATGAAAGGTGAGTGATTGTTGTTAGAGCACTACTCAGTCGAAATCGCAAGCGTTGCTATCTCAAGCTTGTTGTCAAGTTTAGTTTCCAAAATTATAAGTCTTGATTTCTAGTCTAGTTATAGCTAAGTCTAGGATTAAGATAGAAAGTATAGTTGAGCATTAGACTTTACGGCGTTCATCGATTGAAGACGAAGAACAACTAAGGGGAGCTTGTGGAACATCATCAACAAAAGGTATGTGGAGACTTGAACTCATCTATTACTCAAAAGTCTATATACTTTATATCCTATTTGAGACAAAAGTCGTATAGCTATATAGACTTCAATTATACACATTTGATATTTCGAGCGGAGTTTAACTCGCTTACATATTTCTCGAAATATGTATTGGTAAGCTTTCACTTTAACCAAGTTCATCTTATATTCTTGACGAAAGTCAAAAGATGATCATGTGAAAATCGCCTGGTAACATCTTACATGATTTGTGAGAGACAGTCATTTGATGTATATTGGGAATGTTTCGTATTGATCATTCAATCACTTGAAAATTGCATTGAAGCTAATAGTTTGTGAGATAACTATTCCCGTTTTCCAAGAATGTTTCAATGGTTGAAATGAAAGTTTAGAAAAATTGGATTTAAGCATAGTGTGCGTACTTGAATATATGTAATCCATGTCCGAGAACCATGGTATGCATACACGTATGTGTACTGGTTGGTTTGTGAAGTATGCGTACAGGCGTAAGGTTCAGGTCCGGAAATTTCTGCTGAGTTTGGATGGTATGCGTACAAGTTCGCGTACTGGCGAAACCCAAACTTGGTCCGGCTACTTAGGTACGCGTACCCATATGCATACCTAAGTGGATGATGTTCTAAAATCAGTTTGTTCATGAACTAATACATTTATATAATAAGGAATGCAATCTTTTGGAAACTGTGGCTATAATGTTCATGACTTGATTCGAGTGAATCAAAATCGATTTTGCTTCAATTGTGTCTTGTATATTTCTATGAGAATATAAACAATTGAACAACTCTAGAACTAGTTTCATTTGAGTCATTTGAACTAGTTATGGTTAAGATGAATAAGGTTGATATGAAAGCGTTCATATGGCTAACTTCGGTTAACTATTGTTGAGCCAACAATGTGTACACGTTTATGTATGGTTACTCATATCTAAATAAATGTATATTTCATTTGTGTGTAATAAGCTAAGTTCGATCTACCGATTGAAATATATTAGCTTGAGTCTAATCAGGTTTTTATCTAACGGTGAATATTGAATGCTTTGTTACCAAGGTAACATTGATTGCAAACCCTGATTTGGAGACTATATAAAGGAGAACTCTAGCAACTGGGAAACCTAATCCCCACACCTGCTGTGTGATACTAGTTGCGACTAGAGTCCATTCTCCTTTAACCTTAGGTTTTTCACGAAACCCTGTAGGTTAACGACTAAAAGACTTCATTGGGATTGTGAAGCCAGACCCAACTATTTTCGCTGTAGTTGCGTGATCTGATCTTGCATTTTCTATCGTATTGAAAACTATCTTCTTTAAGATTGGCTCGAGATTTATTCTCCGATAGGCAAGATAAAAATTAATCACAAACATCTTAGTCTCATCGTTTGTGATTCCACAATATCTTGTTTCGCTACCATACGATTAAAATTATTGTGAGGTGATTGATATTTCTAGGATGTTCTTCGGGAATATAAGTTCGGTATATCAATTGGTTCATGTTCACCTTGATTTATCAAAAGACAGAACAAAACTCATAGGTTTATCTGTGGGAGACAGATTTATCTATACAATAGACTTTTCTGTGTGAGACAGATTTGTTTATCAAGTCTTCGACTTTGGGTCGTAGCAACTCTTAGTTGTGGGTGAGATCAGCTAAGGGAATCAAGTGTGTAGAGTCCTGCTGGGATTCAGAGACGTAAGGAGCGTAGTTGTACCTTGATTAATGTGAGATTGATTAGGGCTCAACCACATTCCAGTCCGAAGTTAACTTGGAGTAGGCTAGTGTCTGTAGTGGCTTAATACAGTGTGGTGTTCAAATCTGGACTAGATCCCGTGGTTTTTTTGCATTTGCGGTTTCCTCGTTAACAAAATTTCTCGTGTCTGTGTTATTTCTTTTCCACATTATATTTTGGTATATAATAGAATAATCAAAGGTTGTGCATAGTTCAATCAATTAAAGAATCCAACCTTTGGTTGTTGATTATATTGATTGACACTTGTATATTGGTCTTTGGTACCGTTTAAGTTATTTCACATATTAATTAGGCTCACGGATTTCTTCTGTTTGATTTGTTGATTACATTGTGAAACAGAGATACGAACTCTTGGATATATTTCCATTGATTGAGTCTGACTATCTAGTTGATCCTCTTGGAATTATATTGGAGTTTGTCCATACAGATTGCTAAGAGACATATTGGATGTGGTTTTTAGACCCCCAATTTTTCAATTGTGTATAGGTTTCATTTCTGATTATACCAAATACAACGAGATGTGAACGGCAAGTGATTGACTCATGGTGTTTTCATTGTACTACTGGTAGTCTGTATGGTAACATGTATGGCCTAGATGTTTTATGCTAGGTTTATGTAGGTTCCCAGTTACGCCCTCCTGATGAGTTTCTGTCACCTTTTTGTTTACATTTAATTTGTTTCATTCTTTCATAATGTCTACTGTACTAGGTGTTAGGATTTCATTGGTTGTATTTTAGTTGATCAACCATACTAAAGAGTAGTAACCTGAGTACTACCGTTTGAAGTGGTTACATCCAAGCTTAGATTAACTAATCACCTTAGTAGGTACATTGTGCTAGAATGGTTAGTTAGTGGTGACAATGGCTTAGATTAAATGGTATGCAAAAAAACTTGTTACAGTTTAGGACGTAATTGCTTAATAAAGTCCGGAAATGCAAAAGACTTGTTTTGCGTGTTCTTCCATCACCCGTAGTTGGCTCAACTCCTATTGTATATTATAGCGATGACCGCTGGGTCGCCTAAAAGATATGGATCTGTTATCTTTTCATGGGTTCGACAACATTAAGTTTTCCGACGCACGGTAGGAGAACTTAGTGGACTACGCAAGGGTTAATATAGTTTGTCGTACGGTTAGACAAAGAGGGGCAATTAGCAAAATGTATTAGGATGTGGTTATGGGAAATGTTTACGTCTCATGTTTTAATTCCGGTTGGTCTATTTTTACTTCTTGAGGCACCTTCATTTAAATGGTATTTTAATAGCGCCAGTGCTTACAAATCGTTTTACTCCTAATCAGCCATTTTTGTTGATAAAAATTATTTTTAGGGCTTGTTAGATCGTATTTGAAAGATATAAGGGAGTGAAAGCCTACTTTTAGTTGGGGTCTGACCCAACTTACGATTTTTTCAAGAGACCGTGATGGTGGAGCAACCTAACTTGTGGATTGCATTTCTGTTTCGAAAAGCTACTTCGTCATAACTTTAAGGTGTTAAATTAGATAAACATTTTATTGAATTCTTTTAAAGATGAGACCTTATTTCTTTTAAATAAGTTCTTCACGTTTATCTGGGAGAACGACATGCGAGTCAAGGATTATTTTATTTTTATTTTATTTTGTTTCTAAAAGACTCATTTCAATTTATAATTTTCCTTATCAACTTCATTTAAATAAATTATTTTATTTATGGATTATTGTCAATGTGCTCCATACAATACCCCGATCTCCATTTGTTGGTATGACGGTTTGAGTGTGTAAAATGGTCCATGAGTATGCCACACTTGGGATTTTAGGGCGTCCGACCTAGAATTCGAAGTGAGGCGTAACAAAATATCAAAAGTTCATGAATTTCTCTCTTATGATGCTTCAAACATTACCAAATGGTAATATCACTTATATGGGCGATTTTCAATAGATCCACAAATTAATTCTAAATAAATTATTTCAAACTAATATTGTTAAGGACCGTTGAGCATCTTTGCTAGAATCATATTTTGAGATTTTTAACAGGACAAGCTTGACTCGAATTTCTCTTGTAAATTTACTAGAAGTCATACAACATAGTCTCAACAGATAGAATGGTAAGATAGTGACTAAAATAGAATGGTTTCAGACTTCATATACCTGGTACATAATTTTCCAAAAGTCTTTGTCGATCTTCAGTCTTCGAGGGCGATGTCTGATACTCAACTATGAAATTCTAACATAGTCCGAGACTCGAGTTAGTAGATTAGAAATCAAGATATATTTTTGATCTTCTAACATTGACAACAAGCTTGAGACATCAAAACTTTTGGGTTCAACCGAGAATTGCTATAAACTTAGTATCCTATCATGTATCCAAAACTCACTCTTTTGAGGCTTTAAAACATCATTGTTGCTTGTTGCAACACTTCCTATATGTTTCATAGCTATACAAAATATATATTCATAACGAAGATAGTACTTCTACCACCCTATAAATCGTTCTCGAATCAATATAAGGCTCCTAAATAGATTGCCTACTAGTATAGAGCGACTAATTAATTCTAGTGTTATATTCATCAATTGAATTCCCCTAAAAAATATTTCACCTTTCCCAAAATATATTATTGCTTCAATTTGCGGATTTTATCAGCAGAATTCCATGAACTTGTAGTGATATTCACCTTTCGGACATATGGGTCACCACCTATTAGCCCTGAGAAAATGACGTGGTTGTACATATCAATAATGTCCTAAAGATCAAAATATGGATTATAGAGGATTAATGTAAGAAATATGAACAAAAAAAGATAAAAACAAATGACTTTTGGCGGGACCGGCGCCGCTTGGATATCGGTCGCCACCTTTTATATTATTACTAAAAGAGCAAACGTTTTACAATGAGTTGGTTGGTAGCCGAGCGACAAGCTGGTCAAATTTTGTTTCCTCAAAGGGATCAAAGGGCTTTGTTATTATTATTAGTATTATTAAAATAATATTATTATATTATTGGATAACGATTATTACATGAAACTAGTTGGAAGCCTAACAAGCTAAGCTACAACGACGATGCTACTACATTAATTGCACAGGTTGCCGTGCTAGGCTACCAGCGAGCCTCATGAGGAACCAACCAAGGGAGCCGAAGCGGATAGGGGGGATGATTATGTCGCGGGGGTGGGGGGGGGGGGGGGGGGGCTATCTAACTCTACCTTTCATGTCAAATACTACAATATTGCGCCATCGGAGACTCGACCTCCTAGAGCGCATCAACCTTTGAGGAACGGGGATGACCAGGTGAGCTAGTTACCCGTTTTTTATTATTGTTATTATTTTAATTGTTTCTTTATTTAGGACTTTCTCTTTCTAGCGAACTCTCTCTTTTTGGTCTTGATATCATTTCATATCAAATTTTGCTTCAAAGAGCAGATAATATACAATTGAATGGTCCCGCGCCCATTTGATGTTTATGCCACATAATATTTAAAATATTATTATTTTAATATTTTCAAATCTTGGTATTTACACCAAAAATCTTACGTGCTCTGCATAGCAAAATTAGGTCTTTCAATCAAGATCAAACTCTTTTGAAATTTACTAGAATATGCTCTGAAAATCAACAAAACAAAAAAGAATGGCCCGCGCAGCACGAATATTTAAGGCTGGTCCTACCACCAACTTGGTCGATCCCCTTTGGTCTGTTCCTTTTGCACCATCTCGGTCCTCCTCTTACCACTTTTGCTCATTCTACCATATTTAACCTAATACTCTGAGAAGCATAATTTTAGGTCGGTCTAAACATCAATCATTTTATATTAGTCCAACTATTAATATTTTAAGTTAATTTTTGGTCTTGCTACCAATATTTTTCATCAATAAAGTAATATTGCTCTGACTAGCGATATTCATTTAAATGGCAATATTGCTCTGACTAGCAATATTCATCTAATTGGCAATATTGCTCTGACTAGAAATATTGCTCAACATTGATAAAATATTTCATAATGGTCTATGTTCGATCCAACAATCTAGACCTATGCATATCGATCCAAATCAGTTTAGTATTATTGGTGCCTCTTCTGGAATTTTGGTACTCAAAGCATCAGCAGACACCTTATGGTTCATTCATCGAATTAATGAGTCTCTGTAAAGCATGCTAAACTCATCATTGAGATACATGCTAGACTCATTAATATGCAAAGGCTAGCATCCAAGTCAACGATTGACCAAATAAATATGTCTGCAAAGAAGACTTAACCATCGAGACTCCAATAATGTCACATGGGGGATACTCACTAGGGTTTTGGTATGGCGGTTTACAACACGTGCGATGTAGCAATACATCCACTATGAGAAAATGATTAAGTCGTGATGGCAGTCACGGAATAAATAGAGTAGTGGTCTGATAACCACCATGTCTCTCTAACGAAGTGGAACTGGTTTCACCATGATCTCCACTTCTCTACTCTTCCACTTCGTTGCAACTGCCACCACTTACATGAGATGAATGTGTTAACTACCTCTGCTACAAATAGGTTCCTCAACCTACGACATAAACAATCATCATCATTTATACGACATTTATATCCCAATACACAGAAGTTTTTTATTGGTATAACACAAAGAAGTCTAACACATTTGCAGTCCAATTCATTGATATCAACACCTTCTCATCTTTCCTCCCTACAGATCGACCATTTTCCTTCCATTGTGGCCGAATTGAATCTGGAACGACTATTTCTTATTTTAGGCCAAAGTCTTACAGATTAGTCTCTTGAATTAAAAATACTCTCATGCAATACATCTGTTTAAAGGTTTATACGATTTTATTAATCTAACATCTGCATGCTCCACCATTTTACACTCTAACCAATAAACCGTTTTTATCCACCAGCAGATTTACGACTACGTTGAAAAATTAAACTCGCGGTTACAAACTCAATTTTTTAAAAATGGTTGATCGTAGGTTAGGCTCAGTTACCAATCTCAACCCTAATCTAAATATTGCTAGCACTAGAATAATGGTGATACTCCTGTCACTCATCCTATTTCCAACAATGGTGCTCCTGATATCATCCCTGCCAATAATACTGGTGTCAATACTAACACCAGTACCGGTATTGCTATCAATCCCCTCTTTAGCCGGGCTCCTGAAGAAGTCAAGAACAACTATGCTTACCATAGCTGATCTAATGAAGACACAAGAATTCTTGCTAAGAATCAATAAGATATGGTTGCAACGCAGAAAGCACTATGCGTTTATCTCAAAGATATCATATAGAAACTGTTTCTTGAGCAACGTCAATACCAGACCGAGCAAGCTATAATTGCTTTCATAGCCATTGAAGATTCTGGAACCCCCAAGACCCGCACTCAAGGAAATGATAAAGTACGTGTTGATGTCTCGGACCGCTTATCAGTAAAGGATCAACAATCAAACTTCATCACCTGTGAATATTTCGAGCGCTTCTTTGAAAGTCGTGGAAAAGAAGGTTCGTCCTCTGTCCATCAGTACCATCCTCCCCATCCTATTAATGTGTATAGGATTCCTCTTCCCAAGGGATATATTTCTTAAAACCGCGAGGGTACCAAAATACACCAACAACTTTTTCGTAGGCAATCTGTATGGACAAAACACAACTCCGAGAGTTCAACTTAATGAATCTCAATCGAGGAATAGTATTCAGAGTTATATCTATTTCTCTCCCAATCAGAAAGTTTACAGAGACTAGTCAGTGAACTTGATTTGCGTGTGAGAGTACTTGGGTGATTCCATAGATCAATATCCCAAGCAATTAATCAAGTTGTATCCAACAAACAAGGTTGGACGTATCTACTATGATTGATTTACATACAACCTGTGATATTTCAATTATAAAGATAAACAATATAATGCGGAAAGGAAATAACATAGATACCAGACAAAATTTTAACGAGGAAACCGCAAATGCAGAAAACCCCTAGGACCTAGTCCAGATTGAACACCAAAGTATTAAGCCGCTACAAACACTAGCATACTACCGATTAACTTCGAACTGGGATGTAGTTGAGACCGAATTAAATCCTCACAGCAATTTAGTTACAGTCGTGTTCCTTACGGCTCTTGAATCCCAACCGTGCAATTGATTCCTTTAGCTGACGTCACACCAACTAAGAGTTGTTTCAACTCAATTGAAGACTTTAAACCAATCTTCCTCCCACAGATAAGCCTATATATGTGATTTACTTTTTGATCAAAGATCAAGGTGATGAAAATCAATAGCAATAGACAAAGTACAACTAACCTCAAAATTCGGACTTATGTAACCCTGGAGTGCAGCCTAGATTATTATTCACCTCACAAGTAATAAACTTGTGGAATCAACAAAATCTGAGACGAAGATAACTTTGATGATTACTATATATCTTGATCAAGTGAGCAGCTTGACAATCGACCAAGATCAGGATACTCGAGCTATCAGATAAACAATAGCTAGACCTGACTTCACGAATCCCTATGAAGTCTTTGTAGTCACTAAACCCTAAAAGGTTTTAGGAAGAGGACGGCTCTAGTTTTACAAATATGATACACCAAGAAAATTAGTGTCAGGGTTCAAAGATCCTAGTTGTTTGAGGTTCCCCTTGTATAGACATTCAAAGCATAGGTTGCTTTAGGTTTAAGCTAAGATAGCTTTGGAACCAAGCAAACAATATCCACCATTATATGAATCTTTGAATCTGATTTACATAATCAAGATATACACTCTGGTTAGGATGAACTAGAATCAACGTGTAAAAGACCATGCTCATGAATGGTTAAATGAAGCTAGCCAACTGAACTATAAGCTTGAGCATTTTCATAAACACTTAAGACTTAACTAGAGTCACAATAACTTGATCAAATATGTTTATGGTGTTTTAATAAATAGAGATTATTCAAATGCTAATTATTTCGGAAAAATAATTTTATGTGTATATGAATTTAATCAACATGGTAAGTAGGTGTACAAGGTACAAGTACTTAACCTGTTCATGAACAATTATGTCATGGTACATGTACCGATATGTATACTTTTTAACATAACCGAGTTTTAGAGTTCACATAACTTTTTCAGTACGTGTACCGGTATGTAAACCATTTAAACATAACCGAGTTCTGTAGTTAACATAGAACTTTTTCGGTATGCGTACTGGTATAGTTACCATTTAAACATAACCATGTTCTAAAGTTCACAGAACTTTTCTGGTACGTGTACAGGTATGGATACCAAACTGGTTCCGTAACCAACAGTTCTTTTCTAGTACGCAAACACCAACAACATCTCTGTTTTGTCAATCGAGTTCCATCTCCTTTGTTTCGCAAACCACATCCAACAGACCTGAGTCTCCAACTCCTCACTGCTCTATTCTCAACCTTCAAATATCTTAGTGTTAATTCCCGAAAATCGCTCCTAGGTAAAACAATGTACTGTCAAAGTACTTTCTTTAGGTTCGAAAATCAAAATCGTACAAAACGAGCCTACACCAAAAAGTTGGCCATTCACGTTTTGCTTCTGTTACAAAGAGAGAAAATAGACTGACCTTGGGGAGGGAAAGCAAAAAAAGTTGAGGAAATCAGTGATGATTGAATTGGGTGTGAGGTTATTGAACTATGGAAGAAGAAGAGCTTGGGAATGATAAGCTTGTTCAATCTTCTGAATAAACAAGGTAGTCTATTTATAGTTGTAGGGAACACTCATTGTTTCCTCGTAAGTAGTAAAGGTTGTGAAGAGATGAAGATAGTTGGATAATGGTGTGGTTACGCCAATGATGTTAGGGAAGTTTCTAGAAACCCGTAAACCATCATTCCATTACATATCCACTTCTATTAATCGCTCTCAACCGTTGCCACTACTTGTAACTTTCTTATCATGGGATGTTTCCATGTCGCACGTTGCTGTAAACCACCAGACCAATACCCATGAATAATTCCCCCATGTAACACGTTTTGATTTCTCATAGGAATTAGTAGAGTCATGGACTGTCTCTATTCTTATCCAGGTTTCCACGTTATACTTGACTGAGTAATAGCCTAAGCTAGCCAGAATTTGTCTAAGTGGCATAGCTTGATGAGACAACTCGGCTCCAAGGTTATGTGTGACTAATAATGAGTTTTCCTTAAGATGGAATTGTAATCAGCGAGCCATAATAATACACGTATATAACATAGTGCACCAAGTTAATAGCAAACTAAGTCGCGACACGGGGCACGACCTAGTTGATAGCCAGCCAAGTCGGCATAGACATGGGTGATAGGCTTGGAGCAACGTAGCCGTGGACATATGGCTAGGATAGGCCGAGAGGCAAGGAGGTCGTGAATACTATCTAGGCCATGCCAGACTAGGTGGGCGTGGCACGGGCGCAACTAGTTAGGCTAGGGACAAGATAGTCGTGGCCACTAGAAAGGCCAAGCCAAGAGATAGGGAGGTCGTGGCCACTAGGAGGCTGTGTCCTGATGGATAGTATAGGCCGAGACATGGCTAGGCCGGAAGGAAAGGTGGTCGTGGCCACGGACAGGCTAGGCCTGAAGACAAGGAGGTCATGGCCTGGATTGCTAGTGGCCACAGATAGGCTAGGTATGAAGACAAGGAGGTCGTGGCCTGATGGCTAGTCCATGCCGAGACATGGCTAGGCAAGAAGGAAAGATGGCCATAGCCACGGACATGATAGGCCTGAAAACAAGGAGGTTGTGACCTGGCTAGCTAGTGGCCACGAGATAGGCTAGGCCTGAAGACAAGGAGGTCGTGGCCTGATGGTTAGTCTATGCCGAGACATGGCTAGGCCGGAAGGAAATATGGCCATAGCCACAGACGGCCTAGGCCTGAAGATAAGGAGGTTGTGGCTTGGCTATCTAGGGAATTGGTGGCCACGGCCTGGCTATCTAGTTGGCTAGATAGGAAATTGGTGGTCGTGGCTAGGTTATGAAACCCAACCAGATTATCCTGGCTATGGAGTGCGGTCATGTTGGCGTTGGCACTTCGTTTGTAGCATACGAAACATATTCGAGGAATTCAGCCTTGGAAGTTCTGCGACTCGAAATAATATTCCAAATATTATGCTTCTAGTAATTCAGAATAGTGTAGTAGCTTATTCTGAATGTTTATAATTGCAGCATCAGTGTAGACTGATCAATGCACTACAATTCATATGGCCGTGCATAAAATAATGAGAGTTCAGCTGGGTGAATCTCTAAAATCTTGCAGGCATATTGAAGGCCAGTATGGCCATTAGAAGGATACGGATTCTCAATTCTCTTGCAGAATATGATGTAGAATTACGAATATATAATTCTGATGCCGGCTCAGGAATTTATACATATTTATAAACGCATATATATGTAGAATACCAAGAGTTCAGCTGGGTGAAGCTCTAGTACATATATAATTATAGATATGTCTCTGGTGAAAACTCAAGTGGTTATAGTAATGCTCTGCGAATCGGGCGATTATGAGTCAACTTGGTTTTAGAAAATTTTCAATGCTCGTTTGATTTTGATCATCTTTTCTCATTCTTTTTTCAGATCATGTTAATGTTTCTTTTCTTTGTTATCTCTGATCTCTTTCTGGTTATTTAACCTGTGATTTTTTCTTTCTTCATTAATGTTTGTCGTCTTATTTCTTATCTTCTATGTGTTTTTGACCAACTAGATATTTCCAGCAGTAGTTCTGTTTAGATCTTTTTTATTTATTGTGAGTGATTTTAACTATGAGTTCTTAATTTTTTTGCAGGGCTCGCTTGATCGTAGTGATGGGATTCATTCGGTTTTGGATCTTTGTAATCAGCATAATTTTCCTTATAATGGCAGTTTTACCATATACTTCAGTATTGCATAGCTTGGCAGTTTTGCAAATAATTGTTTTGTTTGATCTGGTAGTTTTACCAAACCTTACCATGAAAGATCTTAGTATATACCAGTATGATCATCCTTCTCTTCTTAGTCAGGATTCTGAAACCCTTAGAGCTCAGAGATTCCCACCGATCCATAACCCGTTGACCTTACAGAAAATTCAAAATTCAAAAATTCCCACCTTCTCTTGCCGTAATTCTAAGAATGATACGTACATCTCTGGGGTCATGCAACATGATTTTAGCAGAATAAAAACTTTCTCCAATTCTGTTATTTTGTTCGACGTAATTCTGATTATATATCTTATAACAGAATCTTCAATTATCTTTATCCATCTCATTATCACCCCTTTTTAGGAAACATAATTATTTTTTCTTTATTATTATAAACCGTAGTATCAATATAAGTAAGGATAACCATCGCATTTTCCTCTATCTTTCAAGTCTGAGAAACCCTAATTCTTTAGTTTGTGAGAGCAGAAGAATGAACTCTAGAGACAGCAACAAAGTTTCTGACATCACTCTGAAGATGAATAATGCAACCATTAAGAAAACTCCCAGCAACTCAGTTAGAGGAGCAATTGGTTCTTCGAAACACATAAGTGTTGCAGCTGAGGAATGGGCTAATAGTTTGATCGGGAAACTTATTGTTAATGAACTTGAGATTGAAACTGGTGATGTAAAAAAGGAGCTAAATTTTCTTTGGAAGATCTATAAGAAAAGAGAACTCAGACTCGTCGGAAATTACTTATATGTTTGTAAGTTCAATTCTGAAAAAGATATGAATGACGTTTTGAAAAAGTCCCCGTGGAATGTTCAAAGGTGCTTACTTGCCCTCCAAGTTTACACCACGTTCATCCCTTATCATGAGTACTCTTTCACCAAACAAGCATGGAATGTTTAATTCAAGGGTTTACTCCTTGAACATCATCATGAAGCTGTAATAAATGAAGCTATAGAAGACTTGGGAAAAAGATATCTACAGAACCAAAAAACTGCAGACCAAGATCTTGGAATATGATTACTGCTCGTATCGAGATGGACTTGAATACACCAATGAAAAGAGGAGAATGGTGGAATTCAAATTCTGAAGAAGTAGTGTGGATAAGATATCACTGGGTTAAGCAGTCACATAGCCTCTGCAAAGAGTGCTACACAGTGGAGTATAATAAAGATATATGTGAGAAAGTATCTTTAGCTCTTAGTGAAAGAGCTATGACAATGGAGGAATATGAAGAACATTGTAAAAAGAAGATTGATGTTGGTTCTGCAGATGATGTAGCAAAAGATAAGGAGGAAGATATTGATTTCATTTTTGTTGAAGATACTGAGGAAGCTCAACAATATGGAGAGGAAGGAAGAATTACTAAAAGGGATAGAAACCAACCTATCAAATCCTCTAGTAGTAACCCCTCTCTTACTCAACCTACTCTAGCTGACCATGCTGGTATTAGCAATGGTAATGATCATACTGGTATTAATAATATTCAAGTGGAATTCATGGAAACTACTGACATGGATGTTCATAAGGAAGTTGTTGCTGATTCAAGGTTGGATACCACACAGGATCAAGGGAGCATTGCATTCAGTGTAACTATCTATCCTTTATTCTTGTTTTTTCTGATATTATTACTTACAATAATTCTTATTACTATAGTTTATTGTTTTCTGTTAGAAATTTGCATTGATTTGAATATTTCATGTTTTCCTTTAATAGTCTAAACATGAGGGTGTTAGCTTGGAACTGTCAGGGTTTTAACAGTAAAACTACTAGAGATCACCTAAGAGACTTAATAAGTAAATATGACCCTGATTATTTTCATTTCAGAAACCAAACTAGGAACTGATAAGATGCATAAATTGATCAAACCTTTTAAATACCCAAACAATAAACTCATATCATCTGTAGGTTTAGCTGGTGGCCTCATTTTTTGATGGAAAGATGGTATCCAGTTTAAAATTGTGAATGCAGATACTTGGATCATAAACTGTTTAGTTCATGATGACCCCTCAAATCCTGAATGGATTCTCACTTGTATGTATGGCTCATCTTATTCAAACCATAAAGAAAGACAATGGTCTTATATTAGAGACATAAGTCACAACATCAATCAACCTTGAGTAGTTATTGGGGATTTGAATTTGGTTTTCAGTAATGAAAATAGGACCTCTATTCATAATTCTTCTTCTGCTGCCTCAAGATATGTTACTTATTCTTCAAGAGATTCTTCTTACATAAATATGATATATGATGATGGTTTAGAAGACATGGGTTATTCAGGGAGGTCTTTTACTTGGTCTAGTAATGTGCGTGGAACTGGTGTAAGAAGATCTAGATTGGACAGAGCTCTGACTAATGCAGATTGGGTTCTTCATTTTCTTGATTCAAAACTTCATCATTTAACACAACTTGGATCTGATCATTGCCCCGTCTTATTGGATTCTGTTTCTACTAAAAGTGATAAAAAAAAGAAATTGAAAATACTTTCAGTGTTATGAAAGAGATGACTCTCTCAAAACTGAAATAGATGCTGCTTGGAGTAATCAATTTCAAGGATCACATGCTTTTCAATTCCCAAGAAGGCTTGTAAAGGACATGTGCAACACTTCTTATAAGATTAATTCCAAGATTCTCTCTACTAGGCTGAAAAATTTATGAACAAGATCATATCTCCTTTACAAGCTGCATATGTCCCAGGTAGACAGATTTGAAAAAGCGGGGGGTCTAACAACCACACCCAATATTTCACTTAGCAATCTATATGGACAAACTCCAATATACTTTCTAGAGAATCAACTAGACAGTCAGACTCAATCTAGATAAAAAGTATATCAAAGAGTTTATATCTCAATCTCTCGATTTGATCTTTACTCAAGCAAATAGAAATCTGCGAGTCTTTATCAAAGAGAGATAACTTGGATGGTACCAAAGACCAATATCCAAGTGTCAATCAATTTAAATCAACAACCCAAAAGGTAGGATATTCTAATTGATTGAACAACGCACAACCTGTGATATTTCAATTATATAAACAAATATAATGCGGAATAGAAATAACACAGACACCAGAATTTTGTTAACGAGGAAACCGCAAATGCAGAAAAACCCCGGGACCTAGTCCAGATTGAACACACACTGTATTAAGACGCTACAGACTCTAGACCACTCCAAATTAACTTAGGTCTGGACTGTAGTTGAAGCTAAATCAATCTCACACTGATCCAAGGTACAATTATGCTCCTACGCCTCTGATCCCAGCAGGATGCTACGTACTTGATTCCCTTAGATGATCTCACCTACAACTAAGAGTTGCTACGACCCAAAGTCGAAGACTTTAATAAAAAAATCTATATCACACATAAAAGTCTATAGTAATAGATAAATCCATCTCCCACGAATAAACCTATGAGTTTTGTTCCGTCTTTTGATAAATCAAGGTGAACAGGAACCAATCAATAACCCGGACTTATATTCCCGAAGAACAGCCTAGTATTATTGATTACCTCACAATAATCTTAATCGACGCAGCGAAAAAAGATATTGCAGAATCACAAACGATGAGACGAAGTGTTTGTGATTTCTATCGGAGATATAAATCTCGAGCCAATTATTACAATTGCACTCGTACGATAGAAACAGCAAGATCAGATCACACAACTACAAGAAAAGTAGTATCGGTCTGGCTTCACAATCCCAATGAAGTCTTTAAGTCGTTAACCTGGTTTTAGAAGAAGAAAATCAAAGGTTAAAGGAGAATCGACTCTAGCTTAGCAAACTAGTATCACACGTAAAGTGTGGGGATTAGGTTTCCAAGTTGCTAGAGTTCTCCCTTATATAGTCTTTCAAATCAGGGTTTGCAATAAATGTTAGCTTGGTAACAAAGCATTCAATATTCACCGTTAGATGAAAACCTGATTAGATTCAAGCTAATATTTCTCAACCGTTGGATCAAAAACTTAGCTTGTTACACAGAAATGAAATGTTCAATTTTGGGTTTATGAACCGTACCCAAACATTAACATTTATTGGTTCAACAATAGTTAACCAGATGGTTAGCCATATGATCACTCTCATATCAACCATATTCTTCTTCACCATAACTAGTTCAAATGACTCAAATGAACTAGTTAGAGAGTTGTTCAATTGCTTAGATCTTATGTAACTACACAAGACACAATCGAAGCAAAACGGTTTGATTCACTCGAATCGGTTCATGAACTTTATAGCCACGGTTTGCAAAAGCATTCCTTAGTTTATATAAACATGAGTTCAAGAACAACCGGTTTTAGATATAACCTACTCAAGTTCGCGGACTTAAGCTCATGGAAGGAGTACACAAACTTCAGCAGAAATTCTCGGGTGAGAAATTCCGCCAGTTCGCGGACTTGGCTTGCGCCACTTCCATTTCTCTTGATCAACAAAGTTCGCAAACTTTGGTTCAAGAAATAAGGACTTATACATATATGTGTTTCCATAACAATGCTTATATCCTACCAATGGTTATGTAATCTAAACTCTCATTTCAATCATTCAAACATTCTCAGAGAACTTTATATAGTCGTTATTCACAGACCATTTTTCGTCAGAGCAATTTCCAAAGTGATTGAAACATAACACGACTTTCGTCACTAGGTAAAGATGAATTCTGTAACACCCCGTGTTTTTAGCATGGCGCATGCTAAAGGATGCACCATGGCCTGAGATGAAGTTTCATCCAATGCTTCTGTTGCGTAGGAAAACGAACATTGGCCCTTGGCCAATGTGTTCACAATGTTCAACCAACATGGCTGCACATCGGGTTGGAACCGGACGGCCAACATGGCTGCACATCGAGTTGGCAGTGGACAGCCAACATGACTGCACATCGGGTTGGAACCTGACAGCCAACATGGTTGCACATCGGGTTGGCAGTGGACATCCAACATGGCTGGACATCGGGTTGGAACCGGACAGCCAACATGGCTGCACATCGGGTTGGCAGCGGACATCCAACATGGCTGGACATCGGGCTGGTAATATACATCCAACATGGCTGGACATCGGGTTGGCAGCGGACAACCAACATGGCTGGACATCGGGTTGGCAGTGGACAGCCAACATGGCTGGACATCGGGCTGGTAATTTACAACCAACATGGCTGGACATCGGGTTGGCAGCGGACAACCAACATGGCTGGACATCGGGTTGGCAGTGGACAGCCAACATGGCCGGGTATATGGCAACAACCATGAATAGTAAAAGTGGGGAGTTGATGAATAATTTTTCCTCCCCTAATCAAAGTTGTAAAAATGTTAACTTAACATATAAAGGGAGGGGTACTTGGTTGAAGGTGCATATACGGACCATGCACTAAGTGAGATAACCTTAGAAATGTACAGCCATCACGGCTGGACATTGGAGTGGCATATGGGTCAAAGACGGAAGTACAGCCATCACGGCCCTTCACGGGACCTGGCTCAGTAAATGTTCAGCCGTCATGGCCGGACATTGAAACTGGCATGCGAGCCATAACTGAATATACAGCCATTACGGTCGTACATCGAAGTTGTCCATAATGGTAAGGTGCAGCCATCATAGCCTTGGGAGTTGATGAATGATCTTTGGTCCCCCAATTTAAGTTGTAAAAATGTCATTTTTACATATATAGGGAGGGGTAGTTGGTTGATGGTGCATATGCATACTATGCACCAAGTAAGCTTCATAGCTTAGCCGGAAGAGTATAAATGATGCCTAAGGCTCATTTATAGTTGCGTAGCCTCGCGAAGAGGGCATTTGATGCTTAGGCATCGTTATGCCATATTGCGGACCAAACATGCATCACTTGGATGCATTTCGACGGAACGGCCTATAAGGACTAGGCCATTTCCATTATTGCTTGGCCACGACCTAGCAAACGAGTTGGAATAAGTTGCTTGTCCCTTCGTGGATGAACTACGGTCTGTGTTTGATCCCTTTAGAGTAGGGAAGGGTACGTAGGCAGTCGCAATGAGTTGCAGCATTGTCGGTCCAGCACGTTAGCCCCTCATATCATCTAAGCTCGGTAGCTCGACGCAAGAGATGATTGTGGCCAGACTTGATGAGGCTTAGTTGCATGCCAGTAAGTGGATGCTCATAGTTCCTATCAAGTTATAAAGAGTTGGTAAGCGAGGTAACGTAAGAAATGGCAAGGGCTTGGTGCGGCCAACACCAAAGTCCAAGGCTTATGCCTGGACAAGACACGTTAATATGACGATTGCTCGGCTATCTAGGAAATTCAGTGATGAATTCCCTACGTAAATGCAAAGCCAGAGATGCATGAAAAATGCATTGGCATTTGCCTTACGACCTTAAACCCTTTTGCGGGACAAGGGTAAGTTGGAACAGTCTGGAAACTAAGTTAGCTGCGTCATGCTCCACGAGCATGCTTGCAAGGGCAAATGGACGTGCATTTGCCTAGCCCTAAGGCCCGGATCGTAGCTTCATCAGGCGCACCGGGGGAGTTACGGCCTGCGGGGCAACGCGCCAAAGGCGTAATTTTCCGGTCCATCACAGTTGGTTACAGAGCAAGTTCCGAGAAAACTCTAGGGACTTGTGTGGAGTGGACTCATTGGCGAGTATTTTCCTTAATGGAAACTTAAAGTTGGAGAGTAGGCCAACTTTTGCGCGGAAAGAGTTTGTAACTGCTGAGCCAGTTACTTTGTAAATCGAGTTGAGCTTGTATAAGTACTGTGAGTTTGTCAGGCCTCTGTGGCACCCCCTTACGAGCATCCGGAAGACCATCTGGGACAGTGGGTAGACAATGGGACTGACCATCCCCACACGTTGGCACTGGCCAAGGGTGTGTGTTGTCAGGCCCGGCTAGCATCCCACTTACGAGTGGCAACCCGGTAAATCCGTCAAGGACGGTGGCTTGCATACAACTGCACTGGAATTAGAGATTGGTCCTCACAGTGTTGCGTTAAGTTTTGCCTTGTCATTTCGATGACATCTTTCAACTTGTGAACCTTAAGGATTCCTGGGTGGTAGTATGGGATGATATCTAGGATACCTTGTCGAGATATCCTCTTGGCACTGGCCAATTGCGATTCTTGGTATTTTTGTGGGCACTTTTGGATTCCTGGGCAGGCGGTATGGGACGGTTGCTCAGAAGGTCTAAATTGTTGTTCACGATAACGTGAAAAAACTCGTGATTTCTGAGCATCTGGTATGGGACTTTTGCTCAGGAAATCCAAACCGAGGAGATTGTCCACAATAGTTTTTGTTTTGAATTTCGGGGACGAAATTCTTTAAAGGGGTGAAGAGTGTAACACCCCGTGTTTTTAGCATGGCGCATGCTAAAGGATGCACCATGGCCTGAGATGAAGTTTCATCCAAAGCTTCCGTTGCGTAGGAAAACGAACATTGGCCCTTGGCCAATGTGTTCAAAATGTTCAGCCAACATGGCTGCACATCGGGTTGGAACCGGACAGCTAACATGGCTGCACATCGAGTTGGCAGTGGACAGCCAACATGGCTGCATATCGAGTTGGCAGTGGACAGCCAACATGGCTGCACATCGGGTTGGAACCGGACATCCAACATGGCTGCACATCGGGTTGGCAGTGGACAGCCAACATGGATGGACATCGGGTTGGAATCGGACAGCCAACATGGATGCACATCGGGTTGGCAGCGGACAACCAACATGGCTGGACATCGGGCTGATAATGTACAGCCAACATGGCTGGGCATCAGGTTGGCAGCGGACAGCCAACATGGCTGGACATCGGGTTGGCAGTGGGCAGCCAACATTGCCGGGTATATGGCAACAGCCATGAAAGTAAAAGTGGGGAGTTGATGAATGATTTTTCCTCCCCTAATCAAAGTTGTAAAAATGTTAACTTAACATATATAGGGAGGGGTACTTGGTTGAAGGTGCATATACGGACCATGCACTAAGTGAGATAGCCTTAGAAATGTACAACCATCACAGCTGGACATTGGAGTGGCCTATGGGCCAAAGACGGAAGTACAGCCATCACGGCCCTTCAGGGGACCTGGATCAGTAAATGTTCAGCCGTCATGGCCGGACATTGAAACTGGCATGTGATCCATAACTGAATATACATCCATTACGGCCGTACATCGCAGTTGGCCAGAATGGTAAGGTGCAGCCATCATAGCCTGGGGAGTTGATGAATGATTTTTGGTCCCCCAATTTAAGTTGTAAAAATGTCATGTTACATATATAGGGAGGGGTATTTGGTTGATGGTGCATATGAAGACTATGCACCAAGTAAGCTTCATAGCTTAGCCGGAAGAGTATAAATGATGCCTAAGGCTCATTTATAGTTGCGTAGCCTCGCGAATAGGGCATTTGATGCTTAGGCATTGTTATGCCATATTGCGGACCAAACATGCATCACTTGGAAGCATTTCGACGGAACGACCTATACGGACTAGGCCATTTCCATTATTGCTTGGCCACGGCCTAGCAAACGAGTTGGAATAAGTTGCTTGTCCCTTCGTGGATGAACTACGGTCTGTGCTTGATCCCTTTAGAGTAGGGAAGGGTACATAGGCAGCCGCAATAAGTTGTAGCATTTCCGGTCCAGCACGTTGGCCCCTCATATCATCTAAGCTCGGTAGCTCGACGCAAGAGATGATTGTGGCCAGACTTGATGAGGCTTAGTTGCATTCCAGTAAGTGGATGCCCATACTTCCTATCAAGTTATAAAGAGTTGGTAAGCGAGGTAACGTAAGAAATGGCAAGGGCTTGGTGCGGCCTACGCCAAAGTCCAAGGCTTATGCCTTGACAAGACACGTTAATATGACGATTGCTCAGCTAGCTAGGAAATTCAGTGATGAATTCCCTACGTAAAGGCAAAGCCAGAGATGCATGAAAAATGCATTGGCATTGGCCTTATGGCCTTAAACCCTTTTACGGGACAAGAGTAAGTTGGAACGGTGTGGAAGCTAAGTTAGCTGCGTCATGCTCCACGAGCATGCTTGCAAAGGCAAATGGACGTGCATTTGCCTAGCCCTAAGGCCCGTATCGTAGTTTCATCATGGCGTATCGGGGGAGTTACGGCCTGCGAGGCAACACGCCAAAGGCGTAATTTTCAGGTCCGTCACAAATTCGGTTAAAGAAAATCTTACCAACACATATTTCGAGAAATAGATAGGCGAGTTAAACTCGGCTCGAAATAGCAAATGTGTATAATGAAAGTCTATACGTCTAAACGACTTTTGTCTCAAGAGTAGGAGATAAAGTAAATAGACTTTTGAGTGACAGATAAGTTCAAGTCTCCACATACCATTTAGTTGATGAAGTTCCACCGGTTCCTCGAGTAGTCCTTCGTCTTGTATGACGATTGCCATGGAGTTCTTCAGCTCAACTACACTTTCTATCCTAGTCCGAGAACTTTAGCTACATAGGCTAGAAATCAAGACTTATAGTTTTGATCACTAACATTGATAAACATGCTTGAGATAGCAACGCATGCGAGTTCGACCGAGCAATGCTCTAACAAGATTTCTAAAATATTCAGCTGGCTCAAGAAATAATTCACACTATGAAGAACAAACAAGAAAAGCAAAACTTTCTTGCTCTCAAGCTTGACATGGCAAAGGCTTTTGAGAGAATTGAATGGTCTTTTCTTATGGATGTCATGGAAAAAATGGGCGCAGTGAATGGTGCAATCTAATCATGCAATGCATTAGTACCACTAAAATTTCTATCCTTCTCAATGGTGCTCCTTGTACTGCTTACAAACCAACAAGAGGCATCATACAGGGTGACCCTCTGTCACCATACATGTTCATTATTGCTATAGAGGCTTTCTCTAGGCAACTGCTTATGGCTGAACACAATAAAAAGATTGAAGGCATTAAAATTGCACCAGGAGCTCCGTCTATCTCCCATTTATTCTTTGTAGATGACTGTTTCTTATTTGCAAATGCTGATCTTTAAAATGTTAACAATTTGCTAGAAAATATTAATGATTTTGGAGCAGCCTCTAGACAAGTGGTGAATTTTACTAAGTCAAGTGTCTTCTTCAGTGTCAATGTCCCACCAAGATTCTGTAGAATACTGTCTAGAAGATTAAAAGTGCCTCATATGAATCCAGAGGAGAAATACTTAGGAATGCCACTGCTGATAGGAAAACGCAAGAAAAAATGTTTTACTCATTTTCTTGATAAGGTGAAAAACATGTTATCCATTTACAGAAGCAAAACTATGACACAATGCAGTAAATCCTTGATGATTAACACTGTCACCAACACTATTCCTTCTTATACAATGAGTTGCTTCCAGATTCCAAATGAGACTATAAAGGAAATTAGTGCTTTGCAAAGGGACTTTTGGTGGGGTTTTGATGAGAATAGAGGTACGTATGTTACTTCATGGAAAGATCTAAACTTGCACAAAGATATTGGTGGGCAAGGATTTAGAGATTTAAAAATTCTAAACAATGCTCTTTTGGTAAGAGATGCATGGAGAATCTGCACTAATTCAGATGTTGTCTGGGTTAAGTGTATATCCGCGAAATATTTCCCATACACAAGTATGCTACATGGGCGTGGAAAGGACTTCCGAAAAATATGGATTTTATCAAAAAACATAGTTGTTGGCGAGTTGGTGATGGATCTCAAATAAAAATATGGCTGGATGTCTGGGTTATAGGCATGGAGGAACCACCAGTACCAAGATTAGAAGCACAAAACAATGAGGACTTTGTCTGGGTAAAGGAGCTTATTCATCCAGAGGGTAAAATATGGAATTCTGAGTTGGTGCACTACCTTTTTGATCAGCGCACAGCTGATCATATTTTAAAAATGCGACTTTCAGTTAACTCAACAGATATGCTAATCTGGAAGCTCACAAGAAATGGTACTTTCACCCTTAAATCTGCATACAAGAGATTTTATGAAGACAGTTTGGGTACTAGGCAGTTTTCTGTGTTCATTCAAGGTACAACCATTAGATGGAAAAAGTTCTGGAGAATTAATACCTGGCCAAGAGTAAAGCATTTTTTTTGGAAATGTCTATCGATATCCTTCCTACTAGAGTCCGTTTATCAAGACAGTGTGGGTACATAAATAAGAGTTGTGCCTTATGCAATCAACATGAAGAAAGTACAATGCACATTTTGTTTCACTGTCCTTTTTCAAGGGCAGTTTGGATGGGAATTCCAGGAGGGAGTCAAGTCTTGATGGGAGGGTTTAATGACATTAGTGTTATCTTTGAAGATTGGATGAAGAAGTCTGAACAACATCAAAGTCAGGGTAACTGGCTTAACTTAGATATGGTGGTGGCCTAGAGTATATGGAATGAACGTTGTGAGGTGGTTTTTCAGAATAAGAAAGCTGATCCTAGAGTTACTGCGAAAAAAGCTGTCAGTTTTGCTAATTACTTAGCTTCTATTACTGACAAGACATTTAGTTCTGACATGGCTCTTTCTTTGCCACCAAATCCACCTACACTATGGAAACCCCATGAAAGCCCTTATATAACTATTAACTGTGATGCCTCTTTTGATATAAATACTGGTCTAACAGGTGTTGGTTTGATCTTGCGTGATTCTGCAGGAAACTGGAAGGGATGCTTCACAAAGTCCTATACAGGAGTAGCTGATTCAGAAAGGGCAGAATGTCTAGACATGTACGATGCAGTGGTTTGGTGCAGGGAATTGTGAATCTCTCATGCTATGTTTGAGATAGACTTGCAAAGTATTGACAGTTTCATCAACAACTCTTCACCAGCTATTGCATGGGAAAATTAGGATATTCTGTTCGATGCAATTCACATTATGAAGGGTTTTCCCAATTGGAAATGTCGTTTTATTCCTAGGAAATATAATAAACCTGTAGATGAACTTGCTAAGTTCAGCAGGAAGTTTAATGTCACACAGGTTTGGCATGTAAGCCACCTAGTGTTATTGAGAATCTTCTATTGTTGGACAGTATTTATTCTCCAGATTAATAAAGTTTTATGTGTTTGCACAAAAAAAAAAGATATGTCTCTGGTGTAGATTCAGAGGCGATTTTTTACAAGTTTTGTCCTTCTCAAAAAACCACCATCTACACTTAGAAAGAAATAATCACGACATCATGATCATCACAGCAGCATCAACCCTGCTATTAAATCACCGTGATAAATCATGACCAACATCATTGATCTGAATTATCGCGTGCATGAAATGAAGAAAGTGGTGGTGCCCTGATTAATATGTTGTTTGCTTTTAACTAATTTGAATTCTAGCTTCCCCCCAGTAAAATACGTGACTATGTTTGAAACCTGACTGCCCCTTAACAGATTGGATGCCCCTTAACAAATTGGATTCCCCTTAACGAACGAGGGGATGCTAATAGTAATTGCCCTTAAAATGACTATTTTTCCCTTTTCTTCCAGTTTTAATCCTTTGAACCTGCTTCACTTGCTTTGGGATCACTTCCGACTTGTAGCCAACTTCATTCTTTGCATAATTGAGTGTCATTTCACTTCGTTTGTATGATTCCACCTAATTAAAAACAAATAACATAAAACAAGAGTAATATACAATAATCCACAAGAAAACTAGCAAATAAGTGCATGAAAATTATATAAAAATATAGTAAAGTATGCACTTATCATATTGCTTCGAAGTTGTGGTGCAATTGAACTTTGAGGAAGGTAACAATATTGTATTTCTGTATAATAACCAATAAGTAGAGTGTGATTACCTCATTCAACAAAGCTCTTTTTGAGTATTCTCATAAGTTATTATAGTTACGGATCTTCAACAAAAAAGGTGCTAAACAAACACATGCATAACCATAGAAGAACTTGAAGTGCGAAGAATTCAAGACGTATGTTAAAGATCCAAGGAAATCAAACGTAGTGGATGATAGACATATTTATGTGTCTATTTTGTTCTCAATTGTGTGTATTGTTAGTGCTCGATTTTGTACTTATTTTGGTATTTTATGGTTTTATAGGTGTTTTTGGAGAAATAAGCTTTTGCGGCGAAATTGGCTCGAAAAGTGTTTTTTGCGCTCGTGGGAGAAAATTACTATTCGCACCCCGGAAATGGATAAGGGGCACCCACATGATAAGGGATAACCCCAGGGCAACTACTAGTGGCACACCAGAACAGGATAGGGGGAGGTCATCTTCTCCAATTCAAATTTTGATTTTGGCGGGAAA
The DNA here is from genome assembly GCA_023531295.1 of Papaver armeniacum. Taxonomy (NCBI): domain Eukaryota; kingdom Viridiplantae; phylum Streptophyta; class Magnoliopsida; order Ranunculales; family Papaveraceae; genus Papaver; species Papaver armeniacum. The sequence continues at coordinate 437,625 of JAJJWW010005298.1, forward strand.
GTTTGTATAGCCAAGTTATATTTAGGGTTTGATTTTTTGGCAAGTTTTGAAGAGATTCAATCTCGGAATTTTGGTGGGATGGATTTCTTGGAGCATAACAGGGTTGGTAATAGTGATTAGATCGATCGAATTGGGTTGTATATCGATTTGGAGCAAAACAAAGAGTTACAGAGTGCGAACTTCCCTGATTTGGATTCTGACGAAATTTTCTCGTGGATTATCATTGGACCAAGTTGATTCGGGTCTGGTTTGGCGAGACAAGGAAGGTAATTGGTTTAAAAACGTAAAAACAGGAAGGTTTGATGTGTTCACGGTAATACAGGGAGGAGGTTTGTTCTAGTATTTTACGGGATATCAAATATGGAAGTTACGTGTAATTTGAGGGAAGAATATCCTCTGTAAGATTTTATTCCATAACAGAGAGGATTTGGACAGTTTGTATCGACTAGGGAGACGCGTGCAAATAAGATAACAAGAGATATTCTCGTAACTTGCCGTGGAGAATAAAACTAAAATATTGTCGAGAATTGATCGGCATGTGGTATGTAAATATAGCTGGTTCGAGTCACAGAAGGGGGTCGAGACTTTGGGGGTCGATTGGAGGCTGCAGAATCAAAGCAGAGAAGCTACAGAGGAGAAGTAGCAGCAGCAGCAGGTGAAGAAGCCAGGATAAGGGTTGCAGACGACACTAAAGAAGTGTCGTTCTCAAGAACACAAAGAACCAATTCGACAGAGGCGATCTTATTTAAACAACACAAAAGAAGTATCGTTGTTCATCAATATTAGATCACATACATCATAAGCTTGTCATCTTTTCTCTGTAACAGTTCACCACCCGTTATAAGAGTTGTTTGTAATGCCTTTTCAGCGTTGCAAACTGTCTGCTTTATTAGTTTTCTCTTGTTTTTCACCTATTTGAGCTATGAACAATTATTTTGAGCACGTGAATAATATGAGGAGCTAAACCCCAACACTGGGATGACGGAGGAAGCCATATTTCATGCGTGTGATAATTATATTTAATTCTTTCATCAATTTTTGCATGGATTGTTAATTGTTTTATGGTTTTTATTGAATGGTTGTGACTTCAATTGATGGGTTATACTTAGGTTAAGTCTTCTGATATCCCATGCTTTAGATATACAGTAGTTGCTTTTCAAAAATCTACCTTGGCAAAACTTAGAGTCAATATTTTATTATTATTTGAGCTATAATTGTCTAGAATAAATATATGAATCGCATGAATGAATTTTATGGTGGAATCCTGAGTCCTAGTACCTCTCGATTTTTGTGACAAACTTGTGAATATATTTTATTTATTTTTAGTATTTTCTTAAATCAAACCTTTACAAGCCCGAGTTGAATGAAATTTTACTACCACTTTCTACAACAACTTCGAAACCACATCAGTGGACTGAGCTGAAAAGTTTATTTATTTTGAATCATATGTATTGAATAGTTTTGTCACTAAAATTGACAAAGGGGGAAATTGCTAGAGCAATGCTTGGTTGAACCCACAAGTTTTGGGATACATGGTATAATCGATCCTAGCTATTGTTAGGAGTCATGGTAGAACCGATCCTAGATATTGTTGGGAGTTATGGTAGAACCGATCCCTACTTATATTTGGAGACTTCGTAGAACCTATCTTAACCTATATCAGAAGTCATGGTAGAACCAGTCCCAAGAGCAAAATCGATCCTTCATATTCACATATTACTATACGGTATTGTGTGAGTTTGTAATTAGGGTTTGCTAATTAGGAAAGTTCCATATGTCGACCTAATTTGGACATGAATACAAATATTATATTTTATTGTCCAAAGATATTCCTTGATACTCAAGGTGATCACAATCCGAAATATTGAGAATCTTTTAATTAAGAGTTTTCAGTTTTATGCTTCTGATTTTCCAGTAAATCAAAACACAACTCTTGGAAAGTTATATTATTTAAGTGCTAAACTAATATTAGACATTTTCTAATGAGAGATTCCGGAATTACAGGATGGATATTAGTTGGAAATAAGAAAAAACTGAAATTAGGTACTTATTGCATATCTTGAGAATATTTTCGGTTTTGGAATTTCCTTGTTTTCCAAACAACCTTGGTCTATAAATAGTTGAGTTTGCAGTTCTTACAAACTATCCTAAGAGCCAGACAAACTTCATTCATGTTTTTTCTGGTGGAGTCGTCTATCCGGAGAGGAAAGTACCCTAATTAGGAGAAATCTCTTACGACCGCTCGTTTAAGACTTCCGTGGGATCAAGAAGCTCTACGAGTACCGTTGGTGGGAAACTAGATAATTGTATTATTATTTGAAGACAAGAAGATTTTTTTCTTATTTGTTTTTGTATCTCGTGATTTGTGCACACATCTTGACCGACTGGGATTCAACTTAGATTAGATTTATCTAATCATAAAGTCGTTTAGATCCATAAATATCATTTGGTGGTATTTTTCAATATCTGAATATGATAGTTGTGAATCTGAATCTAAGTTACTAATTGAGATTTATCTTAGCCGACAAAGGAGTTTATTAAATCAAACAGAAGAGCCTACATCATAACTCAATGATTTTTTTTCTTAAAGATTATTGGAGTAGATACCAAACAACTATGTTCCTTTATTGTTTGGAAGATGACCAAAAGGAGTTGAGTGCTTAAGACTTTACATCGGTAAAACAACTCAAGATTGATTTGCGGTCTTGCGATTCATGTGCGTGACCGGTAGGTCGTAGACGTAGGGATACTGAAGGAACTCTGCTGATGTACTTCATAGTTGGGATGTTCCTTCGTTAGGTGTGAAATGTGATGTTGTACCTGGTCGTTCAAATCAGACCTCTATTTTAGTCCAACGAGAAGTAACTAGGATAGTTTGCTTGGTCTCAACTATACGAAGATAGAATTGTACTTTGTGTAGCGGCTAAATTCTGAGAGTATTCAAAACTGGACTAGGTCCCAAGGTTTTTCTGCATTTGTAATTTCCTTGTTAACAAAATCTTGATGTGTCATTTACTTTCTTTCGCATTATAATCATCTTATTATAATAAAGTAAATTACACTTGTACGTCAATCCTAATCACTTGACTTTGATCTTATAGTCAATCGGTCTTGTACTGTAACTATTTTCAAGTGAATATTAAGTTGTCATATTGTATCGACTTTTCCATAGACGACCACACTTGGTATCGGACTTATAGGTTGAAACAAAAAGATTGTGGTGTATTTGGGTACCTCGTCTTTTCACACTGTGCAGGGTTTCTGCTGTTCGTGTATCTTATTTTTGTACCTGCACATTTTAGGCTTTTACAGTGTTAATTATCACTGTATTATTCTCATGTTCTTTTCGGATCTTTTGGCGACCATTTTTCTTTAAAATTTTCTGACTTAAATAGTCATTTTTGTACTTGTATTATCTCCAACTGCTTTGCATATTTCAATGCTTGCATGAGAGATATTAGAATAAAATTTTTTGAAGTTCTATATTAATTATTCATACCTTTGGCATTTATCACAATTATTTTGATCTCTGGTTGCTTCTTTCATGTGTGTCCAGAAATAACCTTGGATCTCGCCTTTTTAGCTAAGGATGTTTTTCATGCATGGTTACCATAATCCCCTGAGTGTTATTCAACTAAGATTTGATCTCCTTGCTTTTCTGTGACACACTTGAGTAGCGATCCCAGGTATATCTTTCTATACATGTCACCATCTTGAAGTTGGTATCTGGTTGCTTTGGTTTTAATCTTCCTTGCCTCTTGCGGGTCATCTGGTAACAATTTTGACTTGAGGTAGCTGAAGATACTTTGCATCCAGGTTCCTTCTATATCAATTAGGGTCATATTCAAGCTCTAAGTTACTGCACCATATGTGTCTGGCTCGTGGATAACTGACCTTTCTAATATTTCAATCTTTATCGTCCTTTGGCAATCTGCAGGTATGACTGACCCCACGAAAGCCAGTGCGTCTGCGTGTCTCATCTTATTCCTTGGTATCTTTATGATACTCACTTTTTCAAAGCTGGATATCAGAGTGTTATTTTCCTTTTGTACTTTACCATTGAGACGTCTCTTTTTTCAAATTGGACTTCTACCTGCTTTGTTGTCAGTTGAGAGTCACTGTATAATATGAATTCTTTTAGCTGTAGATTCTTAGCAGCCACTATACCTTGTAGTAGCGCTTAATATTTTTCTTGATTATTTGTTATATTGAATGCCAATGCATATGAGAATTCGATGAAGTTGTTTTCTAATGTCACTATGACTACTCCAGCTCCACCTCATTTTTTGTTTGATACGCCATCAACAAAAAAACTCCACACTCCAGGTGTGTCGAGTGATGAATCTTCAGAATCTAGAATGCTATCAGGTTCTGGCGCTCACTTCCGGCTGATTTTCACTGAACATAAGATCAAAGTCTGGATCCTCAACTGGGAAGTCAGCTAGAAGGTAGCTACAACTTGTGCTTTTATTGCCTTCTTGTTTTTGTATCCCATGCTGAATTGATTTAGGAAGACTCCCCACTTTGTAATCCTTCCAGTTTTTGTTTCTTTGGACAAAATATTTTTAACTGGGTACTCTATGACCACAATTACCTTCCAATCCAAGAAGTATAGTCTTAGCTTTATTGATGAGAAGTAGATATCCAAGATCACCTTTTCCAACTGTGAGTATCTAAACTCTGGTGTTGTTAGTGATTTGCTGATGAAATAGATTGGCTTCTCTTTGTTGTCTTCCACTCTAAGTAGTACTGCACTTTGAGTGCTCACAATGTAGAGATAGAGCTCTTCACCTCTGACGGGTGTTGATAGGATAAGAGGAAAGGACAAGTAGGCTTTAATGTTATCGAGGTCTAACTGGCATTCTTCACTCCAACGGAAGTCTTGTTACTTGAGGAGTAAGTTGAACAGTGGTCTGCACTTTTCTGACAGTCTGGAAATGAATCTGTTTAGTGCTGTCAGTTTTTTTGCCATCAGTTGTATCCCGTTTTTGCAGGTTGGAGGTTTCATCTCCATAATTGCTTTGATTTTCGGTGGATCAACTTTTATTCCTTATCTGGAAAATCTTGAGAATTTCCCACTTTGGATCCCTAAGGCACATTTTGAAAGATTGATCTTTATGTTATACTCCCCGAGGACAGTGAAAGTCTTGAGTAAATCCTATATGTGATCTTATGGTTCTTTGATTTTTACGACCATTTCATCTACGTAGCATTTCATTGTGCTTCTGATGAGGTCCTTAAACATCATGTTAACCATCCTATGAGAAGTTGATCCTGCATTCTTTAGACCGATTGGCATTGCCTTGAAAAAATATAGTCCATTATATATGATGAACGCAGTATGCTCCACATCTTTTGGGTTCATTAGTATCTGATTATACCCTGAATATCTGTCCATGAAAGATAATCTCACTTATCCTAAGACAACTTCCACCTTAATGACTATATCGAGCGGAGGGTAACTGTCTTTGGGGCATGCCTTATTCAAGTTCGTGCAGTCTATATAGACTCTTACCTTGTCATTCTTCTTCATTACGACCAAGATATCGATACCCAATCTGGATATTTGCGTTCTCTTATAACCTTTGCTTCTAGCATTCTTTGAACATCTGTTTGTACTACATCATACAATTTATCCATTATTTTTCTTTTCTTTTGCTTCACTGGCTTGAAGTCTGTACTGATGTTCAATGAGTAGCAGACGCTACTTGGATCCATGCCTGACATTTTCCAAGCAAAATGGTCTATATTTTCTTTTAGAAATTATTGTAAACCCCTATTTTCTTCAGCCGTGAGGTCTTTTCCTAGATAGGTTATTTTTGGTTTGTCATCAGAACCCAAGTTTGCTTCTTCCAGCAATTCAACTACTTCTTCTTTGAATTCTCTGTCTGGAAAATGGACGAGATTTTTTTGTGCTTCAGGCTTTACTGTCAAAGTCTGTTGGCTATATTTTTGTTTGGCTGCCAGGTAATTGAGTTCTGCTTTTGCTTTTAGGAGCTTTGAGATTTTCCATGGAAGTTTTAATTGCTATCCTCTAGAAAACCCATGTGGTTCTTCCTGCCGGATGAGGGAGAGAGCAAGTACTAACTCTTTTGACACAACTTGGTTGTCTTTGATGACATACTTTCTTTTGTTCGTCATAAAGTTAGCTTTTGGTTTGAAGACTTGGGTGAGAGAGCTCTCTTTTCTCCTGAGGTATCCCCAAATGAGTACACTTTGTGGTATGAGCTAGGAAAGTTCAAGTTGTCTTGCTCCCTTCTGAAAAATTTACCAGCTCTGTATAGACTTCGTCCAAGGACTCGAGAATATGACCTGTGAAGGAATATCATATTTCTACCTGAACAAGGGCATTTCTGAATAGTTTGCAAAGAATTTTCTCATGTGATTTATCAACTAGGGATGCTATTGCTCATAACTTTCTTACTAATTTTGCAAATGTCATCTAGAACATACTTTTTTTTTTTAAATGTTGTAAGAGTAGTTATGAATAACTAATTATTTCAGCTCCTCGAGTGTTCTGATTGAATTCGATGGGAGACATTTGAACCATGTCAAAGCGTCTATTTGTAAACTGCTAGGAAGAAACCTTGTCATTATCCAGGTATTTTCCAGATATAAATCCATCATTTGCTCGAATTGAAATATATACTCATTTGGGTCTGAATCTCCCTTGAAACTCCTGAAAGTTGGCAAATGAAACTTTTCCGGTAATCGAAAATCAATGATCTCCTTTGATAATGGACTTTCCTTAAACATATATGTCGGGTTAGATTTTGATTTGTTAACCATCAACTTTATCCTTTCCTATTGATCTTTCATCACTCTATAGATCTTTAAATCTATAGACTCATGCACCAAGTCATCGGTGACAGCTGGTGAAGACTCAGAAGCTATGTGTCTCGAATTTTGCAATTGATTAGATAATGAGATGTAATTTATGTGTTCTTGTCTCGGATCCCTTTGTTGTTGATCTAGTAACTAGTTTAACATGGATGACTGAGCTGGAAGAGGTGGTACATTTAGGTGTTAGTCTGGATGTTCCAGTTGCGTTCCTCGTTGTCGGACAACTGGTGCAGTAACTTGCCGAGATGGAGGATGTGTCAGTTGATTTACTTTCTCATCTAGGTTACTAATTGACTTCAGTGTCACCTAAGATTTGTACTATAGGATTCGTAGAGCTGATGGTCTTGGTGGCCTCCGTTGTTGCTTAGGTGTTACAACTGGACCTATTAGAACAACTTGTGGTTGACCGCTTGCCATCACTGTTGAAGTTATGATTGTTGGTGGTACAACCGTTGTTGCTGGTGTTGGCGTTGTTGTGTTCCCAGCTGGTGTTGTTGTTCCTGATGGTGTTAACCTTATAGTTTGCACTTCAGGTGTGCTTCGATTTGGTTGATCCACCACCGATGTGATCGGTGTTTGTCGCAAAAACGAGGTTACACTAGTTCTAGGTTGTAACTGTCTTTTTTGGCGTTCCATAGATTCACAATCACATATATAGCAAGATGAGTATATGTGAATTGAGCATTTTTAGTCAAGATGAAAATCATTAACTAGATCCGACTCTTGAAAGATCACTTTCGTTTTGGCAGCAAAGTTTTTTGAGTCGGTTTGTTTCATGACTTGTTAATCAATGATTGAGCATTGCTTAATTGTTATGCAGTAGAGTCATTATCATGGATTAACTACTAAGAGTTGTGATTAGCAAGCTAATTAGCAGATCATCTCATTCTTTGAATATAAAGATCTCGAAATTTAAGCGAATATAGCCTTTATATTGACTGAAATTAACAACTTCATGCACTTCATGCTTGTTCTATTCGGAAAAGTTTATCATCAAAGATTTTGTTGGTGAAAACCTAACAATAATTAATTTATGTAACTTAAACGACTTGTAAACATGCGATGTTAAATCAAGAATGTAGATCTGAGTAAATCATACAGTACATCACATCTTTATGATATAGTCAGATTTTAAGTTTATGGGGTTGAAGATGCTTGTTTATCAACACAATTGTACCAAAACATTTGTATTATCTAGATCGGAGATTTCTGCTTTTAAAAGATCATGAAGCAAGTAAGTTTTCAAACAAGAAAATATTAGGAATCTTAGAAGATTCTAGATCTAGAGTTGAAAATTTGTTTTCTGCTATTTTTTTTTACCATTGATCGATAGATCCGATCATGGCAGATATGTTTATGAGATTAAAATCTCTAAAATCAGCAGTTAAAAATTCTATCTCATTCAGAATCATCATATTATGAACAGGCAAACACACAGATCATTATATTTGAGCATATCATGCTTAATCATGTTATTTGTCATGTAATTGTACTGAATCATGCACTAAAATTAGATTTGTGATGTATACTATGCGTGAAAACATGAAGTTCTAAAAACCTAGCTGGTGCCAATGAAGATACGCCGATTCTTTTTAATTTCGCATCTTCACGATGTCTGATCGTCGTCATCGATTACGGAGTGCGATCTTGATTTTCACTTTGTTCTATGATCTTTGATCAGGAATCCGGCGATACAAAGTCAAGATTTTCTGATTATCTTCTAAGTCGGTTATGGTTAATGGCGGTTTAGAAGAGAATCAGAGAGAGGATAACGAATTATCTGAAGTCTATTTTCTACTATCAGAATGAACTTGTTTACATCATCAGCCTTTCTGGCTATTTATACATGATATGAACACGACAATTACATGTAGATGACTAAGCACATGACAGCTTGGACTTGATAGTTTTCCGTCTTGTTCTTGTACCGGCTTGGGATAACTTTTCAGGTTCCCTTTCAGCTGACAATATCGAGAATCTTCTTAGATTCACTTCTGGACCGAGGCCTTCCGCGCCTAGCTCTGTGTCTCTATCTTGTTCGGTCGCCTATGGATCGATCCTTAGACATCTAGTTCAAGTCTTCAACGTCTGAACTAAAAGGAATTTAAAGGTTTTGAAAGTTTGGCCCCTGCAGAGTACGGTATGCCGGAAGAGCTCACACTAGAGTGGTGAGAGGGAGTTGCTGGTTTTTTCTGGCCAGTCCAATGTACCAAAAAAAGAGTACGGTATGCTGTCATTTTTCTTTAGATTGCCACCTCTTTAGACAAAGGATCACTGCAAGTTCTTCGGGCCTTACTGGCATATTGACGAGCCAATTTGAAGAATAAAGATACTGTACGACTTGAAGAATAAAGATACGAATATGATTAATCATGATTTAGAAAGTTTGTTGTAAAGAAAATAAATGGCTTTTGCATATTTTCTTTTTCAAATTTGTGTTTTATCATTTTAAATGTATTATGAACTAGGTGCGTGAAGATCACATAATCTGGAATATGATTCACATCAATTAAAGAAAAATTAGCATTTTTACATTTCAAAGCCTAAAAGGTTGTGCATCCAACTAATTTCCAACTTATTGTGTATCAAAAAACAAATCTTGGTATAATAATTTATTATTCCATGTATCTTTCTACCTACAGGAGAGCTGATGAGATACTGTTCGATCTTCTATGGACTTGGGAGTCATTGGCAGATATACGATTTTATTTATTTTTTTATTTTTTTGAAAAGACGATTTTATTTATTAAATAAAAGCTAAGGTATTTATTAAATAAAAGCTAAGGATGTTGGAATTTTTATACAGCCGGGTCAAAAATATGTACTAATTCTTTCTTGGTAATTCAAATCTAATATATTATTCTTTTGATCTGATAGCTAGAAACTGAAAACACAAGACAAAGAAATTTCACCAATCAAATACAGTACCTTGTAGGCTTTAACCAGATGGTGACTTGTCTCGAATAGCCAAATGCTATCCCACACGACTTTGCGGGATGGCTTCCCGCAAGAGCGACTTCTTTACCGTTGGATGATCAAATTAACGGTTAAATTTACATTTAGGAAAATACCCATCACTTTCAGGAAAGGACCCATCACTTTTAGGAAAGGACCCACCACTTCCCCTAAAGGGTTCAAGGCTGTTAGATCTGGGTTTTAGCATGATACAACGGTAAAGAAGTCGCTCTTGCGGGAAACCATCCTGCAAAGTCGTGTGGGATAGCACTGCTCGTCTCGAATATACATGTTCATATGCATATCTATCATTCTGAGATTATGTGCTTAATGTGCTTTATATGTTTGAAATAATATATTCTCCAGCTTTGAAAGAGTGTATACTAACAAGGTGAACGTGGTCATGTCTCATTGATAACTAAAAGTCTTGTATTTATTTATTTGATTTGATATGATTATAGTCACAAGAGGAAATAAAGATTTTTTTTTTGTATAGAATCTTCCTTCCGCTTGATAACTCGAAAATCCTCTAGCATGTATAAGAAATTAAAATGATGTCACACAAAACTGCTATTTACTTCTTTGTAGGTACCGATAAATCAATAGCAGATACGACTTACCATATCTTGGTTCTATCTGTTTAGTTTACCTATTCGATTGGGTAAGACATAAAAACGAAACAAGAAGAAAACTAGCTAAGAAATCAGACGATTAACACGAGAATATTTGGTTACACGAAAGATATATGCAAGGAAGCCAGAGACACGTTGGGCGCGCGAGACATGTGCATACTATAGAAACAAACATTCAGGGAAACGTACACTACTCAATAACCACTTGCCAAGAGTAAAATTGGTCATAAAAAAAAAAAAAAATTAACTCTTTCTTCTCCTCCTTTCTCTCCAGAAAGAATAACCGTTTTTTTTTTTTGTGAAACCAGATTTTTCTAAATCTTTTAATGGTGGGTTTGGATGCAGCATTTTAACGGTGGGATTTATGGGTCCAGAGGATTTGGTGGAATTACGTTTTCCTCGGTACGTTTGGTTGGCCAAATCCCTGAAATCATGTTTCCCATGCGAATTACTTTTCCATCAAATCCTCCATATGGAGTCCGACCCCTCCCCCTAAGATTTGCTGGGAAACTTCTCAAGGGATTTATGGACCCACTTTTTACAACTCTAAACGTGATATATATATACAATTTCAAGATTCTAAGATAATGTTAAACAATTTATGAACTTTAAAACAAGATAATCTCATGAATCCTAGGAATTTTAACTGAGTTACCAAACACACGAAGGATTCATATGAAATTCAGAATTTATAATCCCATGGGATTATAAATCCTCGAAATTGTAAATTCTACAAACAAACGCACTTAGATTTTAATCCAAATCTGTCAGATTTGGTCTGAATTTTTCAGATCTATTGACAGATTTGGTTATACATATTATTACTATTTCCTAGTATTTAATAAAATTATCGCTATTAAGCGATTTTAGGGTTTGTATATAATGTTTTTAGTTTATTTTCAGTTGATTTCATTGCTAATGGCTTATGAATGCCAATTAGATGTTTCTAATAGCCGTTTTGACGTTTCTATTGAATGGATCATTCATATCAACAACATCATTTACGATGTTTGGGGACCTTCACATATTCTATCTAATGAAGGTTATGATATTATGTGGAAAAAATTCTCCGATTCTTAGGAAGATCAATGGCTAGTAGAGGTGATCGTGATAACGATGAAATTTTTAGGATTTCATTGCTCTTTGGATGATGTAGATCTTAGTGGATATTGTATCTTCTTAGGAGGAATGCCAATTAGATGTTTTGAGATTATGTGGATTCAAATAGTATCCACTTCCTCTCCTCCTGTGTTATGGTGTGATAATCGCAACCTATCTTTTGTTAATCCCATTTTCCATGCTCGAACAAAACATTCGAAATATTGAATGGATCATTCATAGTGGCAGATATCTTCACAAAACCTCTTTCTAAAACAGCTTACGGTTCAAGATCAGGGTGTTTACCGTAACATAGAGTTTTGGAATATTCTAGAATGCGTATATTCGTGAAAGAAGATCAATGCAAGTCATTATCATCTATATAAATAGATGTTCTAAATATTGAATGGATCATTCATATCAACAACATCATTTGAAGTGGTCGAAATTCTCCGATTACGGGAAGATCAATGGCTAGTAGAGGTGAATAACGATACTCCCCTTTGGGACATGTTACTCTTAATGAAGAAGAAGAATTCAAATGGCAGAATATAATTTCATATGCCATGTTTCAAATATCTGTTTCATCTATGAAACGAGATATATGTATTTTATCATTGTTTTCATCTTTAATGTACTTGAACAGGATGTATTCATTCTTGTTATGTTAATGAAATCAAGATGTTTCCTTCAAAAAAAAAAAAAAAAATAACCACTTGCCATAACTAATAAAAGTTGCAACAAATATAATTTGGTACCACAAAAAAAAATGGCATATGTCAATGTGCCCTCTCATACTTTTACAGGGAGATAATAATTCCACGTTAGAGCATGCTCATTCTTTGAATTGCTGTTCGTCAAATACATGACTTGTCTCTTGGTACGGGGATGTATTTAGTTTTCTGGCGTGTTTGGGAATGTCAATGAGAAGTTGGACTATATGTGAGTCTGTGACGCAAACATACAAGACAACGGGACTCTGTTTTGGCGGTTTTCCTGGGACTTCATTAATTCGGTTACATCGCCTAGAGGTTTTCTTCTTTTTGGGCTTTTGCTGTTGTTTTTTTTTTTTTTTTCCCCCTTTCTCTCTCTATCGGGATTGATTGTCCTCTATTTCCTCCTATATAAACCGATTGTTCGATCACTCTACATGTATTTCCAATTCGGGTCTGGAAGAATTGAAAAGAAATGGGATTTGTAAGTAGTTTATTGGGAATTGTTGGTTTTGGAATTGGATTCCCTGTTGGAATTCTTATAGGTTATTTTCTCTTCATCTACTATCAACCCAAAGATGTTAAGGTAAAATTTCCTGATCAGTTTTTCTTTAATCATTCATGTTCTTACTGTTTTATTTTGATTTCCTCTCTAATCATCGGTTTTTGTTGATGTTCCTCTTCATGTATGTTCAAGATTTGTTGCATTATATTTGTCATGTTTTCATTGAGTGATATAAAGGTTCTTACTGGTTTTTAGTCTATAAAGGTTCTAATAAGTACTTCATTGATCGAAATGATCTTCGACCGGTGTTGAAATGTGTTAATGTGATTGAATCAGTCTCTTATTTGTATGTGTTTTTCAGGAACCAGTCTTTAGACCGATTCACGAACTGGATACGAATGCTTTGTTAGAACTTTTGAATGAACTTCCTTTGTGGGTGAAGAACCCTGACTATGATCGAGTGAGTTATTCACTAGAATATGCTTCTAGTTGAAACTTGAAAGTTAGTTGGTCTTGTTTGCAACTTTGATTTCTTTTTGTGTCCTTTTCTTTTGTTTTGATCAATTTTCTTTGTTTTCACATTGCATTTTGTAGGTTGACTGGTTAAACAGATTTCTTTCAGATATGTGGCCTTACCTTGATAAGGTGCTTTTGCCATGAAATCTAAACCAAATTATGTGTTTAAAACCTATGTCACATGTTTCGAAATTTGAAAACTTACGATTCTAGTCATTGTGCAGGGAATATGTGCTACAGTGAGAACCACGGTAGAACCAATGTTTTCAGAGTATATTGGGAAATATATGATAAAATCGATTGGTTTTGAGTGTTTAACTCTTGGAACGCTTCCTATTACCCTTCACGGTGAGTTAAGAATGTCAACAACTCTTGTTTTGGTTATCATTTTTTCTTTATGTTATCCCACTAGGAGGTATCTATCTGTGTTCAGAAACTATACGTAGATCGTAGGTCCGTCATTCATTGTTCTGCCTGCTAACATGATTGAGTTATTGGTTCTGTGTGGCCTAAATTGCCAGCTTGACTACACACTGCAGACCTACTTTCATGCAAAGCCATCAATTACCATGTGTTTTCGACTACATTATATGAATAAAATTTTACTTCCTTCACAAGTACCTACAATAGCAGCATTGCATTGCATTCTTACAAACTCTTCATAGTATATGATCAGTTCCTCATGGTTTCGAATAAACTTGGCAGGTCTAAAAGTATACGAAACTAATGAGAAAGAACTAGTTGTTGAGCCAGTGATTAGATGGGCTGGAACTCCAAATATTATCTTGGTTGTGAAACTTTGGTTCTTCCAAATTACAGTGCAGGTTAGTAAAGCTCTCAGATGTTGTCCTTAATTTTAAGATTGAACCTTCACTTTTCCAATAAAATGATGTGATGTCCTTTTGAGGAAATCTGTTTTTTCTTGTTATCAGTTGGTGGACTTGCAGATATTCGCTACACCACGCGTATCCTTGAAACCTCTAGTCCCTACCTTTCCATGCTTTTCAAACATAGAAGTTTCTTTGATGGAGAAAGTAAGTAAATTTCGATTTTGAATTCTTCAGCCGATCTCTAAGTTTTGAATCTTTTGGCTTTAGTTCACTACTAAGTACTAATAAGTGCATCTGATATCCTGGTTCATTTGATATGGTTTAGCATTGTAGGTGGCTTTCTGTAACTAGTGAGTTTATATTACTCGTATATATTTTTTCACTTTAAGATAAGACATGTTTCTTGATCGGACAGTGGAACACTGCAGCAAAGCCAGTACACAACATGACAGACATGCTCATTGTTTTTACCCATATTGCTGTAACATCATGCAGTACACCCATATGGCTTACGTTCTTACACTTTGATATGCTTCTCATTAATATCAGTGATGTATTTGCAGCCGCATGTGGACTTCGGATTGAAATTACTGGGATGTGATCTTATGGCAATCCCTGGCCTTTACCGTTATGTTCAGGTGCCACACTGGTAATTTTTTGGGTTAAATTGGATTTCATTTAACGATCTTAAGTTTTGAGGGTCCACAAATAATCTACTTCTTAAGCAGTGATTGAAGACACACCTGGATGCATATACATTGCAACTGCAACTACTAGTCGTTCAATATAAACATTCAACATTATCAAATATTTCTTGCATAATTTGTGATTTTTTTCACGTTAAAAGTCTGTGAGCTTCTAGTAAAATTAAGTGTGTTTTTTTTTTGTTAATTTCAGGAAACTATTAGAAAACAAGTTGCCAACCTCTATTTGTGGCCCCAAACCCTTGAGATACCTATTCTTGACAGTTCAGTGTAAGTCCATCTTTGACGTTATTCTTTGATTTCTTAGTGTAATCTCATTTGCCGATCAGAACTTATTGTTGTAGGACTTCGCCGTTATCAACAGTGTAGGTTTGTTTGAGCCTAAAACAGTTCTTGGAGTTAAATGCAAGTCGTATTGAGTTGAATTTATTGTGCTGCTAATCTGTGTTTGTTTGATTACTTTGATAGAGGGGCAACGAGGAAACCAGTGGGCATATTACATGTGAAGATTGTAAAGGCAGTCAAACTTTTGAAGATGGATTTCCTAGGAACCTCAGATCCTTACGTTGTCCTTAGCTTGAGTGGTGAGAGACTTCCTGGGAAGAAAACCACTGTTAAGATGAAGAACCTAAATCCTGAATGGAATGAAGATTTTAAACTGATCGTGAAAGATCCCGAGACCCAAGTCCTTGAGTTGCATGTGAACGACTGGGAAAAGGTTGAACTTCTTGTATGCTATCTCATTTATTTGACTAGTCCAGTGTCTAGTGTAAAAAATATGAAGTGCTCATCGTTTTTTTTTCTAGGTTGGAGCCCATGATAAGCTGGGAATGCAAGTGATTCCACTAAGATCTCTTCAACCTCATGAGACAAAATCATATACACTTGATTTGGTCAAGAACATGAATCCTAATGATCCTCATAACATGAAACAGAGAGGGAAAATAGTGGTGGAAATGACATTCAGCCCTTTTAGACAAGACACTGAAAGATTTAGTGGACCTTTGGATGGATATCATAGGAAAGTCAGTGACATTAGAAGCATAACTGAAGAAACATCTGGAAATGATGGTGCAGGGTTACTATCGGTTACTGTCCAAAGTGCTGAAGATGTTGAGGGGAAGAAACATAACAATCCTTATGCTTTAGTTCTTTTTAGAGGAGAAACGAAGAAAACTAAGGTATGTTAAGCTGTTACATCTATTTGAATACTTAAAAATTAAGGCAAAGAATCTTTATCTGACTCTTACATACGTTTTAAACAGTTAATAAGGAAATCAAGGGATCCAACTTGGGGCGAAGAATTTCAATTCATGTTAGAAGAAGCTCCTTTGCAGGATACGATCCACGTTGAAGTTATGAGCAGGAGGACGGGTTTGGGTTTTAGATCCAAGGTCAGTTGCTTCTAATTTAATTCTCTCAGTAATTTGTGCTGTTGTTTTGTGAATCTAAGTCAGATTTTCCATACTTTATAGGAATCACTGGGACATGTTGATATCAACCTAATCGATGTTGTGAACAATGGACGTATCAACGAGAAATACCATCTCATAAACTCTAGGAATGGAAAGATACTTATTGACATACGATGGAAAACAATTTGAGAAGGTGTTAGCAGGACGCAAAATTTTTGTATATCTGTTTTCCTCGTGTACATTGTTTTTACATTACTTGTTTAACTCAATTTTCATTGAGCATGAGAATACAATCATGTATGCGATACACTGTAAAAATATGTATCTTGTTATAGGGGCGGCAAGTTTTAGTAGAGGGGCGGCAAGCTAATAAGACAAAAAAGGTCATTACAAGGAAATTGAAATGCCCCTTATCAAAAAAAATCTGGAAATGACTAATTAACCCTTATTGTTGATAATCTAGGTTAGTAATGATAATCAAGATTAATGTTGATAATTAATTTTCACTTATAAAACTCTAAAATTAGATTTTTAGAGTTAAAAAAAAAAGGTTAGAGGAGAAGAAAAAGAAAACTTTTGTGATATTTGTGAAACCCTAGATTTTGATTCACTCAACCAAAATGAGTGATTCCTGTGGCAAATTTGAGATGGGTGAATCTCTATACGATAGACAAAACAAATACTACATACCTCTTGATGGAGATCCTAATATGGAGTTTTTTTTTAGATGGTAGAGATGTTTTAACCCAAAGTGAATGTCAATCTCAACCAATGGAAGAAATTAGCCAACAAAGTGAAGAACCCAGCACTGAAAATGACCAGGTATACTTCTAAATTAGTTCCCATTAGCTTTTTGTTGATCAAAATTATCTAAACTACGTAAAAAGATCAAATTTTAAAATTTTGATAAGAACATACGGTTGGCTTTTAGCTAGTTACCAGCCGTAGGTCACAGTTACGGTTCGAAAATTATCAAATACCAACCGTAACTGGTTCGATTTGGGGAAAAACCCAATCGTAATACCAGTTACGGTTGGTAGAAAATTTTCGATACGAACCGTAAGTTAATTACGGTTGGCCATGTTCTTCAGTAGTTACCAACCGTAACTTATCATGTGCATGGCAGTATTTACTGCACTTATTACGGTTGGTAATATGTGAATCGTGAACAACCGTAACTTCTGTTACGGTTTGTTATGTAATTTTTGTATCAACCATAAATTGCTCTGCATGTTTTCATTTTCTTTTCACCTTAGTTACGGTTTGTTATTAGAGGACCCTTATCAACCGTAGGTTAGTTACGGTTCCAAGTTTATCGTACTTACCAACCGTAACAGTGTTACGGTTTGTATTTTTTGTGTCGTAACCAACCGTATCTTTATATATGTTTTCGTTTTGTTGCCTTGTTTAGACTAATGTGGGTATATTGTTGTCCAGATCGTGGATGTACCTTCCCTAATGGATGAACAACCTTTGGCAAATGAACTTCTCATCCAAGATTCTAGCTTTCACTATTTAACCAATGAGACATGGGAGGAGAAAGATGATGCAAAGAAGTGGGCTAGAGAACGAGGCAAGTTGATTATGTGTATCATAGTTTGTAATGGTACCACTAGTGATAGTGCCTTTCAAATGGTTTGCGAGTGTAGTGGACATCATAGAAGTCACGTAAAAAAGGGTACCGTTCACGCAGCAAAGACAAGGAGGAAGAATACTACTTTCACTAAGAAGACCCGATGCCCCTTCAAGCTTCAATTTAAAAAGAACGCGGCAAATAGGTGGTTTTTGGAGAAAGTTGTATGCGGTAGTCATAACCACCCTATACCGGAGAGTTTTCAATCACATTCTTATGTTGGACGCCTTACCGAAGAAGAAGAGAAGATCGTAGAGGCAATGACACAAATTCGTATGAAGCCCATTGATATCCTCGCTCACTTAAAGGAAAGAAAACCACAAAATGCTTCTAAATTGGCTAACATCTACAATGCAAGAAGAAAATTGAAGGCTAAGTAATTGGAACAAAGGAATGAAATGCAACAATTAAGGCATTTGGGGGAGTCGCATAATTACTCGGTTTTCCACGATGATGATGAGAAAGGACGAATAAGACATCTTTTATTGGCTCATCCTGAGTTTGTGAAGTTGGCAAAGTGCTCTCATCAAGTGCTTCTAATGGATTGCACATACAAAACCAACAAGTTTGAGATGCCGTTGTTGAACATTGTCGGGCAAACTTCTACCAATGCTCCTTTTAGTGTTGGTTTTTGCTTCTTGAAAGATGAGCTCGAAGAGAGCTATGTGTGGGCACTAAAACAAGTGAAGTTATTCCACGTAGAGGGTTATACTCCAAAGGTGATTATTACCGACAAGGAACAAGCTTTGTTGAATGCAATAAGGAGGGTTTTCCCGGAAGCTCATAACCTTCTTTGCACGTTCCACTTGTGGAAAAGTATTGAAACTAAGTGCATGCGCCTTGTCCGTCCAACAAAAAAAAAAGCGAAATGGATATAATAAATAAACTACCGTTACATAAACAAGATGAAGCCAAAGAGAAATTTAAGAAGGATGACAAGTTGGCGGAACTAAAATGGGAAATTTTCAAAACGGAGTGGAGAGCCTTGACCTATTCTATCACCGTGGATGAATATGAGGAGAGAGCTCGTATGTTAGTGGCTTATTGGAAAAGAGGTTATCCAAGTGTGGTGAAGTATTTGTTGGATAATTGGTTGGATCCACACAAAGAGAAGTTTGTATCGGCGTTCACTAACCAATATAGGCATTATGAAAACCAAGCTACAAGTACGGTGGAGTTATCTCACAACCGGTTGAAGAAGAAAATTCATAGTTGTAATGGTGGGTTAGTTATGTTATTTGAAGCCATGGATTCGTATTTCCACCGTGACCACGATAGAGTTACAGAGTCTTTTGAAAAAAGCCGAGGTAAAAAACACACCAAATGGTTAGACAATGAGTGGCTAAGGGGAATTACATATCAAGTTTCGCACCGCGCAATTGATAAGATAATGTATGAAGTACAACATTATGAATTGGGGGATTATGAAGAAGAGTGTGTTTGTCCAAACATGACAAGTTTGGGACTCCCATGTCGGCATGTTATATCCACATATCAATACAAAGTTCTTAATGGAACTACGTGGTCACCGCGACTTCTATAAGCCGATGAAACTACGTGGTCAAGTTACTTACGTAAGGCAAAACTGTTTAATGGAACTACGTGGTCACCGCGACTTCTATAAGCCGATGATGAGAGTTGAAAGAGACGAAACCGATGAGGTGTTAAATGAGAGCTTTGTGGAAATGGAAAGGCGGTTAACCGGCAATATATGTTTGACAAGCCAATATTGGATGCCCATGCCTATATGTGGCCAACTACTCGCCAAAGCCAACGCATTCAATTGCGGTCTCAGTGAACCTACGAAAATCAACTCCATTTTCAATCCTCAAATAAGGGTCAAAGATAACATCTTCAACAGTGACAGCATCTATTTTCTCCCTCATTTGAATGAGCTTCTCCTCTTTGTTCCTTAGTTGTCTACCAGTGAACTTGAACTTCTTTCCCGTAGGCCATAATCATATTCTTCCCATTCAGTAGGAGGTCTCAGGCTCGGAAAGTGGTTATAACCCATGCCTAAAAATAAATTAAGTATAAACAATTGGCAACCAAACTTACAATTAGAAGCGCAACATTCCCGGCAATTTCTGTAGCTCCAACCCTAGAGGCCTTTCTTAGGCTGTCAAGTAAATATGCAAAGGTTGCAGTGGCCCTCGAATAGTTTTTGATGTTTTCCAAATTCCTCAACAGTTGTAGGTAATGAACATTCACCATATTTCCTGAGTTATCGGAAAAGAATACGGTCCCAAGAGAATATAACAGATACGCAAAGGATGTACGCCTAACTCTTGTTTCATCAATCACCTCACCTGCCCTTTCCTTTGCTGCTATTCCTCCAAACTTGGTCCTCAGATTCTTCAACAATAGCTTTTTGATGATTTTTGGTTTATGTGGTTCAGCAGGGTTATAACCACCAGCCAACTGAAACTCCATCTCAGTTTCATCTTTCTCCCACCCAAGTGTTTCTTGAACAAGGATGTAAAGGTCATTCCAAGACATGTTGTTGTCGAAACCTTCAAACACAGATTGTCCTTCAACTTCAAGGTCAGTAATTTGCTTCACATCGTCTGGTGTTATTGTCATCTCTCCAAATGGAAGATGAAACGTATCGGTTTCAAGCCAATATCGTTCCCTAAAGGCAGAGACCACAACACTATCATACTCCGATTGGAAATGAATAATTCCAGGCCCTAGTCCTTTACTAACCACTAGATCGCGAACCGAAGCACATTCGTCACTTAATGACCAATGTGCAGCCCTTTGACGCTTGAGCAATTTTATGCATCTTGCATGGTCCTAAGAAAACAAATATACAAAAATATAAGCATATTATGGTGAACTGAAATAAATAAACAAAATGTATCAAAATAATGAATGTTTTAAGAAAATTAACAAAAAGTATACCCTTGTCTGACAGACTTTTGCGGACCAGGAACCGGTATAACCAAATAAGATTGAAGACTTATCTGGGGCCTCGCCCCAAGGTCTTCTATTCTTCTTCGGTGGCAACAACAAATCTTTGCCTTTAGGAATATGCATCCCTTTCGGTGCGGGCTCTTTTCTCGGCTTCTTTTCTTTCTTTTGCCTTGGAGGTGCAGCTACAACTACCTCTTTTCCCTTGGTATTTTCTCCCTCTTCATCATTTTCTTCCTCTTCCTTTTCTTCATCATTTTCTTCATCTTCCTCCTCTTCATCATTTGCTTCCTCTTCCTCCTCTTCATCATTTGATTCATCTTCGTCCTCTGCATCATCATCGGTTTCTTTAGATTCTTTTTCATCTTCATCATAATTAGTTTATTCCTCTACAATTTCATTTTCGTTGCCTTCACGGTTAGTTTCGACTCCGACCTCTTCTTGATAATTATGTTCCACTCCTTCTAACTCAACTCCAGATGCATCCACAGGTTGTTCTCTCAACTTAATTTCAAACTTATTCTTCTTCTTCTCTCATTCTTGTGGATATCTCTATTATCTACCCCTAAATGCTTGTCACCGCGAGGGGTGGGCGTATGATCAATCGGGGTTAAGTCATTTCCTCTCTTTTTCTTCACCCTATTAGGATTCCTACACAAACATTACAACTGATTGATTTACTAAGCGTAGAAAAAATAATATAGAAAACCAAAAACAAAAACAATTGGTGAGTAGGTTTATTTACGGTTCGTAATAAGACATTAATCATAAACCGTACCCAATTACGGTTGCTAAGAAATGAATCGAGACCAACCATAACTAAACTACGGTTGGTAAGTCATTTATACTTTTGAACCGTACATCAATACTTCAAAAAATACCAACATACAGGATGATGTACAGTTCGTAACAAATATTAAGTTACAAACCGTACCACAATTACGGTTCGTAAGTGAGATGCAAATATAAACCGTACAACAACGTTGAAACATACAGAAGGAATTCCGGTTCCTAACTAAGGTTTCGATACCAACCGTAACTGAACCTAATTCTCAAAACTTTGAAGGTACGGTTCGTATTTGGGTTATTACCAACCGTAAGTTCATCAAAATATACAGGTACGGTTGGTATTTGGGTTATTACCAACCGTAACTCACATGAAACACACAAATTTAAGTTTCAATTTCGATTCAAAACCCTAATTTTTGATACAAACATAATAGACTAAACCCTAACTGGGTTTTTCGAAACATACCTCATATAAGTCATTTTGCTTGTTTTTGACGGTTGAGGAGTTTCAAATTGATGTTCTTGACCTAATGGAGGATTTGGTTCATTAGAACGGCTACAATCTTCGTCAACCTTCTTCTTAGGTATGTCTAATATAGTTTTCAATCAACGATTATAAATTTTTCAAATTGCCGATGAATCGAAGAGGACGATGAAAAATCAGTTTTAATGGAGGAGAGGAGGAGAAGAGAAGAGAAACTGTTTTGAAACAGTTTTGATTTTTCTGATTCAATTGGGTTAAAAATAGGGAAGGACAATTCAGTCTTTTCAATCAAAAAAGCAAGGGTAAATTAGTCCATTTAAGGTGAAAAGGGTAATCTAGTCAATTTACACCCCCTATAGGACACCCCCTAACCAATTAGAGGGACATTTCTATCACACTTGCCTCCCCTCTACTAAAACTTGCCGCCCTATAACAAGATACAAAAATATTGTTATGAAGTAGGTGGTACTTCATATGTATGAGAACACAATCTTGATTTGTTTGTAATACCCTCTACAAAATCGATAAAAAAAGAAAATGTCTAGCCCATGAGACATGGCCATCTTGAAGCTTTAAACCAAAGGAACTACATTTTTGTGTTGTCTAGTACCCACTTACAAGGACCAGTATTAAAAACCTTTAGGCTGGGAAAAATGTGTAATACTCTTGCCGAGATTGTGATAGTTGTAGAATTAAGCCCATACCATTGAAAAATGAGATGAAAACTATCGAATAGAACCCTCATTTGGGGCATATATGAAAATTTTGGGGCCTCTTGAATAAGACAAAAACAGGGTTGGAAATAGTGTTTCTAGGGTATCCCTTATCCAACCTATTTTCATAAATGCGAAAATACCCTTGAATGATTAGTGCTTAATTAGTGTTAATTTTATTAATTAGTTGTTAATGATTGTAGTTAGGTTAGTGTTAATTTAGGATAATAATTTTCTTTTTAAAGAGAGTGAGTGAGTTATTTTAGAAAAAGAAGAAGAAGAAGAGGAGGAGTAGAGAATTTTTTTTTTATTTTTATTTGAGATCTTTATGATTGTTGATAGATGTGTGATCCAAATTCGAGTGAGGAAGGTGAATCTTCATCATGTAAAGCTAAGAAAATACATATCAATTACGATGGAGATCCTGAGATGGCTTATTTATTGGATTATGAAAATGATTTTACCCAAACTCAATCTCAAACTCAACTTTTTTCTCAAGCTCAAGATGATGACTTTTTGGAGTCAAATCTCGTAGATGAGTACATGGATGAGGAACCCAATGCTAATAATACATAAGTATGGTTGTAGACGTTGTTTAATATCCATTTTGTAGCTTGAATTCACCAAAAGTTTTGATTTTTGTATGTCGTTCGGTGCAACAGAGTTTGGTTCGGCAGATAATTTGTATGCCGAACCTTTTGATAAATAAGAACAATTCGGTTTGTATGATTGAATTCTTTATAAGCCGAACTATCATAGAACTATTTTTGCGCCAAATAAATCCATGGTTCGGCTTGAAGAGGATGTGCTAATATAAGTCGAACCATATACAAAAATATTTATGATTTACAGTGTAATGTTCGGCTCACATGTGTTCCAGCCGAACATATTATTATTGTTTGATAAAACACAAGTCTAATGGTTCGGCTTATCATATTAGTCCTCAATAACCCTAGTATTTAAATAAATCTGTCTGTTTGGTCCTATTGACTTGGTCCAATGGCTCTAGGGCTCATTCATAAAAATATGTTTTTAGTTTTGATGTAGTACATCTTTTTGTGTATCAACTATGACAATTGACTCATGAACAGAGTGTCTCATTTACGGAAGGTACGAGTTTTAGGAAACTGGTTTATAGTGTGAACAGGGTTTTTCTTATTTACGAAAAGGTGTCATTTTTAGGAAACTCTTTTATCAGTGTGAACAGAGTTTTTCTTATTTAAGGAAGGTGCCAGTTTTAGGAAACTCCTTTCCTAGTTTGTTTAGCTTTGATTTTCTTTTCCTTTTAGTCGGTTCTTGAGAACCTATTTAAAGGCTATGCCTTCTTGTTTTGAAGAAAACATCTTATTATCAATATTATTATCAAGTTTGATTATTCAATCTTTTTATCTTAGAATCTAGATCCTAGCATCAGATTTTAACTAAGTTCTTGACGGAACTTCAACTATCCTTTTCAATACTGTTCTGTGCTACACTAGTTGGTATCAGATACAACTTTTTTAGTTTTTACATAGAAACATATCCTTACACAGCTTACGCGCAACTTCCACAACCCTACACATTCTTCACAAGCAATGGCAGATGCAACTTTTACCAAAGTTCTCGAAGAAATCAAAGGTCTCTTGAAAACTTCCATGTCTGAACTTACTACCAAATTTGAAACTCATGAAACAAACGTCAAGACTATTACTGGTAGTTTAGAAAACAAGTTTGAAACTTTGGAAAAGAGGTTTGAAACTATGGAAAAGAGGTTAGTTTTCCAAGGAGATTATGTCAACAAATTATTGAAACACACTGGTTTAGAAAAGGAAGACATACCTGAGTTATTCGATGATACAGAAAGAGAAGGAGGCCAAAGCTCTGGCGAAAAAGAAGATGATGAAACCAAAAAGGTTACACCTCCTTTTACTCAAAATAATTCTATTCCCGAGAATATCTCTCATAAACTTAACCACAGAGAACCAATAGAAGGATATGTCAACAAAAAACTGGTTATTATACCCTTCAACTATGATGAAGATGACAAATCTGAAGAACTCAAAGAGCAACAATGGGTTGATGAAAAACGATTAAAATATGGTATGAATCCTTATGGAACTTTACCAGAATATAAGTTGAAGGCTGATATACCTAGTTTTCATGGTGGTTTACATATTGAAGACTTGTTGGATTGGTTTTATGAAGTCGATTCCTTTTTCACTTTTATGGAAGTTCCTGAATCTTCTCAAGTTAAACTGGTAGCTTATAAATTAAAAGGTGGATCTGCAGCTTGGTGGGATAAACTCGGTGAAGATCGACGAAATGCTCATAAACCTCCTATACGTACATGGGAAAGAATGAGAAATTTGTTAATAGCTAAATTCTTACCTAGAGATTACATGCAACAACTTTTTATTAAGCTTCAGAACTGTCGACAAGGAGCCAGATTAGTTGAAGAATACGTTGTTGAGTTATATGCTTTAGTTGCTTGTAACCAATTGAATGAAACTGAAGAGCAATTAGTTGCACGTTTTATAGCAGGTTTGAACAATTTAATTCAACATGGAATGACACAGTCCGTGTTTACAATGGTTGAAGCCATCCAACAAGCTATTAGAGTTGAAAGGCGTGTACTCAGTACCTCTAGACAAGCAACTCCACATCAAGCTCGTTATCAACACTTTTATAAAGCTGCCAGACCATATAATTATTCTTATAGTTACCAGGGTGACAAGGAGTCAACAGTCGCTGTTGATCCATCTTCACAGGGATCAACTGTCTTTGTTGATCCACAAGAAAGAGGTGTAAACCAACCATATCAGCAACAAAAAAATTCTTTTGTTCCTTCAGAATCTGCACCTACGATGCATATCTCATCTACTAAGCCACCTCAGGCTCATCCACAACGAAATATTGTTCGCAATACTAGAGGTAATCAGTTTCAACAAGATTTTCCACCCTTATCTAAAACTTCTAATCCTTATTCAAAGTTTCGAGGTGATAAATGTAACAAGTGCAACCAAGATGGTCATACTTCTAGTGATTGTCGCAAATTCCATGCTTACATTAATGAAACTACGGAAGAAACACAAGAAGAAGAAGCGTTAGGAGATGATGAGTTATTTTATCTCCAAGAACATGAGACTTATGATACAGATTTCCTTGGAATGATTCGACCAGTTTTAATCACTGAACCATGTCCTACTCAGAGACATAATATTTTCATATCTCATTGTTTCATTGAAGAGAAGCTTTGCACCATGATCATTGACAGTGGAAGTACTGAAAACTATGTTTCTGCAAAGTTGGTTGAGAAGCTTGGTTTATCTGTTACTCTTCATCCAAATCCGTATTCAGTTGGATGGATAAACAGTTCTTTCACTCAGCAAATACTCATCAATTTTTGGTGAAGTTTTCTTTCCCTGGGTATTCAGATTATGCTTTGTGTGATGTTATTAACATTACTGCAGCAAGTTTATTATTGGGAAGACCGTGGCAGTATGATATCCGAGCTGTTCATAACTGCTATGAAAACACTTATACATTTGTTCATAAAGGATTTACTAAAGTTTTATGGCCTTTACAATCTTCCACTTCAGTCAAGGAACCAGCAGATAAGAAGACAAATGCACTAGTTGTTACCATTATTCATTCTTTACAACCAAATCATTCTTTGAGTTCTCATGAAGCTAATAAACCAATGGTGGAGATTCCAAACAAGGTACAACCTTTATTGTCTTCTTTTAGTGAATTATTTCCTGCTGATTTACCCAATGTTTTGCCTCCATTAAGAGATCTACAACATCAGATAGACTTTATACCTGAAGCTTTTATTCCTAATCAACCTCATTATAGGTTAAGTCCTAAAGAACATGAGATTTTACAAGGTCAGATTGATGATTTGTTATAGAAAGGTTTGATAAGACTTAGCAAAAGTCCTTCTGCTAGTCCAGCCTTTTTAGTAGACAAAATGGATGGTGGTCATCGTATGTGTATAGACTGTAGAGCATTAAACAGAGTTACTATACCATATAGGTTTCACATACCAAGAATTGATGACATGATTGATATGCTTTCTGGTGCTAAAGTTTTTACAAAGCTTGATTTACGTAGTGGGTATCATCAAATACGTATTCGAGAAGGTGATGAATGGAAAACAGCTTTCAAAACAAAAGACGGGTTATATGAGTAGTTAGTCATGCCTTTTGGTTTATCGAATGCACCCAGCACGTTTATGCGTCTAATGAACCAGGTTCTACAAACTTTTCTTGGAAAATTTGTCATTGTTTATTTTGATGACATATTAATCTTTAGCAACAGTGAAGAAGAACATCTTACCCATTTGTCTCAAGTTTATAAGGCTCTTCAAGACAATATTTTGTATGTGAACTTAAAGAAGTGCACATTCTTTACAAACAAAGTCACTTTCTTGGGCTATGTTGTGTCTGATACTGGTATTTCTGTGGATGATTCTAAAGTTAAGGCAATTGTGGAATGGCCTACTCCTACATCTATACGTGAAGTAAGAAGTTTTCATGGGTTAGCTTCATTCTATAGAAGATTTGTGAGAAACTTTAGTACAATTGCATTGTTTGAAGTGTGATACTTTTGAATGGACTGAAGAAGCAGCTAAGAGCTTTAATCTTCTTAAGGAAAAATTGTGCAGTGCACCTGTTCTTTCCATGCCAAATTTTGATAAACCTTTTGAGATTCATTATGATGCTTCTGTTGTGGGCATTGGTGTTGTACTATCTCAGGAAGGACATCCATTTGCATATTATAGTGAAAAGAATTCAGATACAAGAAAGAAGTGGTCGACTTATGAGTTGGAATTAATTGCTCTTGTTCAAGCTCTTAAGAATTGGCATCCTTATCTTATTCACAGTGAGTTTGTTGTTAGCACTGATAATCAAGCTCTCAAGTTTTTAAAAACTTCAGCAAAGGTCAATAGGATGCATGATAGGTGGTTATCAACTATCAATCAATATACATTTTCCATTAAACATCAAAGTGGAAAAACTTAATCAAGTTGCTGATGCTTTGAGTAGAAGGGCTCATCTTCTAGTTACTCTTAAACATGAGAGTTTAGCTTTTGATTTCTTGAAAGATCTGTATGGTGAAGATAAAGATTTTAAGAATCTATGGGAAAGGTGTGGTTCTTCAACAAGGAGTGTTGATGATTATCTCATTCAAGATGGTTTTCTTTTTAAAGGAAATCGTTTATGTATACCACAATGTTCTTTACGTCTTCATTTGATCCAAGAATTACATGGAAGTGGCCTAGAAGGACATTTTGGACGTGATAAAACCATTTTGGACGTTATTTTTGGCCTTCAATTAAGCGAGACATTCAGAAGTACGTACAAAAATGCATGGTTTGTCAGCAGTCTAAAGGTAATATTCAAAACACTGGATTATATACTCCACTTCCAATTCCTGATGCACCTTGGGTGGATATTAGCATGGACTTTGTGTTTGGTTTACCTCGTACTGCCAGGAGGAATGATTCTATTATGGTAGTTGTTGATCGTTACTCAAAAATGGCTCACTTCATAGCATGTAAGAAAACTACAGATGCTTCAAATGTTGCTTATTTATTTTTCAAAAAAGTAGTACGCCTGCATGGAATTCCCAAGACAATTACTTCTGATCGAGACACTAAGTTTTTGACCTACTTTTGGAAGTCTTTATGGATGTGTTTGGGAACTAAACTTCAGTATAGTACAATTGCTCACCCTCAAACAGATGGACAAACTGAAGTAGTCAATCGATCTTTAGGCAATCTGATTAGAGCCAAGGTTATTGGAGGAAAAGAGAAGCAATGGGATAATCTCCTTCCAAACATGGAATTTGCTTATAATACTTTAGTCAATAGATCCACAGGTAAGACACTTTTTGAGATTGTTTACTCTAAAGTTCCTAATCATATTTTGGATTTGGTAGTGCTTCCCAAGCTGCGTAAACCAAATGCTAAGGCAGATAACTTTATTGAGAAAGCTTCACTCATACATCAAGAAGTAAAGTCAAAGCTTGCAGATTCTAACAACAAGTACAAGGAAGATGCAAATCAACATAGAAGACTTAAGACTTTTGATGAAGGAGTATTGGTTATGATTCATCTCAGAAAAGAAAGATTTCCTACCGGGACTTACAACAAGACCAAGATGAAGAAATATGGACCATTCAAGATTTTAAAGAAAATCAGTGATAATGCTTATGTTATTGATCTTCCATCAACTTGGAACATCTCTAATATATTCAATGTGCTAGAAATTTTCACTTTTCATGGAGAGAATGAAGTTCTTTCTATTCATTAACTCGAGGACGAGTTTCTTTCAAGAAGGGGGGACTGATGTAGTACATCTTTTTGTGTATCAACTATGACAGTTGACTCATGAACAGAGTGTCTCATTTACGGAAGGTACGAGTTTTAGGAAACTGGTTTATAGTGTGAACAGGGTTTTTCTTATTTACGGAAAGGTGCTAGTTTTAGGAAACTCTTTTATCAGTGTGAACAGAGTTTTTTTTTATTTAAGGAAGGTGCCAGTTTAGAAACTCCTTTCCTAGTTTGTTTAGCTTTGCTTTTCTTTTCTTTTTAGTCGGTTCTTGAGAACCTATTTAAAGGCTATGCCTTCTTGTTTTGAAGAACACATCTTATTATCAAGTTTGATTATTCAATCTTTTTATCTTAGAATCTAGATCCTAGCATCAGATTTTAACTAAGTTCTTGACGGAACTTCAACTATCCCTTTCAATCATGTTTTGTGCTACACTAAGTTTGGCCCAAAGTGTGAGTTACTTCTCCCGAGGAATTGCTTTGGTGTATCCCTGCTCGATTTTTTCAATGAGGACAACCAAGCCCGAACACTTAATTGAGGCGTAACAGTTATTTGATACTAACCTGAACATTTTCCTGCGATACCTCATTATAGGGATTGGCCAGGTTACGTTTTCCTCCGATAGAGATTGGTCACTCTCCCTATCAAACATGGTGGACACGATGAAATACTGTTTTTTGGCTTCTATTATGCAGACCCAGGCCCAACAGAAAATCATTTTGCGTAATTCTGGTTTGGTTGGTTTGAGACCAAGTTTTGAACATGCGCTGAACATCTATAATCAAATATGTGGTAAAGATATCTCTCCACTTTGTATTTGAAAAAACGGGGGTACAACAACCACACCCAATATTTCGCTTAGCAATATGTATGGACTAACTCCAATATACTTTTAAGAGAATCAACTAGACATTCAGACTCAATCTTAATAAAAGTATATCAAAGAGTTATATCTCACTTTCTCGATTCAATACTTACTCAAGCAAATAGAAATCTGCGAGTCTAATTGAATACACGAGAAAACACTTGAACAGTACCAAAGAACAATGTTCAAGGATCAATCAATTTCAATCAACAACCAAAGGTTGGATTTCCCAATTGATCGATTCAACGCACAACCTGTGATATTTCAATTATACAACAAAACATAATGCGGAAAAGAAATAACACGAGACATTTAAGTTTTGTTAACGAGGAAACCGCAAATGCAGAAAAACCCCGGGACCTAGTCCAGATTGAACACACACTGTATTAAGCCGCTACAGACACTAGCCTACTACAAACTAACTTTGGCCTGGACTGTAGTTGAACCCCAATCAATCTCACACTGATCCAAGGTACAGTTGCGCTCCTTACGTCTTTGATCCCAGCAGGATAGTACGCACTTGATTCCCTTAGCTGATCTCACCCACAACTAAGAGTTGCTACGACCCAAAGTCGAAGATTTTAATAAACAAATTTGTATCACACAGAAAAGTCTACGGTAATAGATAAATCTGTCTCCCACAGAAATACCTATGAGTTTTTGTTCCGTCTTTTGATAAATCAAGGTGAACAGGAACCAATTGATAACCCGGACTCATATTCCCGAAGAACAGCCTAAAATTATCAATCACCTCACAATAATCTTAATCGACTAGCGAAAGAAGATATTGTGGAATCACAAACTATGAGACGAAGATGTTTGTGACTTCTTTTAATCTTGCCTATCGGAGAAATCAATCTCAAGCCAATCTTACGATTATACTTAGTATGATAGAAACATCAAGATCAGATCACGCAACTACAAAGAAAATAGTTGAGTTTGGCTTCACAATCCCAATGGAGTCTTTAAGTCGTTAACCTACAGGGTCTCGGTAGAAACCTAAGGTTAAAGGAGAATCGACTATATCTTATACAACTAGTATCACACATAAGGTGTGGGGATTAGGTTTCCCAGTTGCTAGAGTTCTCCTTTATATAGTCTTTCAAATCAGGGTTTGCAATCTAATTTACCTTGGTAACAAAGCATTCAATATTCACCGTTAGATGAAAACCTGATTAGGTTCACGCTAATATCTTTCAACCGTTAGATCGAAACTTAGCTTGTTACACACAAATGAAATGCACGTTTTAGGTTTGTGTAACCGTACCCAAACATGTACATTTAGTTGGTTCAACATTAGTTAACCAAATTGTTAGCCATATGAGCACTTTCATATCAACCATATTCTTCTTTACCATAACTAGTTCAAATGACTCAAATGAAATAGTTAGAGAGTTGTTCAATTGCTTAGATCTTATAGAAATATACAAGACACAATCGAAGCAAAAACGATTTGATTCACTCGAATCGATTCATGAACTTTATAGCCACGGTTTGCAAATATGCATTCCTTAGTTTATATAAGTTTAAGTTCACGAATAATGGTTTTTAGAAAATAACCAACCTAAGTACGCGAACTTAAGTACCCGGAATAAGTTTGTTTTCAGTTCATAAACTCCAGCAGATTTTCATGGGACGTGAACTTCCGATGGTGCGCGTATTGGTACACGGACTTTTGTTCCGGTTTTCCTGATCAACAAAGTACGCATACTTTGGTTCAAGGAATAAGGAATTACACACGTATGAGTTATCAACAATGTTTATATCCAATAATGGTTATATATTCTAAACTCTCATTTCAATCATTGAAACATTCTTAGAGGACGTTATATAGTTGTTATTCACAAACCATTTTTCATCAAAGCAATTTTCAAGTAATTGAAACTTAATATGACTTTCGTCACTAGTAAAGATTAACTTGGCCAAAGCGAAAGCTTACCAACACATATTTCGAGAAATAGATAAGCGAGATAAACTTTGCTCGAAATAGAAAATGTGTATAATCATAGTCTATATAGCAATACGACTTTTGTCTCAAGATAGGAGATATAGTAGATAGACTTTTGAGTGATAGATAAGTTCAAGTCTCCACATACCTTTTAGTCGATGAAGTTCCACCAGTTCCTTGAGTAGTTCTTCGTCTTTGTATGATGATCGCCATGGAGTCTAGAGCTCAACTACACTTTCTATCCTAGTCCGAGACTTGGCTATAAGTAGACTAGAAATCAAGACTTATAGTTTTGATCACTAACATTGACAAACATGCTTGAGATAGCAACGCATGCGAGTTCGACCGAGCAGTGCTCTAACAATCTCCCCCTTTGACAATTTCAGTGACAAAACTATCAATACATATGGAATACAAAAATAAATATAAACTTTTGTAGCTTCTCTCCCACATGCCTGATCTTCTTGGTTCTTCAACATTGCTCGAAATCTTCGTCACTTCCAAGTACTCCAATGATCCCAAAGGTTGTAAGTTTAGTATCATCGTTGTTGAAAATCCATAGCCATAACAATGAGAAAACAAGAGTTCTCAATCATTATTACACAGTGTCATAGTATTATTATACAACATCAAAGTTCAATTGTATCACAACTTCGACAACAATACTATGGTGATATGTATCACTCCCCCTTAGTCAATACTCCATCTCACATGGAAACCACTCCCCCTTACATAATGATCCGAAAACCATATGTATTTGTAGTGTGAACTACACATTAATTCTCCCCTTTTTTGTCAATAAAATTGGCAAAGGTACGAAAACTAGTGGGATCCTAATGAAATTTCCATAGAGACATTTCATGACTAAAAGCGAGCACATATCAACTTTTTAGATGCAATCATATAGCCGAAGCTAAATGATTTCATCAAGGAGTTTATAAAGATACAAGATAACTCCTATGATATTCCACAGCGCACTCCCCACAAAGATTTGGCAATTAAGCACAAGTTCATTTAAGAACTCTCCCCCATAAAATGTCATTCCCGAAAGAACAACAAGAGCGACCTTACTTTCACAAGAAAAGAAGGATTTCTTTGGACATAACAAATCACATACGAAT
This sequence comes from Papaver armeniacum, assembly GCA_023531295.1. Lineage (NCBI taxonomy): Eukaryota > Viridiplantae > Streptophyta > Magnoliopsida > Ranunculales > Papaveraceae > Papaver > Papaver armeniacum. Next base: position 470,619 of record JAJJWW010005298.1, read on the forward strand.
ATGAATTTGAATCCAAAAATACTCAATCAAATTAACCACAAGAAAGATCATGATCAATTTAATCGGAAGTGCTCAACATAAGAGCTTACGGAGCCGCACAATATATACATAAAAAATATGGATCAGGGAAGATCAATACTGCGGAATAAACAAGGATTCATTCTATTTTCCATCCCTATTTGCACAATGACATTCAATAGACATAATCCTCGTAAACAAAAGTTTTATCCTTTCTTCCATCAAATAATGACATAAAAGGTTTTAACTTTTGTAATGTCAAAAGTGCATTCATTCTTTTATCAATACATGCATATTGACATATGAAAGACTTAACTTTTGACAAGGTATAAAAACTTATCATGGATGTAATACTTTTAGCATGAAACATTCAAAGCTAAATAAAAAGTTATTACAACCCCTAAAGCATCACATAACAAAAAAAGTTTAACAACAGAAAAAGAATGAACTAAGCTTGATTACGATTATATTTCTCAGCAATCTTACACACATGTTCAGTTAATTTAGGATGAATTCCCAACATCTAGCTCAGTTGTTCCTGTAGGCACTCAATTCTTTCATTAAGAAGAATGTCTTCAGAATTGACTGGCTTCTTCATCTTGTTGATGTCTGTTCGGGAAAGAGGAGAAGCATAACCAGTGCAGGTACCAATAGGTTTAAACTTAAATTGACTGCAGATTCTACTGATAAGACATGGAAACCCAAGATTCTTTTTCTGCGAAACCATATGAATCATCTGACGAATAATCAGACCACATAAATTAATTACTTCACCTGAGACAAGGTAGCAACCATCTCAGCAAGGGTTATGCTCCATAGATTCTTATCAAGTGTACTTGGAATCAGATTTGCAACAGCTAATTTACTAAAGACTTTCAAATGAAAGCTAATGTTGTCAACAGACAACTTGCCCCTGGACCACGATTCACTTCTATTTAGAAGCAATTCGGATAGCTGACCCTGAGTTGGTCTGTGATTCTGAGGTTGAGGAATTGCAAATGAGCGATCAAGTGATAAGTTCAAAAAATATGCAATCACTTCACGATTTACCTCAAATGTTATCCCTCCAACCATTGTCTTGAAGCAACAACTAACTTTGTTGGCAGCATGCAGGTTAGCATAAAATTGGCACGTCATCTCAGGATAAGAAGACCCAAGACCATCATGAATATAGCCCCACTCATGTTGATTCATAAACTGGTGAAACTCAGGTTCGGTAATAGTACAATCATAAACCCTTTCTATGACAAACTTCCCTTTAAGGAACTTGACATATTTATTCCTAGCGAGAAGAAAAATAAAGCTAATTTGAAGAGAAGGATCATAAAAAGGTTGTAAAATATCTAAAACAATTTCATCATCTTCAAAATAATTATCACTACCTAAGTTTTGATTTGGTTGACTTGAACTTTTACCACGGCTTAACCTTTTCCTAGAAGCCATCTTTTGAACAAAAACACAACAGAGAAGATGAACAACTTACTTGGTTCGTGAACTGTTGTTGATGGTGGAGTCCAAAACCGGTGAGCAAAGTAAGAAACGTTCTTGACCCAACATGCAATTGATTCTTCTGGTTCTAAAGGTACAAACCAATCAAAGATTGGTTATGAAAAGAGAGGGATGAGAAAAAATGGTACATGAACAGATGGGTTTCTCAATCGTACTCGAACTGTGAAAAAAGAAGGTGAAGAGAACGAAGAGAAAATTTTTCTCTTTTATTGTGAAAAACGGTGGAAGTCGAACCGCATATGTTCGAACTGGAACAATATTTATTCATACGAGTTCAAAGTTCGTGAACTACATGTGTGAAGCAGGGGCACGTTTGTTTTGTGAATAATCAAGGATGTTTGAAGCAAGGCTCAACAAAACTTTTTCCCGCCGTTCGCAAGAGCATCACTTTGTACACCATGACACCAAGAGAGGGTTACTTTCCAACAACTTTCACATTTTCTAGTAGCGAGAGACACCCAAAGAACTGTCTTTATAAGACTATCACAGAGCATCAAGATATCCCAAACAAAGATGAGTTTGTGATTTTTTGTTTTCCAACTTATAAAAGGAATTTTCTGCAGATAGTTTATATTATTGTGAAGGGAAACTCTTTTGATAAAAAGAGACGTCCTTGCTTCTTTATAAAAGAAGACAATATTGCTCTTGTAGGATCAGAATATCGCGACATCAATACTTCGCGAGGTTAATAAAAGACGGCGTTGCGAGGAAGTCGCAGGGAAGTAAAGTAAATGACGCAATGAATGACGACAGCCAGAACACGAGTAAGATATGAAAATATGGCGAAATTTAATAGTGTCGCGAGATTACATACTTGAACGCTTGCGATATGTCGCAAGCCATTCCCGAAAATAAAGGACGAGCTTATTTTGTCATCCACTGTATACTACCCTATATAAAGGGTTGAGTAAGTCTGTTGAGGGAGAGTTCTTTTTTGAATTGTTAAGCAAGTTTTGAGGAGAGAGAAAGTTTTAGAGTGATTGTAATTCTTTAACTCGTTTCTATTTCATATTGTAAAGATTCAAGTATTCAATCAATAGAAATCATAATCATTGATCTTAAAATGGCTTAATTGTGTATATTCTAGTGAGGGGTGTAGTGTAGGATTTCCTGCAACTACATAATGGCGCTAGAAACAGGGACTGAGTAGAGATCAACCTTGTGAATTGAAAGAATCAGGAGTAACAAGAAAGAAATTTCACATAATTTTCAACAACTTACTAAAATTGAGAAATGGCTAGAAGAAGGAATGCATCAGAACAACCAACAATTGTAAGAAGAAGCGGGAGATTAGCTGGAGAAAGGAGAAATGAAGTAGGTGAACCATCAAGAATAAACGCAAGAGATAGAGAAGAAGGTCAAATTCAACCACCAATTCAACCAGCACCAAATTAATAGAGTAATAGATTATGATAGGGTGAGTGTGCATACATGGAGATCATATTCTATGGAAGAAAGAGAAGAAGTGCAACAATTGATAAATAATGGACAAGAGGAGAGAAATCGAGAAGAAATGGGAGAAACAACTCATAGAAATGAAGAAGTCGCAGCATTGGAAGCATTGAGGCAAACAATACATGAAGAAAGGCGATTATAAGCGGAAGAACGTGCAAATTTAACAAGGCAAAACCATGAGTTAAGAATGGAAAATATGAGGTTGCGAGAATAGAAGGTCGAGAAGTAATACCAGTCAAGATCGGGATCGGTTAGAGATGATATGAGGAGAATATTACCTGTGAAAATGTTAATGAAGAAAATCTAGAAAGAGAGCCAAATCTCGGTGAAGGATCTTTGCGAAAGAAGGGAAGTGGTGTGTATTCCACGTCCGAGATTTTGAGAATGACCAAAATGATGGAAATCAAGGAAATAGGCAAGCAGAATAGTCCAATTGGTGAAGAAAATCGGGGAAGAAGGAAGAAGAATACTTTGCATGGGAGAGAAACACAGAGGAAAAAAAAAGGAGATTGAAGATGACATCGAAAAGCATTATATCGAACAAGCGCGTCTAGCTTGCGAAAGGGAAAGATTAAGAGTAGAAATGGAAGAACGAGAATTGGAGGAAGCAATTCGGCAGAACAATCATGACAATCGAGAAAGAAGGCACGAGCAAAATCGCAACAATGGAAATATCAATGAAGAATATGAAAGAATACAAAGGAGAACTGATAGACAACCAAGAAGAGAAAATGATAGATACAATGGTGTGCGAATTCGTGAACGAGATGAAGGAGAAAGTCGCGAGAGAAAGAAGAGAAGAAAATCTTTGAACAAGAAAATCAAGGTAGACATGAACGCGAAGGAGAGAGGCGAGCTAAAAAGACCAATAAATTCGAACCCCGATGTAAATGAACAAATCTTAAGAGAGTTGGCAGAGATGAGAGGAATGTTGAACAATAGAAGAGGAGGAGGAAGAAGACAATTGGATGAGGCCATCGAAGAGGTCTGCGAAAACCCCTTTACACTAGAGGTGCAGTTAGGAGGAATACCCCCAAAGTGCAATTTACCCGCATTAACCAACATTTTTGATGGAACAACTTGCGCAATACAACACATCAAAGCGTATGTGAGATGTATGCTACAATGGGAAAATCATGACGCCATATTGTGCAAATATTTCGCATCAAGTTTAACAGGAGAAGCACTGAAATGGTTTGAGGGTTTACCAAGAAACACAATCACGTCATTTAACCATTTACAAGCTATATTCTTAGGGGCATATATAAGTAACAACTCATCGCGACCAGGAATTGAAGATGTATTTGGGTTGAAACAAAGAGTCAGCAAAAGTTTAAGACACTTAACTGTGAGGTGGAAGACAATGTGTAGCGAAATGGCTGGACGAGTGGATGAAAGATATCTTATTTTATCATTCATAAATGCTATGTTCGCAACCAATTTATTATATATTCAAATCTTTAGAGTCAAGAATACAATTACAATGACTGAGTTGCGAGAACTTCAGGAGGAATATATAGCTCTAGAGGAAAGGCAAAACGAGATGGAATCATACCCAGTTGCGAATACAAATTCAAACGCTGCGAATGCAAGCTTATTACCCAAGTTGATAAACACAGTAGCGAGCACTTCGCAAGGGCAACAAGAAAAGATAATAGATGATGGACAGCCAAAGATAGTAGCTATGGGAAGCCGTGATCAGGAAGAGTTTGAAAGAGAAAGGAACTACTACAACCGTGGCGGCAATAACAAAATTCAAAGACTTGATCATCCGCAAGAAACTTATGGAAGTCGAAGGCAGAATTATTATGGAGGGCAGCGAAGTCACAGAGTAGTGTGGGAGTAAATCAAAATGCCACCATTAAATACTAGTGTTGAAAAAATATGGGAAGCTATACTCTTGATGGAAAACATACCTGCACCATGGAACATGGGGAATGAGCCACCACCAAGTGATAGAAGTCACGAGTTCTGTTCTTACCACCGCTTTCATGGACACTTAACAAATGACTGCAGAAATATAAAAAGAATCATCCTCAGAATGATTGACCAAGGAAAGCTGAGTCATTTTCTAAAAAGTGAAGAGAAAGTTCAACCGTTACCACCACCGCCAGAAATGCACAGAACAAACTCAGCAAAGGGGAAAGAAACATTCGTAATAGAAGTTGGATTGAAAGCTAAAAATTTGTTTTGCAACTCCATTGTACATTCATACCGAACAATTGAAGATTTTCATGATAATGTTCTCAGTAGGGTTTTCGCGAGGGATGCTGATAATAAAGATGTGATGAACATCGCGAAGACATCGCAGTTAAAAGAATGGCAAATGCAGATTATTTCTTTCACCGCAGAAGAGATTCCTGAAGGTAGAGAGACGCATGATAGCCCATTGGTTGTAAAATTGGAAATTAATCCAAAACCTGTAGATGGCGAAGACGATGAAGCAGAGAATTCTTGGGCGATCAATAGGATCTTAATTGATACGGGGAGCTCAGTAAACATTCTTTTTTACCATACTTACAAGACTATGGGTGGGAAGGATGAAGAATTGATACCTTCGACGTATAAAATATATGGTTTCAATGGCACATCGAATAAGCCTAAAGGAGAAGTTCATATGAGAATACCTTTGCAAGGATTATCAACTGAAATTTTGTTCTGTGTAGTCGATGTGGAGTCCCCTTATAATGCATTGATCGGAAGGCCATGGTTGCACGAAATTCTGGGCGTAGTGTCGACTTATCATCAGTGTATAAAGTTTCCTCATCCTAGCGGTGTCGAAATTATAAAGGGAGATTGGACGGAAGGACAAAAATGCTATGAGATTGATGTGGAGAGTTACGAGGAGAGAGCTGCAAAAAGAAAGGGCTGGAAGCAAAATACAAAAGATGAACAAAGAAGAGAAAGGTTGATGGTGGATACCATAGATACAAGAGGTGAAGATACATTGCGAAGCAAGTGCATGAAAACAGTTGAAAATTATGATGGAAAGGAATCATTAAGAGATTTGAATGGTGCGAGAGCGAGAGAGCAAAGCGAGGAGCAAAAAGTATAAGAAATGAATAAACAATAATTAAAGAAGAAATACACGAGAATCTCGCCATCAAGAATGTATGAAAATATGATTGAAGAATTGAAAAACAAAAATGAATAAATAAAGCAAGATTGTGCGATAGCTTCGCAAACAAAATAACAAGAGAAAACCAAAAATGAATGATTGAATTAATTAACAAAAATGAAAGAGTGAGTGAATGGGACGAACCTTTATGGCGTACACCCTAGTTCGCGAATGATATTTCGCAAGAGGCAAATGTAAGACCTAAAGTGCGTCATATAAGGGGGTATCTCTTGACATGGCTCAGGGAAAAGGTTACACCGCTCCTGGAACCTGAGTCATGGAGATTTGGGGCCCATGGAAGCCTATCCGGGAGAGATACCTTGGATTTCCAACTATATATATAAGGTTATACCCTGGTTGGACGCCCGAGGGTCTCTTCCAAGGAGTTAGTGTATGCTCAAGGCGCCGGGGTACACGGTTGTGCCAAGAGTGCCTGGGGCATTTGAAGTGTCTCGGCCATTCTTGGCAAGTCTTGGCATATGTTGCACTCGGCCCGAAGAAAACTCCACTTAGGGTGCAGTCTCGTAACCATAAACCCTATAGGTATAAGGGATAAGAGGCTGCGAAAACAACTGGTTGTTGTTAAGACCGGATGGGAGGAGCTAGTCTTGTATGGCCGATGTACGCCTCCTTGAAGGGGCAACCAAAGAGATGATAAGGGCGGCACCCTCCATTAGGGAGCTGATAAGTGTCACAAGACGGCAATGTCATGGGCCTTTATATTCGCAAGAACATTTAGGCCTGTCATATTGTCGCAAATGAAATATCCTGCAGAGGCAAAAATACTAAAGAAATTATAAGACAAGATCAATGGGTCATTACATGAAAATGTAAGGACGTCCTGCGATCTTGTCGCAAGACGTCAATGTCATGGGATTTTATATTCGCAAGAATATTTAAACCTGTCATATTGATGCAAAAGGAGGGGTGGCAAAATAAGACCTTTACCTAGGAAGGCAAAATAAGACCACACAAAAACAATGATAAGACAAGATCAATGGGTCATTACATGAAAATGTAAAGACGTCCTGCGATTTTGTCGCAATGATGAATTTCAACATAAATCTTATCTTATCTTATACTATAATAAAGAAAAGACCCCTTTTTGGTGAAGCCTTTTTTTGGTGAAGCTTTTTCACATGACAATAATACCCCCATTAACTAAGGTTTTAGTTAATATTTGTATATTTACAGGAATGCCATTGTTTTAAAAGTAGATCAAAAAAATTAAAACTTAGATATCTTTAAAAATACACATCAGATTTTTGCAAAATTGATATATTTGGAAAGCTCTTTAAATTATCTATGTAATGAGTATAAACAAGGATATTAAATTTTTATTTTAAGATTTTTTTTCCCATTATTATCAACATAAATGATGATAAAATAAACACAAGAAATCGAGTAAGAAAACAAGCTTGCGAGTACGATTATATTTCTTCATTTATCTGTGAAGAATCAGCAACAGCAGTTGCGAAATTAAGAAGTATCATTACTTAAAGATTATCGACTTGATTTATCTCATATGAAAATAAATAACAGAGGCAAGTATGGGAATGATTAGAATAAAAACTTGTTATTTATTTTCATATGATAAATTTACAATGAGAGATTACAAAATGGAAGGTTAAAAGGATAAATATACAAATATCACAAGAAGAGAAAGGAAAATGGAACAATCTAGCAACTTATTCTTCTTTATCAGATTCTTCTTCTTCGCTTACATCACTATCAGAGACATCTGAGCAAGGCATATTATCAGGAATTTCATCGAGAAGACAAGGATATGAAGAAAGAGGAATGTCGTGATCATTGCAAATCTGTTCAATAGTTTGGTTGCGAAAACGAACAACATCATTATTGAAATTCGCCACAGTAGTTTGTAGTTGCTTCTTCATCTTAGAATATTTGTCATTGCGAAAAGAGAAGTCTTTTGCAAGTTGCGCTTTCTCAGATTCAAGTTCCTTGATTCTAGTTTGAAACCTCTTCTCAGATTCTGCGAACAAATGACAATGAGTTAGCAGCTTAATAACAATTTCGTAAAAAAAAGTGGAAAAATAATGAAGAATAGTAAAACAACCTTCTCTGTCAGAAATCATATCTTTAACCAAGGCATTATGCTCAGCATGAAGACTGACATTAACACCTAAGTTATTTCTGGCATTATCTAAAACCTTCGCAGCCCAATCGAATTCATCATCATTATTTATGACAAGAAGTGAACGAATTTGATTTTCTCGCTCGTTAAGTATGGCATTTTGGCGAAGGGATTCATCTCGTTCAATTTGGACTTCAAGAATAGTTTTTTGGAATTTCGCTAATGCTTGTGCACCTTGATTAGTAATGCGATCCTTATCATGTATGAGGCTGCTAATCTTTTTCCTTAGAATACTATTACTCTCCTGGGAGTCAAGATATAAACGTTTAAATCGGTAGGATAAACCTAAACTAGATCTATGTTCAATTTCTAAAAGATGAAATTTGGTTCGAAGTTCATTTAATGAGAGAGAATTAGTCTTGTTTGAAGAACTACTTAAAGATTCATTGAGATGAGCGAGAAGAGCATTATCATCCATAGGTTCAGGGAATGAATGGAGAAGGATGGCTTCGTCAGAAAGATTATAAATGTCTGCGAAAATAATAAGTCAGGCAAAGGAAAATAAACGGCAAAGTAGAAATGGAGAAAAAAGGAGGGTGATATACCGTAAAGTTGCTGATTAGCACTTTGAAGTGTAGATATTTTGTCTCTCTGGGAAGAAGACTCAACTCCCAATTGTTGAATTCTTTCGTCCTTCTTGCGAGATGTCGCAACTTCAATTTCTAGCTCTTTGATCTTCTCCTTAAGTTGAAGATTTTTCTTCTCAAGATTGTTGCGTCTTTTCTCGAGGTCTGAGGCAACGACAAAGGAAGCTCTCCCAGACTATAAAGGAAAGTAAAGAAATTGTTAAGGTAAGGTTTATAATCGAAATCGCAAAGAAATAACGAAATATGAACATACCAAAGCACTGAGTGCGTTTAAGAGACTGGGAGTCATTGTTCGGGAAACTCCGCGAAAAGATTCATTATCCTCTAACAGGGGGGCATCGCAAATTTTAGCGAGAGCTTCGCAAGTAGCAGATAAATGATCATCACCCAATCCTTGCATAGAATCGGAGAAGACACTAGACAATTGCGCCATAGCAGAAGCAACCGAATGACTCTCCTTCGCAGAGGAAGTACCAACCTCATTTTCATCTTCGTCAGAACTCTCGCTGGTTTGGGAACTAGAACGAGAAGAGGGATGGATTTTCCGTTTTTTAGAAGATGGAGCAGAAGATTCATCCTTGCGAAGAGTAATTTTATTCTTGCCCTTAACCTTCGCAGCTTCGGGAATGTCAATTTCTTCAATAACCTTCGCACACGAATGAAGATAAGAAACATAGGCAACAATATTGTTAAAAATAACAAAAGAAAGTATTTCTTACTTCATCCGTGATTGATCGGAGTATCGCTAAAGTACTCCTTGGGACGTCTTTTATAACTCCTTTTCAATTTGGCAATCTGAAAATTTTACAAGTCTAGTAAATATGAGAGGAAGGAAATATCGCAAAGCAAACCTGAAATAGGAAGTATACCTCTTTTGCCTTCTCGGGCCACTTAAATTCCCAAGGACAATAGTTTGCAAGATTCGCAGGGAGTGTATGCGAACCTGCAATATAAGGTCCACTCAAAAACAGAGGAACAACCCACCACTTCTCATCCTTGGAATACCGAGGAACGTTATTTTTGCCCGAGTGCCAGTCAATATCTTGCATGAGCAGCTTATCACTGGAAATATTATCTTTTCTCTTCAATCGAGCACCCCAGCGAGATTTATCATTTCTCATATTTATTACTTAATAATTTTCAAAAACGTTTTCCACATTATATTTCTCAGCGTCTATTTCTAAATCCGCGAATTTAGGATCTTTGACATCATCAGGATATAAAGATCCCTTGCCAGCGCCACGGTTGGCGAATTCAATCATAAGACGGATGCAATCACCGCTTAGTTGATAAACTGCTCGCGAGAATTTCTCGTGAGCAAGAATCTCATAGAATAAAGGTATCTCGGGATTGTAGAGAGGAATGGGAAGGCCTGTGAGGATTTGACCTAGCGAGACTATGATTTTCTGATCATCACAATGATGATCAGAAAACAACCTTGCAGAAAGTATAGATGAAGATTGTTGATCAGGAATGGTTGATAGGATGAAGCCCTTCTCTTGTAAATTCTTTTGAGCTTCATTAAAAAGGGGTTTGTATGTACGACCAAGTGAAGCCATTTTTAGGGTATGGGAATGATTAGAAAATTGAAGATCAAGAGAAACAAAGAAGGGAAGATTTACAGCAGTAGAAACGCAAATTGCGGAGGAAGAGAAGTTGCAGAGGGAAAATAAAAGAGAAGAAGAGAAGGATGAGAAAACTATATATAGAGGGAAGAATCCTCGAGAAGACAAATGCATTTAATGCGAGATGGGACGTGAATGGTCAAGAATAAACGGTTGAAAGAGACGTGTCAAGAAAGGAATGGAAGAAGAAACACTTGTAATAAATTCCGTACGGGAGTGAAACAGATAAAGATGAACAATTGCGAGATAAAGATGAACAATTGCGGCATTTTAAAATATTGGTTCTCATGACATTCTCTCCTTCGCAGAGAAGACATGAGAAGAGGCAAGATGTAGGATCAGAATATCGCGACATCAATACTTCGCGAGGTTAATAAAAGACGACGTTGCGAGGGAGTCGCAGGAAGTAAAGTAAATGACGCAATGAATGACGACAGGCGAACACGAGTAAGATATGAAAATATGGCGAAATTTAATAGTGTCGCGAGATTACATACTTGAACGCTTGCGATATGTCGCAAGCCATTCCCGAAAATAAAGACTGACTTAGTTTGTCATCCACTTGTATACTACCCTATATAAAGGGTTGAGTAAGTCTGTTGAGGGAGAGTTCTTTTTGAATTGTTAAGCAAGTTTTGAGGAGAGAGAAAGATTTAGAGTGATTGTAATTCTTTAACTCATTTCTATTTCATATTGTAAAGATTCAAGTATTCAATCAATAGAAATCATAATCATTGATCTTAAAATGGCTTAATTGTGTATATTCTAGTGAGGGGTGTAGTGTAGGATTTCCTGCAACTACAGCTCTGTTGATAGAGAGTATCAGGGATTGAGAAATAAGTTGATTCATGCTTTGAAGTGATATACTCAGATGATTGAGGTTTAAATTCCTCTTGTAATTCGTTTAGTTTGTTATAATTAATTGAATTATGCAGAGGAGGAGCATCGCTCTTACTGATTAGTAAATCAATGTCGACTTCAACATGAATATTATTCCTCATAACTTGATTTAGCTTGTCCAGAGATACTTGTTCTTTCTGGAGGTATAACTCAACATCAAGAGATAAGCTTTCAAGTTTCTTTTCAAGCCCTAAAAATACTTCAAGGGATTTTAAACCTGGTGGAGGTTTAGATAGAATTTTTTCTACAGATTTTATTAAATCAGTCATAGAAGAAAATTCAGCAATCCCTGGATGTGGTGGTGCATTTATTGAGATATCACTACTGTCCATAGAGTCAGATCGCTACAAACACCGACTTGTAAGGTCTTTAAACGTGTTTGCCTACTCTGATACCAATTGAAAAAGCGGGGGTACAACAACCACACCCAATATTTCGCTTAGCAATCTGTATGAACTAACTCCAATATACTTTTAAGAGAATCAACTAGATAGTCAGACTCAATCTTAATAAAAGTATATCAAAGAGTTATATCTCACTTTCTCGATTCAATACTTACTCAAGCAAATAGAAATCTGCGAGTCTAATTGAATACAAGAGAAAACACTTGAACGGTACCAAAGACTAATGTTCAAGGATCAATCAATTTCAATCAACATCCAAAGGTTGGATTTCCCAATTGATCGATTCAACGCACAACCTGTGATATTTCAATTATATAACAAAATATAATGCGGAAAAGAAATAACACAGACACCGTAAGTTTTGTTAACGAGGAAACCGCAAATGCAGAAAAACCCCAGGACCTAGTCCAGATTGAACACACACTGTATTAAGCCGCTACAGACACTAGCCTACTATAAACTAACCGGTCCGGACCGTAGTTGAACCCCAATCAATCTCACACCGATCCAAGGTATAGTTGCGCTCCTTACGTCTCTGATCCTAGCAGGATACTACGCACTTGATTCCCTTAGTTGATCTCACCCACAACTAAGAGTTGCTACGACCCAAAGTCGAAGACTTTAATAAACAGATCTGTATCACACAGAAAAGTCTACGGTAATAGATAAATCTGTCTCCCACAGAAATACCTATGAGTTTTTTGTTCCGTATTTTGATAAATCAAGGTGAACAGGAACCAATTGATAACCCAGACTTATATTCCCGAAGAACAACCTAGAATTATCAATCACCTCACAATAATCTTAATCGACTAGCGAAAGAAGATATTGCGGAATCACAAACGATGAGACGAAGATGTTTGTGACTTCTTTTAATCTTGCCTATCGGAGAAATCAATCTCAAGCCAATCTTACGATTGTACTTAGTACGATAGAAACAACAAGATCAGATCACGCAACTACAAAGAAAATAGTTGGGCATGACTTCGCAATCCCAATGAAGTCTTCAAGTCGTTAACCTACATGGTCTCGGTAGAATCCTAAGGTTAAAGGAGAATCGACTTTAGCTTATACAACTAGTATCACACAGAAGGTGCGGGGATTAGGTTTCCCAGTTGCTAGAGTTCTCCTTTATATAGTATTTCAAATCAGGGTTTGCAATCGAAGTTACCTTGGTAACAAAGCATTCAATATTCATCGTTCGATGAAAACATGATTAGATTCAAGCTAATATCTTTCAAACGTTATATTTAAACTTAGCTTGTTATACACAAATGAAATGCACGTTTTAGGTTTGAGTAACCGTACCCAAACATGTACATTTAGTTGGTTCAACAATAGTTAACTAAATGGTTAGCCATATGAGCACTTTCATATCAACCATATTATTCTTTACCATAACTAGTTCAAATGACTCAAATGAACTAGTTAGAGAGTTGTTCAATTGCTTAGATCTTATAGAAGTATACAAGACACAATCGAAGCAAAAACTATTTGATTCACTCGAAACGATTCATGAACTTTATAGCCACGGTTTGCAAATATGCATTCCTTAGTTTATATAAGTTTAAGTTCACGAATAATCGTTTTTAGAAAATAACCAACCTAAGTACGTGGACTGGTACGCAGACTTAAGTACCCGGAATAATTTTGTTTTCAGTTCACAAACTCCAGCAGATTTGCACGGGACGTGAACTTCCGATGGTGCGCGTACTGGTACGCGGACTTTTGTTCCGGTTTTCCTGATCAGCAAAGTACGCATACTTTAGTTCAAGGAATAAGGACTTACACACGTATGAGTTATCACACAATGTTTATATCCAACAATGGTTATATATTCTAAACCATTTTTCGTTGTATAGTTATTATTCACAAACCATTTTTCGTCAAAGCGATTTTCAAGTAATTGAAACTTAATATGACTTTCGTCACTAGTAAAGATGAACTTGGACAAAGGAAAGCTTACCAACACATATTTCGAGAAATAGATAAGCGAGATAAACTCGGCTCAAAATAGCAAATGTGTATAATCATAGTCTATATAGCAATACGACTTTTGTCTCAAGATAAGAGATAGAGTAGATAGACTTTTGAGTGATAGATAAGTTCAAGTCTCCACATACCTTTTAGTCGATGAAGTTCCACCAGTTCCTTGAGTAGTTCTTCGTCTTTGTATGATGATCTCCATGGAGTCTAGAGCTCAACTACACTTTCTATCCTAGTCCGAGACTTAGCTATAAGTAGACTAGAAATCAAGACTTATAGTTTTGATCACTAACATTGACAAACATGCTTGAGATAGCAACGCATGCGGGTTCGGCCGAGCAGTGCTCTAACAACATTAGTGACATTGCCCTCCACTCTATGAGTTCCTTGGTGATTAAATACTTTAATGCAGTGAACAAAGAGCTACCCACTCACTTCAACATGTCCGAGTGTGTAAATGCACTTTGTCAATGTTGCAAATACAAACATGCGCAAGATTTTTTGTTGGCAATACCGATATAAGAGCTTACTCAGATAATTGGGCCTAGGCAGTTTTGTATTGTTCTTCGATACAGGCTTGGGATTACGCTTTTCGTAGAGGGAAGGATATGTTCCGGTTGTGATAGGAAAATGGATATATATGATGCTCATGCCCTGCATTGTTCCCATGAGGTTGGTCTTAAGTTCAAACATGATCTGGTACGTGAAACTTTTGCAGATATGTGTCATCGTGCAGGTGTGCCAGCTAGAAAAGAAGTTGACATGGGCCTCCTTTCCAATAACGGTAAGGCTTTGAGACATGCTGATATTTTGGTCTATAACGGGCATGACGTGTGCATTTATATGACTGGTGTATCTCCTTTTATTGGTGGTGGTGTACGCACTTTTGTTCCTGGCCAAGCCATAGACAATGCTGTAACTCGTAAATGCAATAAGTATATAGAAAAGTGTGTTGCTCAAGGGCCCTTCGGTGTTCTTGCATTCACTACTCTGGGGGAACATGGTGGAGATACTATAGATTTCTAAAAAGACTGCGAAATTATATGGCTGGTCATGATGCGGATATCAGGGTAGGAGATTTATTTTTCCATAGATTAAGGGTTTTTATTCAAAGAGGGATTAGAGCACAGCTTGTTGCTCGGCTCCCTTCCAATTTCCCGCAAGTTTCTCATGTCTCTTTGTAAATTTACGTTTAATACTATTTTAAGTAAGATAAGTGGGAAAAATGAAAGAAATTCAAGCAAAAAAAATGTCCTTTCTCTTAGTTTAATTAAATAAAAAACTTTAAAGTTAAATATTTTTTGAACCATAAGACAAAAATTGATAAAATTTATATATAAGGAAAGCTCTCGACGAGATCTATCCAATGAGTGCCAGTGTTACTATATTTCGAAGCTTTAAATTTTTACGTTATCCTTTAGCTAAAAATCAACTACAAAAGATGAGTTCATTCTACAACATGAACTACTTGAATGAACTATCATTCTGACTAGTTTTCATTCTACATAGTGAACCTCTTGAATGAACTATCCTTATGAGTTCATAAAAACTAACATATGAGTTCATTCTACAAAATGAATTAACATACGAGTTATTCACAGAATGAACTACTATTATGAGTTAAACTCTACCATATGAACTACCAATAGGAGTCATTGTATAATATGAACACCTATTACGAGTTCATTCTACAATATGAACTACCATTTCCGAGTTTATCTTACAATATTAACTACCATAATGAACATCTATTAAGAGTTCATTCTACAATATGAACTACCATAATTAACTATCATTAAGAGTTCATTTTACAAAATGAATTACCATTCCTACAATATGAACTACCATTATGAGTTCACTACGTAAGAAAGAACACCTATCACGAGTTCATTCTACAATTTGAACTACCATTACAACTTCATTCTTCAAAATGAACTACTATTACGAGTTCATTCTACAAAATAAACTGTTAGAATTAACTACCATATATGAGTTCATTCTACAAAATAAACTGCTAGCTACAACTAAAAAGAACTATCGTACCCTAAAATAGTGTTCATTCTTGTATATGAGCTATCATTATACCCGAAGAAAATGAAAGTTCCGAAACATAGTATAACAGATATTTGTTGTGTAGATCTCGTCGACCTTTTTGAATATTTATTAGTTGTCAATTTATATCTTGAGAGATTTTTTTTTTTTTTTGTGTTTATGTTAAGTAGAGAGAGAAATTAGTCGAGAGAAAATATAGAAAAGGGAGAAAATAAAGAAGAAGATAATAAAAGTATCACGAGAAGATAATAATGCCCCAATAGTTTAGGTGAGTTCATAGCTAGTGCACCCCTAATACCATTATTGAAGTCGGGTGGTGGGATGAGGCATATTGTGGTTGGTACTATTTGGCGCATGTTGGTTTCTAGGGGTGTCAACGGGTCCGGGTCCTCCCGGGTATCACTAGACCCGGACCCGGACCCTACTTATAAAGGTCGGTCCGGGTCCTAACGGTTTCGGGTCCGGTTCCTAAATTTGTGGACCCAGAACCAGACCCGTTTAAATACCCAGGTACCCGTCGGTTCCGGGTACCCATGGAGTCTTAAGAAAACTATTAAAAAAACCTCAAAAACTTAATATTTTTTTTTTTTGGCTTGGATTTGAATAATTTTTATAAAAATTTATTTTTATTTCTTATTAATGTACTAAATAAAGATTAAATGTAAGAGAAAAATTTAAAACGAGTAAAATATCAAAGCTAAAACTAGCAAAAACATGAATAAAAGTATGAATAAACGGGTACCGATACCCATGGTACCAACGGGTATTACCCGTTAGGACCCGTTTAGATTCGGGTCCAATCGGGTAATTACCCGTCGGGTCCTAATTTGCTAACGGGTCCAACTTTAGGACCCGGAACCGGACCCAAGTCTACCGGGTCCGGTTCCGGGTAATGGGTACCCATTGACAGCCCTAATTGGTTTCTAAGGTAGCCGTTTTTTTTCCGTTGGCAAGGCCATAACATCTTACTTGGGAGATCACAGATTTGGGGTTGGCGTGCCAGTTGGGGGTGAGAGTATTTTACATGCTGTGAATAGCCTGCTGGAGATGAACGGTCACTCAGCCAAGATGTCAATGTTGTTTATTGACTTCTCTAACGCGTTCAATGTGGTGTATCGTTCTCATCTCATTAAGGATGTTTGACTCCATTGTCCAGGTATTTCTCGTTAAGTGGAATTTTGCTACAGTAGGCCTGCTAGACTTTATTATGACCAATATATTTTGTCCTCGGCACTTGGTGTTCAACAAGGAGACCCCCTAGGTCCTCTGTTGTTTGATTTGACGCTTCATCCCCTTGTGAAATCCATTGTGTCTCGTTGCAAACTTGATTTTCACGCCTGGTACCTTGATGATGGCACAATTATTGGTGACACGCTTGAGGTGGCCAAAAGCTTTGAGCATCATAGAATCCGAAGGCCCATGTAGGGGGTTACATCTCAATATAAAGAAATCGGAGGTATTTTGGCCTTCTATTGATTCCAGAAGTATTGCTGAAGGTGTTTTCCATTGGGATATTGGTAAACATACTAATGGCGTTAAACTTTGGGGGCCCAGTGAGTCTGTACCTGAATTTTAGTAGTGCATGGTGCTGAGCAGGGTACACAAGACCATCCAGCTAATGTCCGCCATCAAAAAACTTAAAGACCCCCAAAGTGAGATGTTATTACTTCGCAACTGCACCGGTGTATCCAGATTATATTTTGCAATGCGAACTACCAACCCTGCAGTGCTACAACAAGCCACTGAACTTTTTGATGACCTTTTGTTTCAGTATTTGAGACTCTTGGTCACAGGGGATGGGGCTGGTTTTGGGCATTGCAACAGCGTTTAGCTACTTTGCCTATCAAATAGGGAAACCTCGGCATTTATACTATGGAAGACACTCGCACCTACTGTTATCTTGCCTCACAAAGTCAGATTGTTCAAGTACAAAAGGTGATACTCGGTAGCTTATTCTCAGATAAAGGATCTGCTTATCAGTTGGCTCTTCAAAACTTCATCCATGTATGTGGACTACCTTGTAACTATCACGTTGATGATACGGCCCCCCAACCCACCCACCCACTTCTATGCACTCTCTGGCAGTTACTTAATTTGATGCAGTTAAGATACAAATCCCCATCCAATTTTCCATGTCTGCAAGAGATTCCAATCGGTGGAAATGCAACTGTATTAAGCATGCCAAGATTATCTTTTGGTTGTACCCATTAGTGGGTTGAATCAGTGCCTTGGGCCAAGACAATTTAAAGCCGTAGTTTGTCACCGCCTTGACATTCCCTTGTTCGTCGAAGGTGGCTCATGCTCAAGTTGTAATAGGTCTATGGATATTTTTTGGTGATCACACACTCCATTGTGCCAAAGATTATGGGCTTAAATTCTGACATGACCTTGTACGTGATGTAATCGCTGACATCTGTTACAAAGCTGGTGTGCCTGCGCGTAAAGAAGTGGCCCTTGGGTTTTTGTAGGATAATAATAAAGATTTGCGCCCTGTAGATATTGGAGAATGGTCAAGATATTTGTATGGATATCACGGGCGCCTCACCCTTCACAGTGTATTACACAAACGTACTAAATATTTAGACAAATGCGTATCACAAGGTTATGATTTGAGTGTTCTAGCCTTTTCTACTTTGGAGGAGCTTAGTGAGGATATATTTTGTGTTTTTTAAGATATTTGAGAATTGTCTAGTTAGTAATGATGCTAGTAATGGTGTAGGTAAATTTCTTTTTATAGATTATTAGGTGTTGCTATTTAAAAAGGTGTCGGCAACTAGCTCATTGCTGCGTTATACCAACCAAAACTTATACTAATTATTATAAAAATAAATCAATATTTTTTAAATAAATTAAATTTTTTTATGGATGAACCAAACAAACTTGGGACCATATGAAATATTCCCAAATAGGATTTGGGCGGTATCCGTGACCCACTTTGCAAATTTAAGTGTACAAACCAAGGTTCGAAAAACACCCGTTTTTTCTGAAAAAACGGCCGTTAAAACGGTCACACTCATGTATCGTGGCCGTGAGGGTCCCCAAACCCCGTGCCTATATAAAGCCGATAAATAGGAAATAACGACAGTTTTTTAGGACCGTTTTCACATACGTTATAATTGCTTTTCTAAAATTGAATTTTACGTTTTTTGCTTCTAAATAACATTTTAATGCGAGTTTTTTAGACCATTTTTTCCGTTTTCACGCCAGTTATAACCGTTTTTATAGAAAAATAATTTAAAAATATTTTTGAACAATTCTTTATTTTTTAAATTAAAGATTAAAAAATTACGATAAAAACTTTGAAAATAAAAGAATAAAATAACCATATATAAAAAATGTTGTAACAACGTTATTAGACCCGTTATAACTGTTTTCACGCACGTTATAACCGTTAGATAGGAACTTCAGATCATAATTCTTTTTATTTTCTATTTAACCGTTATAACGCCCGTTATTTTAAAATAACGTATAAAAAACGCGTTTTTTTCCTAAATAACATGTTTTTTCCCCCGAAAAGTGTTCACACCTGACAAAACTCGTTATAACGATCACACCTAGTGACCGTGACCTGAGACGTGACCCGCTTTTCAAACCTTGGTACAAACTTCGTTCTCCGTTCTCTACATTCTTGGACCCTAGTCATCCCACGTGATCTAGTACCACTGCCACTGGTATATGGTATGAATCAATTTGACCATATCATAAACTTCACAAGTTTCACAGGTTTGACTTATTTATTTTTTTTAATTTCCGCCAAGGTTTGAAAAACACCCATTTTTACTGAAAAAACGGCCGTTAAAACGGTCACATCCATATACCGTGGCTGTGAGGGTCCCCGAACCCCGTGCCTTTATAATGCCGATAAATAGGAAATAACGGCAGTTTTTTAGGACCGTTTTTCAGTTTTACACACGTTATAACCGTTTTTCTAAAATTAGTTTGAATGTTTTTTTCTTCTAAATATCATTTTAACTTGCGTTTTTTAGAACTGTTTTCCCTTTATCACGCAAGTTATAATCGTGTAAATAACTTCCTTACCATTTTTTTTCGAGTTTTTTTTTTTCTTTCTCTATATCGAAAGCTTAAAACTTCGAACTAAATTTTTAAAAATAATACAGGGAAAGTAAACTACATGATTTAAAATTTTCAAATTTTAAAAATATAAGATTGTTAGTGTTCATCATTTAAAAAGCTACGCGAACCAACTACGACCACCACCTTTTTTATTATTTATTCATGTATTTTTCATTTTCTCGGCGGTTCCTTTCCTCATCATAGTCATCGTCGTTGGGTACTGGCTATCTTCGTTCGCATAAGTATCATCATCATAATAGCCTTTATTATCGTCATCATAACCTCCTTCATTTTTATCATCATTGTTACCTACTTCATTATTGTTATCAATATTAGAATTATATCCTCCGTTCATATGTTGAACACCATGGTCAGAGCGACCGGAAGTGTAACGAGAATCATATATCGGATTCACATTCTCATAACCTTGTGTATTTTCTCTAAATGAAATATTACCAAAGTCATAAACAAACTCACTCAACGATAACCTTTCGTATGGGATTTGAACTTCGGGATCATGCCAGTTGTATGGTAGAGGGACATGCTATGGATTATCAACGGCTTCCTCTTCAAGCATATTTAACCATTGTTTTTCTTGAGGTAAAACCGGTGCTTTGTCTTCCCCCGCTATCCAGTCAAGCATATTGTCATCCCTCAGTAGACTGAACGTCGTGAACATCAATATTATGTTTCCTTGCTTTACCTTTAATTCTTTGTTGCTCCAACTTCAAATTGTAGTGGACATACACCAGATCATTTATTCTCGATGAAAGTAAACGATTGCGTAGTTTGGTGTGGATTCTTTCAAACACACTCCAAGTCCTCTCTGATACAGATGATGTATTTGTTTGACTTAATATCTTTACTGCAATCTTCCGGAGGATGGATACCCAACACCATAAGATAACCACCAACTTACAGGATCACCATGTTGAGCTGCAATACGTGCTGATGGTGATTCAAATTGACCTTGCATCATTCGCATGCTTCCCGCCTACAAAGAAAAGTACAATTGTTACTAGAAATTCAAATTACTTAATTAAACATATTTGGAGATAATATTAGTAATTTTGTTCCTCTAGTATTAGTAATTTTTTACCGACAAAATTTTAGTGGCTACAATTGACCGTCACGAATTTTATCAAACTTTCGTAATTTGTATAGTGAAAAGCCTTTTAAAACACCTATGTAAGGAATATAAACATGACTATCGAATTATACATATTTCTTATACTAATAATAATCAATTAAGATGGTAGTTTTAGAAATATCCCATTTTTTAATGATATAGGTCATCTATTAGTGAGACAAAATTTAGAAACGAATAGATCATCTATTTAGGGGCGGAGGGAGTATTAAAAAGGAAAAAAATAATTAGTCACAACGTTTTTTTAGACACGTTTTAACGTTTTCACGCACATTATAACCGTTACATAGGAATTTCGGATCATAATTTTTTTTAAGTTTCTATTTAACCGTTATAACTTCCGTTTTTATGAAAAAATGTACAAAAAACGCGTTTTTTGCCCAAAACGTGCTCACACCTGTCAAAACGCATTATAACGGTCACACCTAGTACCCGTGACCTAATCCGTGACCCGTTTTTCAAACCTTGATTTCCGCTGCTTCGTGAGAGTTGTCGAGTCTTCTAAAGTCTCTACTGTAATTTTTTATCTTGAACCTTTTTTGCTTTTGAAACTTCACGTGCCTCAGAATTGGAATTTCTTGTACTTGGTTTAACCTCCTCTTTTACTACGACAAGTTGGTTTAACTATCTTGCTTGCACGTTATCTATTCTCATTTCTAAAACTGTTTCAAAGAACTAGGGCTGTCAACGGTAGCTATCGGAACGGATAATGGCTATACCGCATCCGTTACCGTTAATTTTACCGGATATCCTCTATCCTATAAAATCCGACGGATATTGAAATTTTCATTCGATATCCGTTCCGTTAAGAGTAACGGATATTCGATAATATCCGTTTCCGATAATAAATCAAAAATAAGTATATAAGCAAGTAATTTGGAAAACAGTTGAAATGTTGAATAAAGACTTTTAAGCACTGCAGTCTGCAGATCTTTTTCTTACAAAAAGAAATGAAAAGAACTGAAAAAAAACAGAGTATATGTTCTGTTGTTCATTCAAAAAAAAAGCAAGGATATACAAAAAGTTGAAGTTCCTTGTCCTTGCCCTTGGTCAGTTGATCTTATCACACAACTATGACTTCCTCCAATTCATTTTTTTTACTTCCATTCTATCCCCTCCTTATAAACATACCCGCAAAACGATGAAATGAGTTAGTTTGTAGTAAACAAAAAGATACATAACAAGGGATGCAAAATTCAGCAAGAGAGAAACAAAACGGACAGGAAAAGGATGAATGGTTTTATGATAATCATCCACCCAAGGAAATCTCTCAGTTCTTGTGATAATCATCCACCAAATTCTCAAGAATCCAATAGCAAGCACCAAATATCACCGGCTAATTTGCAAAATCTAAAAATAAGTCCCCGAGGAATGATACCATTTATGTTCATCAAATTGTTTTGTATGATAAAAGGTACACACTAGATCTAAACAAAATCACAGAGCTCAATTCATACATACATCTATAGGTTCTACAGACAACTCATTAATTCAACATGCAAGGGATGCAAAATTACATGATCCAAATGAAGTCAGAGCCTCGTACCTGCAGTACATGCAAGGGATGCAAAATTCATAAAGATATTATTTGCACTGACTGAGTACTTCAGCTAAGCTTGTTTATCGTCATCGTCTGAAATAACAAAAAAAAGTTATTCATTTGCGAGACAAGGATGTTTATAAATGATTCACCAATATAAGAAAGTTAGAGATAAAACCTATAAGATCAGGAAACCAATCACTTAAGCAAAGTAAAGCTTGAACAGCTTCTGGAGCTAGTGAACTCCTATGTGTTGTAAGTACCCTACCGCCGTCGCTAAAGGTAGATTCTGATGCTACAGTTGACACCGAAACAACCAAGACATCTTGAGCAATTTTGGCAAGTATTGGGTACGTATGGGCATGATTCTTCCACCACATCAATAAATCAAACTGCATTTCATCATTGCCTTCTTCAAGCAATGGTTCATCTAAGTACTTATGCAACTCTGACTTGTGAACATCAGCAACACAATCTTGCATCATATACTCCTTGAATTCAAGTTGAATTTCATATTTTGAAGAAGCTTGAGTATTCTCATGGTTAGATGGCCGTGTTCTACTAGTAGAGGAGTTGATAAAATAATCAGGAACAAAATCACTTGAAGACTCATACGCTGAGAAAAGAGTATCTAAATCTTCACGAAAAATCTCCATTTTAGATCTGCATACCATGTCACCATACAATTTCTTGTAAGTAAACTCTACCAACCGCGCCTTATACCGTGGATCTAAAACCATCCCAATACTCATCAACAAATTACTTGTACTCCAATATTTGTCAAACTTCTTTCTCATTTCCTTTGCCATTTCTCTAATATAATTGTGGGTACTCCTTTCCCATGTTTGAATGTTGAAGTTAATTTGAAAAACACTTAGAAAGTACATGTTGGTTGTTGGATATTTAACCCCTGAAAATTTCTTTGTGATATCATAAAACACTTCCAAACACTTGCAGATAACTATTCCTTGTTCCAACTCTTCTGAATTCTGTAAACACTTGAAACTATTATCTAAATCTGCTAAACGCATTAATCCTTGGCGCAACTCAATAGCACTCTTTAGCATCAGATAGGTAGAGTTCCATCTATTTTCTGCATCTATAGATACATACCGTATAGGAAGTCTCATTTGCAGCAATGCACTTTCAAATTTCTCTTGTCTACCTTGTGAAGACCTGACATGCTTGACACATTCACGAATCTTTGCTATAAAGCCTGCAGCTACTGCCATTCCATATTGCACAACTAAATGTAATATATGACAACCGCACCGCATTTGAAACATACTCCCTTCAAGAACCAAAGATCCCTTACTATTAAGCCAGTCCTTGAGTCTACCCATCATCACATTATTAGCGGAAAGATTATCAGCAGCCAAAGCAAACCATGTATTATCCACATTCCACTCCAAAGCTATGCCTTTAACAGCTTCTGCCAAAGCTTCACCCGTATGTGGACATGGCACCAAAACATATGCAAGTGTTCTCTTATGCAACTTCCAATCATCATCTATATAATGACATGTAACACAACAATAATCATCCCGTGTATGCTTAGATATCCACATATCAGTCGTGAGACTGCATCTAGAAGTCAATGAATCTAAAGTCCCTTGAAACTCAGCTTTAAACACAGCATAAATCTTCATAATGTCCTCTCGAGTTGTATTCCTCCCAAGTATCTTGGCCGACGGGTTGAGAGACTTCACAAACTCTCGAAAATATGGATAGGTAACCAAATTAAAAGGTAAGTCATGCTTTGCAATCATTTTAGCAAGATGGTCTCTGGAAACTTCAGGATTAAACTTCCAATTAGATAACTTTGTACCTTGGTTACCCGTAATCACGGTAGTTATTTTTCTTTGGCCAGGTTTATTCTCAGGTTTTTCCTTGCAGACTTTTAAATGGTTCTTCAAGTGGGTTGTTCCTTTTGTACTCCGCGAAGGGGGTTTTAAACCCACAGTGATCACATATTGTCATCATTTCATTCACCACCTTCCCATCTGGCAAAGTCTTCTGCTCAGGTACCGTTTTAAATTCCTCCCATATTGTTGATCTTAATGCACGTAGTTTTATCACTCCCTCACTTGTCCGTAGTATTGGTACCCTCCGTAGTATTGTCCGGGGTTCTCGGTTGGGGATTCTCTGCTTCTGGTTCTGGTTGGGGATTCTCTGTTTCTGGTTCTGGTTGGTGACGTTTTCTCAATGATGATGCACTTGCTTCGTTGTTCTGAGTGCAGGAATTGGATGTGCCAACATTACTAGATGATATATTTGACATTGACACGACCTACAGTAAAACCAACAAAGAATAAAGGAACTCCGAAGTCAATTATGAGTTTATCAAAAAGACATCCTTAGAGCATATGATCTGTACATCTACATCATACATGAAAAGATTGAACTTTTGATTATCACTTCATACCCTAACTACAACATCAGAACCCTAAAATAATTCTTAATTTCATTATTCCTCTGATCTCACTTCTTTCTCCAATTATAGTTCAAAACATCAATGTATAATCCTCAAATCACCAAACCCAATCTTTAATTTCTTCTTCTTTATCACTAAAACGCAACTTTAATAAAATCCAAAACCCTAACTTAAGAGATTCGAGTGAAAGATTGAATACCTTACTGTAAATACACCTGCTCAAATATCCGAAAGATCGGTGAGATAGAGAAAACTTTGTTGGAGAGAACTTCACTTCAATCCCTAAAATTCGAAATTAAGAAACAATTGTTAAGAAAATGCAAAATTAAACAACAATCATGTGCTTAAATCAAACAAAGTAAGAAAAAAACTTACTGTGTTGGCTTTGGAGGAGGAGATGTTGATGAATTGGAAAAAAAATCAAAGTTTTCGGTGGTCCGGTGGAAGAAATCTGCTATGAGACTCAGTGCTGCCGCTGCTAGTAAAAGTAAAACACTAAAATCTCTTATCTCTAGTTCTCTACGACTCTACTCTTTTAGTAAAACCTAAACTACAATATGGTATATTTAAATTACATATATACCCTCACTATCGGATAAGGATAATTATCCGTCGGATACTAACTCAACCGTATCCGTTTTGTTTAGAGGTAATTATCCGATAAGATTATCCGTTACCGATACCGATATCCGATAAGTCGGATAATATCCTAACGATTCGAACACACTCGAACGGATAGCGGATATTCGGGTATCCATTGACAGACCTACAAAGAACTCGAACTTCTAAGAGAAAATTAAAAGATGCGTTATCCCCAGAAGAACTTACGAATGACATTTATATATAGTTTTTTTTTTTTTTTTTTTTTGGTAAAATCTAATGTTTCCAAGAGTTCATCATCTGAATCTAGAATTTAGATTATATAAACTTAATGGTTCATAATCAAAATTACGAATACTATAGACTCACGATAAGATGGTTTAGCTAGAGTTTAGACTAAGAAGTATGAGATTACGATTAAAAATCGAGGTTGTAAGTAATGTTAGAATTTTGAGTTAAAATTTCTTTATGTGAGTGAAAACTATTTTTCAAAGTTTAAAATTCAAGAGACGTGTTTAGGGTCGTGCCGATGCCGTTTTATCGACAAGCACTTAGTGCACAATGTTACGGAGAGTCACCATTTGACATGGTGAGTCGCCTTTGGATGAAGAAACACATTGTATAGTTACTATTAACTCCATAATTTATTATCTCTGATTTTAGTTTTCTTTTTACAATTTTTTAAGTCAAGAATCAGAGTTGTGTTGAAGAGTGCATTAATATTGTGGTATTATTTAATATAAGGCGTGATCATTATATCTTAGGAGACGACGTCTCTGAACGATGAGCACCGTAGGCGGGGATAAATTGTCTTTAAGGAAAGAGGATTACCTCGCCCCGATCATCCCAATCCGATAAGTATTCTAACTTTTTTTTTTATTAAAAATTATTTTACTGAAAGTGATTTTCGAGAGATCAAAAGGCATACTTTTCTAACAAGTAGAACTATGGACAAAACTAAGACTTGGTAAAATAAATAGTTATGGAAGACAAATGCCATTAACATATATTGAAGACAACCCGATGACCAAACGGTCTTGGGAGGCAGGTGCCCCTACGTGACTTACATGATACCTACTCAAGTTCAGTACTTAAAGGCTAAATGTTTTTGTCTTCGTCATTGGGGAGCCATACAAAAAATATCCAATGGTAAATACAAAGTGACTCATCAAAACCTGGGTAGTCTAAGGCCTATGTTTTATTTGAGGCCTATCAATTTCTTTCTCCAACCTGGAAAAGGGGATATGGGTGTCTAAAGTGTGTTAAAGTACCAAACTACCCTCTACACTAAATTTATTAATTCTAATTATCTAAAACAAATACAAAAACCTAAATCATTACTATTAACAATCTCTAGCCAAAAACCTAAAACCTAATTGTTATTACCTAAAGATTACTTCTAGGAAAAACAAATACATGCTGTGGTACTTTCTTTTTAGGTTCGAAAATCAAAATCGAACAAAACAAGCCTAAACCACGAAAGTAGTCGTTATGTCCTGCTTCGGTCACAAGGAGAGAAGATGGGTTGATCTTAGGGGAGGGAAACACAAAATTTAAAAAAATTGCAGTGGTATTGAATCGTGTATTTTGGGTACTGAACTATGGAGAATAACAGAACTTTTGGATATGGAAAGCTTGTTCTACTTTCTGAATAGGCTAAGTGGCCTATTTTAGTATTTAGGTTACACACTGCTTTTCTCATAAGTAGTGGAAGTAATGAGGTTGTGGAGAGATGGAGATAATGTGAGATATTTTAGGAAGTTTCTGGAAGAACCCCTTTTACCATATCCATCATCTCTCCTACTACTATAACCGTCACCATTACTTGTAACTTCTCATCATGGGGTGTTGCCACGCCGAATGTTGCTAAAACCATCGGACCAATATCCCATGAAGAATCCCCCATGTGACGTATTTGATGATTCGTATAAATTAATGGAGTCATGGACTACATCTTGTTTTGGCTAAATCATAGCCATTAGTATGTCGCATGTCATATAAACATGTTTGATTGAGTTTTATGGAGTTTTTGTGAAAACAACTTGGCCACGACCAACTATGGGAC
Organism: Papaver armeniacum; assembly: GCA_023531295.1. Taxonomy (NCBI): domain Eukaryota; kingdom Viridiplantae; phylum Streptophyta; class Magnoliopsida; order Ranunculales; family Papaveraceae; genus Papaver; species Papaver armeniacum. The sequence goes on from JAJJWW010005298.1 coordinate 498,291, forward strand.
CGAGAAGGTGTCGTGGCATGTTCATAGCCTATTAAGTTGCTAAAAATAGCTTGTCGCGTTCATGGTTAGGTTTAGTGATAAACTTGGAATAGCATGCTAATGGCGTAAAAGTAGCATAACATGCCACTCTTTTCCACGGCAGTTAAGATGGAAATAGATATGCCATGTTTTGGCCACAATCTTAGCATGATGTATTGAGGTGCTAAAGTATCGCACTAGTTGTAGTGATAAGATATCAAGTGGTTTCGTATCCTAAAATAGCGTTAGGTTTTGGCATGTCATGGCCTAAAAATGTGGCGTTAACGCTAGCCTGGCAATATGTGGCCTTAAAGTGGCTTAGTACGTTTGTCCCTAGCTACAACAGCTTAGATGGGAATGGTGGGCCATAACTTGTCAGTGGACATAACAAGTCAAGTCGTGGCCCATTGGAGATGTCATGGCATATTCTGGACCTAAGGTGGCGTGTGGCATATTTTGGACCTAAGGTGGCACTAGCAAGCTGCGGCCTTAAAGTGGCCTAATATGCTCAGGGCCACCCGCGGTGATTGAGACCGAAATTATTGGATCTCCTCTTGGCCATGGACGTCTAGCGCACATGTGTGTAGTTGTAGCACGTTAGTGGCCAACTATGACCGGTCATGCTAGTAAAGCGCCAAGATAGCGCGATACAGCATAGCCGGCCTAGTTAGTGTTCAGCCGGGATGGCGATACACTGCATAAACTATGAAGCGCTAAGATAGCGGGACCCTGCAGGGACAGTGAAGCACCAAGGTGACGCTACACTATAATGAAGCTTATTGGCCAACACAATAAAGATCCATTGAGGAAGACAAAGCAGGCCAAGTTGACAAATACAACAAGCGATGTTGGCATTGATGCATATCAGTGGAATTGATTTGGCCCGAACTCAAAGATGATGCAAGAGTGAATAATAGGCCAATAGTTGGCCTATGCATTAGTCCAAGTCTAGCCAAATCTTGGACAGTGCAAACAAGCTAGTGATGCACGAGTATGCATCACTATTGTCGAGCAATTGGCTAAGTAAAGCAAGAATGATGCATATGAGAATATGGCACATATTGGAATCAGTTGGAAAGCATGTTGGCATGAATTTGGATTAACTAAAGCTTCCTAGAAAATTCATATCAAGGCCATATGTAGTGGTGCACAAAACTGGCGTAAAAGTGGCGCATTATGGCTGAAGTATTGGTTATTGGATTTGTGAGCATGCCAATGAAGTGAGACAAGTTGGAACAATAATAAAGTGTGTTTATAACTATATTAGAGTGTCCAAAACCGTTTGGGACAGGTGTGGAATGAAGTGGCACAAATTAGAAGATACTAGTCAGTTATGCACACTTTAAGCGATTATGGAAACTTCCCCTTGGACAATTGGCTGTCCAAGGCTTGTGCACGGTTGCACACAAGTTTTGGTCTGATTAAATAGTCTAAGAATCAATAATGCTGGTGTTGTTAATTTTGAGAGAAGAACCACTAATGTAGAGAGAGTTAGGCATTCACCAAAGAGGGTGAATGGCCTGTTTAGTTCATGCGATGAACTAGTGTATGTAATCTTCCTTTACTGCAATAAAAAGGGTTTGTTGCATTATGTATTTGTGTTTGTGATGTTGCTAATTTTATGAGTTGGTCAATTGGTTTGATGCATGGTAGAACCTCTTATGCTTATGGTGTCATAAAGATTTAAAGAGAAAAAAAGAAGAAAGACTTTTGTTGTGTAAAACCTTAAGAGTGAAGGCATATGCATACTTTGATGCAAGTATGCAAGGCTGAGTACTTATGGATGAAGTTGATTCACTAAACCACAAGTATTGCCGGTCATGTCCCATGAAAAATTGTAGGTCGTAAAATGGGCATGTGACACCAACCATAGTGGTTGGGCCAACGTGTATTTAGTCGCGGCTCGATGTTGGTCGGCTAGGGCATAGGAGTGGCACAACTTGACCATAGCCCATAAGAGAGAATTAGGGTTTAGCCATAACTTTCCAATGGTCATGAAGTATTTATTTCTACATAGGTAGCTGGAGCTAAGTTGAGATCAAATCTTGTAAGATGTTGATTTGTCATGACCCTCTAACAACGTATTAAGGTTTTGTGATCTTGGACACCATGCATTTATGGCATGTCGGGAGGTATCGGTTATGCTACGGACTTGTTCGTAGTCAGCCAAGGTCCCAAATGGTTATGGGAGGTATTCGACGGACTTGGCCAAGGCCTGTCCAAGTTGTATGCGCTATGGAAGCTATGTTGCGGACTTGGACAAGTTGTATGCGCCGTGGCAACTATGCCGCGGCCTTGGCCAAGACTTATCCCAAGTCGTATGAGTTGTAGGAAGTTTTCCATGGGAGTTGATTTCAACTGGCCAAGGTGATTTGATCATAGCAGGTTAGGTTACATATTTGGCCAAGGTCCGGTCAATTAGGACTTGCAACTTGGTCGTGATTTATAGCCTATAAGTGCGATAGCGGTTATGCCACCATCTCGGTTGTATCTTTACAAGTTGGTATTGGCTGCGAAAGTTATGCTACGGACTTGGCCGGTAATTTTTGGATGATGTCAATCACGCCATAAGCTTATTCCTGGATTAGCTAAAGCGTTTATGGGCTATAGGAGCCATACCACAACCTTGGCCACGTCTGGCCAAGGTATTATGAGAGATGCAATATATGTTGTGGACTTATCCGTAATTGGCCAAGGTGTCATAATCTTTACGCCACTACCTTATGACTTAATCATTGTATGGCTAGATATAATCTAGGGTTTTAGATTATGGCAACATGCCATGCCCAATTTTGGAGTATAATGCCATTCTTGAAAAAGTAGGGGTCTAGCAACCACACCCAATATTTCTCTTAGCAATCTGTATGGACAAACTCCAATATAATTCCAAGAGAATCAACTAGACAGTTAGACTCAATCAATGGAAATATATCCAAGAGTTGTATCTCTATTTCTCGATTCAATCCGCAATGAAACAAATAGGAATTTGCGAGCCCGATTGAATATAAGAAATAACTTGGACGGTATCAAAAACCAATATCCAAGTGTCAATCGATTTAATCAACAACCAAAGGTTGGATTCCCAATTGATTGAACTTACGCACAACCTGTGATATTTCTATTATATAACAAAATATAATGCGGAAAAGAAACAACACAGACACCAGAAATTTTGTTAACGAGGAACTGCAAATGCAGAAAAACCCCGGGACCTAGTCCATATTTGAACACCACACTGTATTGATCCTCTACAGACACTAGCCTACTCCAAGTTAACTTCGGACTGGAATGTAGTTGAGCCCTAACCAATCTCACACTGATTAAGGTACAGTTGCGCTCCTTACGTCTCTGAATCCCAGCAGGAATCTACACACTTGATTCCCTTTGATGATCTCACCCTTAAATAAGAGTTGCTACGACCCAAAGTCGAAGCATTAATAAACAAATATGTCTCACACATAAAAGTCTATTGTATAGATAAATCTGTCTCCCACAGATAAACCTATGAGTTTTGTTCCGTCTTTTGATAAATCAAGGTGAACAGGAACCAATTGATATACCGGACTTATATTCCCGAAGAATAGCCTAGAAATATCAATCACCTCACAATAATCTTAATCGTACGGTAGCGAAACAAGATATTGTGGAATCACAAACGATGAGACGAAGATGTTTGTGACTACTTTTTATCTTGCCTATCGGTGAATAAATCTCGAGCCAATCTTAGAGAAGATAATACTCAATACGATAGAAAATGCAAGATCAGATCACGCAACTACAAAGAAAATAGTTGGGTCTGGCTTCACAATACCAATGAAGTCTTTAAGTCGTTAACCTACAGGGTTTCGTGAAAAACCTAAGGTTAAAGGAGAATCGACTCTAGTTGTAACTAGTATCACACAGGAGGTATGGGGATTAGGTTTCCCAGTTGCTAGAGTTCTCCATTATATAGTCTTCCAATCAGGGTTAGCAATCAATGCTGCCTTGGTAACGAAGCATTCAATATTCACCGTTAGATGAAAACCTGATTAGACTCAAGCTAATATCTGTCAACTGTTAGATCGAACTTAGCATGTTACACACAAATGAAATGTACCTTCATTTAGATATGAGTAACCGTACCTAAACGTGTACACCTTGTTGGCTCAACAATAGTTAACCGTAGTTAGCCATATGGACACTTTCATATCAACCTCATTCATCTTAACCAAAACTAGTTCAAATGACTCAAATGAAACTAGTTTTAGAGTTATTCAATTATTTATATTCTCATTGAAGTATACATGATACAATTGAATCAAAATCGAATTTGATTCACTCGAATCAAGTCATGAACATTATAGCCACGATTTGCAAAAGATTGCATTCCTTATTATATAAATGTATTAGTTCATGAACAAACCGATTTTAAAACATCATCCACTTAGGTATGCATACGGGTACGCGTACCTAAGTAGCCGTACTAAGTTTGGGTTTCGCCAGTACACGAACTTGTACGCATACCATCCAAACTCAGCAAAAAATTCCGGACATGAACCTTACGCCAGTACGCGTAACGGTACGCATACCAGGTTCCCGGACTTCACAAACCAACCAGTACGCATACCATGGTTCCCGGACATGGATTACATATATGCAAGTGCGCATACTATGCTTAAATCAAATTGTTCTAAACTTTCATTTCAACCATTGAAATATTCTTGGAAGACGCGAATAGCTGTCTCACACAAACTATTAGCTTCAAAGCAATTTTCAAGCGATTGAATGATCAATACGAAATATTTCGAGTTTACATCAAATGACTGTCTCATACAAATCATGTAAGATGTTACCAGGCGATTTTCACATGATCATCTTTTGACCTTCGTCAATCATATAAGATGAACTTGGTTAAAGCGAAAGCTTACCAACAAATATTTCGAGAAATATGTAAGCGAGTTATACTCAGCTCGAAATATCAAATGTGTATAATTGAAGTCTATATAGATATACGACTTTTGTCTCAAATAGGAGATATAGTAGATAGACTTTTTGAGTGATAGATGAGTTCAAGCCTCCACATACCTTTTGTTGATGAAATTCCATAAGCCCCCCCTTTGTAGTTCTTCGTCTTCAATCGATGAACGCCGTGAAGTCTAATGCTCAACTACACTTTCTATCCTAATCCGAGACTTAGCTATAAGTAGACTAGAAATCAAGACTTATAGTTTTGGCAACTAAACTTGACAACAAGCTTGAGATAGCAACGCTTGAGAGTTTGACCGAGCAGTGATCTAACAATTCTAGTACCTTCTTGAATACGATAGCTCCAATATAACATGTTCAAGAAACTCGGCCATGAGAGTTTGCGACTTGAGATGATGTTCAATATGACTATGTATAAATACGATACTTTCAGTATCATGTTCTTTCAAGAATGGCGTTAAATCCTACTTTGAATATAGTCCCGATATGAATAATATTATAATCGAGGAGTCCCGACGGGACACTAATTGGACAAGCTATCTAAATAAATATTTCAGGAGGGGAAAGAATTTCAACCCCTTCACGGTGTTCCCGCAACAGATTATAGAATGGTAGAAGAATGAATTCAAAACAGAGGTTTACATTTAAGACCAGAGGAAGATCTCACTACGCACCTTTAGGATGAATTCGGAAAATAGAACTCCTCACATGATATAGTTTGTTTTTACTTTATGGTTTGTATAATTTGATTTGTGTAATTTGGATTAAACAAACGTTGATATTATTGAAACTAAAGATTACGTTGAATTTAAAACTAAAGGATTATGTAGCTTGAAATTGAAACTAAAGTATTACATTGAGGTTACTATCACGTCTATAATTTAAAACTCAAACTAAACAAGTGTAACTGCATTACTTTCATTTTCATCTAACTCATGTTCATCAAATTCAATGTTAACTGTTGTTGGAGTTGGCGTTCCTTCTGTGCTTGAACATCATCAAATTCATCCTGCTAAAATCGTAATAGTGCAACATTCATTCTGGACATGTCAATTCTCATAATTCCTCATGCGCGCATTGAACAAATTATGTTCAACCTCCATACGACCTTTCTTCATTTCTGAAACCATTTTCTTATGTTCTAATATTTTAACAATATCAAAAAAAAAAAATCTCAAAAAATCTTGAAGGTTGTATTTTGAGTTCGATGATTGTTCGGCGTCATGAGCCGCCTTTCATTAGGTATATTTTCATAATTTCCTTTAACATTAAGATTAAAATTATCATGTGGGAAACCTCCAATGTTGGGATTAGGGTTTGAGTTTGTTTCTGGAGAATAATAAGGAGACCTAGGTTGTTGAGAAACATTTGTAGTCTCGTAAGGTGATTCCTTTGGTACTTGATATCCATTCAACAGATTGGGATTATATCGTTCATCTTTTTGAGGATGCGGAAACATGCTTCGTGCTTGAAACTTGAAGAGTTTTTTCTTTGTCATTCCTCTCGAGTTCTTCTACACTGCAGTAAGAATAATTTTTAAATTAGAATAACAAAGATAACATGTCTTTAAAATCAATTCAACCATTTGAAACACGACTTACCAAATCGACTCAGTTTCACCGCTCCCTGTTTGACGACAAATTTGCATCATCAAAGCAACCCAACTGCTGACATTTTTGCTGATTATATTAAAATAACTCGATAACCCTAAAGCATCACCTCGATAACCCTAAATCATGATGTTGTTGAGCACCATTCATAGAATCAAGAGTAAATGTTACCTAACCTATACAAATAGCTTTATCTTCATTCAGTTTATACTTCGGACCGCGAGTTTTCAAGGGAGGATAATCTGTTGAAGTATTTTGGTTTTGTGATGAACTAGCCAATTTTTAAGAAACCTTTTTTCTATTTTTTTTATACTAATTTACAAATTTAGAGATTAAGGGTTAGGTTGAAAATAAAAGAAATTTTTGGTGTAGAAAGTGTGATTTTGGTGTTGAATTTGATCGAATTTATAAGGAATGAGATGATGACCGTTGGATGAACATAGTCGTTAATGGCTGGAAGTCACGAATCGACTCAGTCTAAGACGAGTGTCGTCTCCAATGGAATCAAGGCTCGGCCGTATGAGATATGGTCGCCTCAAATTGAGTCGTTCGTCTCATGTTAAGACTGTCGGTTCAATTTGATACGGGATGGGCAAACTCATATAATTGAGTCTTTGCCCCTCCATTTCCTTGGTTTGGCAGTCCTACTGTGGGTGAATATGGGTAAACATGCTCATTTGCCCACCCCATCGAACTGCTCTAAGGTCTTAAATCTTAGATCTCATGTTATTTTAAGACCTTTACCCCTTACATTAGAGATTTTCTTATGTGGTAATTGAATATTTATCCCTACTTTTGATAGGCTATACAAATATCCTTATCACATAATAAATATGTCCCTCTTTATCTATAAGCCCATCTGGGGGTCCATTAATATTTTTTTGTTTCCACATTTACCCTCCCCACATATTAACAAATATCGTTCTTCTTTGTTTCTATCAAAAATACTCGACACAAATCTCTCCCACCATCTCCATCGCCTCCACCACCACCATCTTCATCGCCTCCACACGAACAGTAGCATAACCTCTGTTTCCTCCGCCACAATTTCAGTGGATCTATTTCGTAAAACCTCATCTATTTCGTTAACAAATCCATCGAAACAGATAAGTTCTCGTTCTAATTTTAATTTTCATTCTATTGAAATTTCAATTTCAATCCACTAGATTAATCAAAATTTTAGGGTTCAATATCTGTGTTTCAGTTGTGTTTATCGATTGATTTGATTTTAAAATGTATTTCATATTTGTAACTAGTTGACCTTGATCTGTAATACCCGATAAATATTTTTGAATTTAATAAGTGTAAGCTCAATTATTCTGTACCAGCTAGCAACTATTCTTTTTTGTTATGCCATGAAATTGTAAAGGGATTGTAGATGTTGTTTAACACATTAATGGTAATAGATTCAGTTTCCTCCTTAGATACAAATGTAATGAAAAATTACGATGGTTTTAACCAAACATGGATCAAATGATATAACGAGATAAAGCCAGTACTGATTTGGATGTGTAAATTATAGATTCATGAGTATGCAAGGTAACTTTACCAAGATCAATTTAATCTTCATGTTTGTAATCTAAGGTGGACAGTATAACATGTAAATGTTTGCAGGTCTCTACAAGTGTTGCTTTCCTTTAAGTAGCCCTCTTTGGGTTCAGTCAGACTGCTGCTACTTTGTTGGTTGGATTCTCTTCCACATTCTTTCAGGTGTACTTTATCTTGATGCATTTATTAATTCAATAATTCATTTCCCCGAATAGTGTGAAATTAGTTGTGGTGTGTAATTGAGATTTTTGCAAGAAAATAGTATTATCTCTGCTGTAGTTTCGTATGATATGCAATAGCGTGTTAGTTTTACATTATGCTACCTTTTCCATTGTCTTTTACTGATATTGTGCAAAACTTAGGCATTGTGGTTTTGATATTATTATCGAGCCTTGGTTTTTTTTCCAATTATGTAAGAGAAGCTTTAGAGTGAATTATACAACAACATATTTAGTATAAAATGTATTGCTTTGTGTAGTATTAATGTTGTGCGATAAAATACGTAAGAAAAATATCTTACCAACAACACTTCATGTCAGTATTTTATTTTATTTTATGGGATCAACTATGGCTGTTCATCCCATTTATGGATCAACAATAGTTGTTGATCCAATTTTTCATGGATCAACAATAGGTGTTGATCCCATATAATCGGGGATCAACTACTATTATTGGCCTTATTTCCTTGGATTAGTATCATTATGCTTGTAGTTTAAATGTTTGCATTTTATAGATGTAAATTCTCCAAATGTTGAATTTGTGGTGCAATGGAAGCATGACTGACTCCATGTCAGATGATGCGTGTTCGATTCACGCCAAGTTCACTCGTTCGTATGTCAATTTTTTCTGTAAACTTTGGTTGTCGACTCAATTTACATGGATCAACTTCTACTATTGATCCTTTTTTTTTTGGATCAACTACTGTTGTTGATCCTTAAATTGGATCAACATATACTGTTGATCCTTTTTTTTTTTGACCAACTATTATTGTTGATCCCTAAATTGGATCAACATATGTTGTTGATCCTTTTTTTTTTTGGATCAACTACTATTGTTGATACAAAATACCTAAACCAGTGGTGGTGGTGGCGAAGGGTGGTGGCGGTGGCGGTGGGTGGTGGCGGCGGCGGAGGTGGTGGTGGCGGTGGGTGGTGGCGGCGGCGGAGGTGGTGGTGGCGGTGGGTGGTGGCGGCGGCGGAGGTGGTGGCGGCGGCGGGTGGTGGTGGTGGTGGCGGCGTCATTGGTGGTGGCGGCAGACTGGTGGTGGTGGCGATGGTGGTGGTGGCGGTGCCAGTGGTGGTGGCGGACTGGTGGTGGTGATGCAATGGTGGTGGAGTGGTAGTGGAATATTAGTGGTGGTGGTGGTTGGTAGGCGGTGGTCGTTGAACGGTGGTGGCGGAATGGTAGTCGAATATTGGTGGTAGTGGACGTGTGGTGGTCCTAGTGGTGATGGAATGGTGGTGGTGGTGGTACCGGTGAAGTAGTAGAGGAAGAAATTTATTCCATTTTGAAATACAAGAAAATATTATATGGGTGAGGGTATTAAGGTAATCTAATTTTAAATGGATAAGGTTATTAAAAAGTAGGGATATATTTATTGTTGTATAAGGATATATTTGTAGGATGTTAAAACTAGGGACATATAATTAATATACCCTTTTCTTATACTTCAAAAAATTATTGGGGTTTTTTTGTGAAAATATAGAGTAATTAAATTACGACAGTAAGAATAAGATCGTTCCACAAAGAGGTATTTGCAGTTAATTATATTTGGAAACTTATGTAAACATGAGTTTGGTTGTTCAGAAATAAAATAAACAAAAATAAAAATAGAAAGTAAGTAAAGTTGTAAATAGTAGGTTAAGAATACTGGTTAAGAGACCATCTCCCATCACAGAACATGCACTTTAATTAAAATTTAGAATCGTTACTTTATGCCACGATATTAAAGGCCCTGGAGTACCTCATCGAGAGCCTTCTCCTATATATTATTTGTGTCTTCGTATATCATTATGATGTAGATGCAATTATTATCCAGAATAACCTAATGCAACGTGTTATTAAGTTTAATCCTCCAAAAATATTAGGATCTGTGAATTAGGATAATCAATATAATCAATATAAAATATACCACAATTAATCATTTAACACAAGTCAAGCTTCTACATGCAACTACACGAGGGTTTAACTAGTGTCAGTTATCTCACGACGTTACAAGATTATTAATGATTTTGTATCCCAAAACCCTAATCTAGTTTTAGATATCCATTCATGATTATATAACATGTATGGTAAACAAATTATAAAACAATCATACATGATGATAATTAATACTTGAACATCAACGATAAATATGAGACTAAATAAGAAAACTACATGTTTATGATATTCGGCGAAATTTGTAACCAATATGAGTGTTTAGATCACCATGGGTTAACTAAAACCCTTGAAAATTATACAGCAAAGAAAACTGTTGATGGGAAGTAGAAAATTCTTTAAGTCTCCAAAAGTAAGCCCTAGTTCCTTGTATTTTCGTAGATTAGGGCATTCATTGGTCATATACTGGTATAATTCATTGAGCGTTTATTCACCTTGGGTTAACCTCTACACTGAGTCATATCTTCATCATCATTATCATGGGCATTCCTGATTCTAGGAGGTACACGGTTTTGAGGACGATTTGATGAAGATGAAAGGTCTTTGGAGAATCATTTGTTTCTCTTCCTTAGAAGATATCTAAATTGTCGTGTGGGAAAAAATCATCGGAGAACGTATATAATTGCTGATTTAGTTAGAAATAATCTGATTCCTAAAAATTATCATAAAATAAGTTCGTAGAAGAACATTTGCCATGTGTCATGATTTTTCAAGCAGACTCGACGCAAAATTGCAGTGGAATTTTAGAATGTTGTGGGAAGATAAACCATCAAAGTTTATGTCCCAAATCTTTTATGAAGTCTCTACTTCTAAAAACATCCTAATGACTAATCATGAGATGTTAATGCTTGCACCAGTCCTGTAAACGAAAATTCTAAAACTTGGGTATCGCGGATGGGACACATCTGAGCTAAGTTTACTGATGTATATTTTAGATGTTATTGTCCACCAATAGGAAGACAAAGCTATATTGATTTGAATTAGGGTTAATTCTAGTTTTTTTCTTGTGAAGTTCGCTTACAACTTAAATCTGGACTCAACAATCTCCACATCTTTAATTTCCATGGAAGAAATCGAGTCTAAAATGAGTTTCATATGTTGGGCTTTTTTGTTCATACGACAACTTTATCATGATAGGTTGCCTACTCTTGATAGTCTCTTTATAAGGAATTATATAGCTCTCACTGACTAAAATGGACAACCAATTTTTAATAAGTATACTTTTTGTGAGCTTGTTCTAGTGCAAGTTGGCGTATATTCATGCAATGAAATTTCATTAAAAGGATTTGGAACTTGGTCTTATCTGTCGCTTTAATACCTTCATTAAAGTGTAATTTTGTGATAGAATTGCACAAAAAATTGGAGAAATATAACTTCACCAGCCTCTTCAATATGAAAGAAAACGTGTTTAGGCTCTTTGGATCGAAAGGTGAAGGACTTGCATATCCAAGAAAAAAAGCTTGACAAGATTACAATTCAAATTCAAAATCTTAGCTTGTCACTAGGTTTTGTTGCGCCAAAACCTGCGAAAACGTTAAGTCTGCACAGCTATATAGTACTCCAATATTGCCAAGAACACAATCACACACACACAAGAAAAACGAGTATTTAACGAGGTTGAATCCTTGGGAAGGAATATGCAATTTTATAGGAGGGAACAACATACAAAGCCTTTAGAAGAGACGAAGAGAACTTCTGGTGTTCTGGTGTGTTTCTACTAAGTTCTTGACCAAAATTTCCTCAAAATTTCCTAAACCTATTAATTAGTTTCCTAAACCAACTAGATTTCCTAATCTAGTCCTTGGCCGACCTACCAAAAAGTTTTTTCTCGTTTTTCTTTGTCGGGTATCCATATGAATAATGTTATTATTTTCGTCTGTTTGGCCAGGCTTGTAAAAGACTTGCATATTGTCTGTTTGGCCATGCTTGTAAAAGACCTGCATATTTCGAAGACTTGTTTCGAAGAACAAGAAGAAACAAGATTGATGTCATCCAATACAGTCAAGGAAACTGGACTACTTATTACCAAGACCTAAAACACTGTTTCACTCAACATTTCTCCAAAATGGCTACTGCTGAAAGCACACTCATCAACCCAGAAATTATCAACCTAATCCCCACCACCATCACCTCCACTGATAACAGTATTCCCAATAGAACTCCAGATCACAATGAAGTTAAAGCCATTCTCTTTAGCATGGCAAAGGACAAAGCTCCAGGACCTGATGGCTTTCATCCAAATTTCTTCCAAGCTAACTGGGAAATAATTGGAGAAGTCATTGTCAAGATGGTGCAACACTTCTTCATGTATATCCATATGCTAAAAGAAATGAATGAAACCTTCATCTCTATCATTCCTAAAGTGGAAAATCCTACCTCACCAAGTCAATTTAGACCTATCAGCCTATGTAATACTACCTATAAAATCATTTCCAAACTCATAGCTCAGAGAATGAAACCCTATCTCAACAAAATAATATCCCCTTACCAATCTGCTTTCATACCTGGGAGGAAAATCTCTGACAATATTGCTATTGCTCATGAACTTATACACTCTATGAGATCCAAAAGAGGTGCTAAAGGTGAGAATTGGAGTATGGGCATAAAGATTGACATGGCAAAAGCTTTTGACGAAGTGGATTGGAAATTTCTCAATACTATTATGACAAAGATGGGATTCAATGATCAATGGTGCCAAAAAATCATGCAATGCATCACCGCCACTACCTCAGTTGTCCTTATAAATGGCTCTCCAGACTCCTTCTTCAACCCCTCAAGAAGATTAAGACAGGGAGACCCTTTATCCCCATATCTATTTCTGTTATGCATGGAAGCTCTTTCTAGAACTCTTACTCATGTTGAGGATTTGGGTATCATTACTGGAATAAAAATTTGTGGAGGAGCTCCCTCCATTAACCATATTCTCTTTGCTGATGACTGTATGGTTTTCTGCAAAGCTCACAAAGTAGAAGCTCAGAACCTCATGGACATTCTCAACATTTTTGGTGAAACCTCAGGACAACTCATCAACTTCAACAAATCTGGAGTGTTCTTTAGAAAAAAATACTAATCCTAACTATTGATGGGTAAAACGTGGGAAGGAGGAACTAGCCCTAATCATAGAAAGTACTCCAAGGAGAAGAGGAGTTTATGGGAAGTAATATAGAATTAATGATATCTCAAGAAGTGTGCCCTCTTTCCCTTTTATAGTGACCATTTTATGGATAAATGCCCATAAGATTAACATATTACTAAAATACCATTTCCCTTTCCTTAAGTTAATACTAAAACCTTAAAAGGCTTTCTTCTTAGACCAAAGCCCAACCAACCTTAATGTAGTCTCGGATGGACTAGAACTATCCCATCTTAGTGGGTTAGGCCTAGTCCCCTAGTTCCTCCTTCCTAAAAGGAACCCTTTATAGGCTAAGGGGACATCTATTTTAGGATTGGTTATTTTCATGTATCAACATTAGTCCCCTGACTGTTTGACCGGTCAAGGACCGTGTCAACAATCACATGTTGATGCGGCGGTTACAATTGGGAGTTATGGGTGGTTTAAGTTCACGACTATTGGGATGCTACAGTTACTCGTCTGCCTAGTAACTGCTCCTTCTTTTACCTCCTTATAAATAGAGGAGACCTCGCCCTTGAATCCTCATCTTTTCACTGCCCCCTTTTCTCTCTCCTTATCTTCTCTTTTACTTACCATGTCTAATGAACCACATATCCATGACTCGCCTCCCAGGCCAGAATCATACACGATAGAAGAATTTAGGAATAATCCCCAACTCAGAGATAAACTACGACCGCCCGTTGCAGACGATGGTACCATTCTTTTCCCCGCTGATGACATTTGGGTCGCGCGCATGTTAAATCCTCATACTTATCCCCCGTCCGGATCTGAAGGTTGGCTTATCCGTCCTCAAGCGGAGTCACCTCTTATACCTTCCTTTCAAGATGCGCCCGTCTAGCAGTTCATTGGGGGGATTATGTTTTCCCTTCGATCAACCTACATTCATCCTCTGAATCTCATGCCGCTTGGGAACCATGGATAGACTATATTTGTTCCAATCCAGAGAATACGAGAGTTATTCGTTCTTTACGTATAGAAGCAGCTTTAGAGGCTTCAAATACAGGTACGTCCGGAGGGATCATGAGAGCATAAACCTCTTATGCGCGCGTTGGGGAATGGATCCACACACATTTCTATTTTCTTGGGGTGAAGCGACCCGTATCTTAGAAGATGTAGTGGCACTTACCGGTTTGCCCATTCATGGAGATACGGTTTTCGATAGTTGTTGCCTTCATAAGTCTTTGAACGAGAGCGACAGAGAACTTCGTGATCGTTTGCTCAAAGCCAAAGTGAATTCCATGACGTACCAGCTACCATTGAGCTTAAAGTTGAGGCTCCGAGTGAGATAGAAGGCCCGGAGGATAAAGGGAAGGGTAAAGCTATTGCGTCTGCTTCCCGTGATTCTCCCGCTAATGTTTCGTCTTCTTCAAAACTCATGGCATCAGCCATAAAATATGCTCAACAAAAACCATCTACTGCTGAAGAGTCCGACGACGTGAGAGAGGTGAAGAGCGACCAGAAACCCATGTCCGGGCAACGCCGAGCCTCTTTCTCCTGTTGGATTAAGTATTGGGCTCCTTTACAATTGGGCCCTCGCGAGGGTGTTCCTCCTCGAGACGGGGAAACAGACATATCGGAGATGGCGGCTTTCCTTCTTTTTTGGCTATGTCATGACATATTCGAGTACAGTCCTCGGGACACTATTAAGAATGAGCTTATCCCTATGGCCGTGTTGATGTCCCGCGGCGTTGCATTCCCGCTTGCTCCTATGTTCTTGGGCGGTTTGTATCACCACTTGGATTTGCTGGCGCGTGATATTCATCGTGTGGATGGATCCCATGAGGTTGAGATTTTCCTCCCTGCCAATTTCATTCAAGCATGGGTTTGGGAACGCTTTCCCAAATACAAACCTTCTCAACTGAATCCTCTTGCCCTCTCTCGTCAAGAGGAGGGCGTCTAAGAGGATGGTTCTAAGCGTCTTGTGACGGTTCCCGAGTCCCATCCTCGTATGGCTCTTTATCATAAGAAGGGGTTTCTACCCAAGGAAAAACTCAAGGACTACATGGATAAGGGTGCTGATTTTAATCCTGTCACCTATTAAGATGGTCGCACTGGTTCTCTTCATTATAATTTTGTTACTCAATCTCAGAGGAGGATGGCTTCTGCGGAGACTCCTTCCGCTGATGACTTCGACATTATTGTTTTTACTTTACCCGGACGTCTTCCTGGTTTCTATGGCGGGAAGTTCTCATCTGAGACATACAATACTATTCGTGTGGCTCGGCAACTAGGCTTTGATCAGGGAGTCCCTTATGACCCTCCCCTTCCTTCCTCGATGGAAGAAGATAGAGAAGTCCGGAAGAGTTTTGATCGCTTTATTTTCAAGAGTGGTCTTCGGATGAGTGATCGTCAATGCTATTTTGATTTCTACCAACCTCAGTCCCGTAGGCACGTTAGCGTTACCAATGAGTGGCTTGGGTACCGCAATAGCGTTAGCCGGAATGTGTTGAACCTTCTCATCAAAGAGCCATATGCTCCCCCGGCTTTAACCAGGGAGGGTTTCAAAGATATGCACGCATCAGGCCGTGTGAAGTTGAATGCCGAGACTGCCAAGAAGTATAAGCTATCCTCCAGCAACAAGGGTCGCCCTCTTCGCCCGCTTGTTATTAGCTGGGATCCTCTTCCAGGTGATGAGTCTTCTCAAGAGGATGGGAAGGGTAGTACTTTACCTCCATATGGCTCCAAGAAAAGAAAGCGTACTCAACCGATGAAGCCCTTGAATATTCCTCCGGTTGCATCTCCTCCTGCTAAGGTACCTTTCTTTTCCCTCCTTCTGTTATTTTCAGTCAAATCCTGCATTTAGTTTCTTTATGTTGGTTTGCCATATTCTTCTAGAACTCTCCGCCTATCGGCTGCAAGCCTAGGGGCCTCCTCTTTGAAGAGTACATTAACCTGCCTCTCAGCGAGTGGAGGGCTGATCGGCTGTCTAAGAATATGAAACGAGATGCTGGTGTGCTACATATTTCGCGATTACGTTCCATTCGTACTGCTAATATTTCTCCTCCGTTTTCCCCGCGGGCTCCAAAAATAGGGTCATCATCTACAAGTACCTTCATCGAGCGCGTGGAACGCTAACTTGGCCGATCAGTTAGTCAGAGTGGTCCTGAAATACTCTCTCCCCGTGTGATTCTACAATCTACTCACCCTCTAATTGTAAAGACAATTAAGGATCCCAATCATCCTCTTCATACTCCTTCCGATATGTTAGGTGCAGAGGACGAGTCCGAGTCAGATCATTTGTGCATGACTACTCCCAAGAGGGTAGTGGCCTTAAAGGTAGCGCCAAAAATCAGAGTTATTCCCCTTCTAAATCCCGTGAGTGTACTATATTCTTATTTGTTAAGTTTTAAATACCGACACGTACCAGTCAAAATATTTCTGTTGTGATTATTAAATGCGTTTGGTGATCTATATATACATCTTCATTTCCTATATTCTTTTGATAAGATTATTTTATTTTCTTCTTTTCTTTTGCTTTCATCTCTCATTAGATCACTCGGAGCCAGCTGCGTCAAGCTCTTCTTCTTCTTCCCTCCGATCGGTTCATTCTCCTACCAATCCTCTCCCTCCTTCCAATCTGGTATATGTTATGTATTTTGAGTTTTATTTCCTTGTTGTGTTGGAGTATTTTTGCTTATGTCCATCTTTCTTTTCTTCAGAACATGGGAAAACGAGATGGCGCTCATGGTAAGGGGAGCGGCTCGAACCAACAAGTCAAGGGTAGCAAGTCAGGGAGTGCCAATAATAAGCGGCAAAAGCCTTCCAAGCCGACCCCTAAGTTTTGTCATAGCGTGGATGCTCATGCTGAGCTAATGTCTATTCCGGAGGATCCTAAGTTCCGATATCCTCGTACTATTTCCGCGGCGGAGGCTGGTGTGGATAACCGCTACGAGTTGGTACATGGGTTTTGGGTCCCTTCGTCTAAAGCGGCCACCTATCGGCGCATAGTGGAGAAGTTTGGCCATATGTGTGTTCATGAAGAAATGCCTGTCAACTCTTTGATCGTGGCCAACGAAGATTTGCTCGACATAGCGGAAGGCCTCTCCCTGGCAGAGGAAACCCCAGTTGATCCAGTCACATTGAGGAAGTGGGATGCCACCATTCAAACTTATTTAGTTCTTCGATTCCCCATCCAATTGCTTAACAACCTGTTGGACCTGGCAAAGGCAAGCCACAGTGCTCGGACCATATTGCCTCGTGAGATTGAGAAGTTGGAGCGGTGACACAAGCGTTTGCTCTATGTTGCCAATGCTAAGAAGGAAGCATATGACCAACTGATGGCGGACGTGGGTCGAGCTACCAAGGATTTGAAGATCGCCCGGGACACTACTGAGGAGGTCAATGGGCGCCTAACTAGGAAGAGGGCAGAGCTGGTCTCTTTGGATATTTTCTGATAATGATTTTGAACAATAATTTCCTTGCTTTTATTTTGGTTGAATTGAGAACTTTAATGGTTTGTTTTCCTTTTGAAAGACATATTTACTATTTGATTACATGCATTTATTATTATGGTTGGATGGTAATTAATGTGGTGTTACTATTTGTTTCTATAAATAGGGATAAATAGAATTGCCTTAGTTAGTATCTTTCAAACTTCTTTCAGTATTTCATCTTCCTTTTAGTTGTTAGCTTATATGTTGCAGCGGATGACTCATCGTCTACATGGTTATTCTTTGGCTTTAGCTCCTGTGCAATTACTGGTGGTCCCTTATGAAAGGGATCATGAGCTGACTCGCCTGCTGTTGGTAAAGGCTGAGGTGGAGATGCTCAGAGAAGTTAGAATGGCAAATAGAGTGGCTACGTGCGCGCAGTTTAATGAACAATATGAGACATATTCGATGGCTCAAAGGTCGCAGACGTCCGGACGTCTGACTCTAGACGTACAGCGCACGCTGAATGATACTATAACTACTCGAAACAAAGCTGAGCGACTGTTTCAAGAATCGCTAATTATGACGACTGATATTGAGCAAGTGATAGCTGATTGTCGTTCTTTTATTACTCAACAAGCGGGTCCGAATCTCTGTGGGTGTGTTTTGACTTTGTGTGATGTATCTTCTCTTATTCGTCATGCCGATATGAAAGCAGAGTTAACGCGTTTTTTAATTTTGAAGGATGAAGTCGGGATGCTACAAACTCATCGATTGATTGCTCTAGATAAGGCCCGCAAAGCTTATGAAGAGCATAAGGAGACATTAGATATGACTCAAGAAGCCCATGCTTTTAGAAGAGGTGCGTAGTGCTTACACCGATTCCACTACTCAATATGGCGAGGCACAATTGATGATGCAGGACTTAGATGAAGACATTTCTTACTACCGCTCTCTTATAGCTGAGCGTTACGAGATGGATTACTACCAGTTTTTTTTTTTTTTTTTTGGCAAAAGAACTGTTAATATGAATGAACGAATGGTGTTCATCATTTTTTTTGGGATTCGTAAAATCGTTGTCTTGGGTATTGTGTTGTTTAGATATGTATGTATGAGAGTTATCTTGGTTAATCACAGTAAATGTTCTTTAAGTTCTTTTATTTCATGGCCAATCGTGTGAGGTTGGTTCTGGAAGTAAGGTATCTAAATCGCCTTTTGCAAGTAATGTGTCTTGCGCGTGATACTTTTGAGATCGAGAATACGTGTTGGCATGAACGATTGGCAGCTGCGGATCATCTTGTGATGAAGACTCTGAGTGAAGGCAGATCATAGTGTTAGATCTATTGAGATGGCTCGTGGTCACTGCCGCGCGCAACGTCTAGTTACTCATTTCCAATGTGTTGATGCGGATCATAGTGTTAGATCTATTGAGATGGCTCTTGCTGATGTTCATAGGGCACTTCGTGTGCTGTGGAGATTTTTTTTTTCCAGGGATAAGTGGGGTTAATGATAGTAATTATGCGGCAATAAATGCCTGGATGTGTATATTTTCTATATAAATAGAGTACGTTTATTGTTGTGTTATCATTACTTATTTGCTCTGCTCTCAGTTTATACTAAAATTCTCTGGATGGCACATCTTTTGCATGGCTATGTGCTATCTTTGGCCTCTGTGCCAACGTTAGTGACTCCTTATAGAAGAGAGTCCAAATTAGACCGCTTGCTACTTGTGAAAGCGGAAATATAATTGCTGAGGGAGGTAAGAACAGTGAGTCGTGCAAAGGCACACGCGCGGTTCGATAAGCAGTACAAGGTGTTTTTAACAACTCAGAAATCTAAAGCATCCGGACCAGTTTCCTTCGGGATTCAGCGTGCGCTAGATGATGCCGTCTCCGCTCGTCATGAAGCCGATCGACTGTTTCAGGAAGTGAGCCTTATGATGTCAGATGTTGATCAAGCTATAGTAGACTATCATGCGTGTGCTTCCCATAAGCCATGTAATACCCCGATATTCGGCAATGGTTGGCCGAATGGAATATAGGTAATGGTTTGTCATTTCCTAACACCGAGGCCTTTTCAGCACAATTGGCTCCAGAGTTGGAAGTAAACTCTACAGTTAAGCGTGCTCGGGAGAGAGTAATCCAGGGATGGGTGACCATCCGGGAATTTTTTGCTGGATTATCGCAGTTATGCCGGTTGAAAGCCCCACATTGCCGGATACCCGCAGTGGCTAAGTGGGGACAGTATCGGTAGAGGGACGGGTCATTACAAATGGTATCAGAGCCGACGACGGCTCACCTGCCGAGGGTGGGAAGGCACGCTGGACGAGGTTGTTCCAGGTGCTTCTTATGAGGGGCAGGGAACGTCAGAGACATGGGCTTGTACGTATTATGGAGCCGAGGACGGCTCCAATTTAAGGTGGTGGTATTGTAATACCCCGATTTCGGCAGTGGTTCGCCGATGGAATGGAATATAAGTAATGGTTTGTACTTTCATAACACCGAGGCCTTTTCAGAACAATTGGCTCTAGAGTTGGCAGAAAACTCTACAGTTAAGCGTGCTCGGGAGGGAGTAATCCAGGGATGGGTGACCATTCGGGAAGTTTTTGCTGGATTACCGCAGCGATGCCCGTTAAAAACCCCACACTGCCGGATGACTGCAGTGGCTAAGTGGGGACAATATCGGTGGAGGTAAGGGTCATTACAAATGGTATCAGAGACGATGACGGTTCTCATGCCGAGGATGGGAAGGTACACTAGATGGGGTTGTTCCAGGTGCTTCTCATGGGGGGCATGGAACGTCGGAGATCTGGGCTTGCGCATATATTCTGGAGCCGAGGACGACTCCAATTTAAGGTGGTGGTATTGTAATACCCCGATATTCGGCAGTGGTTGGCCGAATGGAATATAGGTAATGGTTTGTCCTTTCCTAACACCGAGTCCTTTTCAGCACAATTGGCTCCAGAGTTGGCAGAAAACTCTGCAGTTAAGCGTGCTCGGGCGGGAGTAATCCAGGGATAGGTGACCATCCGGGAAGTTTCTGCTGGATTACCGCAGTTATGCCGGTTGAAAACCCCATAATGCCGGATACCCGCAATGGCTAAGTGGGGACAGTATCGGTGGAGGGACGGGTCATTACAAGTCAGGTCGTCGCCTGCGTGGTTGTGAATTATCTTTATGTGTGATATCCGCTTTAGTGCATCCTTCTGATAAACAAGTGGAATTAGCGCGCTTATTGGTCTTGAGGGATGAAGTAAAAGCGCTACAAGCTCATAAGCTGACTGTGCAAGATGGTGCACGTCGAGGTTTCGAGGAACAAAATGAGACTTCTCTTATGGCCCGCCAAAACAATGCATCCGAGAAGATTTTGTTTGAAGTAGATCGAGTGTTAGGGGATATGCGAGCTGCTCTGACTAAGGCTACTATTCAAAGTGTAGAAGCCCTCATAATGATGGAAGACGTGGAGCAAGAGATTGCACGCTGCCGTGTGCTTATAGCTGAATCATCTTAAATTTAATATAATTAATTATTATTATTATTTATTTTTTTTGTAATAATTTTTTAACTGAATCATCTTTAAAAGGGTTCTCCTCTCTGTTATATAGCCTAAAGGTTCTTGGATAAAAAATGGTTAGTAACTATGGAAAAAACAATTGATGCTTTATGTTTGGCTCTCAAAGAACAAAAGATTGAACTATTACGAGCTATTGTTATTGGAAATACTCAACTTGCTCATGAGTGTGAAGAATTGTTCGAAGTTAGTCAAACTCAACACTTTGATGCAATGGATTTATATGTAGATCGACTGAGTTCTTGCCGGCTTGACCCTTCAGTAGAGAATTTGGTGGCTTCGGACGAAGCGTTTGAAGCATTTTGTTATGCTCGCTCCCGTATGGAACGTAGAGAAAATGACTTGACTGTCGCGCGCGGCAGACTGAGACGCGCAAACTCAGTGTTATCTTCAGTTCTTTGATTTGACGGAATATTTGTCTCATCCGCTTTATGTATTATCCCAAGTATTTTATGAATATATCAGCTGTGTGTATTTTCTAAGGCACCAATATTTCTTTATGATACTTACGTTTTCTCTGTTTTGCCTTTAAAAACTCATGTTTATCTGGTGTTGTATTCTATGGTTATCTTCCAAAGTCCTAATATGTTTCGAGTGCAATCCTGAGCCGGCTTTACGATTATTGGCATGCTGCATTGATTATGCATAAAACTTATCCATTTCGGTGGCTATTGGTGCACTTCATGGGTCATGCACGAGACTTAGCCCTTTCTGAGACTATTGGTGCACTTCATCCATGCAGAGAGTCTAGCCGGACTCAAGGCTATTGGTGCACTTCATTGGGTCATGCACAAAACCTAGCTCTTTCTAGAGCTATTGGTGCACTTCGTTAGGCCGTGCACAGAACCTAGTCCTTTCTGGGACTATTGGTGCACTTCATTGGGTCGTGCACGGAATCTAGCCCTTTTAGGGACTATTGGTGCACTTCATTAAGCCATGCACAGAACCTAGTCCTTTCCGGGACTATTGGTGCACTTCATTGGGTCGTGCATGGAACCTAGCCCTTTCTGGGACTATTGGTGCACTTCATTAAGCCATGCACAGAACCTAGTCCTTTCTGGGACTATTGGTGCACTTCATTGGGTCGTGCACGGGACTTAGCTATTTTCCAGGTGATCAAAACGATTAAAAGTGTAACATAAAGATAGTTGTTTTATTATTCCTCAGCCATCCGGCGTACATTTAGTTACTTATGCATAATAAGTTTTAATCCATTTACCATTGATAGGGGTATTGATACGTGAGCCATTCATCCGCTTGAGATAATAATATCCGCTTTCCGCAGCTTCGCTAATCATGTAGGGACCTTGCCAATTTGCAGCAAATTTTCCTTCCTTTTCATTGCGCTGGACATGTGGCGCGATCTTCATAACTACATCATTTATACTGAAAGTTCGTTCCTTTACTTTATGGTTATAATATCTTGTTGTCCTTTGCTCATACTTGTCCGTGAAACGTTCAGCTTTGACCCGTCATTCTTCTAGGGTATCAAGGTAAGCGAATCGGCTGACCTCGTCCGGGGTAGTGAGACTGGCCATGGATACTCGTGCGGAAGGAATTGCAATCTCCGCTGGCAATATTGTGTCTTCTCCATACACCAAGGAATAAGGAGAAGCGCCAGTTGAACTGTAGGATCAGAATATCGCAACACCAAGATTCTCGCGAAATCCATAAACGACACACTGCGAAGATATCGCGGGCTGGAAGTAAAAACGACGTAACGGATGACGACAGCCAAAACACGAGAAAGATGTGAAGATGTAGCGAGATCGAGGAGTGTCGCGAGATTTGACATTTGTACATTTGCGATACTTCCCAAGTCATACCCGAAAATAAAGGACAGCTTAGCTGTCATCCACTGTGTAATGTCCTATATAAAGAGCCGAATAGGCTTAAGGAGAGAGAGAGCTTTTTCGAGTGTTGAGCAAGTCATTAAGAGAGAGAAAATTTAGAGTGGTTGTAATTCTTTAGTTTATCTCCTTTTCATCTTGTAATATTTCTGGAGTTTGATCAATAAAAATTATAATTGTTCATCTTAAAATGATTTGATTGTGTGGATTCTTGTAAGGGGTGTATTGTGGGATTTCCTGCAACTACATAATGGCGCTAGAAACAGGGATGAGTGAAGATTAATATTGTGATTTGGAAGGATTTGAAGTAGTAGGTAAAGAATTTCATATAATTTTCAACTATTCATTAAGATTAAAGAATGGTAAGAAGAAGACATACATCAGAACAACCAACGACTGTTAGAAGGAGTAGAAGACTTGCTGGAGAAGAAAAAAATGAAATGGGAGAATCTTCAAGAGCAAACACAAGAAATAATGGAGAAAATCGGGTTCAATCGCCAATTCAGCATACACCAATACAAAATAGAACTGAGGATTATGACAGAGTGAGTGTACACACTTGGCGATCAGATTCTGTAGATGAAATAGGGGAAGAGCAGCAATTAGGAGGTAATGGACAAGAGGAGAGATATCAAGAAATGATTGGAGGAATAATTCATGGAAACGAAGAGATTACAGCGTTAGAGGCATTGAGACAAACAATACGCGAAGAAAGGCGATTAGAAACAGAAGAACGTGCAAATCTGACAAGGCAAAATCATGAGTTAAGGATGGAAAATATGAGGTTACAGAACAGAAGGTCAAGGAGCACTACAAGATCAAGATCAGTAAGGGAAGAAGTAAGACGAAATGTGCCTGTAGAAAATGCTAATGAAGAAATTCAAGAAGAAATACAAAATGCAGATGAGGAGCGCCGCGAAAGAAGAGAAGTAAGGGAAAATCATTATCTCCAACAAGGTGAAGGTCTCCAAGATGGGCAAAATGATGGAAATCAGAGAGATAGACACCTCCAGAGGCGAAATAATCAAGAGGATGGAGAAAATCAGGAAGAAGGAAGGAGAATATTACATGGGAGAGAAGTACAAAGAAATCACCAAGCAATTCAGGATGAAATTGAAAGGCATTATACTGAACAAGCACATCTAGCTCGCGAGAGGGAAATATTAAGAGCAGAAATGGAAGAACAAGAATTACAAGAGGCAATTCTCCAGAACAATCATGATAATCGAGAAAGGAGGCGTGAGCGTAATCGCAATAATGTTAATATCAATGAAGAATACGATAGAGTACTAAGAAGAACTGAAAGACGGCAAAGAGGAGAAAATGAGAGACATAATGGTGTGTGAATCCATGAAAGGAATGAAAGAGAAGATCACAGAGAAAGATGAGAAGAAAATGATGATCAAGAGAATCAAAACGGATATGAACGCCTTAAGAAGAGAACCGGAGTTAAAAAGGCCAATGGAAGATAATTCTAGTATAAACGAACAAATTTTGAAAGAGCTAGCGGAAATGAGAGGAATGTTAAATAATAAGAAAGAAGGAGGTAGGAGACAATTAGATGAAGCTATAGAAGAAGCTGCGAAAACCCCATTCACACGGGAAATACAATTAGAAAGAATACCCCCAAAATGCAATTTGCCTACATTAACCATCATTTTTGATGGATCAACTTGTGCAATACAACACATCAAAGCTTATTTGAGATGTATGTTACAATGGGAAAATCATGACGCTATATTGTGCAAATACTTTGCATCAAGTTTAACAGGAGAAGCTTTGAAATAGTTTGAAGGCTGCAAAAAAATACTATAGCATCCTTTAATCATTTACAGGCTATATTTTTAGGGGCGTACATAAGTAACAATTTCTCGCGACCTGGCATTGAAGATGTATTTGGATTAAAGCAAAGGGTTGGTAAAAGTTTGAAACATTTGACCATGAGGTGGAAGACAATGTGTAGCAACATGGCGGGTCGTGTTGATGAGAGATATCTCATTTTATCATTCATTAATGCTATGTTCGCAACCAATCTGTTATACATTCAAATTTTCAGAATTAAGAACACAACCACAATGACTGAGCTGCGAGAATTACAGGAGGAATATATTGCTCTCGAGGAAAAACAAAATGAGATGTAATCATACCCGGTTGCGAACACAAGTTCAAATACAGCGAATGCAAGCTTGTTACCTAAGTTGATAAATACAGTGGCGAGCACCTCGCAAGGACAACCAGAGTTGATAATGGGTGATAATCAACAGAAGCTAGTAACTATGGGGAGTCGTGACCAAGAAGAATATGAGAGAGAAAGAAATTTCTATAACCGTGGTGGAAATAACAAAATTCAAAGACTTGATCAGCCGCAAGAGAATTATGGGGGTCAAAGGCAAAATTATCATAGGGGACAAGGAAGCCGCAGGATAGTATGGGAAGAAATTGAGATGCCACCTCTGAATGCTAGCGTGGAGAAAATATGGGAAGCTATAATCTTGATGGAAAGTATACCAACACCATGGAACATGGGAAAGGAGCCACCTCCAAGTGAGAGAATCCATGAATTTTGTTCTTATCACCATTTCCATGGACATACAACAAATGACTGCAGAAATATAAAGAGAATCATTCTCAGGATGATAGATCAGGGAAAATTAATTCATTTTCTAGTAAGGAAAGCTCAACCTCAAGCATTACCACCTCCTCCAGAAATTCCCAGGGCGAACACAACAAAAGAACGTGAAATATTTGTGATAGAAGTTGGGGCAAAAGCAAAAAATCTGTTTTGTAACTCTATTGTACATTCGTACAAGACAATTGAAGATTTCCACGATATTACGCTCAACAGGGTTTTCGCAAGGGATGCCAGTGATAAAGAAATAATGAACACCGCGAAGACGTCGCAACTGGAAGAATGGCAGAAGCAGATCATTTCTTTTACATGCGGAAGAAGTACGAAGGTGGAGGAATGCATGATAACCCATTGGTGGTGAGATTGGAGATTAACCCAAAACCTAATGATGATGAAGATGATGAAGCGGAAAACTCATGGGCAATTAATAGAATTTTAATTGATACCGGGAGTTCTGTGAATATCCTTTTTTTATCATACCTACAAAACTATGGGAGGAAAAGATGCAGATTTGATACCTTCAACCTACAAAATTTTTGGTTTTAATGGTACCGCAAATAAGCCAAAAGGAGAAGTTCATATGCGAATTCCACTGAAAGGATTATCTTCTGGAATTTTATTCTGCGTAGTTGATGTGGAATCACCATACAACGCGATCGGACGACCATGGTTACATGAGATCTTAGGTGTCGCATCAACTTTCCATCAATGTATCAAGTTCCCTCATCCCACTGGTGTTGGTATCATAAAGGGAGATTGGGTTGAAGGAAAGAAGTGTTATGAGGTTGATATAGAATCCTGCGAAGAAAGAGCTGCGAAACAGAGGAGTTGGAAAAACAACATTAAAGAAAAACAAAGAGGTAAAAGATTAATGGTAGATGTAATAGAGCAAAGAGAGGAAGAAATGCTGCAAAATCAAAAAATGATGAAGACAGGAAATGGCGAAGGTTTCATGAATGGACAAGAAAATGACAGAAACTTCAAAAATGCAGAGGAAAAGTAGCAGAAGTAAGAGACTTAAAGAATAGTTGTAATTTTTGATTGTCGAGAGAAAACTGGGAGGGAGACGACAAATGTAAGTTGTTCTAAAAAAAAAAAAAAAAAAAAAAAAAAAAAAAAAAAAAAAAATCGTGAAGAAGAAGTTGTGTAACAGTTGATATGAAGAAGAAGAAAATATATTTTACAAATGGCAAATGCGTTGCGAAAGTACAAAAGAGCTTATATAGGCAGAAGAATCAACAAAATAATCAGAAAGAGGCGAACTTACTGTGGCGTACACCCTAATTCGCGAACACAATTTCGCAAGAGGCAAAGTACCTAAAGTGCGTCATAGTAGGCGGTACCTATATTACAGATAACAAAGAATTAGCAAAATAATCCGAATGAGACGAATCTTCATGGCGTACACCCTAGTTCGCGAATAAAATTTCGTAAGAGGCAAAGTACCTAAAGTGCGTCATGTAAGGGGTATACGTAACGTGGCTCGGGGAAAGGTTACACCGCCCACGGAACCCGAGTCATGAAGATTGGGGGTAATAAAACCCATCCGGGAGAGGTACCTTGGATTTTCAATCTAAGCTAGTGACTTAGATTGGACGACAGAGGGGTCTCTTCCGAGGAGTCGCATTTGACCAAGGCGCCGAGGTACACGGTTGAGCCAAGGGTGCACAGGGCATTTGAAGTGTCTCGGCCATTCTTGGCAAGTCTCGGCTTATCTTTGCACTCGGCCGAAGAAAACTCCACTTAGGGTGCAGTCTCGTAACCATAATCCCTATAGGCAAAAGGGATAAGAGGCTGCGAAAACAACCGGTTGTTGTTAAGACCGGATGGGAGGAGCTAGCCTTGTATGGCAGAAGTACGCCTCCTTGAAGGGGCAACCAGGGAGAAGATAAGGGCGGCACCCTCCATTAGGGAGCTGATAGTGTCAAAAAAGACGCAAATGTCATGAGACTTTATGTTCGCAAGAATATTTAGGCTTGTCATATTTGTGCAACAATCCTGAAGAGGCAAAAATACAAAAGAGTAGATAAGACGAGATCAATGGGTCATTGCATGCAAGTGTAAAGACGTCCTGCGATTTCGTCGCAAAGACGGCAATGTCATGGGGCTTTATGTTCGCAAGGATATTTAGGCCTGTCATATTGTCGCAAGAAAAATATCCTGCAGAGGCAATAATATGGTAGGCCTCGGAAAGTGTATGTAAATTATGACCTACTTGTGATAACCGCAAGTGCATGGCGTCTATCGGAGACGCGGCAAGTACGGGTCGATCCCACAAGGACTTGTGGTGCTCTGATGTGTGATCTAAGGGCTTTCTAAACTGAGTTTCAACTGATATGGTGTAGTGACAAGGTAACAAAAGGGTGTTTTGCCGATACGGCTGATTTTGAAGATATGATTCTAAACAGTGAAACTAAATTGCAAACAGAGATATAAATGGATGCTAGGGTCTTTGATTTCCACCACTAACCTACATTATGTTTTCAACTCATGACATTGTTCTTATTCTTATGCTAGATAAAGGCGAGTTGTCAAGTCTGCCTTAAACCTAAAGTGTTTCTCCGCTTGACAGATTAATCACAACTAAAGTGTATTTCCAAAGTATTACTTGTCTGATTAAAGTACAAATAATCTGAGGATCATAACAATTTCATTAAGCTTGGGTTGCAGCATAAATAACGAGTGAATCAAACTACAGTGCATCCATGGCATTGGCATGCACTGTGAGAGCAAAGTGTTATCACACTGAAATTAATTCCATCTAGAAAATATTCAATCATTCAAGAACAATACATGAGCATGAAAAACACAGTTGCTAGGGTTTGAGATGAAACCCTAACTTGCAACTGTGTTTTTCATGCTCATGTATTGTTCTTGAATGATTGAATATTTTCTAGATGGAATTAATCTCAGTGTGATAACACTTTGCTCTCACAAAGGCATGCCAATGCCATGGATGCACCGTAGTTTGATTCACTCGTGTTATTTATGCCGCAACCCAAGCTTAATGAAATTGTTATGATCCTCGCATTATTTGTACTTTAACTGGACAAGTAATACTTGGAAATACACTTTAGTTGTGATTAATCCGTCAAGCGGAGAAACACTTTAGGTTTAAGGCGACTTGACAACTCGCCTTTATCTAGCATAAGAATAAGAACAATGTCATGAGTTGAAAACATAATGTAGGTTAGTGCCTAGCATCCATTTATATCTCTGTTTGCAATTCAGTTTCACTGTTTAGAATCATATCTTCAAAATCGGCAGTATCGGCAAAACACCCTTTTGTTACCTTGTCACTACACCATATCGGTTGAAACTCGCTTAGAAAGCCCTTAGATCACACATCAGCCCACAAGTCCTGTGGGATCGACCGTTCGCCACTGCGTCTCCGATAGATGCCGTGCACTTGCGGTTATCACAAGTAGGTCATAATTACATACACTTTCCGAGGCCTACCAAGTTTTTGGCGCCGTTGCCGGGTTCGGCCTCGAAAGTGTATGTAAATTTGACCTACGTGTAATACCGCAAGTGTACGGCGTCTATCGGAGACGCGGCAAGTACGGGTCGATCCCACAAGGACTTGTGGTGCTTGATTGATGATCAAAGGCTTCCTAAACTGAGTTTCCTAGCAAGTAACAAGTGACAGTGTGTAACATAATTGTTGTTTTGCCGATACGGCTGAAGTAGAATGTAGTGATCCTAAGCTAAGGTAAACAGTGACAAAAGGGTGCTTGGGTCTTCATTCCACCACTTGGTTCCTAGTATGTGTTCAACTAGATTGAGTTTTCTTGTTCCTATGGTAGACAAGTGAGGTGTGTCAATTCCATCACCTAGCTAAGGAGTTTCACCTTGTGATCCTTCAATATCAATTTGAAGTTACTAACCGGAGCCTTTGGTTGTCTAATTAAGCACAACCAGTCAAGGGAATTAGTATTAGGGCCTAAGGGTTGAGCTGCTGACATCATCATCACGGGGTATTCTAACTACGGTGTATCCATGGCATTGGCATACACTGTGAGAGCAATGTGTTGGATGCTAAGATTGAAGTTATATTTAAATTTAAACACTCAAGACAACTCAAACTGAGTTGAATTCATACATGGAATTAGGGTTTCATGAAACCCTAGCAAACTAAATTAAAACTGAAAAATAACAGAAATTAAATCTAAATGACTGCACTGGCTAATCCAGGCGTGCCTTTTACACACTCAATTCATCCCTATTTATACATGCAACACCTTCAACAAACCAAACCCTAAATTACTTTTTTAAAACAGAAATTAAATGCAAAATAAAGTACCCATACTCTTATAGCCTCTGACTCGAGCTTCCTTCTTGTCTAATCGTCTCAGAACTCCATGATGGGGTTGATTGATCGAAACCTTAGTTTCAATTATCTCTTACATAGCCTCTAGGGTTTCGAGAGAGGCTAGGCGAGAGATAAGTGAAGCTAGAGAGGGTGGTTGTTGGCGCTGTGTCAGGAGGGTTGTTGGTGAGGTGGTGATGGCAGAGTAGGTAGAAGGAGGTAGTGGTGGCTTTGGTGATGGTATGGGTGAAAGAAGTGGCGGAAGAGAAGAGCAGAGCTCTGTGTCGGGTGAGAGGGAGAGGTGAAGAAAGAGAAGATGGAGAGATTAGGGTTTGCTCGAGTGGGGGTATAGGGTATGGAGATTTTCGGTGTTGAGCAGGTGCATCAAGGGAATGATGAGACTAGCCTAGCGAGCGTTGGATGAAGCTGGTGCGATCTGAACGGCTCAGGGAGGTAAGCGGTTTTGGCTTGATCTAGTGTTGCACGGGAGCAGCGATCTATGATGCACGTGGAGGCAGCGACCATTGGATGTGGAAGATAGAGATCTCAACGGCTTGGAGTGAACGGACTCGGATCCGGGTCGCGGGTCGGGTCTAGCTCAAGCCCATGTTCTGTAGATGAGTTGCTACTTGTTGGGTTGCAACTGTTGCGCGCGCGGGCTTCGGCTTTCTGCTCCTTGGGCACTTGACTCCAATTCTTCGCTCTTTTGGCTCCTCAGATTCTCCGAGCTTTATTTATTACCTAAAAACACAAAATTAATTAATACAAATATTTATTCTTGAAAACAAGGAAAACACAGAATCTGGGATAATATCTGATTTCTAAGCGCAAAAGATGAGTAAAATGCCAATAAAAAGGTGTATAAAAATGCACTATTTGCACTCATCAAATACCCCCAAACCTGAATTTTACTTGTCCTCAAGTGAAACAGAAATTAGGAAATCCTAACTATACCCCTGTCGCAGTCTCTCGAATGCATTTAGCGTATGCACTAAGCCTTTAAACCCCTAGGTGTCCCTAGTGGACGAGTTGTAGTCTCGTGAGGGTTTACCAGAGGTGTACCCACAAAACCTTCTCCAACTTCAGTGTAAAAGAGTCTCAAGCCTCCAAGAAGCTATGAGGACATAGAGTTTCGCATGCTAGTAACATAAGTTAGAACTATCGAAGAACGCATTCTCATCCTTAAGTCTTGAGCGAGAAGTAACCATACCATATGAAAGAACTCGGATTCGATTGTGATCATAAGCCTCGACTTCGCCTCACCATTAGGGTTTTATGATAATTGCACTCAAAAAGATCGCTTTTTAGTCTCTCATGTGTGCAGGCAGGAATAAAGAGAGAAATCCTGCACACGTTGTAGGTAAGAAGGATAACCTTCCGAAATAAAATTTGGAGACTCCACAGAAGTGTGGACAAAAAGAATCTTCTTCTGATGATCTCTAAGAAAGGAAATCAACCATTAGCAAGGGGTGGGAGTACTCACTACCTTTTCACCCGATCGGCAATTAGCATCAATCTCTCATAAGAACCATAGAAACGTCTTCAATCTTCGGTCTTCAAATGTTGATGACGAACTTCTAAACTTCACAAAAACTTGACAATTTTTAACTTTTCTACTCAAATTCCTTGTTGTTTGGATTTTTCTTTTTAAATTCTTCTTTACCATGGTGGTAGCAAAAATAAACTACAATATTTTTTGATTTTTAATTTTTAATTTTTTTTTTTTTTTTTTTTTTTTTTTTTTTTTTTTTTGAGATTACAATAAGTGAAAATAAAAATACAAATAATGAAACAACTAACTCCATGGACAAAGGACTTTATCACTCAATTTTTCCATAACTTGTATTGTCTTGATTTTATAAATTTTATTAATTCTCATCCTATTTTCTTTTCTTTGTTGCACATAAACCTTGGACTATCTCAACTTTTCTTTCAATATTCGATTCTGCTCCGGTTCTTTGTGATGATGTGTTTCTATGGGTCTTGCTGATTGAGAGAGAGAATGATGCTAACTACAAATCGGTATTTAGAAGGAGTTTTCATCTTTAGACGTCACCCTCATGATTGACAAAAACTAGCACTCAAGAGATCAAAAGTAGTGCTGAAATTGGTGCGAAGTTGGGTAGCTCACCATTCCTACCCGAATTTACGTACGGTGACACACACTCTAATGACTTTTCTAGAAAGTTGCAAAAATTTGAAGGTTGGTGCCTCACTTGATGTAAAATGGGTAGTCTCCACTATGGTTGATCACAATTCTACTACCGAATATCTAAACAAAGACCTAATTCGCCCTCGGTATGGTTAAATCCAACTTTAATGCTCTAATCAACTAAGGAACCCGATTGCGTTTTCCGGTACTTCTAACTTTTGTTATTTCGGTCAGATTCTCTATGTAAACATAGCTAGAAGCATGCTAGTGACTCTAAAATCTCTAAAAGTTGGAGAGTTTTTACAAAAAGAGTTTTGAATTTTTTTATTTTTTTTTTTTTTTTTTTTTTGAAAAATTAAAAGATAAAATAAAAGACTAAATGTAAAATTAAAAGATAAAATAAAAGACTAAAAACTCTAAATGCAAATGCACCCCAAACCTAAATCAAACATTGTCCTCAATGTGTCGACATATAAAAAAATTTAAACAAGTCACATACCGAGAGAACTATGCTGATAAGAGAAAAGGGAAGAGATTACCGGATGTCGGCAGGAGCGAGGTTGAGCTTCATTCGTCAAGGCTAGAATCCAATATTCTCAACGGAGATCATATCGGATTAGCATAATATATGTGCAAGAAGACTCAACCGATTCAAGAAAAGAAAAATTTAACAAGTCCTCTTGAATTATATACAAAAATTTACTAACAATCTAAAGAGTTGAGGGTCAACCCAAAAGATAATGTACAGAAACATGAAAATGGGCTTTGGTTTATGTGGGAATTTGGTTTGTTTGGGATTTGGTTTGTGTGGGAATTTGGTTTTGTTGGGAGCTTTGGTTTATGTGGGAATTTGGTTTGTTGCAAAGTGTGTAGCCCGAAGTGGATTGAGCCCGGTTGTGAGTTTGGTTTGGCAGCCCGAGGTTGGGTTGATTATATCACCACCAACAGATGTGGGCTCAGTTGTTTAGGGTTCAGCCCAGGTATGTGGGTTGATATGGGCTGAAAATTCAGAATGGTTGGCCCAGTAAGTGGGCTTCAGCTTATGCAGCCCAGCTGTGTGGTTTATGTGGGCTTGGTTGACTCACAGAGCCCAGGTTATGTGGGCTACACAGTGTGTGCACTGGCTAGGCTAGCCTCTGGTTGTGTTGCACAGAACAATGCAAACAAGCAAAACCACAAGGATGAACACCAATACAAAACTGAAATACACGAAGTCTTTGGTAAATCTTTGGCGATTCTTTGTTGAAGAGTTCACAGCACACCATAGTTTAAATTGGCAGAGTAACACTACTGTGCACAGCACAGGTCAGGTGAGCAAGTATACAGTTCAAGCAAAGTCACCACATAAGCACACATGTATGCATACAATTGCAAAAAGCAGATGGCTCAACAAGTTCAACAATTTTTGCAGTTTTTCACAGCACTGTTTGGCAAGAGTATAAGATAAGCAAGAACTGAATGTGTGCACAGATTACAGGGCAGCTTATAAGACAGGACTTATGCACAACACAACACTGGTCAGCAATTCGCAACACAGCCTCAGGGGGCTGGAGGGTTGCACATGTCACTAGCTCTCACAGATATATGCTCACACACTACGGGCGGATGGAGTTAGGCTCGGAGTTGTTGGAGTCAATCGGGATAGTTGATATCAACCACTTGATTGATTCGACCGACACGAGTATCAGAGCTCAAACTCACTTCGGAGGGCTGGAGTTGAGCTCAGGCCTTGTCAAAGCTCAGGCCTTGTCAAAGCTCAGGCCTCTCAGTGAAGAGATGGCTAATTCAGCCAATAACTAATGCACAGAACTCACAAGGCATATAGCTTACAAGCTCAACAAGGTTGCAAATAAGTAGCCACCTAGCTAGCCAATATGTTACCCAGGGGCAGATAGCTCACAAGCTCAGTTGGTTTGACAACAAGTTGGCTTAACAAGGTTTGCAGCTGAGGCTCAACAGCTTGTGGGTGGAGCTCGGGGAGATGGGCTATGCTCAGCCGAGGTTATCATGCATTGAAGCCAAGGTATGCAAAATAGGTTGTGACAGTTAAGCACAAAGGAGTCATGGGAGATGACAGCTCAATTCTCAATCTTAATAGGATAAGACTCATGACTCACAAGGTCACGGTGGTCATGCTCGGGTTGCATACATGGTATATTATCATCAATAGTTCAATCATTCAATGCTCCACAGACTCACAAAATACTGCATTTGGTGAGCTTACCTTAAGTTCTGTGTTTCCTTGCCTTTCTTAGGTTGGCTCGGGTGCTCACGAGCACAGCGAGTAGTACTGTTTACTCGGCAAATAAATATCAGTCCCGGAAGGTGCAAGTTATAGCGAGAGAAGATGCATATCACTAATGACTAGCTTTTCCTTGCAAGTTATAGCTCGGTGCAAGGTGTAAGCTTTTCCTTGACCGTGAGATGACCAGTGAGAGGAACTTGGGTGACACAGGGAACAAAAGTCACTAATGACACTAAGATGCAAGATGTATAGTTGCAACAGCTACAAAATGCAAGAAGAGAAGTATGGATTAACTATGCAATGGATTAAACAAACTAAGTTACACTAACACTAAGCTGCAGGTTATTCCAGATATGCAATGATGATAATACAGAGTTATACCAATGCTGATGATATGCTGATGATATGCTGAGATGATATGCTGAGATGATAGATGCAAAGTTATAATATTCAAAGAGTTAAAAGAAACAAAACAAAACATGTATATACAGGGATGATTGAAAAACAGTGAAGCGAGCCAATGAACACAGGGCACGCGCCAAGTCCCCGGCAACGGCGCCAAAAACTTGGTAGGCCTCGAAAGTGTATGTAAATTTGACCTACGTGTAATACCACAAGTGCACGGCGTCTATCGGAGACGCGGCAAGTACGGGTCGATCCCACAAGGACTTGTGGTGCTCAAGTGATCTAAGGCTTGGTTTACTGAATTTCTAATGAAGGTAACACACTTATAGTTTGTGCCGAAACGGCTGAGTTGAAGTGAAGTGACAGTGATCTTAAGATGCAACTAGATTGTAAGCACTAGGGTGTCGAATCCATCGCCTAATCTCAGCTAATTCAGTTCAAGTTCAATATTGTTCTCGTCCCTTGTAATGGATACCGGACAAAATGCAAGTCTGCCGTTATCCAGGGTTTCTATGGATGGTTTGTTATCAACCAAAGCAATTAGCTAATTCCTAGTATTAGTTGTCTTATCACAGTACAACTAATCACAAATCACTTTCATTACTTAGATGATCAAACTTATCCTAAGATGGATATCTAATCACAATTAGGGTATTTCTCCTAAGCACTAGTTGTCTTCTCAGGGTACAACTAGTCTGGGGATCAATAACAGACAATGAGGTGTGAATTGCAATACATTTACATAGTGATAACCTGACTACAGTGCATACATGGTATGCACTGTGAAAGTAAAATGCAAGGTATTCTGATTATATATCCTAAAGCATATAGCACAATCAAGAACAATTATCAAAATATAAACTACAATTATCAACAGATTATGGGTTTCATCTCAACCCTAGAAAATAATTTAGAACATGATTACAACAGAAAATAAACTACAAATTAACCTAATTGACTGCACTGGCTAATCCAGGCGTAACCCTAACAACACCCAACTCATTGTTATTTATACATGCAGCTGACAATTCTCCAAACCCTAATTTTCCCAAAAATCGAAATTTAAAATTAAAATAATTCAACATACCCTAACCCATACTCTGATTCTGCTCTCTCTTCTGTCTAATCGCCTCAGAGCTCTTCTTGCTTGATTGAGTGAAACCCTAGCTTTAGTTATCTCTAAATTAGCCTCTAGGGTTATGAGAGAGGCTAAGAGAGAGGTAACTAATAGCTAGAGAGGAGGGAAGGTGGTTGCGAGGCGAGGTTGGTGGCTGCGGTAGGTGTGGTAGGAGAGGTTGGTGGTGGAAGATGATGGTGGTTCTGCAGAGTTGGTCGGGGGGAGAGGAGATGGGTTTGCGAGCTCGCCGAGAGAAGAAAGAGAAGGATGGAGAGAAATGGTTTGGTTCGATTAGGGTATAGGGGTATGGGCATTTTTTGTGAGGCGGGTGCGGCTACGGACGATGAGACAGCCGAGCGAGCGTTGGATGAGGCGGCTACGATCTGAACGGCCGAGGGAGGTAAGCGGTTTTGGCGTGATCTAGTGTAGCGCGGGAGCAGTGATCTTCGATGCACGTGGAAGCAGCGACCGTTGGATGAGGGAGAAAGAAATCTCAACGTCTCAGAAGAGACGGGTTCGGATCCGGGTCACGGGTCGGGTCTAGCTCAAGCCCATGTCTTGTAGATGAGTTGCTACTTGTTGGGTTGCAACTGTTGCGCGCGCGGGCTTCGGCTTTCTGCTCCTTGGGCACTTGACTCCAATTCTTCGCTCTTTTGGCTCCTCAGATTCTCCAAGCTTTATTTATTACCTAAAAACACAAAATTAATTAATATAAATATTTATTCTTGAAAACAAGGAAAACACAGAATCTGGGATAATATCTGATTTCTAAGCGCAAAAGATGAGTAAAATGCCAATAAAAAGGTGTATAAATATGCACTATTTGGCACTCATCATAATACTATAGAAATGATAAGACAAAATCAACG
The DNA here is from genome assembly GCA_023531295.1 of Papaver armeniacum. NCBI lineage: Eukaryota > Viridiplantae > Streptophyta > Magnoliopsida > Ranunculales > Papaveraceae > Papaver > Papaver armeniacum. The sequence goes on from JAJJWW010005298.1 coordinate 535,238, forward strand.
GGTCATTACATGAAAGTGTAAAGACGTCCTGCGATTTTGTCGCAAAAATGAGAGGTGACAAAATAAGACCTTTAACTAGGAAGGCAAAATAAGACCACAAAATAGAAATGATAAGGCAAGATCAATGGGTCATTACATGAAAATGTAAGGACGTCCTGCGATCTTGTCGCAATGATAAAGTTCAGCAGAAAATATCTGCGAATACAAATAACAGAGGCAAGTATGGGAATGAACAAGAACATGTTATTTGTCTTCATATGACAGATTTACGCATATATTGATTAACCATATTGCAAAAAAAAGAATTACCCTTTATGTGCAGGAAGAAACAAGAAAAATAGAAATTGTATTCAAAGACTCAAGAAATTCGCAGCAAAAGAATAAATCCAAAGATAGGAGATTGAAAAAATGACTGTACAAATATTACAAAGGGAGAAAAAGGAAAATAAAATTATTTCTCATTTGATTTTTCCTCTTCTTTATCTTCATCAGATCCTTCAACTTCTTCATCTTCATCAATTCCTCTTCTTCTTCACCAAGATCGCTATCGAAATATCCAGAGAAGGCATATTTTGGGGGACTTCATCAAGAAGGCAAGGGTACTTAGACTGAGGGATGCTATTGTCATCGCAGATCATCTCAATAGTTTGATTGCGAAAAAGAATAGCATCATTCTTAAAATTCGCGATAGTGATCTTTAGTTGGTTCTTCAGCCTAGAATATTTATCATCCCGAGAAGAAAGATTTTTGGCAAGTTGCTCTTTCTCAGATTCAAGTTCTTCAATTCTTTTTCGGAACCTTGCTTCATCTTCTGTGAACATATAACATTGAATTAGCAACTTGATGATAATTTTATGCAAACAATTAAATAAAGAAGAATAATTAACAACCTTCTCTGTCAGAAATCATATCTCTAACCAAGGCCGTATGCTCAGCTTTAAGACTAATGTTAACACCTAAATTATTTCTGGCATCATCTAGAACCTTCGCAGCCCAAGCAAATTCATCATCTTTGTTTATGAGAAGAAGGGAACGAATTTGATTCTCTCTTTCGCTAAAAATAGCATTTTGACGGATGGATTCATCCCGTTCAATTTGGACTTCAAGAAGAGTCTTTTGGAATTTCGCTAATGCTTGAGCACCTTGACTAGCAATGCGATCTTTATCATCTATGAGATCACTAATTTTCTTCCTTAAAATATTAATTTTCTCTTTAGAACTAAGATACAGACGTTTAAGTTGGTTGGCTAAGCTTAAGCTAGATCTATGATCAAGTTCTAAGAGGCGAAATCTGGATTGAAGTTCATTAAGAGGAAGAGATTTAATCTTGTTATTTGAAAAACTATCCAAAGAATCGTTGAGATGAGCAAGAAGAGCATCATCATCCATAGGTTCAGGAAATGAATGAAGAAGAATGGCTTCATCAGAAAGGTTATAAACGTATGCGAAAATGATAAGTCAGATGGGGGAAGATAACAAGAGAACAAAACAAAGGAAAAGGGAAAAGTTTCATACCATAAAGTTGTTGGTTGGAGCTCTGAAGGCTAGAAATCTTATTCTTCTGAGTGGCAGAGCTAGCTTCTAATTGCTTGTTCTTCTCGCGAAGAATGACAACTTCAGTTTCCAATTCTTCATTTCTCTTGCGAAGAGCAGTAGCTTCAACTCCCAATTCTTCATTTTTCTTGCGAAACTGAAGATTCTTCTTTTCGAGAATACTGCGCCTCTTTTCAAGATCTGAGGCAACAGCAAAGGAAGCTCTCCCGGACTACAAAAGAAAACAAAGAAATTAAAAAGATATAATTAAAAATCAAAACTATGAAAAAATAAGAGAATGAAAACATACCAAGACACTAAGTGAATTTAAGAAGCTTGGGGTCACTGATCTGGAGACCCCATGAAGAGAACTATCACTCTCAAGTAAAGGTGAATCGAAAATACTCGCGAAAGCCTTGCATGTACTAGAAAGGCGATCGTCACCCATTCCTTGCATAGAATCAGAAAAGATGCTAGACAGCTGTGCCATAGAAGATTCAACTGGAGAATTTGAAGAAGGGATATCCACATCATCATTTTCCTTATCACCAGAACTCTCACTTGACTGGGGATTCGAAGGAGAGGGGATGTGAAGTTTTCGCTTCTTCAGAGGTGGAGCAACAGACTTCTCCTTGCGAAGAGGATTTTTACCTCTACCTTTGGCCTTCGTAGCCTCAGGGTTTTCTTCTTCTCCAACAGCTACAACACCAACCTTCGCACACAAATGAAGATAAGAAACAGAGGCAACAATATTGTTAAAAATATATAAAGTGTTTCTTACTTCATCCATGACGGAGCGAAGAGACTAAAGTGCTAAGCTTCCGGTCCGATTGTAGCTCAATCTTAACTTTTCAATCTAAAAATTTTCACGAGAATCAAAGGATAAGGGAATAAGCAACCAATGATTACGAAGTACGCGAAGTTGGAAGACATACCTCTTTATTATTCTCGGGCCAATTGAATACCCAAGGTCGATAAGTAGCGAAATTCGCAGGAAGTACATTCGAGCCTGCGATATAAGGACCCTTAATCACCAATGGAAAAACACACCATTTATCGTCTTTAGAGTGACGCGGGACGTTGTTTTTACCAGAATGCCAGTCAATGTCTTGCATAAGGAGCTTATCGCCAGCAACATCATCCTTTCTTTTCAGACGGACACCCAAGCGAGTATTATCCTTCCTCATAGGAATGAATTCATAATTATCGTAGAAACTCTCAACTGTGTATCTTTCAGCGAGTATTGCCAATTCCTTAAATTTTGGGTCCCTAACTTCTGTTGGGTAAAGAGACCCATTACCAGCGCCACGATTGGCGAACTCAAGTATTAAGCGAATGTAATCCCCTCTTAGTTGATAGACAGCTCGCGAGAAGTTCGCATGAGAAAGAATTCCATAGAATAACGGAAGGTTAGGGTTATAAAGAGGAATGGGAAGGCCGGCGAGAATTTGACCAAGCGAAATTATGATTTCATGATCATCACAATGATGATCGAGTGAATAACAGTAGAAAGAATGGATTTAGATTCGACCGGGGAATGGTGGTTAAAGTAAAACCTTTTCCTTGAAGATCTTTTGAATTTCTTCAAAAGAAGCTTCGTATTTGCGACGGTTGGAGCCATTTTCGGTATGGGAATGAATGAAGAACTGAAGATCAAAAAGAAAGAAGAAGAAGAAGAAGATTTTAAGAGTAGCAGAAACGGAAATTACGGAGGAGAATTGAAGAAAAATTGCAGAGAGAAAGTAAAAAAGAAGAAGAGGAGGGTGAGAAAACTATATATAGAGAAGAATTCTCGAGAAGATAAACGCATTTAATGCGATAAGGGACGTGAACGGTTGAGAAATAACGGTTGAAAGAGACGTGTCAAGAAATGGGTGGAAGAAAAGATACGTGTAATAAATTCTGCGTAATAGTACGGAATCATACAAATACAGAAAAATATGAAGAAATGAACAACTGCGGCATTTTGAAAATACTAGTTCTCATGACGTTCTCTTCTTCGCAGAGAAGACATGAGAAGAGGCAAGATGTAGGATCAGAATATCGCAACACCAAGATTCTCGCGAAATCCATAAACGACACACTGCGAAGATATCGCGATTTGGAAGTAAAAACGACGTAACGGATGACGACAGCCAAAACACGAGAAAGATGTGAAGATGTATGTAGCGAGATCGAGCAGTGTCGCGAGATTTGACATTTGTACATTTGCGATACTTCGCAAGTCATACCCGAAAATAAAGGACAGACTTAGTTGTCATCCACATGTAATGTCCTATATAAAGAGCCGAATAGGCTTAAGGAGAGAGAGAGCTTTTCGAGTGTTGAGCAAGTCATTAAGAGAGAGAAAATTTAGAGTGGTTGTAATTCTTTAGTTTATCTCCTTTTCATCTTGTAATATTTCTGGAGTTTGATCAATAAAAATTATAATTGTTTATCTTAAAATGATTTGATTGTGTGGATTCTTGTAAGGGGTGTAGTGTGGGATTTCCTGCAACTACATGAACTTCTCTTGGAAATGCGGTATGCCCAAAGTGAGAGGGGTAGCTGTTCATGCCAGCTCCTATGATGATCATGTACAGTGCGGCTTAATATCCTTAGCAATGTTTTGTTGGTCGCTTCTGCCTGTCCATTCCCCTGAGGGTAGTAGACAGTCGAAGTATGGAACTTAATTCCATATTGATCCAACAATTCTTTGAAAGTTTGATTAACAAAAGAGGTATTGTTATCCGAGCGGATAATCATAGGTGCGCCGAATCGACATATGATATTATCTTTGATAAATGCAACGATCGTGGCACCTGAATAATCTCGGGGCTGAATGGCTTCAACCCATTTGGAGGAATATTCAGTCGCAGTGATGATATACTTATGTCGTCCGGATGAAGTTGGACTTATTTGTCCGATAATATCAAGTTGGACTTATTTGTCCGATAATATCAAACCCCCAGCTATGAAAAGGCCAAGGGGTGACAACACTGTGTAGCAGAGTGTGTGGGCGCAGATTAGTGACCTTGGCTTTGACATTGCTGGTACTTCTTTACGTGTTCGGCTGTATCAAATTCCATCGTAGGCCTGTAAAACCCTCCTTCATACAATTGTAGGAAAAGCTTTCCCATACCTTGGTGCTCGACATTATGAGTTATAGCCATAACTATCTCCGCTTCTTCTTGTGATAAGCAGCGTAGTATCTTATCCCCAAAACTCTTTCTATAGAGGATGCCTTCACTCAAAAAGAAGCGCCCGGCTTTCCTTTGAATTTTTGCGCATCTTGTCTATTTAGTGGCAAGCGTTCATGCTGAAGGAAATCTGTGTAAGGTTGCCTCCAGTCCTCTACTTCCGCACTACATACCTCTGTTTGTTGTGGGGGCTCTTGATAATCTTCACATTTATCCTGGATTACTGCCGCTTTAACTGCCATGTTTGGCCAGTATACACCCATCCTCTGCAATCAGCGGTATAATGGGATTCCCCCTGTCTGTTCGCATGATTCTTCATGAACGCGATTCAATATCTCTTGCGCTTCTACCTTTCCCACACACCGTGATAAAGCACCTCCGGATGTTCGAAAGTATAGCGCTCCTCGGACTATGACAAATTGTTTTAGTACTTTAACGGGCAACAACTGATCATCCGTTTCCCTGGTTAAATCTTCGATATATGTCGTTCTCCAATCATCTTTCAGTTCGAACGATGTGTCCTCTTTCCATGTGCTCGGTAATTCCCTTGTTTTCACCACTACGGTTCCCTCGTCGGCTTCATTCAATTGTAGCTTTGCTGCTAAAGTAGCTAACGCATCAGCGTGTTTGTTAGTGGATCTCCCAGTATGTTCAATAACGGTGCTTCATATTTTTGCTATCAATTCTTGGGCTTCCGCTCGGTAAGGGTCTAAGTGCGCCTCTTTTACTTGGAAGTCGCCTGATACTTGGTTTGTGACTAGCTTCGAGTCTCCTTTGATGTCTATTGCTCCTAAATTGAGATCTTCAGCCATTCGTAATCCGAGGATCAATGCTTCATATTCTGCCACATTATTGCTACATTCAAAATCAAGCTTGAAAGCAAATGATAACAATTCTCTTTTGGGTGTCTCAAATACTATCCCCGCTCCTCCGTAAGAGCCATATGATGATCCATCAAAAAACATTGTCTAACGTTCTTCTTCCTCGACTTCTGCAACTTCTCCAGGTATTTCATCACTTATTTATGTCATATCCATACCTGGGAATGCGGCCAATAAATATGCAAATGCTTGCCCACGTACTCCTTTAGACCGCTGATACTTTAGCTCGAATTCAGATAATTATAGCAACCAGCGGGCTGTCCTTCCGGATAACATTGGTTTTGTTGCCAGATAAGCGATCGAATTAGCGGTTGCTACCACTATGGTTTCATGAGCGAGCAGATAAGATCGTAATTTTTGTGTGGCATATATGAGCGCTAAGCATGCTTGCTCTGCTTTCGAATATCTAAACTCCGCATCTCTAAACCCTTTGCTGATATAGTGGATCAGACATAGCTGACCATTGCCAAGGCCTTGAGCCGATATTGCTCCAATCGCCATGTTGGTGAATGTTGTGTATAGATAAAGGGTTTCACCTTTGACAGGAGGTCGTAGAACTTGTGCACTGATTAGATATTCTTTGAGCTTCTGAAAGGCTCGCTCTTGATCATCTCCCCATTAAAATTGCTTGTTCTTCTTTAATAACGGTGTGAATGCGGACATTAGTTGTGCCAGTCCAGGGATAAATCTCCGGATGTAAGACACTCTACCTATAAAAGTTTGAAGCTCTTTCACATTTGCGGGTGACCTCATAGTGGTTATTGCCCCAACCTTATCCGGATCGATCTGTATTCCTTTGTTCGTAACAACAAACCCTAAGAATTTTCCAGAAGTGACTCCAAAAGCGCATTTGAGAGGATTCATCTTTAAGTGGTACTTTCTACATCTATTGAAAACACGCCTTAAGTGGTCCAGGTGATCTTCTCGTGCTCGGGATTTTACCACAACATCATTTATGTAGACTTCCATAATTTGATGCATCATGTCGTGGAAGATGGCCACCATTGCCCGTTGATAGGTCGCACCCGCGTTCTTTAACCCAAATGGCATCACATCATAATAGAAATTACCATACGGGGTCTGGAAAGCTGTTATGCGCATCTTCTGCAGACATCTTGACTTGATTTGTATCCGCTAAACGCATCCATGAAAGAAAACATACCATATCCACACGTGTTATTCACCATTATGTCTATGTTTGGCACTGGGAAGTCGTCTTTAGGGCATGCTCGATTCAGATCTCGATAGTCGACAAGGCATCCGACATTTTCATTCTTATTTGCTACTGGTACGATATTAGCCAGCCACACGGGGTGTTGGATCGGCTTAATGAATTTGGATTTCAACAACTTCTCCACCTCTTCCTTGATTGCCAAATCTATTTTCTCCGGAAAATTACGACTTCGCTGCTTGACTGGCTTGTACTCGGGTGATACGTTGAGGTTGTGCGCGATCAAACTACTATCGAGACTCGGCATTTCATCATACGTAAATGCAAACATATCTCGGTATTCGCGAAGTAGCTTAATCATCCGCAACTTCTCTTCCCCTTCTAGATGTTTACTAATGCGTACACAACGGGGTTCGCCCTCCGAGCCAAGGTTCACCTCTTCTAACCCATCGAGGGTCGGATCGATTTTCTCATTTTCTTCAGGCAAGTTTTCTATTATTTTCTCTTCCGAGATAAGAGATTCTACCTCTTCATGTGAATCCTCAATCACTGGGGTTGCCTCCATCATTTCTTCATCCGCCGATGACATAGCACAATCATGTTGACAGTTGGAGGCTTCCCCGGATAATTTCTATAAGCGATAGACATGTCCGTTCTCTGGCCGCGAGAAGCGCTTGAACTGGATATTCTTTGTCTCGGCCACAACTCTCTTATTTCCTATGACAGATCCCATCCGTGATGGACTAAAGACTGACTTAGCCTTTCCTTTTGCTTTCTCTTCAAGTTGGAATTCTCCCTGATCATTGATGGGTGTTATATGCTTTGGATGTTCTCCCTGATCTGTGACAGGCTGCGTGTAGAAAACTTCATCCGCCATGTAAGCTTCTTTCGGTCCGAATGGGTTGCTCGTGGATGGGATCCGGAATTGCTTTCCTCCAATATTAGTTTTAACACATTGGTGATACGTCGACGCTACTACCTTGTGATTTAAGATCCATCCTCGCCCTAGTAGGACATGGAAGGTAGTGTCGTCCTCAAGCACATAGAAGGGAGTGAGTGCTCTAATGTGCCCGATTTTCATCATCAAATGCACTATCCCAATCGCCGTGTGAGTCTGTCCTCCAAATCCTCTTACAGTCGTTGCGCGCATCTTAATTGTTGTCTTTGACACTCCTAAGGACTCCAATGTGTGTAGTGAAATTAAGTTGAGGGAAGCTCCGCCATCTATAAAAGCTCGCTTGAGAGGTTGTTTGTTAATAAGAGCTGTCAGATATAGGGGACGAAGGTGCTCTCCCGAATAACATATATCTTCATCTGTAAAGGTGATAGCTTCTCTGGGTATTGGATTGTACGCTTTTCCGGATGCAATTTCTGTGATAGCTTTGGATGCTTCGCAGATTTGGTTCTCACTGAAACCAAGGGAATCAAAGAACTGCTGAGCTAAAACGGTTTGAGCGAATTTGCTAGCAATTCCATTAGTGTTCGAAAATATGGTTGTCTCAAAAGATTCGCACGCTTCTTCTTGTTCCACATCCTCCCAAGGCCTCCAAGCTTCTCTCTCCGTAGGCTCATGTGAGATCATCATAACCTGATGCTGAGGAAGCGGGTCGCTCTTGATGCTTTGCTCCCCTATCTCTAACTCGCATCTAGCTCGTTTTCTTTGCACAATGTAACGTAAGGAGAAACACTCCACAGTCGGATGATGAACTCTCATGTGATAATGACAATATCGCTCGTGCGTCTTATCTGCCGCGGTAGGCTCTGCGGACACGGGTGGTAGTGTTTCCTCTTTATTTGCCACCCATTGCTCCAGAAGTCATATTATCTGTTCTCTACTGCACGACAACGGTGGTGGCGGATTGGATTTTCCTCCATCCGTTCTTCCTCCTCTTCTGCCAGACTGTCCTCCACGGTAAGAGCCAAAAGCAACCCCTCCTTTCCCTCTATCACTTCCTTGATCGTTAAAAGCTGGTGAGGATGCTGCATTAACAAAGTGTAATTGCCAAGTATGTCCTCTCACTCTAGAGTTCATAACGTCCGCACAATCTGATATCCGGGCTGCAGCCTCCTCGACCTCTAAAAAGGTTTGGAATTTGAAGTTCGTTAAGTTTAACCGAAAAATGGCATCCATTCCTCGGATGAAGATCTCCAATAATCGCTCTTCTGGGATGTCCTCATGACATTCTAGCGTGAAATCTCGGAAGAGAGTGATATACTTTCCGATCTCTTCTCCTACCCTTTGGGTGCATTTTCCCAAATCTATTGTTGTGACCCTTCTTTGTGCAGAATAGAACTTCTTCAAAAAGAGTTGTACCATGGCGGACCATGAGCTAATGCTACCGGGTTTCAAGTTATCGTACCAAGTAAAAGCATTATCCGTGAGTGATTTTGGGAATTCTCTCATACAAAGGCTTTCATCCTGAGCATATGCATTCATTGCTAATATAAAGCGACTAACATGCTCTCGCGCATTTCCTTTTCCTCCATATGTTTTAAACTTTGGTGATGTGTAATCATCAGGGTATAGGTAATCGACAACTTGTATAGAGTATGGTGGTTCCAGGGAATCATAAGCATCGTGCTTTGTCACTCGGTAGTTAGCTTCTAAGTATTTTGCAATCGCATCTTCTGTCATACCCTGAATGGTACCTCTCGTGCTGACTATTTTAGTAGTTGTCGTGTTCTGTTCTCTTGCTCGCTTAAGACGTCCCCGTAACTCCTGTTGCTTCTTAATGGATGTGTCTAGCTCCTCTTGTATTTCAAACATCTCTTGCCCGCTTGTCTCAACTGTAGATTTATCTTTGAGTATTTCTCCTTTCTTTTGGGACGCTCTTGCACCTTGTACGATAGGTGTAGTGAATACCGCTCGGAAACGTATCTCTTCATCACTTTCTCCTTGCACGTCTTCTACAAAGACGTGGTCCGGGTTAGGAAGTGCTCCGCCCGCTGGTACTTCCTGGCTCGCACTTGGGAGTATCATGCTGGAAAAGAGGCTAAGAACCTCCCATTGTGGTCGCAATGTTGATGGGTAAAACGTGGGAAGGAGGAACTAGCCCTAATCACAGAAAGTACTCCCAAGGAGAAGAGGAGTTTATGGGAAGTAATAGAGAATTAATGATATCTCAAGAAGTGTGCCCTGTTTCCCTTTTATAGTGACCATCTTATGGATAAATGCCCATAAGATTAACATATTACTAAACTACCATTTCCCTTTCCTTAAGTTAATACTAAAACCCTAAAAGGCTTTCTTCTTAGACCAAAGCCCAACCAACCTTAATGTAGTCTTGGATGGACTAGAACTATCCCATCTTAGTAGGTTAGGCCTAGTCCCCTAGTTCCTCCTTCCTAAGAGGAACCCTTTATAGGCTAAGGGGCCATCTATTTTAGGATTGGTTATTTTCATGTATCAACACTAACCTTATCCCTATCATCAGCAACATTATGGGAGTTCAAGTTCTACAATTGGATGATAAATATCTAGGTTCTCCTCTATTTACTCACAGAAGCAAAATCAAGTCCTTCAAACCAGGGTTGGATAAGCTAAAACTGAGATTATTAAGTTGGAAAAATGTGCCACTAAACCATACTGACAGGGAAGTTCTAATCAAAAATGTTACTTCAACAACTAGCATCTACCAGATGAATTGCTTCAGAATCCCTAAAAAAACATGTCAGGATTTAAATAAGCTTCAAAGAGACTTCTTCTGGGGCAAAAACCTGGAAAATCCAAAAGGCTACTATCCAAAGGCTTGGACTTCTTTATGCAAACCAAAGGAAATTGGTGGATTAGGTTTCATGAACATGAAACTATTCAACAGCTCTATGATCACAAAAATTGGATGGAGACTTGAACAAGATAAAGACTCACTCTGGTATCAACTAATGGATGCCAAGTATCTTCTGGGAAGAAATGTTCTAAACATGGATACAAAAGCAAAAACTGGGGACTCCTGGATCTGGAAAGGAATTCTTGAAGGTATACATAACATACAACAACATTGTGACTGGAAGATTGGCAATGGAATGAGAATCAAAATTTTGGAGGACTACTGGATACCAAACTCTACAGCTAAGCTCATCAAACCCACTCACTGTCCACAACAAATAGAATTGCTGACACATCTCATGCACCCAAATGGGAATTGGAACTCTCAACTCATCCATCATATATTCAATCAAAATATTGCTCAAGCCATTCTGGCTCTGAATAATCCAGGGGAAGAAGACACAATCCAATGAAACTTGAATGAAAATGGCAAGTTCTCGGTCAAAGCCTTATACAAGGAAAAGATAGAATATTTGTACAGAAATGATACCCTAACAAGAAATTGGGAGGCTATCTGGAGTTTGAACACTGCTCCAGCTATCAAGATCTTTATCTGGAAATGTTCTCATGAAATCCTACCCACCAATGTAAAGACTGCAAGCATTCTGCATTACCTTTATCTTATCTGTCAAGTATGTAGTAGTGGGGAGAAAACTATGACACACATCTCTTCCTAAATTGCCATGCGGCAACTGAAGTTTGGAATTAAATTATTGGAACTTCTCATGGCAAGTTTGATAACACCACAAACTTTATGGATTGGTTTAACTCCTTGTTTGCACCTGGAGCTACACCTGGAAAAACTATCATATATGCTACTACTTGTTGGCATATTTGGAAGGCTAGATGTGATCTTGTGTTTAATCACTCAAAACCTAATGCCAAACACACTTCTTAGTGTATCCAGCAACACTTATGTGATTATAACAGAGTGCACAACTTACTAGCTCATGCATTGAATGATATTTCCCACAATATTGGAGACTCTGACACTGAGGCAGATACCATAATTCCTTATGATCTAAACCACAATACTCCACAGGAATTTGGCTTCATTATCAGGATATGTACTATACAGGATCCCGAAAACCTCAAATATTTCTCTGCACTAACTATTTTGGATGCTGCAGGAAACAACATTGATAGCAGAGGATACTCAGGCCACTTTGGAGAATGGAGGGCAACAAGAGGTGCAGATCTAGCTTTCAGCTGGGCCAAGGAAAAGCAACACATGAACATTGAAGTACATGCTGAATCAAAGGAAATTCTGTTAAGGTTCCATTATCTATACCATCAGGCAATCAAAGGAAGATTCAACCTCAGTCATTATGATCTCTCAAGAAGCAATGCTGAAGACAATAGCTCCAGAATCAATCCTATCTCTTTTGTGTTAACTAGTCTTAAAATTATCCATAGACTTCAAAATTTGGATACGCTTAATATAGCTATCTTATGTAAGAACAATGAAAGCAGGCTTAGCACAAGCAGTGCTAACACTCTGTATGGTCCTTAATACTTTTTCTAAGGCTTTTTCTATAAAAAAAAAAAAAGTATTCGATCATTTAATCAAAGAATAGCGAAAGGAGGCCGGGGAGTCGTATTTAACTTATCAAGACAGCGCTATTTATAATTGTCAAAGATGAACATGGAGAATCGGGGAAATGTTGATACCTTTCTAGCATCAAGTTGTTGTTGGGGTGGGTGCTTATGCTCCAAGTAGCGCATTAAGTCACCCAGAACAACATGCATTTTTTCCTCACCATGCACTAGTTAGGTAATGGGGCATTAAATGACTCACTAGCAAACTTTTTCTTCCAATTTGATTCCCCGTTCTTGAAAGATGCAGTATACCACACAAAATAATTAGGATACGTAAAAAAGAAGAAGATAGAAATCAAGAGAGAAACAGCTACTACTCATGATTCTGACTTTGAGTGGAGTTCTCTGTACCCCTATAATATTTTACTCCCTGTAATAATTTCCCAGGGAAAAACAAAGTAAAGGTTCAAACTTTATTAAAAAAGAAAGAAAGAAAAGCCACTATCTTTTACGAGTAAAGTTATTCCTCCTCACAAGAGAACATGAACAAGGGACCAAGACAACTGCTCCTTTTCATTTTCATTCCTACTTTTGAGAAGAGCACATATGCTCTCAACTTGTTTGCCATGGTCAATGTGTATGCATACGTTTTCGTTGTTTGAGTAACTTGGGTTTCTAGAGAGGGAATGAGAATGAACGAAGACGAATAGGGAGACATAGTTGCTGAAATGGATTACACTCAGTGGAGCGGAGAACCATTTATTAAAAAAGAAAAGGAATCTATTAAGATTACAAGCATTCTTTTGGTGGGTGAACAGGGGTTCCCTTTTCTGGCCTCAAGTTTTTGCCAGACTTTATGTGGTAAGTCAACACAAAAAGGTACTTTTTTAAGGGTATCTCGACTTTATTTAGTGACCCAAGCTTAGCTAATTGGTTCCGTCTTTGCTTACTGGATAATAATAACAGATACTTGGTTCTAACTAGTATTTCATAGTTCCATCCTATCAGGCTGATTGTATCTGTGTGTGTGGCATCTGGCTTTTTAGCTTTAGCTGAAATTCTCCAACATTTTCTTAATTGGCATCTAAGAAGGAATATGGTTTGCTTACGGGGAAAAGTTCACGAAATGAGCACGCTCTTGATTTTCCTGCCGGAACTTTTTAGGGGATTCTACACGGTACATAATACATGTCTACTCCACCGGATTAAAACATTCATGATTAGAATTGGTACCGATAAGATGGCCATGGCCTTTTGGTTCAATCTATGTGCATAGATAATGGAAGTAGAGAATACAAATTGGGGCACCTAAATTTATTTATTGGTTTGTGCACATTGTACTTATTTTGTTTATCCATAAGACTAGCTTTATGAAGATTTATAGTATAAAGATTATGTACATGAGATTTAAAGGGAGACGATTAAAGAAAGAGTTCATGCAAAACAGATGAGCAGTTCTTTATTAAAGATTCATTGCTGTTTTTGAAATATATGCTTTTGAGGATATATGACATGCTCCTAATTATTCTCCTTGAAAAAGGTTATCGAATATGTTTAAAGCAGCTTTTGATTTTTGGTTTTCATGATAAAACAAGAGAATGTTCGTGATCGGCTGTAAGGTGCATTTTGGGTAACCAGTTTGTTTGTATGGTAACCCTGTTAAGATAAACCAAACTATGGGTAATCGGTTTGTTTGTATGGGTAACCCCGTTAAAATAAACCAAGTAACTTGCAAATTTAGTGCACGCAAGGTATAACGAAATGAAATATTTGTAATTTCTAAAGAGTGGTTTCACTTTTTTATTCACATAAGAAAATTCGGGATTCTTTAATGACAGTGATTTGATCTGAATTGTAAATAAATAATGATGGAAAATTTAAACGCCTGGCAAAGTTAAGAAACTACAAAGATAACAACCCAGGCTAGACATAGGCCTCGAGCATCAATAAGTCGGGTTTTGTTGAGAAGTAAACTAGGCTGCAGGGCGTGAAAACAATTTATAAGTTGCCGCATGAAACTTAAAACCATGCAAAATGAATTGCATGCCTTCACTGTGTCGTCGTCACACAAGTAGGTAAGATAGAAAACTTTTGATGAGTAAAACTGAAGCACGAAATTGGACCCACCACCAGAAACAGGAACAAGGAAGATCTAGTGCACGTGTGGATTAATAGGTCATCATCATCCATGTTTGAAATCATACACTAGAACTTGATTGTACTCGATACAATATATTACCATCATAGATGTTTGACTAGTTGTAGTAACTCACGAAATCTACATCATGATAGCTAATAGTCCACCGTTGGATTGAAGCAACATCAAGAAATCTACATCATGATCCATAATTTATTGGCTCCACCACAAATATATAAATTTAGTTAACTAAGGGAAAACACTACTATACTCATCATGAACACGTCACATGTGTATATACATATCATTATCTATCATTATTCAACATAAGCTTTTTTCCAACATATAATGAGAGCTTTTTGAAAGTGGAAGAGTGGGATTTTTAGGGCTTTGCTCCCATGCATCATCATAATCATCTCTATCTGTATACACAAATACAAAAAAAAGGGTAGTATTTTTGGGTGAACTTTGCTTTTACTTGACCCAAAAAGCTTTGACAACTAAAAAGCTTTGACTCGATAAACTAAGTGGGGAGATTTGTTAATCAGTCCAATATTTATTTGCTAATCACGCTAATTAGTTTTTTATATGTAACATTTAGTCCTTCGATTGTTTATTTTCAAAAACTTCCTTCCTTTTTTTGGTGAACTTACAGACGATATATCTGACTGAGTATAACGGTCGGGTTGGTCGACCTACGTAAATCTCTAGAAGTACCGAGGGATGGCAATGGGGCGGGGACCTTGAATCCCATCCCCTATCCCGTTCAAAAAATCAGAACCCATCCCCTACCCGTTCCCCATAAGAATGGGGCGGGGACGGGTATGGGGAATCCCCGTAGGGGATAGGTTTCCCAAGAGTTATCATAACATTACAATAAATATTTAAAATTTTGTAAATAATAATAATTTAAAAATAATTATAATGGTTCAAAGAATGATACTACCTTAATCAGTGCATTTTAAAATTTTAAGTTTATACCAACCAACTAAAACTGAAAAATAAAGGAAACAATTGATCCACAATTAAGCATTTTGGTTCATTTTACTTCTTAGTTCCTCATTATTAATCATCTTCCTCCATGTTAATCATCTCATCATGATCTTATTCGTTATCTTCCAAAAAAGCTCCTCAATTAGATATAATAGGTTATGATATGGGGCGGGTATGGGGTGGGGACTTTGAATCCCATCCCCACCACATCCCCACATCACTACTTTCGGGAATTCCCCGTACCCCGCCTCGTTCCCCATTTACACGGGTAAAACCCTAACCCATAGGATCGGATCTCCACGGGGATGGATTTGGGTAGGGCAAATTGTCATGGTTCTTTGACCATCCAACAGTCAAATGCTCATTTCTTGTTTGCCCAATATTGCTTCCCGCCATTTGACTTTTGATTCTACGAATTTATTTATTTTTAGATTTTTGATTCCATTGAAATTTTTACGAGGATAGGTAAAACCACAACCAGGACTACTTTAACATTTTGGTCGACAGTAATTCTTTTGCTACGAAATACCAATCAATTAAACCATAAACAATTTCAGATCTTTACTCTCGGTAATTCTAACATCAGTCATTATCTAATAAAATTGAACAGATTGCATGTCTCTAGATTTTGCACTGTGTTTGGTACCCCATTAGCAGCTTTCTAACTCGTCTCCCTCCCGTTAAGCTTCTTGATATTAAATCTCTTGACACGCTTTTTTTTTTTTTTTTTTTTTTTTTAAAAACTAAAAAAATTGGTTATAACATAAAAAAACTAAAGAAACTTGCACGGTTATACTATAACGTTATGGACTAAAATTTAGTCAAACGTAAATTTTAAGTTGCGTCTAAAAACTAAAAGAAATTGGTTATATTCGGGGTTGCACGCTAACGTTATGGACTAAAATTTAGTCAAACGTACGCCTCAATTCAAACGTAATATAAAGTTACGCCCCAATTCAAAAGCAACCCCAATCCAATCCGCAGACTTAAAATTAAAACTACGCCCCAGTTCAAACGTAACTTAAATCTACGCCCCAGTTCAAACGTAACTTAAAGTTGCGCCCCAATTCAAACTTTTAAATTACGCCATAATTCAAACGTAATTTCAAGTTACGCCCCAATTCAAACGTAACCTCAAGTTGCACCCCAGCTCAAACGTAATTTTAATTTCCGCCCGGTACAAGACGTACTTTGAAGTTGCAAATATAGTTTTGGTCCGGACTATAAACCAAATATAATTTGATATTTGGTTTTAGTCCGCCATTTTACTCTTTACTCCATTCCACTGCGATTGGTTTTTGGACCAAATTTATAATTTTGGTCGCTCATTGTGGATGCTCTTAGGAGCTAATCCAGTTATTTAGCCGGGGTTAAAAAGAAAGTTAAGCGGGATGGTGCACAAGTTCATGCGATGGCTGCACAAGTCAAGTCAATTTAGTCAGCCCATTCATCCTAGTATTGGTTCTGAAAATGTCGATAAATCTGATGGTTCAAAATCCTTTTAGCAAAATTTGTCCTCCGATAAATGGTCCAGGAAGAGCAATTGGGATTTTAGTGCTTAGTGGGAGCCATGAACTGTGTAAATGAATCCGTGCCAATTGGATTCAAGTAACTTTGGTGCCTTTTATATTATATTACTCCCTCCGTCCCATTATTAGATGACCTAGTTGAAGTTTGCACAATCTTAAGGCAAGGAATGGGAAGGAGTATTTTTAAGTATCTTTTACAATTATACCCTTATGGATAGTAATTTGTAAAATTTAGAAATGATTTATCTCTCAAACTATACCATGGATTTTCGTAAACTTTGTATCGTTAGAAAGCATTTTAAAACACCTACGTAACGAGTATAAACATGGATATCAAATTATATACATTTCTTATACTAACGATAATTAATCAAAAGGATAATTTTAGAAATTGTCCCTTGTTTAATGAAATAAGTCAATTAATGGTGGGACAAAATTTTAAACTAAGTAGGTCATCTAATAGTGGGACGGAGGGAGTAATATATATGCCACCTCTATCAACAAAAGAAGATTGTATCCCACAAACACATTCTCCCCCTTTTAATTTTGTTTTTTTTTTTTGTGCTGGAATAAAAACAATTGACTCATTTTAACAAATCTCAAAGTTAATCCCCTTTTAAATTTTTTTTTGTGCTGGAATAAAAACAATTGACTCATTTTAACAAATCTCAAAGTTAATCTTACCAACTAGGTGGATTATCCTATTATTAATGCCTAAACGTCATTTTATGCTATTTATCCAACAAATTCCTATCATCAAGTCTATAAACTGGATAATATTTCAATTTATAATGTTATTTTCATTTGAATCAACAACTTGATGATGTGAGATCAAAACTATATGGTCAATGTTGCTCCACTCGCCGATACGGAGGCTAACTATGTAGATGGATTGTTGGCAGCTTTTTCTCATCTGATTTGGAGTGAGATTGATCAACACCTCGTGCTCTAGCTTGGTCTTCTTTTGCGTGCTATCTTTATGGGAGAACTTCTCTCGTCGCATGGTATTGGTATCTTATATACATATTAGATTTCTCTCTTGCCAACAAAATCATATCATCACCGTTCTTTAATACGTGGATGTGATTATGCTAGGCAAGTAAAGTAAGCATCAATGGGCGATTGTTACAGCAAATGGTATAAGAAAACAGATAAGTTGGCTGACAAAATATTCGGGTCATTGTTTTCGGCTTAGACCCAATTATTTGCATTGAATTTGTCGCGCCTGCAGTTGATCAAGCCGAATTCTTCCTCAAAGTTCAACTTCAAACTCCAAAATGTTACTTCCTCCGTAACTATTATATAGGCGGAATTTTTATTTTTCCCTGTACCAATATATAGGTGGAGTCCAATTTCCTAGATGAATATTTCCAGACATACCCTTATTTATGGTACATAGATAATAGTGTTATGAATATGACAAAGGGTAAAACATGAAAATTTATGAGTTCATGACACTTTCTTAATCCACGAGAATTGACCCACTCCCCCTATATATGTGGTACGGAGGGAGTAGATAATAACCGCAAGCATTAGTTTATAATAAACTGGTTTAGACATAGAGTTGGGCTTCAAACTCCAAAATGTAAGACAATCAATGTAAATCGTAGATTAGAATTCTTAGAGTTTGAACCAACAGAAAATAATATTTTACGGTAGTAGCTTGTTAAGTTATTATGAACTAGATTTGTGCCCGTGCTATGTAACGGGCATCTTTTTTCTTTTAACTTGATGTGCGCGGGGCTTCGCGCCGCTCCGTGGTGATGTTTTTTTTATTTGGTGATCACTGGGTTTCCTCCCGCCCCGTGGCGATGTATTTTTGATTTGATATGGCAGGGCAAATACATAAAATAGGTGGAGAATATGTGCAGATTTTATTTATCTTTTCCTTTTCCTTTGTAGAAAATATGTATGAAATATGTGGATTCCCCCCCCCCCCCCTTTATATTTGGAAAAAAAAAATCTAATACGGTATGGTAGGTACTCGATTTCCAAATTGAATTTGGACTTTCATAAAATCAAGCATACGTTGTCAAGTGTCTTCAGCAAAACACTCATTTCACAAAACTCAAAAAATTTCTATTTCGGCCAATAGGAAGCGAGGGTCTACTCACCGTTCAACGTGGGAGATTTATTCGTCTAGGCCTTTAAGTCTTTAGATTACGTGTAAAAATATCTTTAATCTTTAATGAAGGTTATAATACAAAATTGGTAGATATAACATATATAGTTTCCTATTAAGATGCATTGATGTTCCTCAAAAATATTCCAAAAGTATCATTTTTGGATCGCCCGGAAGCCCTCGTATCAATAAAAATTATAATTTTGGTTTTCGAAAAGACATTATGTTACTCATTTACATTAAGGCTTTTGTTAATTTGTATACCCGTATACATGTTAAGGTTTAATTAAAAATTATTTTATTTCTTTGGAAATCGTAATTTTTTGTCTTATTCTACTAGAAACTAGTTTTTCTTGCACTAAAAACAACAAATCTTGTTCCCAATGCAAAGAATTACTGTTTTCAATGCAATAAAATAAACAAATCATGTTTCCAATGCAAAAAATTATTGTTTAAGTAAACCTTAACGTGTATACGGGTATACAAGTTAACAAGACCCTTATATTAATTACTTATATTTCAGTAATCTAAGTTTTAAAATCAATTTATATTACTCATCTTCGACATTTACTTGTTTTCGTTTATATCTTTTTTGAATCCGCAATTCCATCCGCATCCAATCTGCTCACCCGCAGGTGTCAAATCCGACTAGTAGTGGTTTAGAAGTGGATGAAAATTTCACATCTGCCATTTTTGACGGATTGAACACGGGTGATACCAAATCCACCTCTACCCATCCGTTACTCCAACCTGTTTAAAGTTCCACTAGCCAAAGCCCATGCTCTTAGCAATATTGCGAAATTACCGAAACAATTCCATTTTAGTAAGAACTCGAATTTTGGTTCCATTTTAATTTGCTGCGTAACAGAACCAGAACAATTCCATGCGAAAAGGACGAGTGCTGTGGAGAGATGGGTCCCGCAAAACTACTTAGTTGTTAATTGACACGTTGGATTCAACTAGACTGAAAAGCGAATAACAAGATGTCAAACCAAAACAGAAAATTGAAAACGCATAAACTGTGTACAAATTAAAGTACTACTCTGAAGCTTGATATTTTGAGTAATTCGCTCAATCATGATATAAGTATCTATTCATTTCATCAAAGTTACCCCGGTTCACCATTTCTTTTTTCCTTTGTAAAATAAAAGCCGCTGCACAAGAAGAAATGCCTTCAAACTTTCAACTACAACAAGGTCAAAAGACAAAGCTTTAATGGCGCCAACAAAGAAGTTGAATTGAACAAAGTGTATTTACTAGTAAGTAGTACATTTTTATGGATACGACTTATATATTTTTATAAAAAAAAAACTCCTCTTTGTTGACGTAGTTTTTTTCTTTTAATAAAATTTTGATAAAAAAGAAAAGAAAAAGAAAAGTGTAAGGAGGTAATAATAATAAGTCTGTTCTGTTCTGTTCTGGTCTACCATAATTTTTATCTCCCTTCCTCCCTCCACTTACTTGTCCCTCTCTCTCTCTTCTTCTATAAAGTTCTCTTGGTTTTCGTGTATTAATAAATTTTCTCTCGTCTCTTTAAAGTTTTGTTGGTTAAGAGTTGTGTTCATTTTCTTTCTTAAAACCCTCAACACTTCAGTTTCACAGGATCTCTATTTTCGGAGATTCTTCAGCTTAACTTCCGTTTCTTTGTGTACTTGCTGGGGTTTAGCCAGTCATGAATGACAAGTAGCCAGTTATTGAAGAAGAAGAAGAAGAAGCTGGAAACATATTTTTGAGTTTTTTTGAAGATACAGGGTATTACTGATGGCGAGTAAATGGAGAAAAGCCAAGATAGCACTCGGATTAAATCTATGTGTTTATGTACCTAGAACAAGAGAAGAAGAAGAAGATGTAGGATCTTCTACTTCTTCATCAATGGAAGTTACTAGAAGGTTTTCGAATGCTACGTCACTCTCTCCTTCGTATTCTTCGGGTAGTAGACACTCTGAATCTAGATTATTACCACCAACTACACCAACACCTTCGTCTTCCGGTCTTCGGTTAGGCAAATCTGGATATAGATCCTCAAAGGTTTGCCCCTAATATCTCATTTTCTTGTTTTTATCTACAAGTGTTTTGCACTAATTTATCTGTTTTTTTTTTTTTTTTTTATAGGAACTAATTTATCTGCCCAAGTGTGTGTGTGTGTGTGTGTTTTTCTTAGCTTAGACTTTTGGTTTTCTCCACATAGAGTACATGGTAGAAGTGGCTGTTAGTAATTGTTTGCTCTACAGATTTACCATGATTTATACTTCAATATAATTTCTGCAAGAATGTCATTTTCCTTTGTTCTAGATATATTTGAATAGTCAAAATAGAGGTAAATCCTTACCTGATTTTATGGACTGTTACTTCAATTATTTTATTTGAATTATGGCTTATACTAAAGATAACATACACCAGAATGGGAGGTTCTTGTTTTGTTCTCTTATTGATTGATTTTCTTTTTCTTTTTTTAAATTCTTTCATGATGTTTTTTAAATTTTTTTTTTGTTTTTTCCTCTGTGGGTTCTTCATTTTTGGTGTTATATGCAAATTATATTTTTGGTTTTTGAAAATATATGAGAATAGAGATAGGAGGGTGCTTGTTATTTTTTATGTCTTGTAGTTTTCACTCATCTTTGGCATTGTGGGGTTAAAGTGGAGTAGTTTCTTTTAAGGACCAGTGATGTATGGCTTGTTATTAGAAAAGATTGAACAAATGGGTACACTTTCCTTTTAAACCTTACCCATTGAAGAGAAAGTTGTTTCTTTGGTCAGCACTACACTCTTCCATAGGTAAGTGATCTTCTTTTAACGAGAGTCTGTGGACCGTTAATAGCTGTCTTTCCAGCAATTAAGCTTGATCAAAGGGAAAATAAAAGTGTGAAAAGAAAACCAATTTCAACCAGTAGGCTCATCAACCATCATCTGTCTCTGGCTTTTTATAGATGGATTGTGGACAACTTTTTTTTTGATAGTCTCGAAAGCCCTTCTTCATCAATAATGTTAGATTCATCTTAATCATATTCATGAAATGGAATTCATACAAAAGTATGATGTATCGAGAGTTACGTGTGGGGCCAACATAAAATGATCCAACGGCTGATTTCTTGGACGACTGGCTCATCTTCATGCATGTTAGCAAAATTTTGTATGAATGTCCTAGCTCGAGCTCAAAAGCTCACAACTTATTAGTTATGAGACTGGCCTATCACACGATAAAATAGGTACTTTTAAGATTGATTTTCTTGGGTTGCTTTGGGAATTGAAACCATTTTAGAGTGGAGATTGGTCTAGGGAAACATGTTTGCAGAAAATTAACAAATGAAGTCCTTGAATAGTTACTTGTTAGTTTATATAGATTAGCTGCAGTTGAGTGGCTCTGGAATAGAGATGACTATTCTCTCGTGTGATGGATGTCCTACCATTTATCCGGTTGGATAACGGATTCAGTATTTCATTTTTAAAGTTCTAGTGATTGATATGTTATGCCAGAGGCTTCTGGCTTTCTCAACTGTTTTGTTTTTGAACTTGCAGAAGACCTGTGCTATATGTCTGGCCACCATGAAGCCTGGCCATGGTCATGCTCTTTTCACCGCAGAATGTTCACATACATTTCATTTCCATTGCATTGCATCAAACGTGAAGCATGGGAACCAAGTTTGCCCTGTTTGCAGAGCAAAATGGAAGGAAGTTCCATTCCAAGGACCCACAGCAGATCTCCCGAGCGGAAGTGGGAGAATTAACCCAGGAGACTGGCCTGGAGATGATGCTTGGATGACAGTATTACGGCGGCTCCCTCCTCGTCGTGCAAATTCCAATCGGCAAATGGCTTCTGCTTTACAAGCACCCGAGCCGACTATCTTTAATGACGATGAAGCTTTGGACAACCAACATCAATTGCAAGATAAACATTTCCCTATACGAGAAGTTGGAGATCAATATTCCGTTAGACCTCTAGAGATCAAAATGTACCCTGAGGTCTCAGCTGTTCAGCGGTCAACTACCCTACAGAATTTCACTGTATTAATCAATCTTAAAGCTCCTATCACAAGTTCAAGAAATAATTCGAGCAGAAACCAGGCTAACTTTCCTCCAGTTTCTCAAGCTTCTCGTGCTCCAGTTGATCTCGTAACCGTGCTCGATGTTAGTGGAAGCATGGCAGGCACCAAGATTGCATTGCTAAAACGTGCGATGGGTTTTGTGATACAGAATCTTGGTCCATCAGATAGGTTGTCAGTTATTGCCTTCTCATCGACGGCACGTCGAATATTCCCTCTCCGTCGAATGACGGATTCTGGTAGGCAACAGGCACTTCAAGCTGTTAACGCTCTAATATCAAATGGTGGAACTAACATTGCTGAAGCACTGAAGAAGGCTGCCAAAGTGATGGAAGAGCGCAGGGAAAAGAACCCAGTTGGCAGCATCATATTGTTATCAGATGGGCAGGATACATATAGTGCCAGTGGTCCTGATAGGGGCCACTCTCAGCCCAACCACCAGTCTCGTCTCTCATTTTCTGCGCGGAACACTGGCAGCTCAGGGTTTCAGATTCCAGTGCACGCATTTGGTTTTGGTGCAGACCACGATGCAGCCTCAATGCACTCAATTTCAGAAAATTCTGGTGGTACCTTTTCTTTTATAGAGGCTGAGGGTGTGATCCAGGATGCTTTCGCTCAGTGTATAGGTGGGCTCCTTAGTGTGGTTGTGCAGGATCTAAGAGTGAGTATTGAGTGTGCATACCCTGGTATACATCTCAATCCGTTGAAAGCCGGAAGTTATGGAACCCGCCTGCTCAATCATGAACGAACAGGTATTATAGACGTTGGGGATCTGTATGCAGATGAAGAGAGAGATTTCCTGGTATCAGTCAATCTCCCCGCAGGTGATTGGAGCAGTGAAATGACATTGTTGAAAGTGCAGTGTGCCTATACGGATCCGGTTATTAAAGAAACCTTGAATTCCCAACCCAAAGAAGTAAGAATACAGAGGCCTCAAACTGTGAAGGAGAGAGTGGTTTCAGTTGAAGTTGACAGACAGCAAAACCGTGTTCAAGCAGCAGAGGCTATGGCCAGTGCGAGTGCTGCAGCTGAAAAAGGTGATTTAACTAATGCAGTTTCTATTCTTGAGAACTGTCGGAGGGCTTTATCAGAGAGTATATCGGCAAGAGTTGGCGATCGACTCTGTGTTGCCTTAGATGCAGAGCTCAAAGAGATGCAGGAAAGAATGGCAACCAGGAGAATGTATGAAGTATCTGGCAGAGCATATGTTCTCTCAGGACTAAGTTCACATTCATGGCAAAGAGCAACAGCACGCGGTGACTCAACAGATAATGCAAGCTTAGTACATGCTTACCAGACACCGTCCATGGTTGACATGCTCACACGATCTCAAACTATGTTACTAGGTGGTTCATTACCTGAACCATCTATCCGGCCTGCGAAATCATTCCCCCTCCAACCTCAACCAAGGTAACCAAGTAGTTTCGTTCTGAAATGATACAGATATTTAGTCCTTTTTTTTTTTTCTTTTTCTTTTTCTTTTTCTCTTTTGGTGGGGGTAAATTGGGGGTGGAGATAAAAAGAGAGTTTTTGTTGGTGTCTCATGGTTGTCAAAATTACCTGGTTGTAAAAAATGAATAATAATTGAGGAAAAGAATGGGGGTAAAAACTGATTCTTAGAGATAATAAGGGTGGATCAAGAGTTCACAAGGCTGTGCTCTTGCTTTCTTGTTTTGATGTTTTTGGGGTTTGTGTGGTGTACATAAGAAAAAAAAAAAAAAAAAAAAAAAAAGGGAGAAAGTTTTGTGTTTCTCTTTGAAGAGGAGAATAGTAAGAGGGGGTTTACGGCGGTACTTCTAAGCTTGTAATTGTAATTGGGTAGTGGTGGTGGGGATACATTGGGGGTTGCATTCTTCACTCATTTATATAAATATATAATATATATGTTCTTGATTCTTTCACAGTTTATTTTCTTTTCACTTTTGATCTTTGGATTCTGTGAATTGGAGATGGCTAGTTGGGTAATTCCTAAACAATACCACCATAGAGGGGACCCAAAAGGCTCATATACCTATTTTGGTCTATGGTTTACATGGAACGCATCAAAGTTAGCAGTACGTCACCACTGTAACTAGTGTGCCCATCTCTTTGTTTTATGCTGGTCAAGCACTTATTTTCTGCGGCAACTTGGGGATTTGCTTAGAAAATTTAACAGAAATCAAATACCCGGAGATTTGATAGCTGAATTTAGATGTCTGTTTCAAGATTTGTTCATTAAATGGTAGCAGTGCAGACCGCAGAGTATTATAGAACTAAAAGGAAAGTTGACAATGCATAAACTAGTGTTTTTTCTAGATCAGATTCACATCCAACAACATTTGTTGCATACTTATATTAGAGTGATTCCAGTAAACTATTGGGTTATTATGGATGTAAGTACACTTATTTATCTCCCTCACCACGTGTACTAGTAAAACCCACGTGGAGGCCACGTCATAAAAGTAGATGACACAATAGGGGCATCCATAGGATCTAGACGGCGTGCCATCTGTCGAAGCTCAACGGTCGAAGATGAAGGAGTATCAAAGGAAGATATCTCCCACATAACACCCAAGAACTACTCTGTTACACTTTACCTCATCACGAGGTGAGCATAATCAACGGCTGGGGAAGGTCCAACTGACACAGACGTGACAAGGGAAGACTGACACTGCCTGGCGCAGACTGGACCGCCCCAACCACTCGCATTTAGTGTCTTTCGGGGGACACGTGTCGGATAGCCAACGGAGAGAGCGGGGGTGGTCGGCGTAATAAACATAGAAACACTAGAAGGCGCGGAATGACAAGGAAGTCCGCGGACTATGCACAGAACACAAGAAGATAAGACCTCAACAACTCTTTTCCAAGGGACCCACCTAAATTAGCTGTATATATATGTCCCTTCCAAACATGAAAAGGGAGAGGACACTGGGAGAGAACTAGAGAATAGGAGAGATCAGAGAGAAGTAAGTATGAACATCAACCTATGGGTTCGATAAACACAAAGTCTTGCGACTATTCTTGTAACCATTTACTACATAATGAATACCCCCAGACCCGTGGATGTAGCCTTAGTGCTGAACCACGTAAATCATTGTCTCCTTTACATTTAGCACTCATATATCTTCATTTATGTGTTCACTCTTTAGATCTATCATTGATAGATGTTGATGAGATCATGACAAACCCGCGGGGTTTGGAATCAATGAATCAACACTTATCTATGTATTTTATATTCATAACTTAATGCGTGTATTCAATTCATGCGAAGATTGTTTGTGAACATGGGGATGCCTACGTGATTTCCGTGTTCACAATATGACGCTAAAAACAGATTCATCTTTTCCTGTGGCTTTATAGCCTCTACCTCAAAAAATTTTACTTAGAGCATAGACAGATCCGTGTTTAAACTCATTTTTTGCACATATCTGTATTCTTTGTACTTTCTACCAGCAGATCTGGGTCTTTTACAACCTTTAACTAGCAGATCTGTGTTTTGGGCTATTTTTCACACATATTTATGTCAATTGTATTTTCTATCAACAAATCTGGGCGTTGTATAACTTCTAACCAACGGATCTATGTTTTAACTAATATTTCACACTTAATTTCCACCAATAGATCTGGGTTTTCCTTTTTTTTTTTTTTTCCTTTTTTTTTTTGCAAAACAACAACCCATGGACCTTATTCCAATTAATTCCGCACATCCGTCTGTGTTTTTCATATCATTCGCTAAACCAATAGCCTGAGTACAATCTTTGCCACTAGAAATCGAATTCAGGAAATCAAGTTTGAACTAACAGCATACCCGTGGACTCCTTGTCTCGGTTTACCTCCATGCTCTGTTTACAGAATAGTACAATGGAAAAGAACAAAGTTACAGGGAAGACAAAGGTACCTTCAAAAGAGGCGCCTAGGACTACGCCAGTAGTAACGAGGAGCAAACAGAAGGGCGCAGGACTCATAGTCGGGGACAAGACGCAGAATGGAGCGGAAAGCACATTCCTTTCAGATGCGGGCATCATTGCAATGGAAGCAAAGAAGGCCGCGGCGGCAAAAGCTGCTACACCTAACGAAGGAACTTCTCAAGTGGTCGCCTCCAAAGTGACGGCTACAACCGGTGCCTACCGAACCTCGAAAGCGATAGCGAGAATCGGTAATCCGAGAACCTTCCTTACGGGATGCCGCGAGACTAATGAACAAAACGCACAACTGCACGCAGGATCCTACGGAATGGTCGAGCCGGGTATACGGCTAGTAGAGGAAATCAACACCGCGGCCCCCGAGGGACAAGCTCAGGTACAGATAGGAACAAATCAAGAATCAAATCAGTCTGCGCAGATATTGGTGCAATTAGAAGAGCTAAAAAGGAATCAGCAGACATACGCGGACGCGGTGGCCTTACTAGCCCAAGAGAACCAGCAATTAAGAGAGAAGATCCTCCAAAGCGCGGAGCTAGAGAATCGGCAGGACGAGGCTAACTCGGCGGTACATAATAGAGACCGGAGGATGATCCTCGAAAACATACCTGCGGTAGTCAATCAAAGAGGAATACCCCAAAGAGGTGCGCGGAATAATAGAAGGTCTGACCCAGACTACCATCCGGACACTTCAGACTACTATGATGAAGAAGAGGCCACGACGTCACAACCTACAAGGAAGACGTGGTCTTCCATTCAGGAAGAGCACTGTTTGGCAATGGAGAGTCTTCGCGCAGAGATGCTAGCAGAGATCAATCAAATCAAGACCAGGCAAGGAGGTGGAAGACTAGAACAGGTTATGAAGGAGGCCAACACTACCCCACTAGCACAGCAGTTGGCTACGGCTACCATACCGCAGAAGTTTCCGGTCCCATCCTTTGAGTGTTACGACGGATCCACGGATCCCGCTGCCCACCTACGATATTACAACAGGGTAATGGCCAGATGGGACCATGACGAAGCTATACTTTGCAGATACTTTCCTTCAAGCCTGAAAGGATCCGCGTTATCTTGGTTTGATAACCTCAAGCCAGGATGCATTAATTCGTATGATCACTCTCGAAAAATTCTTGGCCACCTACATGTATAACAAGGTTGTGAACACAGGGATGGACAAGCTCTTTTCGCTTGCAATCAAATATAAGGAGTCCATTCGAGAATACACGGATAGATGGCACAAGATATGTCAAGCCATAGGACATGTGGACCCCTTGACAGGATGAGCCCATTGTTTGTCGAAATCCACGGCACCACCCCAACCACAGAGGGAGATTTGAGGATAATCATCGAAAAACACGCGAGGTTGGAAGAAATTCAAAGAGAGAACCCAAGAGCACAGGCTCAACGACCTCCACGGACAAACTCCGCGGAACAAGCTAACAGATCCAACAGACACGAAAAGGATCAGAAAGATGACCACAAAAGGAGTGGTAGAAAATTTGAAGACCGAGTCTACACGAAACTCAATACCAGCCTACGCACGCATCTTAAAGGAAATCAAGGACCGCGAAAACTTAGGACGGCCCCCGGTCTAAGGGGAAGCAACCACCGGCCTCGGAGGAGTCCAAAGAGTACTGTGATTTCCACTGCTTCTACGGGCATCCAACAGAGAAGTGCAAAAATCTCAAGATAGTGATACAAAAGCTGATAGATGCAGGGGATCTCAAAAATTTCGTAGAGAAGGCTGGGGCGGAAGACAGAGCCAAACGCAGCAAACATGTCCAATTGCCAGAGGGTAATCGCACACTGAATACTATATCCTGCTCGGAAAGCAAAGAACCAACCCTAACTGCACAAATAGGGAAAAGATTGAGGAAGCAATTTGAAGACTATTGTGAGCTTTACAATTTAGACGGAAAAGAAGTGGAAGAGCACGAAGAATGGATGGACGCACCTCTAACCTTCGAGGCCGAGGACATTGAGGATGACATGGAAGATCACAACGATCCTTTGATCCTCACTTTGCCAATCGCAGGATGCAACATAAAGAAAATACTCATTGATGGAGGGAGCACCGTAAATGTCCTGTTTTACGATACCTTCAAACGTATGGAGCTTAATGACGAGAAACTCTTGACCTCGCACTATACCATCTATGGGTTCAATGGTACGGCTACGAAGCCTCTCGGGGATATTATTTTGCAGGTGGACGCAGGTCCCATGAAAGTTGACGCTCGCTTAGTGTGGTGAACACGCCTTCACCCTACAATGCCATTATTGGACGAAAATGGGTTCACAAGCTTAAGGGAGTCGCATCCACCTACCATCAATACCTTAGGTTTCCTACTCCTTTAGGGGTAATGGAGATCAGGGGTGATCAAGTTTCCGCAAAGGAATGCCAGGCAATGCAAATACAACTCAATAATGAAGAAGATGAGAAAAGAAGAACCCGCATGGCTCGGAACAAGGCAACATCCAAAGACAAAGCCATCGATGAATACTTGGACGGAACCTCAGGGAAAAGCTTGTCCAAGGGGAACTCCATAGGAAACACGGAAGCATCAACATCAACTGCTAACCAGGATGCTCTCACAAACAAAGAATCTGAGCCTACCAAATAGCAATTAAAGAAAGTTCCTCACCTTGGGGAACCAAAACCCACATTCACATCCTTGGAAGCGGTGAAGGAAGTTAACATAGGAACGGAGGAGAATCCAAAGAAGATCAAGATAGGAACTCTAATGGACGAAGAACGCGAAGCCTCGCTGGTGACACTACTAAAAGAATACGCGGACATCTTCGCGTGGAAACTATCCGACATGCCGGGAATATACCCGAAAACTGTACAACATAAGCTGCGCATTAAACCTGGCACACCCCCGGTAAGACAAAAGATACGAAAGGTGGCTACGGAATATATCACAAAGCCGTAGACACGGAGCTGCGAAAGCTGTTGGAGGCTGGTTTCATAAAAGAAGTCAAATATCCTACTTGGATCTCTAACATGGTAATAGTACCAAAGAAGAGTGGTGGGGTCAGAATCTGCATCGACTTCACCAACTTGAACAAAGCGTGCCCCAAGGATAGTTATCCACTACCCAGCATTGATCAACTAGTCGACGCAGTAGAAGGGTACGAAGAGCTATCATTCATGGACGGATACTCCGGTACAATCAACTATTTTTAGCGAGAAGAAGATCAACAACATACGACATTTTACACACCCCACGGCCTATATTGCTATGTGAGGATGCCTTTCGGACTCTAAGCGCGGGAGCAACATACCAAAGGATGGTCGATGCTATTTTTAAGCCATGGATTGGCGGGGACCTTGGAGGTCTACGTTGATGATATGCTCGTAAAAGCGATTGAAGAAGAACCATCACCAAGACACGAGGGACATTTTGAAGCTATGAGAGAACACAATATGAAGGTAAATCCGGAAAAGTGCACCTTCGGAGTAACATCCGGAAAATTCCTTGGGTATCACGGTGACAAAAAGGGGCATTGAAGTAGACCCCTTAAAAATCCGAGCCATAGTAGACATGCCATCCCCAAAGAACCTAAAAGAAGTACAAAAACTCGGTGGATCCCTAGCAGCTCTAGGAAGGTTCATCTCGAGATCCTCGGATAAATGCAAACTCTTTTTCAACATACTAAAGAAGGGGACGAAATTTGAGTGGATGCGAGAATGCGAAGAAGCCTTCCTAGGCATCAAACAATATCTAGCGGAGATCCCTATCCTTTAGAAAACAGACCCTGACGAAGTCTTGGCATTATACATTGCAGCAACAGACGATGCGGTAAGCGCCGTACTGGTCCGGACCCACACAAAGGAGGAGCAGCCAATCTACTATGTCAACAAGACCACGAATTCCGCGGAAAGAAACTACACAAGAATCGAACAACCGATTTTAGCCATCGTATGGTCTACCTTAAAGCCGAGGACGTACTTCTTAACACATGACATACGTATCCCATGTCGAGCACCCTTAGAAGCAATCCTCAAAGGGGCGGGAAAGGTAGGACGCATAGCAAAATGGAGCACGTACCTCGACCAATTAAACATCCACTATGAGCTTCAACATTCTCTCGAAATCGCAAGTGTTAGCAGACTTCCTAGCAGACCTACCTGCGGACAACGAAGAAGAGGTGCGGATACAAGGATGGAGGGCGCAGGCGCCCGAAATAGAAAAGCAAAAAGAACCAAATAATATTCTTGAACCAGGTAAACCCACGACAATGGGAGGTCTTTGTCGACGGCTCCAAAAATAGAGAGGCGCGGGGATAGGCATTGTCATCACCACACCCACTTTGGGGATAGGATCGTGCACGCATTGATTGGAATTTGAAGGCCATACAAATAACATCGTAGAATACGAAGGAGTGGTCCATGCTCTCCGCTTGATAATTGAAATGGGGATACAAGAAGTGCGGTTGACAAGTGACTCACAACTAATCATACGACAGATAGGCTACGAATACAATGTGTATGACGCGACACTAATGGCATACATGGCTCTAGTGCAAACATTGGTTTCCCGGATACCAAAAATCAAGTTCCGACATCTGCGTAGGAAGGAGCTCAGGCACGCGGATGCCTTGGCATACATATCAGCCATGCTCAAGAACGAGGATGTCAAAGCAATCAAGATAACAAGGGTGTACTAACCATCCGTCAAACCCCAAGAGATGTGCGCGGCTAACCAACGCAAGCCTAGGGAGGAAGATATCTCTGACGATGATATCGGAGAGCACATAATCGACGACTTCCAGAACGATGACATCATGCGACAAGCAGATGTGGACGACGATTACAGTCAGGAAGAAGATTGGAGAATCGAAATCCATTCCTTCCTTGAGGAAGGGAAACTCCCCCAGGACACCAAACAGGCTAGGAAAGTACAATCCGGAGCGAGGGATGTACGAGCTAAGAGACGAAACCTTATACGAGAAAATTATTCCTCGGACCACTTCGTCGCTGTCCCGATCCGAGGGACATGCCATCTTGAAAGACATCCATAGAGGAGACGCGGGGAATCACAGCGGAATGAGGTCCCTTGCAGATAAGGCAAAGACACGGGGCTACTACTGGCCAACCATGATCCGAGACGCGGCCAGAATGGCGCAAAGGTGCGAGGAATGTCAAAGATTTGGCAGACGAATCCACGCCCCAGCCATAAAATTAAACACTGTGGATAGTCCGTGGCCCTTTGCAAATGGGGTATCGACATAGTGGGCCCGTTCGTATCGGGGACCAGGAAAAAGAAGATTCCTAATAGTGGCAACGGATTACTTGACAAGTGGGTAGAAGCCAAGGCTTTGGCAAGAATTCGTGATTGAGACGTCTTTACTTTTATTTTTCAAAATATCATTTGCGGAGTTTGGCATCCCCGCATAGATAGTTTCCAACAACGGTAAGAAGTACTGCAAGGAAAGAATATCGACTTCTTGTTCGACACTTTCAAAATTGAAAAAACAAATCCACCCCCATATACCCACAGAGCAATGGACAAGCAGAAGCCACGAACAAAACTTTGGCACTTATCCTTAAAAAACAACTAGACGAGTACAAGGGGCGGTGGTGTGAACAATTACATAACGTTCTATGGGCATACAGAACAACTCGAAGATCAGCTACGGGAGAGTCTCCGTTTTTACTCACGTACGGAGCGAGCGGTAATCCCCACGGAAATTCTACTACCAACAACAAAGACGAAGCATGGGAGAAGAACCTCACCACGGACATGATGTTGGAAAAGCTTGACGATCTCGAAGAAAGGAGAGAAGCGGCAGACTGCAAAGAATGGAAAACTACCAGCGCAAGCAGGCTAGCCGAGAGAATATAACAAAAAGTGAAACTTAGGAATTTCGTAGAAGGGCGGTATGTGTTAAGGACCATTCCCCAATACCAGCGAGAAAAGAAGTGGGGAAAATTAGCACCAACTTGGGAGGACCCTACATAATACACGACATCGCGGAAATGGCTCTTACTATCTGCGTAATTTGAAAGGGGAAATCCTCATGCATCCGTGGAATGCCAAATATCTCAAGCCATACTACCCGTAATCTATCACTGCGTATGCATTTCGGAAGAAGAAAATTGACTTACAAGTCCACATGTTTCTATCTCGATGAAGGAGTAACGCGCCTTAACTTTTCAATCAATCCAAGCTTTCGTCTTCAAGTGTCATATTCTATTCATTACCCACACGCATTTCAATTTATTCAAAACCCACAACCTATACCATATGAGACACATGTATATACTACTTACACACCCATCTGTACATAGGAAGATCAACCAAGGAACGTAGTATGAATGTACATTGAAAACCATGTCACATCTTAATAAAATATCGACACTATCGTTACCCCGTGGATGTAGGCCTTAGGGCCGAACCACGTAAATCATTGTGCAGTTACAATTATTAAGAACTGGCATTATACTTTAATAAGAGGAATGTCCCGCACAAAGCGTGGATCATACCCACTGCAATACATCGGGGAATATCCTGCACAAAGCATACACATGCAATCTCTCGGAACTCCCCCGTAAGCGTCTATAAGTGTACGACCAGGGGGTGACTTCCCACGAGCAGGATACCCGAGCAATATTACAAGCCGCGAACTCAATGGAGTATATCCTTGAACGCGTCGGCCGGACCCACACCGTTTAGAAATCCTCTGGCCAAGGAATTAGCTGGACGGGGTGCAAGGTCACAAGACAATTCCGGGGATATCAACCTACGGAATTGCACGAACAATACACTTTCTCAAATTCCGAGGTTCAACATCCTTAGATTACAAACACTATGGAATTAATCATTATATTAACTTGATTTGTAAAGCCAATAGATGCGAATTCAACAAAATTCAAAGTCAGATTTAAACGCTAAAGTTTGATCTAGTACATGCAGTGATTGATTACAATCCTAGCAAGAAAAGTAGCAAAAACGCCAAAAAGGATAAGCAACTGAGATCAATCCCTAGCATACTAGCTATGATCTACTGAGAAGGAGCATTATCCGCGGGTTTGTCCTTCAGCGTCGAAGGAACACTACCACCAGAGGAGGGGCCAGAAGAACCTGAAGGGAGCACGGGCACGGGACGCCGAGTATAATTCTTGTTTAGCCCATGGTTCTTCTTGAGATCCAACTCAATCTCACCAAGAGTCCTGTTAATCTCTTCTGCCAACTGCTTACGAGCCACGAATCCTATGGCTACACTCTTCATCTTAGCTTGATTTAGGGAAGTGGAAAGATGGTCCACCTTTTGATTGGCTTGTTTCAGCGCTTCCTCCTGAGACAAGGCCAGACCACGATGGTAATTGACTTGGCCCTCCAATTGAACTACCTTAGCCTCGAGCTTGGCAAACTTGCCATCCGCAGACTCGAAGTCGTCCTTGGAGCTATGCGGATATTAGAAAAGGACAATTATAACAAATACAACACAAAGCACACTCGATGACAAAGACGTATACCTTCACAATGATAAACCGCGGAGTCCCGTGCTTCTGCGGCATAATCATATTCATTTGATAACCTATCATAATCTACCGAGAAGATTATGAGCATGCCGACTCGCGCTTAGGTCATCTCGAAGCATCGAGTTCGAATGATGATATCGATTAACCTTATCATTCTTCGATTCCAAGCCCTTGTTAAGACGATACATAGTCACCTCTAAGTTTTTCTCATACTCAACCTCGACGGGCCACATCGGCTCGAGACGCGGATAAAGCATTACTAAGAGCGCCGATTCCGCCCTAGCGTCATCTCTTTCCTTGGCAAGACGTTGCATATAAGCCCGCACATCCGAGGGATGAGAAGAGCGCGCTTGCCGAGTTCTTCTTCCATGACATTGAGCTTAACTTCTAGAGCGGAAATCGACCACGGGCTTTCTCAAGATTATCCCGCGTCCATAAAAGAGCCCCGTTGAATAAATGACGGTCATGGTTATTTTGGTTTTGCAGATCTACCAAGTAAAACTTTTTCTTACGCCATTCTTCTAAACCATAGCATTATGGACATCCGTGCGAGCATTCCATTTTGATTCACTCTTGAGTTTTTCAACTAACTCAAAGAATACGACCTTTTGACGAATTCTCTCACCCCGAAGCCACATCAACTCGGGGATTCCACCCACTGAAGATAGTACGGCGGGGGGGAAGAAGAAGATAACTCGAGAACATATAAGGAACATCTAATAATCAAAGAGAAGGAGACGCAGACACTGAAATAGATGAAGAATTCTTCTCGGCCACCTCTAACTTTTGCCCTTGACCGAAGCTAGCTCGGAACGCGGCTTTGCCTCTTCCACGTCCTGCTGCTCCTTGCGCTTAAGCGAGACCCTTCACTCTGCTATTTCCTTATCTTTAGCAGAGGTCGCAGCTTCAACACTCGAAAGCACCTCTTCACGATGGCGGAGTTTCGCTTCAAGCTTGAGAGACTTAGCCTTGAAGAGCCGGTAAAGATTATGGTTGCAGTACTCACTCCTCATCATCTATCAATCAAAAAGGGAAATTAGTTCACATAACACACCTAAGTAAAATCAGGGATAGAGAGAGCAGGGCAAACCTCCAATAACCGCTACTGGGGATAACTGTACTGGTACCCATCGGCAATAGCCATCATGCCCGCAACAGTAGAGGGAGGATTCACCACGAGATCAATCCCGCTGGCCACAAGATTCTTGTCCCACTCTCCATCTACCACCTCCTCAGAGGTTAGCTCCATATGCCTGCGAGTAAAAGAGTCCGAACTCTTTTCCCCTTCAATCACAGGGGCAGGATGCGACACGACAAGCAAATCTTTCTTTTTAAGCCAAGCCAAAATAGAATCTGAGGACTTCCCACCAAGTAAAGCACCAGTATTACCTTGCACCAAAGCCCCGCCAGCAGCGGAGGAAGCGCCAACAAAACCCTCTGGATGAACCACCAAAACCTCAGCATCAGATCCGCGTACTAACCCACCTCCATGGCTACCTTGAAGAACATCCCAGTCATCACCGGCGGAAAGCAAATTGAAATCCGAGACAAGCCCTATAGCTGCGGCCATGTCAAAAGATTGTCCCCCGGATAAAACCTTACCAAAGGAGAACTCACAGTAAGTATCCCCATCCTTATCACTACTACCAAGAGCAACTCCCTTGCCCTTGTCTACAACGGCCCGCCTGCAGCCAATGCCACTTTGTCCTATGCGATCAGATTTTCACCAACCTCAATACCCGCGGCCCCACTTGACTTAACAGCCCCACCAGGGGCCTGATCACCACTACCACCACCGGTGGCCTGATCACCACTACCACCACCAGCGGTCTGATCACCACTACCGCCACCAGTGGTCTGATCACCACTACCACCACCAGGGGCCTGATCACCACTACCACCACCGGTGGCCTGATCACCATCACCTCCACCGACGCCCCCACCAACAACATTGTTTCCTTCTTGAAATGGCGGAGAAGTCCCAATCCGCTCTTCCTTATCGGAAACATCCTCGTCACCATCCTATGGACTGTTCACATCCTCGAAGTGCGTAGAATCTTCGGTGGGAGAATTTGACGATTGCTTGGGATTGATCTTTTTCTTTCTAAGCACCTGCGAGACATAATGACAATGAAACATAATGATAAAGAGACAATGCTAAAAGAGCCATTTGTATCTCGTTTCCTTAGCATAATCAACATTACTTAAGAAAACGAAGGGGCATATGTACGTAGAAAACAAACAACACACCTTAGCAATATTAGCACTCTGCGTAGGAGGGTTAGCATCGGAGATATCTTCATCTTCCGCATCATCAACATCACGATTGTAAGCAAAATCCATACCTCCAAAACTCATGCCAAGGGCGATGAATGGGCATAACGAGAAGGAGAGGCTTCGCGATAAGGACCATCAACGATGGTCGCCAACCATGGGGGCGGGACCCAACCATAGGCCCACGGACCAACAACTTCAAGAACAGTGGCAGACCACTCATAGTCATGATCACGCTTAATTCTCTCATCAGCGGGAATAGGAAGACCTTCAGCACCAGGAACCCTCGCCATTTTGGAATCACTTACCTCGCTCAAAAGGCGAATTTTCCCCTTACCAGGAACAATATTCCGCAGACTCACAGACCACGGCTTACGTGTATTCCTGTTAACATAATCTCCAAAGGACTTGTTGAAATTTTCAGGAGTATACCACCCTTTCTCCTCTTCTAATTTGGGGGTATAGCAGGTCATCATCGTTTGCCCTTTGCTACGAAGATAGCATTCTCGGAGATGGCGAAGATAATTTCCCGTCAACTGCTGCACCCCATGGTTATGACTCTTCTTAGCAGTATCGCGGCTAGACAAAACCCGGTAGTAGAAATCGTCACTGACCTTATACAAAGGCAACATCAAACCCGACCTCGAAAGCACCCACGGTCGTCAATAAATGAAAGGCATCATACGGATAATTGTTAACCATCTCGTAGGTTATGTCTTTATCAGGGGCAAAGAAGCGCACTTGAAAGTGCTGGAGACCATGCTTCAATTTGAAGGCTTCGAGATCAATATGTCTAAAGTGAACTTCTTGTTACCCAAAGGTAAAGGACGAAAGGTAATGAGAAGAGTCATCCTCGTAAACATTTCCGTAACATCCTCGAGAACCCGCTACCTTCTTCTTAGGAGGAACTACATCTCCCGAAGATCCTATCTCGAAGCCTTCCTCTTCGGAGGCCGATTCTTAGTTGACTTGCCCGAATTAGGCACGAGATGGAGTCAAAGGAAGATTAGTCCGCGGTGGAGGCATGGCGCGAAGAGGCTGCACATCTAGAAGTTCATCGCGCGGATTCCGCTGTCTCTTAGGAGACCCATCTCTAGGACGATTCACGGCGTACTTAGACCCCTGCGGCGGATCACCTTTTTTGAGCGAAGGCCTCTGACCAGAGGATGAGGATGTTCGTCTATCCCGAGGATTACCCCGCGTAAGAGGAGCCGAAGTTCCGCCCTAATGTTGGAATCCCTCCGAGGAGATCTATGAGGACTTGACGGAGGAGTTTGATAAGGAACCCGCGGACGATCGGACATATCTGCGGACACAAACGCAAATAGAAGTACAAATCAGAGTCAAGGAAGATCGAAAAATGAAAAAATCTCAAGAACAGCAGCGAACGTGAGGAAAACCCTAGATTTCATCTACAACCATTTAAGCTCTCAAGCTATTACTCAAACACAAAAGAAGAAAAATAGAATCAAACGTGGCCGGTAAAACACACGGTCCAGCGGCGACAACTTTCAAATTCCATGATATGCATAAGACTAAATCCATCATGATTCATCACCAGAAAATCAAGAACTCAACAAGGGTATAAATGGCGAGTAAACAAAGTAAAAAATCCTACCTGAATTTCAATAAGCAAGAGCGGTGACAAGTCAACAAAGAACGACTTACGGTAATGGTGGCGAAGAAGTTAAGAAGACGAAGAAGAAGGTGGAGCGAGAGAATAAACGAGAGAATGTGAATTTAA
Source organism: Papaver armeniacum (assembly GCA_023531295.1). Lineage (NCBI taxonomy): Eukaryota > Viridiplantae > Streptophyta > Magnoliopsida > Ranunculales > Papaveraceae > Papaver > Papaver armeniacum. The sequence goes on from JAJJWW010005298.1 coordinate 573,594, forward strand.
TTCACATTCCTTCATCCTTCTCTTTTTATAGGACCAAAAGAAACCGTCCACTACCCAAGGGCGTTATGGCGGATATATGGGAAACGTGCACAATAAATGCAAATAACTCCTTTTTAGGAGAAGTTATGAAGAGAGAGATAAAAACGTGCCACACGATTCTTCTCCCAACTAAGGTGGCGCCCGATCACAAGAAGAGGGGCAAATTGTAAGTACACTTATTTATCTCCCTCACCACGTGTACTAGCAAAACCCACGTGGAGGCCACGTCATAAAAGTAGATGACACAATAGGGGCATCCATAGGATCTAGACGGCGTGCCATCTGTCGAAGCTCAACGGTCGAAGATGAAGGAGTATCAAAGGAAGATATCTCCCACATAACACCCAAGAACTACTATGTTACACTTTACCTCATCACGAGGTGAGGCATAATCAACTACTGGGAAGGTCCAACCGGCACGGACGTGACAAGGGAAGACCGACATTGCCGACGCAGACTGGACCGCCCCAACCACTCGCATTTAGTCTTTGCTCGGGGGGCACGTGTCGGATAGCCAACGGAGAGAGAAAAATGGTCGGCGTAATAAACATAGAAACACTAGAAGGCGCGGAATGACAAGGAAGTCCGCGGACTATGCACAGAACACAAGAAGATAAGACCTCAACAACTCTTTTCCAAGGGACCCACCTAAATTAGCTGTATATATATGTCCCTTCCAAACATGAAAAGGGAGAGGACACTGGGAGAGAACTAGAGAATAGGAGAGATCAGAGAGAAGTAAGTATGAACATCAACCTATGGGTTCGATAAACACAAAGTCTTGCGACTATTCTTGTAACCATTTACTACATAATGAATACCCCCAGATCCGTGGATGTAGCCTTAGTGCTGAACCACGTAAATCATTGTCTCCTTTACATTTAGCACTCATATATCTTCATTTATGTGTTCACTCTTTAGATCTATCATTGATAGATGTTGATGAGATCATGACAAACCCGCGGGGTTTGGAATCAATGAATCAACACTTATCTATGTATTTTATATTCATAACTTAATGCGTGTATTCAATTCATGCGAAGATTGTTTGTGAACATGGGGATGCCTACGTGATTTCCGTGTTCACAATGGATTTGCTTAATTACGGAACAATTAAGGAAATCTCAGTTCTTCTTCAGTTTTGGGATAATATTTTTTTGAAGTAAGACATTCCCAAGTACCTGTTCTGTAGTAGTCTCATTTGAATTAATAATAAGGGACAATCGACTGCCTTTCTAATACTTCAATACACAACAAAACAAAACAAGAAGAAACACTGGGAACCTACATCACAATTGTAAAAGAATACAACCCTATTCTGGGATCAGAGAATATTAAATTTCTTCACGTGGTTTGCTCAGTCAACCCGCGCTTCAAATAAAGAATGCATTTACTAAGGTGGCGCAATATTCACAAGGATCAGGCCCATAAGATCATACGATTAATAAATTTAATTTAGAGACAAGTGGAGTCATTTCTTGCCCCCACTGTTTTGTAAGTGACCCAATATGAAGTTGGCTAATTATACTTGGTTGTCACTCGGAATACTTTCAATGTTTGGGGATGGCAGCTAAATAGCGTCCATACTGACCAAGTACTACTAACTAGTAGGGATTAACACAAAAAGGTATCTTGATTGTAGTACCAATGCTAAGGTTGAGCAGTAACATGCTTAAACAAAAAGCAAAAAAAAAGAGAAAAGGTAAGGTTACTGCTTTAATCTTGATATTGATGTCCTGTATACTATTACTAGGGTTCAATTTTCTTAATCTTTGGATTATATTTTGTTTCTCTCCTAATTTCATTCATTTTATGATTCGATAATCAAAGGAATTTGATACATGGTAATCGAAGAAGAGAAACAAGCCGCTAAAATTATCAAGCACACAACCTTATAGTAATATATATATGTGTAATGTTGCATCAAAATCACTAGAATTAAGTTCAGAAATAATTACATTTTCTTAGACATATAATTAACCAATTAATTATAAAGATTAAAAATATTCTGATATTTGTTTACGATTTAGCATTTGATTAAAATTTAGAGCTAATTACAATTTATCTTTAAGGAGTTTCATTTTAGTTTACAATTAAAATAATTATCTAACAAAGATGAATAATAGTAGTGTGTAATGAAAATTCGACACAATCAAATTGAAGAGTACTTATAATGTTCCCATTTCTTTTTACGAGATTTATATATTCAATCTAGTTTTTTTTTGTTTTGTTTTTTTTTTGAGTTAAGTAAGGTTATATTGAGATTTTTTTTTTGGCACAATTAACTAGTTTATCAATCCAAATATTAAATAATTTAACAATGACTTTTTGTATAATAAATACCCGTTATTGCTTCCAAAAAGAAATTGCCTCTTGAGCATAAATTCGCAAAAATAAGATAAGAAAATATTCAAGCCTCTCTACTTAGCTTTCTGGTCGGATAAAGAATATTTTCTACTTAGCTTTCTGGTCGAATAAAAGATATTCAGTTGAAACCTCTATTCACTGTCCATCTCCTCGATCTCATAGGTTGAAGTTCCCTTCCTGCAGATCAGCCTCAAATCACAAAAGGTAAAGGATGCAATTAATTATAAAGATTAAAGAAATTCTGATATTTGTTTACGATTTAGCATTTGATTAAAGTTTGGAGATAATTAAAATTTATCTTTAAGGAGTTTCATTTTGGTTTAGAGTTAAAACAAATATCTAACAAAGATGAATAATAGTAGTATGTAAACCAAAATGAAACTTAGTCGATCATTTCAGCAAGCTCATGTTCACATTTAAACTCAACCACTAATGCCCGTTATCCAGAAGCTCGCCCACTGTTACGTCTTTGCTGCATGTGATTATGTATAGCCTAAAATATTTCTTCTTCAAAATTATGTTGTTCTTCTACCAGTCGTGCCAAAATTTCAAGTTCATTACATCTCTAATTGTCAAGTACACAAACAACAAGAAGTCATTCATAGTGTTAAACTAATGATTGGTTGAATTCACCAAGCGTTAGTATGTCAAATTTAGCTCAAATACTCACGTTTGTATTGCTTACTAAAGTTAACTTCTTATGTTAGACTTAAGACATAAAAATACTAAGACATGCTCTAGTTACTCATTTAAGTCCCCGAGACGTATTGAAGAACAAACAAAGGCATAATCCTTCGGATTGAAGTTAGTTAGTAACTATTGTATTTGATTTGTTCCATTTCTATCAAGTTCTTATATTCGTATTCGTTGAGAATATAACATGCAAAGTTTATTCACATGGCTTTAGTATATAGATTGTTGGTTCTGCAACAATAAAATACTAGAAAAATAACGTCAATCCACTCGACGTACTCAACAAAAAAACACAGAAAGAAAAAACCATACAAAGAGATAAGAACCGAAAAGAAGAACGATAGTAGCACATCTTGGAATGAAGAATTCGAGTGCTTTATATAGGGCCAAAGAGAGGGTCGAAATAATGTGCAGTTAATATAAACTAATGAGGGAATAAAATCGGAATTAATAATAAAAATAAATTCTAATTAATACCATGATTTTTAGAAAATGGGCAAAACAGCTCAACACGTTATGTCGATATTAGAAGAAAAACTGAAACAAAAATATATTTCGTCAGGTCAGATGCTCCCATGGTTATGAAAAAATTTAATATGATTTTAAATTACTTTAGGAAATAATTCAAAAGTATTTTGTCCAAAAAGATAAGTCTTGGTTGACCCACACCCAAACCGAGCCCGACTAGCCTGCCCGGACACGTGCTTCGGTGCGAAGCACCACACTTATGTAATATGAGTGGTTGCACCAACTGCCCCATTGCATTAGTTTTTTCCCTCAGACAAAAGTGTATATGACCCAATGTGTTTAGAACTTGGAAACTATATTTCGATTTGAAATAGGATTTAGGATTGGTACCATGACCGGTCCCAAATCAAGACAGATCCCAGAACCGATCCTGACTATATTCTGACTTGTTCTTTACATCGTCGACTTGTATCTTTATCTTTGACTATGGATTCCCAGATGCATACAAGTTGGAATATGAAAAGTTCATATGTCAGAAAACTATTAGATATGTATTTAACTTAATACTTTATTATTCATATATACTTCTCTGATACTCAATGCTAAGATCCTATTATTATCACCGAGATCATTTTGCTAAGTTTTTTCTCTTTTGCTGATCATTTCTTTTTCTTCTTATTAACTTTTTTTTCTTCTGATCTTGTAAATCTGCAGAATGAAGTATAACATTTTTTCTTAGTCCGTATCTTCATTTCATTAGCTAAAGAAATAAGAATTTGGGAACCGCTCCCCTTATAAAATTAGCATTAAGGAAACGGGGTTCCTTTCTTCAAATTGTAAATAGATACAAGATTCGTATGTTTCTACATTTATATCTCGATTGTTTATTTCTTTAACTCTTTAGTCACTAAATAAAGATGATGAGATTTCAATTGAATTTATTTATGAGATTAATCATGGACCCTAATTAGATTAGATTATTTGGAAATTGTGCGTAAAAATAGCACAATTTCCCATAACCATACCCGATATATGCATATACATCCATCTTTTGTGAATACCATATTCCATCAAGAATTTATATAGGGAAAACTTTTTGTATTAAATGCCTAGAAGAAAAGGAGTTGGGAAGTCTCAGCACGAAGAAAAAGATAAAGAATGAAGAACAAATCCAGAGGCATGGACTGAATAATAAATAGGGATATTTAACGTTTGGTACCCAGCAAATGTCCAACACCTAGCTTTGGTACCCAATATTTGAAATATTAATGGTTGGTACCTTGACTGGATGTTGACTGTCAACTATTTTATTTGACCTCATTATTTTCTATTTTTATAATTATTATAAATTAATTATTTAAAAGAAATGGAGTTATTAAATTAAGATGAACCAACACATCGATAAAAATACACCTCTGTCACACCTTCCCTACCACCACATGTTTTTTCCCATGTTCTTCCTTCTCCTTTGCACCTGCACCACCACAACTTCTACTCGTTTCTACCTCCGCCACCACTAACATCCACCAACACTCACCACCGCCAACACAATCAATCTAATAAAATTCAATTAAAACCCATCCCAAAATCCACCCTACCCCGTTAGCAGATTACCAATCAAACCATTTCTATCCTTTTTTATTATCTAATCAGGATTACCCATTCTCATATTAACATCCAATTCAAGAAACTTCAAGAACCACTATCATTATTTAATCATTCATACACATATTCACCATATTATGATTCTTTTAACCATTTCACTGGAACAAAATTAGGTTGTTGCAAGTAAATCGTTGTTGGTGGATCCGCCATTAACTTAGAGCCCAAATCAGATCTATGGAAATCGTACCAAACGGGTTTCTAACTCGATCTCGATTTAGAAAATGTAGACGCTTGTCGACTTGGGCATCAGTAATCCAAACTTGAAACTTCCACCACTTCATTGTTTTGATCGGAACTTTTTTATAAGTTGAAATAGCATCATCGGAACTTACCTAAACCAATTAAAGTAGCACCTAATCTACTGTACCATTTCCTCCCATTTGGTTTACTTTCAAAAAATCAGCTTTAGTTAAAGCTTATGTGTGTTGGTGAAGTGATGCATATGCATATCCTATTAGTTTATCGCCACCTAGGAAAGCGGTGTTTCCCTTCGCAATAGCTCCTTCCGCCATGGACGAAGGTGGTTCCATGAAACAAGAGGGACAAGCATACAAAAATGCGACAAATGAATAAAGTTTATCGGGGTTTTTTTATTGGGGATAGAATTGTAACTTTGAATGAAGTTTTAATAAAAATCAAAGAAATAAAATAATAATGGGTCAAATGGAGTCGTTGACAGTCAAGCGTTGGTCAAGGTACCAACCCTTAATATTTCAAATATTGGGTACCAAAGCTAGGTGTTGGACATTTGCTGGGTACCAAACGTTAAATACCCCTAATAAATACTCCTTATGTTCCACTTTACATGAGGGTCTAGGATTAAATTTTTGCTCCACATTACTTGATAGTTTTCATATTTTCCCTCAAAACTACCAATAATACCTTGACATTTTGTCTTGGAACTATAAATTTATATTCAAATGCACTAATAACAATTAATATTTGAGGGTTTTTTCTCAAGCACACATATGGAAAGTTTTCATATCTCTTCTCATTTCCTAATCTGCATAAATACTCCCAAGCCCCAAACCATCATTTAAAATGGAACGAATGGAGTATCACACGTACTTAAAGATCTGACTATAATTATCTCGTTACTTTACAACTATCATCTAATCTTATTACTGTTAAAACATGATGTGAGATGATATAGCGGTTGCCTATCGGCAAACTTATAATGGCATTATGAACGGCCGGGCGGGAGTGGCACTGCCCAATCCAAGATATCAAACCAACACTCCTGGTAGGAATACAACACCATATTAAATCATAACAAACCTGGCTAAATTGGGGCCTATACCACTTAATTGGGGCCTATAGCTAGATGACAAAAAAGGTCACTAGAAATCACTTCACACCAACCCTTATCGAAATAATTACCAAACTACCTATTTTACCCCTGATTAATTAGCACTAATTAATCATATTAGGAGTTAATTTTGTTTTGGATGTGAGATTAGCTAATGTTAGAGAGTTCATCAAAACATCAACATTTTTTTTTTCTCGTAAAAGTTACACAGAATCGGTTTACGTTCATTCACTTGTAAACCGATTCTGGATTGGTGTTTAGAATTACCAGAGGACATCCAGAATCGGTTTACTTTGACATGTTTTATAATCCGATTATGGGAATCGAATTTTTCTAATGACATATATAAACCGATTGTTTCCTTTCATTACCAATTTTCATTCATCGCATTATTATTGTAGGATGCATTTAGCACATGCATCAAGCCTTTAAACCCCTAGGCGACCCTAGTGGACGAGTTATAGTCTCGTGAGGGTTTACATAGAGGTCTACCCACAAAACCTATACAAAAACTTCTAAAGCCATCAATCTTCCTCCGACGAAGACGATACCGCATCCAAGTAGTCCGGGTTATCCTCCGGGATTCTATCTGCCAAGAAGTGATAGCTTGCATCGAATGCGAATGCTTCCTCCTTTACCTCCAAGTAGCGCGCTTTCACGGCTTCGTGCTACAAAAACACAAAAACAAACTTACATTTGTTAGTGGTGTTTCAATGGAAGATAAAACAACATGGGTCACGTAAAATAAACCACAAAATTACTTACAAATTGTGAAATGGACAAGGTGAAGGGGCGGGTGTTAAAAATCCGAGGTTGGAGAGCTAAAAAAGCAAGTATCGCATTTTCTATGACTAGGTGCCTATCGTGCACTTGTTGAACACTTCTTGCGTTAGGATTCCCAAACTCTTGGCTAACTGTGTTGTGTACCCTAGCCCAAAAGGTTACGGAATCCACCCTTTCGGAGGATTGACGTCTAAGTCGTTTTTCCGCATACCAAGCTTTGGTGATTGCCAAATCTTCCGCGGAGTCGAATGATGCCATTTCTTGTATGTATATGTATGAAATGAGTAGTTGTGGAGTATATGGAGTGAGGGGGAATGAAATGATCAATTTTGGGGGAAATGGGGTCCAAGGGTGAGGTCTCTATTTATAGAGAAAGTCCCAAACGACTATTTTTTTTTTTGAAAAACGTGTAATAATTTGAAATAATCGGTCTTTTAGAAGGACTATAAAATCCGATTGTGTTTATATGCCACAAGGAATCGGTCTTTCTTGCGACCAAAGTAAACCGATTAGAGTCATTTTAAATTTTAAATTTTCACCGATACTAATCGGTTTATATATTTCCATATGTGATCCGATTCTATACTATAACATCCAGAAAGATTGGCATGCATAATCGGTTTATATATTTCCATATGTGATCTGATTATATACTATAACATCCAGAAAGTTTGGCCTGCATAATCGGTTTATATATTTCCATATGTGATCCGATTCAATAACATCCAGAAAGATTGGCCTGCATAATCGGTTTATAAAGACATATCGAGTAAACCGATTCTTGACATGTCAGGCTAGAATTGTAGAGCAACACATAATTATAATTAAAGCTTCAAGTTCATCAAGTTCAACACAGATATCATCCAAAATAAAAACCTTAAAATAACCACAAGTCTTGTAAACTTAAACTTTTAATATGTAAAACTTAAACAGCAGGAGCACCGGCACCAGCATCACCACCATCAGCAGGAGCACCAGCACCAGCATCACCATCATCAGCAGGAGCATCATCACCAGCATCACCACCATCAGGAGCAGCAGCTTGTGCTTCAGCCATTAGTTCCCACATATCTTGCATTTCTGCATGGACCTCCATCCCAGATGAAATCATGTTTCTCCTCATCCTGGCGAAGGTGATGACCTCAATAAGATCTTCAAGTGAAAGCTTATCAATCAATGTCAGGGCTTGTTCAACCCGGGTTTCAGCTCCGAATGCAAACTTGTATGGCTCCTCACCGGCACTCTTTGTGGTTGCCTCAAGATATCCTCCACGGTTAAATCACGATTGTAGAATGGTAGGTGTTCGAAGTCCATTCTTCACAAAAAATAAACAAAAATCAAGTTAAAAATCGGTACATAAAGAAATATATGTAACCCGATTCTGAAAGAAAGATGAAAAGACAATATTAATCGGATTATACATATTACATATATAAACCGATTCTGGCATATAAACACAATCGGATAATGTTAATCCTAATGTAAACCGACATTCTTGTGCATGATCTTCATGGTCGAAAAAATCCAGAATCGGTTTATTCGATAGGTCAATAAAAACCGATTCTGGGCATAATCAGAGTTTTGATTTGTCAAAAACGCTGATTTAAAGTAAATCAATAAGATAAGAAGATGGGTTGATGGAGATTTACCTTCTTCTTGGTTGGATCGAAGATCGTCGGAGTAGAGGATGAAAAAAAAATTGATTAGAGTTTTGAGAATTTGGAAAGTTTATGATAGAAATGGAAAGATTTTTTAGGTTTAGGTTTTTTTGATTTTGGATTTACTGAAAATAGAAAGATTAGAATTTATATTACTTAAATATTATTACATGAAACTAGTTGGAAGCCTAACAAGCTAAGCTCCAACGACATACTACTACATTAATTGAACAGGTTGTTGTGCTAACCTACCAGCGAGCCTCATGGTAACCTAGCCAAGGGAGCCGAAACGGCGGGAGAGGGAGCTGAGATTGTGTCACAAGGGTGGCAAACTAACACTACCTTCCATGTTAATTCCTGCAATATTACGCCATTGGGGACTCGAACCTGGGATCTCCTGGAGCGCATTAAACTTTGGGGAACGGGGATGACCAGCTGAATTTATATTAGTGAGTTTTAGAAATTAATGTGGGGGTAAATTAGTATTTTTTATAAAATTTGGATGCCTAGAGTAATTTGGGGTGTGAGAAGGAAAAATCTATAGGCCCTAATTAAGTGGTATAGGCCCCAATTTAGTCACGATAACAAAGGCTCCTCAGTCCTTGCCGGTTGCCACCTTTGCATTCATTAAAGCGTCACATATTTTAAGTTGAACTGATGAAACGGAATGCGGGGACCACATTCCGTAGCGCAGCGCGAGTTTATCGCATCTCGAGTGGAGCTTTCTTTTTCTTCTCTACTTCTTTAGTTACTTGCTGGCTTCATCACTCTCCCTCTCTTTCCCACTCACTCAGAAGTCTGATACATGTAACCAAGCTTTACGAAATTTCTTCATATCTGGTCAAAGTTAGAAACCCTATCTACTTTCCCTTCTTCTTCTTCTTCCTGCAAGTCTTCTTCAGACATTGCAGAATCTGACTTTCGTAATCTATTTCAGCTCTCCGATACAAACTTGTGAAGTAGTGGTTGTTATCTGAATTCGAATGATCTCTTAACGATTCAACTAATGTCAAATTAGGTAAATTTTCCTACTCAAAGTCTACAATACTATTTTACTTTGGTTTGTTCTCCTTCTTCTTGTTTAGCTACATTTTCAGCTTATTCATCTCCTGATCTGAATTTTCTTTTTGAAGTTCTTGATTACTACATTGTCCTTTTTGATCGATTGAACAACGAAAAATGGTTTGTGTTCTTAGTTTTCAACTGAAATCCTTTGCTCGATCCTATTCAATCGAATTTAAGATTCCATTTACCATTATCGTTTTATTACAATTACAATTAGAATCATGAAACTAATCTTAGTGGTCTTGTCTGAATAATTGAAACCCTAAGCCCTAAACTTCAGAGAGCCGTTACTAAAGTTTATTCAAAAAAATTATCTTTGTTTTTTTTAATCTGAATTTTCTGTAATTTTGTTGTTTTCTGCAGCGACAGTGTAGAGTGGGTGGTAGTGGGAGACCTCTGCGGATGAAGACTTTCAATTTCCGATATTCTGCAAGGTAATCAAGTTTCTGATTCTACACGTAGAGTTTTAAACTAAACAATCGCTATAGTACCAAAGTTGGCGCCACGTAAGCCTATCTGATCATGATGTGGGTGAACGACACTTGTGATCGTACCTCGTGATGCTGAATATCATAAGACCATTGGTTAGTGTAGCGAATGAAAAAAAAAAAGTGTAGCGAATGAAATGTCTCTGCAAAAGCAATTTTTGGGGCTGTGAGACTGGTAGGTGAACAAACTCTTTCACACATAGGGATTAGGCTTCAGATGAGTGGAACGGTGGCATTCCTTATTCAATAGTGATTGATTTGAGAGTTGATCAGAAGTGGTGTTTGTCTACTGCCCAATTATATGCTGAAAAGGATTTTGTACCCGCACAACCCAACCCACTGCCACCACTATACTGAGTGCTGTTTTTATAGAATTTCAACACTTGAATGACTCTGTACATCCCTTTAATCTAAGTCTAGATGGGGTTAGAATCGTTAGATTGGATTCACTACAATAGGGTGTCTAGAATTTTTATCCTTGCATTATCATTTATAAGCTGTGTGCCTTCCAATAGCCGGTAAATGGTCAATAAAAAAACCGTTATATGTGGACCCACTCGTATGGCATGGCTGCCATATCATAAGGGTGCCCTGAGAAAGCGTTGCTTCCCATTTACAGTTCTCTTGGTCTCAAATATCAATAACCAGTAATAGTTTGTTGAATCTGCTGAAAAATACGTCAAGATTCCTTTTCAATATACGTTTACTGCAAAAAAGTAAGCAAAATCCTTAAAAATGTCTTTGAAGCCAAGTTTTTTCAACTGTCGGCATACACTAGCTAGTTTTGAATAACTACTCATATATTTAGTGATTATAGATTTCTTTCTAATAGTAGAATTAAACTACTTAATAAAGAAGAGGGAACCCCTCACACTTTTATTATCACACTATCTCACATGTTGGGTGTCATTTTTACGACTTGAAACCAAACCGTAACGGATTTGAAGCTAATATTTTGAGGATATGTTCCTCTTACCAAGTTCTACATGCCTACTAAAAATGAGCGTATTCCGAGACGTATAACATCATCATCTACTACTTTGAAAATGAGCCGTTGAAAATGTGCGGGTTTCTGGCCGTCGAAATTGAGACCGTTAGATCGTGAGGTTTTATATTTCGGAATGTGCTCATTTTTGGTAGGCATGTATAACTTGGTAAGAGGAACATATCCTCAAAATATTAGCTTCAAATCCGTTATGGTTTGGTTTTAATTCGCAAAAATGACGTCCAATGTGTGAGATAATGTGATAATAAAAGTGTGAATGGATCCTTAATAAAAGGGCCAGATTCAATAAAGGAAATAGTGTTGTGGGTTCTAAATGTTTATTGAGTAATTATCAACCGACTATATTTTGATGATGGTTGGTGTGTCCCTATCCTGATTGAAAATGGTAGTCGCTTCCAAAGAAGATAGAGATGGGTTGGGTATCTTCAGGGAGGTACTTAGAGTTAATATTTATTTTTGACATCTTTCCAAAACATATTGTCTTATTTGCTATCAATGGGTTGGTTTGCATTATCTAGTGCATGGTGATTGATTTGATCTTCTTTGATAAATACAACCTGGGGTGATCTCCAGTTTCGCTTCGTGGTTGCTAACAAAAATGCAGGTAACTTTCATTATTATGATCACCACAATATAGAAACCAAACATCTATAACTGAACCGTATATCTATCTATCTATCTATCAATTCTGCTTTGAAGTTCATTTCCTTACTGTGATCACCACAAAAATATAAACCAAACAGCTTAATACGTATTATTATCTATACTAGTTTTGTTTCTTTTTTTGATGGGTTTCCTTTCTTCACTTGTTTCAGGTAGAGTTTATGATCATAAACATTAGAATTGGAGGTCCCTAATAAGCTGTAAGTCATGTTATTTTTAAATGTGTCACAAATCTCAACTTTTGACTTTTGAAAATGGAGAGTTTCTCTCTCTGAAAGACAGAACTCAACAACCGCCTTTCTTCGAAATGTATACTAGATGCTCTCACCAGTCCAAAAATGTCATTAAATTTGCAACTCCATTTATAAACAATTGGAATGGACTTGGTCTAAAGATCCAATATGGAACTGATTGCAGAACTTTCCCTTAACAGGATTTTATTGTTTTTGCTTCAGGGCCAAAAAGATGAAGATCAGATTTAGACTCACCATTGCTTGTATTGGTATCCTTGTTTCACTTCAGTGCATTTCTTGCGGTAAGCATATTTGTGGTTTTACCTCAAATAGTTGTTCTTTACCGTTAGAGAACTACACGTCATTCTAAATAGTTCTATTATAATCTCGCAAGATACAATCTGTAATGATTCACGTATCATGCTTGTGGGTCATAACAAGTAATGCAAATTTGATTGCTTGACCGAGTTGCCCTGAAGTTGTCACGTCTTTTAATTAGATTCAAGCTAGGTCTTCTAATTGCGTATAACTTATTGTTAACAGATGAGCAACCTCAAGGGCCTGGTCTAAAGAAATGGATATGCTCATGTGCCTCCACTAATCGAGGGAATGCCACCTACTCAATTGCTGCAAACTGTTCCACGCTTTGTGATTGTAATCCTGGTAACTTCCATATCTATGATGTTAGCATTTTCATGACTAAGATTATTTGGATTGAGGTTTGCTAGTGAACGATAAGTTGCAACAGTCTTTTAAGATTAGAAGGGTTAAATCTGCCTAGTTTTACGCAAATCATCCTTGCTATGGCATATATGACACTGAGATTCTTGTACATCTTGGTGTGGAGAAATATTTTGTATCCGGCTGCAATTTTTTCATGTTGAATGTGTTTCCTACAAATGGCAGAAGAACCTGTAGGGGGTTCAAGTGGAGAAACATGGACATGTCTTTGTTCTGCTGAAGGATTTCCTAAAGTGCCTGATGACTTCCATGATTCCAGTTGTTTTACAGGCTGCAACTGCACATTAGGTATAACTTTTTAACCAGTTGACATCAGTAGTTGCATCTGAACAATGAAAGATTACCCAACAGTCGTTCCTCACTGTTTAGTTAACACTCCCAGAACTTCGTTCCATGACATTTTTTCTATTTCATCACGTGCAGGTTCTGCTGGTGAGCCTAAAGTAGCGAGCAAGCGCATTACAAGCAAGGTTGTTGTCTATGTTCTCTTACTGAGTGTTGTGCTCACAACTCTTGCCTTTCTTGCTTCTCTGGGATGCTATGTTTATCGAAGGGATAAATATCCGATGCAACCACCGATATTCTCATCAGATAAGGACACAAGCTGCAATAGTGCAACCAACCTCATAAGTCATGCGTCAACATCAACATCATCTATATCAACTTTCAAACTCAATACAAGTTCCTCAGTCAACCCTCTGTCAGGTAACTGATTGGTGTCTTCTTCTGCAAAAGGTCAATCCTATTTAAGAAGCTGAAAAGGCTTAATAAATTTCATTGAAACCATAAGATGGGTCATTTTAAATTCTGAATGTTTCATAAGTAGTCAAATCACCAGTACTCTTTAATTATCCTGCAGGATGCATTAGAAAGGTATCTTTCATGTTTAGGACCAAAAGTGGAACTTTACCTGGAACCATTTACCAATTTTCGTACACTGAATTGGAGCTTGCAACACACAAGTTTGACAAGTCTAATCTCATTGGGCTCGGAGGTAGTAGCCATGTTTACCGTGGTCAGCTTAAAGATGGTAGAACTGTAGCTATAAAGCGACTAAAAACTCAAGGAGGGCCCGATGCGGATAATGTTTTTCTCACTGAGGTACTCCTCATTTTCTCTAATATTCATCTTGATCTATTTAATTAGCTGTTCCTTTGAGGTTTAGTCTATAACCTGTAAGGAAACGCAACTTAGTTTACGCCGCTGCGTTGGAAACTTAGTTTTCTTTGTTTTTACAGATTGAACTGATATCCAGACTCCACCACTGTCATATAATTCCTTTACTTGGCTACTGCTCAGAATCCCAAGGAAAACAAGCTGAAAGGCTAATAGTGTTTGAATACATGCCTAATGGTAATCTTAGAGATTGTTTGGATGAGGTTCAAGGGAAAGAACCAATGGATTGGGTGACGCGAATTAGGATTGCACTTGGAGCTGCAAGAGGACTGGAATACCTCCATGAAGCTGCTGCTCCCAGGATTCTTCACAGAGATGTCAAGTCAACCAACATTCTTCTAGATGATAAGTGGAGAGCTAAGGCAAGTAACTTTAACTTACAAAATTTAGGATATAACTTGATAGTTTTATGTGTGTTTTATTTATTCATTGCATGTGCAGATAACGGATCTCGGTATGGCTAAACGGTTAAAGACAGATGACCTTCAAAGTGCTCCAACTTCTCCTGCAAGAATGCAAGGCACTTTTGGATATTTTGCCCCTGAGTATGCAATTATTGGAAGGGCCTCCCTTAAATCAGATGTTTTCAGTTTTGGAGTGGTGCTTCTTGAGTTGATCAGTGGTCGTCACCCTATTCACAAATCACCTGATAAAGGAGATCAAAGTCTTGTAATATGGGTAATGCGAACTTAAAGTTTTTTGTGGAAAAAGCAAACTCGGATTCAAATAAGCATTTCACGTAAATAAGAAAAACTGTTGGTTAACTAGTTGAGTTAATTATTGCTGTTGCAGGCTGCCCCTCGTTTGAAGGATAGTAAGCGGGTAATATCAGAACTTGCTGACCCACTTCTGAAAGGCAACTATCCAGAAGAAGAAATGCAGGTGATGGCATATTTAGCAAAGGAGTGCCTTTTGTTGGATCCAGATTTTCGACCATCCATGAGTGAGGTTGTTCAAATCCTTTCTACCATTTCTCCAGATAAATCAAGGAGACGAAGTTTTCCTGTAAATCTTTTTCAGGTAATATGGCTATGTCCTTATGGAGATGGGCTTCATGTTCCAAGTTTCACTTAACATTACCATCTACTCTCCATTACAACTAGTGCATTTTCTTAAATCCTTCTCTATTACCATGCAGAACTCTTTAAACAGGAGTATGAGAAGTTTAGTGGAGATTGAGAAGACTGATGAGCTCACTGAAAATTCAACTGGTAGTAGCATGAGAGCTACAGTCGAAATTGAGAAAAACGACGAGCTGACTGAAAAATCAACAGTTGCGGAGGAGTTGAAACGAACTACATCCGAGAGATGGTCTCCTAGGTGTTCGTTGCCATTAAGCTTGGACCGTACCCTATGTATAAATGACAACAGTAAAGATGGGGAAGTAGCTCTCTCAGCCGATTATATGGAAAGATTGGTTCTATTAACTTCTAAAGGAAGAAGTTGGCGTGCGCACCCAGACGACGAGACAGTAGACCTGACAGAACCACGGTTTGAGTCATTCTTGCAAGCAAACGTGCTTTCTGTATAAATAAAAGAGAAGTTACAAGTACTAGTAGTCTATGTTTCTGTTACTGTTGTGCTCAGTTGATTAATCCCAAAATTTGTATAACTATTTTTTCTAGTGGTTTTTACCTGCGTTTACTTAATGTACAGTATAAGTATAAAACAAGGAGAATCATAATCTAGAACAATCACTCTTCTATGTGATTCATAGTATTTTGGATATCAAAATGTCCGACTCCGGCACTCTAGTAGGATTAGAGATATTACCATCTCATCATGTAAATGTAACCATAAGAGAAATCAGATGAGACCCACCACTCCTGCCTCAAGGGATTGATACAGTACAGTTCTTAGATCTTTGAATACCTACGGCCTTTTAAGCCAGGCCATGTTTGACTGATGATGCATTTTTTTTCCCTTGGAACAAACTATATTAGAAAAAACTAGCCATTCAGGGGTTTAGCCTGATTGGCTTTGTACCTTTGGAAGGTACTACAATCCGGAAATAAAGAGCCGCTATCATCTCTGGAGGATGTAGCATATAAGTACAAGCAATCGCTTTCATTTTTGGCTGCCAATCTTACCTTAGGGAATTACAATTAAAAAGTCTAAAAATAACATGGTTTATTTTGTATTTAATTTCTCTTGTTTCAAAAAAAAAAAAAAAAAAAAAAAAAAAAAAAAAAAAAAAAAAAAAAAGAAAAAAAAAAAAAGAGAAAAACAAGAGAAATATTTGTTCTTATTTTTATTTAATGAGCCGTGGGGAAGGAAAATATATAAGGGAGTTTTCAAGCGACAAGGATTTTTAAGGTAAAAGAGTTAAGAATTGTTAGGATTTATGAAATTCAAGGGTTTATCATCAATAGTTTTGAAGACTAGTTAAAGACGAGGAGCGGAAGACGTTTCTATTTGGAAGAGTGGTGTTATCATAATTGGCGATCGGATGTGAAGTGAGTAGTAATCTCATCCTCAATAATAATGGTTGATTTCCTTTCTTAGAGATCTAAAAAATGGTTTTTCAAAATATTAAAAGATGTGGGTTTTAAAAATATTTAGGTTGTTCTTCCTGCATTACGTGAGAATTCTTTCTTCATTCCCGCACACTGTGAGAACCCCGTCTTTTTGAGTCATCATAAAATCCTTTTTGGTGTCGAGGCGAAATGCTTATTGATCGTTTCTCAAACACGCGTTCTCTCATTATGGTGTGGTTACAACATTTAAGAATGAGAATATGTTCTTTTAGTATTTCTAACTTCTTATTACTAGCAGAAATTCTATGTCTTCATAACTCTTTGGATGCTTGTGACGCTTGAACGCTTTGAAGTTGTGGAGTTTTAGTTTGATTTGCTCGAGGACTAGCAAAGTCTAAGTGTGGGGGAATTTGATAGGTGTAGAATACACCTAATTTACTATCTAGTAGTTTATGCTTTCTTTGCTATTTTTCTTGTAAATTATGTATTTCGCTTGTTTTGAGTTTTATAGCTACTTTGGAGTCGCACGGAGGAAAGAAGAAGAAATCACCCAATTTGAGCCAAAAGGGCGAAAAGGTCATTTTGAGGGAGATTTTATGGAGCCAGGTTAAGGGGCAACCCTATTTGAAGGATGTTTGACTAAGGATAAGGGGAGTGTTAAAGGCATAAGTTAATACTGAGGTTTTATGTAAATTTTCATGATATTGGTCCTTGGTTTTTCTTATAACTAAAAGTGAGTTATCCCAATCATTTATTCAACCCATTATTGAGAAAGCGGTCGAGAGAAATTAAAGTTTCTTGTAAAGTCGGGAGCTCTAGTTCGATCCGGAGGCGATGGAAGAACTTGCATTTGTTGTGAGCTCGGGAGATCTTTGAATCAAGAACGAGTAGCCTGGTCTACGTGAGTCGAAGAGCTAACCTCGAGGTCCGACTCTCCTTCCTCTTTGACCATGTTGACTAACGGATGACCGTGCTGACCTTGTTCGTGACCGTTAGTCCTAACGGTGGACCGACGAAATATACCTTACCGAGAGAATTTTCAGGTGGCGGCGACGACTACATTGAAGCTTTATAAATAGAAAAAGTTTTCTACAACTTCTACACACCTCTCTACACACACTTTTCTTTTCTTATTCTTTGTGTGAACTTTTTAACATGAGTAGTTAATTTTATTGATTGAGGATGAATTCCTAGTTCTTAATATGATTTGAGTTTTGTTTTTAATTTTATCTTGAAGTTTTTTCACATGATTATCGTTTGTTTTTTACTAATAGGAATGATCTTAAAGACATTCATGATTGATTGATAGATTGTTTAGGTGGCCAACTAAATTGATTTGTTAATTTGATCTAAAGCTAGTGAAAGTTAGGAGATAAGTAATTTCTTGACTCTTTACATAAGTAGCAAACACGAGACTATGCGGAGGGATTCCGTGGAGCAATGTGTAAAACAACGCTAGAAAGTGAACCAAGCGGAACCGAGTTTAACTGCACTAGTATTAAACCTAAATTTATAAATCTTAATGCATTCGAGAATTAAATCTTGTAGTTTTGAAATAATACATTGTCATCAAGCATAGTTATATTTGATGGTTGCGCTGGGTGCTTCCACTTTGACCTCAGTTTCTTCACTATCTTCTTGTTTTACATCTCAATGTTGTAAATTCTGTTCTTGAGTTGGTGATGCTACTGTCAAGGATATTGTGTCGACATCATGTACAGCTGCAAGTATCCAACCACATAAGGAAACATAGTTCAGGATAGGAAACAATATTACAGGATCATTATGGAAGATTTTCGTGTTTCCCATTTTATGTATATTATGTATTTATGTGATTATGTATTCATTCAATTTCTGTAACCTGTACCTGTGTAATACTCCCTCTGTTTCTGAAAGACCGTCCTCTATTCCTTTTTCGTCAGTTTCAAAATTGTGTCCAGCTTCTGTTTATAGTCATACTTTTTCAATGAACTCTCTAATATACCCTTGAATTCTTTATATTCATAAATCTATTTTTAACGTGACTCAATCTAAAATATTAAATAAATTATTATAATTGAGGAAACAAATATATGCTTCATTCCTTTTAAGGAAATATACATTTAACTCTAAAAATTAGATTCCTTATAAAGTTTATACTTCTTAAATTCAATATCTTTTAAATTTCCCTTTTATATTTCGTATTTATAATTCTCACACCAAATTTGGATAGTCTTTATTGCTAGCATTTTTATTAAAATAAAATAGGTAAGTAACTAAGGGTAGTCAAGTAAAATAGTATGGTCTCCTTAATATTTTGAGAAAGTCAAAGCGGACTGTCTTTGTGAAACGGAGGGAGTATAAATAGAGAAGTTGTTTTCTCTCCCAAGTATCCAAGGGAAATCATGTTGGAAAAATAAAGTTTTATGTGAATAAAAATTTATAATAAAAATGTTTTTCAAAATAATATAAACACTTTCCAAATTTATCTCTTAGTTTTCCAGGGGATGAGTTTACCTTATATATTTTGGATTTGCGCTAGGGTTTTATATATAAATGAACCTCTTTTGAGTACTTCTTCTTGTTCGTTTTCTATGTTTGATACGAGGGTTTAAGTGCTAACGTTTCGTGAGTTTTCCGCTGCAATTTTCATTGTTGGAAAATAACAATTAAAATTGAATAAATCAAACAACTAATTAATATTAGAGGCACTTATCTGATTTTTGTGTCGTCTCCGGTTCAATTGTTGATGTCTTGAACATCCATGTTAAACACCATAGAAAGAAGAAACTGGTAGTGGTAGATTGAGGCACATGTTCAACATGTTGTCCTTAAGTCAAGAATGCATGGCTACACTCTGAAAAGATGATGTTATAGCCCTACTGGACATCTGCCTCTAAGATACAACAATCTTAACAAAACTTGAATAGCACATTCAAACCTTATCTTTCTAGAACTTGGCAGCGGAAAACTCACGAAACGTTAGCACTTAAACCCTCGTATGAAACATTGAAAACGAACAAGAAGAAATACTCAAGAGAGGTTCATCTGTATATAAAACCCTAACGCAAATCCAAAATATATAAGGTAAACTTATCCCCTAAAAAACGAAGAGATAAATTTGGAAGGTGTTTATATTATTTTGAAAAACAGTTTTATTATAAATTTTTATTCACATAAAACCTTATTTTTCCAACAACCCCCACATGAATGAAAATACACGAATATGCATAGGTGTCCATTAGGTCTTGAACCTCTGCTTAGTGAGAGGTTACCGGAACTACTTGTTAGCCACTGAACGCAATTCCTTGAGCTGTCCAACGTTTGGTGTAATTTGCGATAACAACCACGCATGATATCTCCAAGGTTGCTGCCAAGCTCATGCCGCTGTGTTCATTTTGGCCCTGGACGTATCTTGTTTCTCAGAATGCTCTAGAGAATCAGCTCATATTCTCATAGGAAGCGACACACTTCCTCATTCAGATAGGTGAATTCCATCAAGAGTGTTCACTGCTACACCCCACTTTAATCTTAACTTGAAACTATAGAACTCATTAAAACTTATTAAAAATCATCCTTCACATGCTATCACATCTACACCATAGGGAAGGGACAAGGAATGTAATTCTCTTATAATGTTTACCTTTACCCACCACAAATTAATTGTCTCATTCAAAACCTTGAACTTGGGATCTCCAGTCATCAAGGTTGAGTATCCTTCATGGCAAGTTTTATTTATGAGCTTAAGTCCCATCCCCCTTGATGTACAATCACAAACTATCTCTCTAAATTATCCTTTCGTCAAAGGATCACTAATTTTTCTGTCGACTTCACTAAGTCTATGAGGTTCTGTTTTGACTTCACATGTCTACTGGGACTCTCTTTTTGACTTCATGGGTCAACTAAAATTACTTCATTGTAGAGAGTATAGTTGTCTTACCGAATTAGCCTTCTCCAAGTATGTCTAGACTTTGTCATTGCTCATTTACTTTAGACTCACATAGTCAATTGAGTTTCTGTAATGGTGGCCACAAGCTTCGGTCACAGAGGAATATCTTCTAAGAAGCATCTTAATAGCCATTCGGCTTCCTCTCGTGCTTAAATTAAAGCGCACGAACTTTGATTTCTCAAGAAATCAATTTCATCATGTCTGTTTTAAGGACTTCCTTAGATAGACATTCCTTAAGAGGGTACACACATAGGCTAAGATTTTTCCATAGCCTGAAACAACAACATCTCTAAGGTCAGTACAATATGTATCTGTTTGTGGGTGAAAATGGTTTCTGCTGATTTCGGTAATTTTGGGTGTACGGGTGAGAAACAATTTAAACCCTAAACAATTTACTGCAAGGGAGTACTTTAGATTCGAGAGATCAATCTGTACAAGTCCGGCCTAAACCAAGAAATGGTCGTTCCAGACTTGCTTCGGTCACAAAGTGAAGGAGAATAGGTTGGTTTTGGGGAGGGAAGCAAGGAAAGTGATGAGACCAGAATAGTTGATTCTGGAAGATTAGTTGTGTTACTACGACTTGTATCAGAAAAGTGGGAAGGCTAACAAATGGTAAGCTAGCAAGTATTTTCTGAGTGTTATGTATTCCCGAATGAACTTGTTGTTCGGTGGAAATAGGTAAGACCTATTTATACAAGTCAAAGTGAAACGTACTCTGGTCTCATTAAGGAATGGAAAAATGGGTAAGTAAATGGGAGGAGGTGGTAACGCATGGAATTGATGTTCCATAAAACCGTTAACGCATGGAATTGATGTTCCATGAAACCGTTAACGCATGGAATTGATGTAAAAAGCTTTTCACCATCAACTCCCTGTATTTACTAACCCCCTCACCCTTATGACACTTCCTTATGACGGGCATAGTGTACGCCTCACGCTGTAAACCGCCAAACCAATACCCAAAGAGGATCCCCCAGTTTGTGATATGTGTTGATGTCTCGAATGTTTTTGTGGAAAACATGTAGCATGTTGTTCTTGCCTGGCAAGTCGTACTTGGGAGACTTGCTAGCTTGGTGACCTTCGACGGTTGAGATTTTGCATCTCAAGAGGAAAGATAGCCGTTGATCGTTGTACGCTTTCGTTTTGGTAGCCGTGTAGGGAAGGCCAGCATGGTGGCGCGCTAGGTTGGCATGCCGTTGGCATGGCATGGTTTGGCGTGGCCAAACTTAGGTTTTCGGGCCAAAGGTTACCATGCGTTGTCTGGTAACCTTGGATGGCTAGGATTTGCTCCTGGATTGAAGGGCAACCGTTGATTGTTGCACGCCTTCGCTTGGGAAGCCGTGTAGGGAAGGCCAGCATGCTGGCGCGACTATGTTGGCTAGGGCCAAGGCAGGGTGTGGTTTGCCTTGGCATGGCGGGGCCAAGGGTTTGCCATGGGCACATGGTGCGGCTAGCTTGGCTAGGTGCGGTTTGGTTTGGCAAGTGGGGCCAAGGGTTTGCCATGGGCGCATGGTGTGGCTAGCTTGGCTAGGTGCGGTTTGGCTTGGCATGTGGGGCCAAAGGTTTGCCATGGGCGCATGGCGTGGCTAGCTTGGCTAGGTGCGGTTTGGCTTGGCATGTGGGGCCAAGGGTTTGCCATGGGCGCATGGCGTGGATAGCTTGGCTAGGTGTGGTTTGGCTTGGCATGTGGGGCCAAGGGTTTGCCATGGGCGCATGGCGTGGCTAGCTTGGCTAGTTGTGGTTTGGCTTGGCATGTGGGGCCAAGGGTTTGCCATGGGCGCATGGCGTGGCTAGCTTGGCTAGGTGCGGTTTGGCTTTGCATGTGGGGCCAAGGGTTTGCCATGGGCGCATGGTGCGGCTAGCTTGGCTAGGGGCGGTTTGGCTTGGCATGTGGGGCCAAGGGTTTGCCATGGGCACATGGTGCGGCTAGCTTGGCTAGGTGCGGTTTGGCTTGGCATGTGGGGCCAAGGGTTTTCCATGGGCGCATGGTGTGGCTAGCTTGGCTAGGTGCGGTTTGGCTTGGCATGTGGGGCCAAGGGTTTGCCATGGGCGCATGGCGTGGCTAGCTTGGCTAGGTGCGGTTTGGCTTGGCATGTGGGCCAAGGGTTTGCCATGGGCGCATGGCGTGTCTAGCTTGGCTAGGTGTGGTTTGGCTTGGCATGTGGGGCCAAGGGTTTGCCATGGGCGCATGGCGTGGCTAGCTTGGCTTGGCATGTGGGGCCAAGGGTTTGCCATGGGCGCATGGCGTGGCTAGCTTGGCTAGGGGCGGTTTGGCTTGGCATGTGGGGCCAAGGTTTGGCGAGACCAAGCTAGGTTCGTGACCAAGCTAGGGTTTTGGGACAAAGGTCGTTTGGTAACCTCGGACGGCTAGGATTTGCTCCTGGGATTGAAGGGCGACCGTTGATTGTCGCACGCCTTCGATTTGGTATCCGCGTAGGGAAGGCCAGCAAGGTGGCGCGACTAGGTTGGCATGGGGCCATGGCAAGGTGCGTTTGGCATTCCGCAGTAGGTGTGGCTGGCATGGTTTGCCATTGGCACAGGGGTGCGGCTAGCATGATTGGCATGCCTTGGCGCGGTAGGTGTGGCTGGCATGGTTTGCGATTGGAACTGGGGTGCAGCTAGCATGGTTGGCATGCCTTGGCGCAGTAGGTGTGGCTGGCATGGTTTGTGCGGCTAGCATGGTTGGCATGCCTTGGCGCGATAGGTGTGGCTGGCATGGTTAGCCATTGGCACATGAGGTGTGAGAATTAGGGGTTTGGCCATTCAAAACCCTAATTAGCATTAAAAAAGGTACCCTGGTAATTTTCTCGCAGACAAATTAAAGGGTTCAATAAATGTGCTTAGTTTGGACATTATTACTCAAGTTCTGTGACGTCATTGTCTGACTAGGGTTTTACGATTTTACCCCTATGCTAAAAACCACCATCAACATTAAGTCCCCTGCTTAGCTCGGAACATGTGCCTTGTTGCGAGGTAAGCATATGATGGTGACAGACAAGGACGGAATCAAGATGTAAATTATTGCAAAGATGGTCAGGAAAATCCGACTAACCTTTTTGAGGGGTGAAGAGAGTTTTTATTCCCGTGTTGGAGGCCCTGCATAAGTTGTACTGGGGATGCAGACCGTGGAGTGGTGAGACGAAAGTTGTCGGCTTGGTCTGGCCGTACATCACCGGGGCAAAGCGGGCACGGTCTTGGAAGGCAAAGCATAGCGGACGACTTGGCACGTGGGGGCCAAGAGGTGGCGTGGTCTTAGGAAAATTTGTTGGTATTGGCAGGTTCACGGTACTGAAATCTTGGAGAGGCAAAGCGCGCGTGGATGACTTGGCATGATAGGGCCGCGATAATGGAGCGGGCGAGCTGACATGGTGCGGCCATGGCAAGGCTAGGCGTACACGGACGGCTAGGCGTGGTGGGGCCGCGGAAAATAGAGCAGAGCAGAAGAAGACGAGCGATCTTAAGAAAATCCCTTGTGCTCGTGGTACTGCAGGTTAGGCTGGAACGGAGCCACTAGTGTAGATTTGGTGTGAAGGGAAGCTGCTAGCACTGGTCGGCTTGGACTTGGAGCCGTTAGCACTGGATCGGCTTGGAATGGGAGACGCAGGTATTGTGCGGCTTGGAAAGGAGCCGTTAGCACTGGATCGTCTTTGAATGGGAGCCTCTAGCGTAAATTTGGCACGGGCGCTGATCCGTTGGCCCGGCATGGCGTGAGCGTTGGCTTCGGGAAGACAACAACTTGCTTCAGTTCCGTGGGAAGGTGACGACTTTTTCGAGAGGTAAGGAGAGTTCATGATCCCCGTGTTTGGAAGCCTTACATAGATTTTATTTGTGGTGTAGACCGTGAAGCGGTGAGATGAAGATCGTCGGCTTAGTCTGGCTATGCATCATCTTAGCTGGGTTAGGGAACATCATGACGCTGGCTCGGCGAGTTGTTGGTGTTGGCGCATTAGCATGAAAGGCGCGGATCGTTGCAAAAACTGAGCGTGGAGCGCTGGCAAGACTGGCACTGGAAAGAAAAGCGCGGATGTCTTGGGAGTGGCAAGGCTTTCTCTTGTGGGACCAATTGCCTTTCTTCATGCGCGACTTTAACAGTGAATTCTTTCCTTATTCAAAAATCTGGAAGCGTTACACCCATAAGAGAGCGTTACTTCTCCTTTCCCCTTTTTAGGGTTTGTGCAATACATATATTCTTTGGTGAAATTGTATCATCTTCCTCTTTCCAGTTGTTCGTTGGTGAAGGTAGGGTAAAGCTCGTTCCTCCTCCTGGTTTGGTATTGTGATGGAATCTCCTAGCAACGATCGTACCTCCTTTTTCCAAGAGGTAAGTAGAATACGTGATCCTTGCGCCTTGCAGCTTTGCGTAAATCCTGGTATGGTTGTGCATCTTCAGGGCTAGGCTTTTGGAACGCGAGGCGGAGCTGCTAGCATAGACTTGGCATGAAAGGGACCCATTAGCACTGATTTGGCTTGGAATGGGCATGGGCTACTTGACAAAGCATTGTCCAAGCATGGCGTTGGCGAAGCAAAGGTGCGGACTATTTACACGGTGGTGTCTTGTCTTCGCGGGACCGATTGCCTTTCCTCCTTACTTAGCCAGAATAAGAAATCCTTTCCTTATCCAAATTCCGAGAGTGTTATGCTTTCGGATGGAAACTTTGCTACCCGAGAGATTGCTGGGGAAAGTGCTTGAAGAATCTCTGACAGAGGTGTTGGAAACTCGCGCATCCGCTTTCTATGACCAGTTTCCCCTTTTTGCTGTTTTTTCTTTGTTGTATAGACGTCTTGGTGCTTTTGCAGACTTATTGTTATCTTCTTGGTATTCATGGCGAAGTTAGGGTTTCGCCAATTAGCATCCCGCTTGCGGTTTCACATCTTTGAATAAAACTTATTATTTTAAAGACTTTAATCTTCCATTAGAATATGTTATTCGATCTTCCATTCCCTTCAGAGCTACTGAGTAATTGAATAAGGCACTTCCTGTACGTTTTAGCTTTGCGTTCATACTAGTGATTTTATTACTTCTTCCATGTGAAACTAAAATATGGAGGATTACGGGTTCCCTTCGTAGTGATTGCTGCTGCGGTGAAGCTCTGTCTGGTATCAAAAAATGAGCGGCAACAGTTCTTGGTAGCAGATGTAATCAGAAGAGACTACATTGTCATGGGAACAAAGTAGGTTGGTTAGAATCGTATGGGCATCCATGGAAGTAAAAGGGTTGGCTGGATGCGTAAGCGAGAAAACTGTCCATGGTCACGAGTTTTGGCGGGATGGATCAAAAGGTGGCCATGACTGCGAAGATTGGCTGGCTGCGATCATGATCCTTGACGTGGGGAGCGTGGTGGCACGACCCTTTGCAAGAAGGAGTGGTGTTGAAGCGGCTTCGGCTCTTGGAGAGGACGTTGAAACTTAAGGAGCCAAATGCCGCATCTTATGGAGATAACGCCGAAGCGGAGCGGCTGCTGGAGCGAATGTTGAAGCGGAGCGGTTGCTGAAGCGAACGTTGAAACGAAGTCGCTGCTGGAGAACGTTGAAGTGGAGCCACTTCTGGAGAGAACGTCAAAACGGCGCCTTGAAACTCTCAGAGCCTTGACGGTTACAATACATTGGTTAGGAGTCCCCAGTTCCATCTATCGATCGTGATTTCCAGG